>JAPWIX010000009.1:3637500-4237500 GCA_028751805.1 Podosphaera xanthii | reverse complement strand
GCGGGTACTGATCCGAGTTAGTTGTATGTCACTCATTTGCTAGCACATGTAATTAGCTATTTGTATATTTTTCTTAGAGGGACAAAGATTTTCGGAGGTTCTATTGTAAATGTCTGGCGCTGGTCTAGAAGACTTCTTTGAGCAAGTGGTGGCGGGTTTCCGTTAAAGATCGTGCAACATCCTAGTTCTAGATCGTACCAACTTTTCCTAATCATACTTCATCCTCATTACCAACCTCTACTCTTCTCTCCCTTCTTGACCTACTCGAATCCTTCCCTTAAACGTTTCAACTTCTACACCTTCCACTCGTGCGAAGGTCCGGTCCGACCAAAGGCTCATCTCAACCACAACATTTACATGGCACTTGTGGAAATGCTCATCAACGTTCTGGTGCACTCCTACTGCGCCTATCAAGCGTTAAACTCTGATGTTGATCCAGTGGCGCTGGTGAAACTCTTTGAGACAATAGACGAGGATTAATCAAACCTCTAATGTCTTGCTTTCCTTAGAATCGAAATTGGCGAGAGAAAAAGGGTAGAAGCCGACCTATTACTTGGTGAATATGATGATGGGAACAGATAAGATAGTGGAAACATGCTGTCTAGGGGAGTTTTACTCGAGTTCTTTACTTTGAATCAATCTCATGCTTGCACATCCTGTTACAACTCTCAGCCCCCACTCCCAAATCGAAAATATTGTGGTGATCAAAGCCATTTTGTCCGCTAGGGAGCATGAGATTTGACAGGTTCTGATGTAGTAATGTTTGCGGAGAACATACACGATCTAGTTGTTAGAGAGAGATTTTGGTTTACTTCCTAGAATTTAAATTGAGCGTCTACTGGAGATTTTACAAGTTGGTTTTGCGCACCAAAAAGTAAATCAGCTACAAGAATACTCTGAGTGTTTACAGATAAGAAAGGACGCAGATTGAAGCCAAAATAGTTATTTGAAGTCTCTGTAGAGAAAGAATTTTAACTCCAGAGGGAAAACAAGTCCGTTTACACTAATATGGTTGCTTAGGCGTTGCTAGGACGATTGCGCAGCCAGCTGGTCATATGACAACATTTCCTCAACGAAGACGCAGAAATTCTTCTAGGAATTGCTGAGCATATGAATTGGATTAGCAAAATAGGTCCTAATTGAATGTTACCGAAAATTGAACCTTTCACAAGTCTCAGATTGAGGCATAAGACCAAAAGTGGCTAATATAGTACTCGTTCTCCGTGTGCCTAATAGTACGTTTCTGTGCCTAATCGTGAGGTTTACTTACCCCGCTTATCCAATGAGTAGGTCGGTTAATTCTGCGCCCAATATCTGTAATCAACAACTTTGAAGTCGAGTTTCGATCACTTACGGGGTATCAGGGGCAGTCAGTTTTACTTGCAAGTACAGTAGAACCTCTCATAGCTAATAGTGGGTCCCGGTATAAACATTGAAAAGATTTATTGTAACTTGGACTTTTACATTTGCAATACTTACCCTTACAAGTCATTTTGCGTGTAGGGGTAAGTATTGCAAATTTAAACGGTAAAATTTCTATGAATATCTTCTATATTTATACCGGGACCCACTATTTGCTATGAGAGGTTCTTCTGTAGTATTATAGACCTTAAACTTGTTATTAAATAGCACTACAGTACAATCTCGCTATAACTTTGTCCAGTTAGTGACAATATTTAAGACTGCAATACTAAATGCTGGTAAAACTAATTGCCCCTAATACCCTGTAAATGCTCGCTTAATAATCTTTCAATAAATCAGCCCGGTTTTTTTTTAAATTATTCTTGTGTGTGCAGCCTTGAGGCTATGACACGAATGACACTGGTACAGTGCATGAAGCGATGACTCAACTTAATATGAGGGGCACCCACACCCGAACATCATTTGAAGACATAACTCGAAGTCAGGCGCCTTACAGCCCTTTCAACCCCAGACCTTCTACGTCTGCTGCAGGAACGTATTTCAGTCACTCACGGCTATCTAGTATGCCTTCGCCATCGTCACATACATGACCTGGCAAGAAATGTGGTGTGAGGGGCTAACTAGATTCGAACCAGTTTTCTCCTATCTCAAGTGGGGCATGTGCCTCGGCTACCCAGACTCTACTTGGTAAAACGGCCCGCACGATGCACTACTGCAACATGCGACTCACAATCAGCCCGATTAGAAAACTGACTAGGATGCATAGCTAATCGACTTGTCCGACGATGTTCAGGGGGCTGCTCAAGCTGTGAGCTGAAGTGGGTAAGACCTGCGACTACACATATTGATCTCTCATCAGAATGATGGTTCTGCTTGAATGCATGATCAGAGACCCATTCGTATCGATAGATTTTCCCCATCAAATCAATTACTTCAAATCCTTCCAAGTGGTCATGAAGAGGCCGCTGCCGGATGAGGTTGGCCAAAAGTGGTCAATCTTCCCTATGGATAAGCTGTTATCGTGTTTGACTCGCGCATTCTGTTATCTCTCTTTGAGTGGCGAGGGGTCCGTAGATGATCAGATAAGCAGATTCTAGATTATTGCGAAAGAAGCGAAGTACTCCTCATTGTGACGGCTTGTTAGCCAATAGAAACCCTGTAGCCTACGATGGTCATCGCAGGCACTATGACATGGTTAATGAAACCATGGGTAATCCCTGTTAACATTGATTGCGTAATAGTTAATTACGTAATTAATCCTTCTGACTAAGCGAACAGGCTAATGTTGAAGTATCTAGAATATTCTAGATATGAACGGTGATGCAATGGGCTTATGATGAAAAGTCACTAAACGACCACGAATATTCTAGAAACTAAAGAATAGATATATAACTAGTCCATAGATCATCCTCTGATAGTCAGAGCAATTATAAACTACCTTTGTTTACTCGATTATCCAATAATCTTTATCCAAACTGTGACACTCATCTGCCCTAGCAACGATCCATTGAGAATGTGTCGCTGCCGTTGTGTCGATCGAAGTGGATGAAAGCTTTGGAGCCCTTTCTGAAGAGGAGTGCCGCAACAGGGGCTCGGAGCAGATAAATATATGAAGCTAAAATGAATAATAAAGAATAGACCGTAATGATCTTCGAATGTGTTGATATGATCCTACAGATCAGAAATATAATAAGATAGTAAAACTGCCACTGAAAACTCACTGACTTCGATGTCCCTCCCTTCAGGTCTTTTCTCCCTCTATATACCAGTTAATTCCCCCCATCCCAGCTCCTATCTTCGCACCTATTATCCTCCGTTACAGACTCCCTCTCCTGCGGGAATTCAAATACTAGTCTAAAACCTATAGTGCAACATTCTGGGACATCTGTATCATGGAAGGCCGTTACTAACCCATCCAACATCTCAACCTACGTTGGCCTTTAAAGTCTGTAACTTGTGTTTCGAAATACCCTGTTTACCCTGGTCAATTAACTGGAGCGGGCATCTGCACAACTGGTGCATGACATCCTTGCAAAATATTCACGACCTAGCGGTAAGCATTCTATGTCGTTCGCGTCTCGTTGGACGTCGCTGTTAGATCATCCACTTTTCCCTACGGAATCGCTCACGAGAGGCGAATCAGCGAAGACATGTCTCTCTTCGCTTCCTCCGATGCAGCTGAGCCCGGAACTCGAGGTGAGTCGGACGAGACGACCGCGATGCGATGTCGAGGCGAACACACACTAGCTAATAACCCACGCGCAAAAAAGCATTTCATCACCCCTCTAGCCACGAAGCCGAGCACGAATATGATCGCTTGCGCGCGCTTGCCCGCCATGAGCAAGACCAGCGCGCATTACTCTCAAGCCAAGTACGTGGTAATTTAAGGGTGTGAGGCCGAGGTTTGTGATACCAACTGACGTCTCGAAGTCACAAGAAGCCTATCAACGCGGCGACGGCGCCGCGGCGCATCAACTTTCCCTCGCGGCCAAGGAACACCTAACCCGGGCGGAACAGTACAATGAGCAAGCATCTGAGTACATCTTCCGCGAGAACAACGCGCCTGGCCGTGTGACTGCGGACACCATTGACCTCCACGGACAAACAGTCGTCGAAGCTGAACGGATCCTCGAGCAGCGTATTCGCTATGCGCAGCAGCACGGCCAGACGCACCTTCATGTGTACCGACATCTTCCCCACCCCCTTCTGCACCCTACCGCTAAGCCGGAGCAGTATTGTGGGTAAAGGACACCACTCGACGAACCACGCTCAAAAGATCAAGCCTCGCGTCGAACAAGTATGCCAGCAACTTGGACTCCACTGCTCCACCGAAATGAACACTGGAAGAATTTACATCAATCTGCGTCCCGAGGGCACCACCACGTCTCCAGCCCCGCACCACCCCGTCTACTTGTCTGGTGCTTCGCAGCCGTCGCATTCACACCCCATGGCTGAGAATCATCCATCTGGTACTCTCCCCGAAGAGAGGGAAGCGCTTGTCGACAAACTGATCGCCAAAGTGGTCAAGAAATCGGCCGATTGTTGCGCTATTATGTAGAAAAGATCAGCTGGCGCTCGGCATACGCTCATGCGATTCTTGTCTCGAGGTAACACTCTTCAACGGCGTGATTCTCCCTCGTAACTTGGCTACGTATTGAAGGATGTTAATGACGATCTAGTCCGCTCAATAAGAGTATACTTACTTTCGGTGATCTATTATCTTCATTGAATCTTGCAACCAACCTAGCCCCTTGAATAAAAATCCCGATCACGCCTTGAGAAAAGAAGTGGTGGGATGCAAAATCTATATCATAGAGAAGTCATAGCTTTACTGATTAGAATGTATCAATCAAGTATTCGACTACTCATCTGACACACTCTAATAACATTTACCAATAAGCCATACGAATAGCACGTGATTCTGATCATTTCGTCTAAAGGTGATCTATTGCTGATTACTATTCAATCTATATTTACATAAATCTATCTATTCTCATGATCTAGTCTCTCTCTTGTTAAATAAATGTACAATAACATAAGTCTAAAATCGTGTGATTCTGGTGCAACATCATTAGTTATTACTTGTGTAAATTTCATGTCCTAACAGAGTGTCCGACATACTATCTTCCACTTTGGCCAGTCGTTTCGTGCTCCCATCCACGCTCTCCGCTGCATTTCACTCTCCCACCCGTTTCTTCCGGTATCAAGATCTACCTCACTATTCGTCACACACCGAGTGCGATACCACCATTTACAGACAATGTAAAAGCAAAGCTGCATGGGTACGGCGAGGCACGCCCCAAAAAACTTGGTTGCCTTCTCTCCAGGTCTTCGCATAGACTCGCTATCTGTCGGCATAATACTGAGCCATAATTGCGCTATGAGAATGAGCAGCAGGGTGACAAGACCCACATATGAGCCGGTAGTTCCCATAGGAGAGCGGTATATCAGATCGCTAAGTTGAAACCCTTGATGCGCCCATGCCCGCCGGAATGAAATGTGCGAGCAGCAAATGGAGCCCCACGCAAAGATTGTTGATAGGCCCGAAATAGCGAGGAGCCAACTAAATGCGTGATTGCGTAAGGGTGTGATGGCAAAAAAGGATAAGAGTCCAAAGAGTGACACGATGCCAATGTTTACTACCGGGCATCCCTTCTGATCCACATATGCCATAAACTGTGGTGCCTGGCCTTGCTCGGCAAGCGCTGTGAGTGTGCGTGTTGCAGCGTACATGGAGGAATTTGCAACCGAGAGGACTGTAGTGATTACCGCTGCATTCATTACTGAGTCCAGGCCTTTGATGCCAGCTGATTGAATAGCTATTATGAACGGAGAAGCTTTCGAATCCACATAGGTCCGGGATATGAGTTTGGGTGAGTCATAAGGCACCAAGAGACCTATAATTATAACCGAGACGATATAGAGGAATGCTATACGCCAGAATACCTGTTTTATGGCTGTAGGTAGCGTTTTTGACGGATTTTGCGTTTCCGCAGCTGCCAGGGCCACTATGGTTACATGTTAGCATTCACTTATCCTTTCTCTCAATGGAAAGTGTAGGGATGCCGACCCAATTCGGTGCCTGAAAAAGAAAAAGTGACTATCACCAATATGTCACAGAACCCTTTGAATCCACTGCAAATATTAGATTTACTTGGCCCTTGAAGTTTCATATTTCCCGAGTACTTACTTGTGAAAGGCGCCTGGGTTTCTCCAGTAACGCGAACCGATATAGCCAGAATCCTGAGTCCCACCACAATTGATAACTGCCCCCAAAATTCTAATCAAGTTAGTTACAGTTCTCAGATGGTTTTCTTCGGGTTGAGCTCTACTAACATATACGCTATAACGGCTGCAACCTTTACAATAGAGAGTGTATATTCAACTTCACCATAAACTTTAACACTAAATAAATTGATAGAGACAATTACTCCTAAAAAAAACGTGATTGCGATCCAGCCCGGAATTGGTGTATCCCAGTACTCGAGCGCTATGGCAGCCGAAATGATCTCGAGGGGGAAAGTTAAAGCCCACTTGAGAGCATAATTCCACCCAAAGGCGAACCCCCATGCAGGATCAATGAAGCGGGTTGCAAAGGCACTGAAAGATCCGGCGACGGGGAAAGTCACGGCCATTTCTCCGAGCGCTTGCACTACACAGAAAAGCCCTGCAGTAACCAGAATATAGGCTATGAGAAGAGAAGCAGGACCAGCAGTTGCTAGTGCAACGCCGGATCCTATGTAAAAGCCAGATCCTGGAGTAAGGTATTTCAGTATAGCCTGGGTAATGAGAATCCTTTCATGTGATCGGATTCGATATAGAGCAGTGATTCCAGCTCAGCTGTGAAAATGAGTGATGCACGTACCTATTGAGCCACCAATGGCTATCATCTGTATATGTCTTCCATTTAGCCGACGTATCAAAGGCGTGTTTGCAGTATTCCACGCCGCTGCTTCAGCATTAAAGATCCGCCTGTCATCTCCAGACGCTGGCATAAGTTTGCATCCAGACCCACGGTAGAAAGAGTTGAACAACTTAATTGATGGGGTACTGTGAATTCTTGGAGATCTCGAGAGAAAGGGGCTACCGTTTGAGTTACTTTGAGAGAAACAGATCGATTTCGGCTTGGGGAGATCCATTTGAGGTGAGGTGGTCGGGAGATTTCATCACTTGGAAAGCTATATCATCGTTTATAGCTTCTATCCCTCTTTTTGATAGATGAATGTTGAATTAGTTGAAATGACTTTAGGAGAGGTTCAACAGTCCATTCTAGATGTTGAATCAGGATACACACGTTTGAAGGCCTATTGAAAAGCTGTAACACAGGCATTCCTAATCATGGCTTTAGATCATAATTTAACCTTGTATCATTTCTCCGTAATTTCTATTGGTTAGGTGGGGAATCCCTGAGCTGCAGGATTGAGATGGATTGCAAGCGTTCTGCCTCGTGCTCTTCTCATAGTTTTGGACCCAAAAATCTCTAAATGATCATGAACTTGTCGTGCACAGGCACGACCCAGCACGATATGTGGGATCCAGTCATGGCTAGGTTAATTGTGAGAGTCAAGCAGAGGCCAAGAGTTTTGATAGTAAATTGTATAATAACCACAGTTCCTCTAAGCGGTCAAGATAGAACAGAGTTTTGATTGTAGGACATAATCTCTTTCTATTTCTCTGACCATGTGCGACAAGAGAAACAAAGTTTTCAAGGGACTGAGACTGTAGAGAAATTAACAGAGAGTTTTTCATAGGCAGAGACTGATATTGCGAGATAATATCTGGCGATGAAACAAATACCTATTTTGAGTTCATTTGGATTTAACAATATCACGTGATGTATAATTATTCAGAAGCGAAAATACATACATGCACCAGATCTACATGTACAGGGACAAGGGTAAGTTAACGAAGGTTAGAGAATAAGTTATGTGCACTCAATTTATATGTTTATACTATCGGATAAAACAGAATTTACTGCCTAACCTTCGTTAACTTACTCTTGTCCTCCTGTACGTGCATGTACGGTAGAGCCTGTCAAAACCAATAGTGGGCCCAGTACAATTACTGTACATATTCATTGCAATTTTATTGTTTATATTTGCAATACTTACCTATGCTTATAAAATGGCTCGCAGGGGTAAGTGTTGCAAAAGTAAGTCCTAGTACAGTCGCCCCTCTCTAACGCGATAGTGGGTCCCGGTATAAGTGTTGAAAAGATTCATCGTAACTTGGACTTTTATATTTGTAACACTTACCCTTACAGGTTATTTTGCGTGTAGGGGTAAGTATTGCAAATGTAAATGGCTGGATCTTAATGAATATCTCCAGCACTTATACCGGGACCCACTATCGAGTTAGAGAGGAACGACTGTAATTAGATAAATCTTAACATTAATTAAATCCAGGATCCTCTCTGGATTTTGTGAGGCTCTACTGTAGTACAGCTAGCACCTACTGGCATAATCAAAATTATTAGAAGAAATGATGATACGAGTCCACGCAGCGACAGTAACAGCGGTCCCGGATGATGAACTACATACAAAGTACTAGTAAAATAAGGCTGGAAAATACCTGTAGAGGTAGCTATCGACTACCCATACGTGGAGTATCGCAAGATGTGGACTGTTACACGTACATCATAAATATCCTTAACCACTAACCAATTGCAGGGACTATTTACGAATTGCTCGAGTACCAAACTTCATTTAAAAATGTTTTTGGAACTCTCAAATCACATTCGTTCCAAGAAGGATAACCTCACCTCGTCTGTACACTACATGGCAAAATTAAAGCCCCGTGGGTATTGAATCTTACGTCTTGTCACTTATGTGTAGCTTCCCAGCAATGAGAGCTCTTTCAAATCTTAGAAATAACAGATCCATCTCTTTTCCTGGGCTCAAACACTAGGAGTACTCGTAGGTACAGTCTACTCGTGAGCTCTAGAGGCCCGACATACTCTGATAATATTTGCCGATTAGACATGTTTAAACTCAAGATATAAGTGATATAATCTGCTGTGCGCCATATTGAGCCGAACTTTGCCTCATGCCCCGAATGTAACAATCACGTAGAGAATTAGATTGATGCTAAATCAAAGCACCATTAGTTGACAATATAGTGAAATCATGGTCTTGTACTATTTACTACACCATTCTTTTCAGCTCATGAAAATAGTAAGTTCTTCATGATTTATTCAAAATCTCAAGAGCGCTAACACGTGATGCTCCAACCTCAGTTTAAGATTAATAATAATATATTTGCATATTATCACACTTGTCATTTTAAACTTATTTTCAATAAAGTTAACATTATGAGAATTTAATGCGATTGGGTTTATGTCATCGGCATTTTAAATATCCGTTTTTGTTAGCCTCTACTGGTATTTACGCATCGATACCATTGATTATCGACAATCTCGGTCGTATAAACATTGAGCAACCGAGATCATGAGGAGGTAAGAAAACCTGTTGGACAGTTGAAATGTTCTTGACGTATTCAGATCTCTAGAGACTTATGCCTTAGAAGTGAAATAGATTGTCGACAGAAACTCACTTCTTATCTTTCGGATTTATGTTCGGTGGATTAAGGATTGTATGCACATATAATTGATAAAGTTACTTAAAAAAATGCTTGAAATATGTTAATGACACACTGCTTAGAGTGCCGCCAGTAATATGATACAAGCATTTTCTGTCGTTGATATTACTGATAACTTCACTAACGCTGCACACTTAGAAGTACAATGGTGAGTGCTTCTGATTAAATTAGATAAAGTCTTAACTATAAAGCGCTAATATCTGGTGCCTCGTTGCAGCTTAAAAGGCTTACTGGTATTTTATCATGTAGAAATAAAAATGATACTGATCTGGCCCTGTACGTGTGATTATAATGCCGAGGTATGAGTACTAGTACTATGACTAATCGTATCTTGAAATTTTCCGAAAACGGAGAGGATCGTGACCCATTATTCATTACCCGAAACCTTTTCCCAATCACACTCCAAACGTCAGCCAAATGAGCTCTCTCGAGAATCGGAATTATCCGGGTCAACCTACAAAATTAGTGGCCCACTATGACCACTATCACCAGAAAAAGATATTAAGCTGGACGTTCACAAGAGAAGCGGGGGCACGAAAAAAGTATGGCAAAAAAATAAATGCTGAACGAGTGAGTGAGGGAAAGAGCTGTAGCAAGATGATCGGAAGTCAAACGAGTAATTCAATTGTTTGGGATAAAATAAACGCCATGATTAATCAGGCTGGAAATTCAAAAGATCCGATTGAAATAATCTCAGGAAAGCAAGCATCAATTTTTTTGCTAAGACCAAGCTGAAAGAAAATAACGATCGTTTCTTACCTTGTTTGTGTCCTGAATTTGCCGACTCATTAGATGAACTCTTAAGGGATCACGTCCCTCTTTTGGATCAGAGCTTCTTTCTGGGCTCATAAGTTATTGGACTCTGGTTATTATTCTCTACACCTTTCAATCGTCACTTCTATATCCTATCTATCGTTATCTTTAGGTTTGGGAATCATCTCATGTGTCCCATAAACAGGTGGTTTAGTAAAAGAGCTCGATAGAAATTCTTCATGGTACCTAAATTATGCTCCTATCCGCCTACTCTCTTCGGCTCTAACTCAGTTGAAGCATCAATACCTTCAAACCGGCTTGGCTCCATTGATATCGCATTTCTCACTTCGAAAATAGCCATTGATGTGTTACACTGCTTGATCTGCTCTTGTGTCGGGCCTGCAGGTTCATCTGAGGTATTGCCAATCATTTTCTATTACCACTATCTCTCGCTCGACCATGGAGCATTTTGTACGGCGGCTTCCTACGACTGCACCACCTCTGACGAGTTTCCGTGATGATAAGCCTTGTCTTTTGATCTCCTGGTGGTGCACCTTATATTCTCTCGCAATAATTTTGTTCCGTGCTATAGGTCGATATATCCGCACCGGAAAGATTTTTCTCGATGATCAGATAATGCTCCTAGCTGTAGTTCCATTAATTGCTCGTATGATTTTCGAAAATTACGTTATCTATTACGGTACCAATAATGTTGATATTACTTATATAACTGGGCCGGAAATAAAGAGTCGCGAATTGGGAAGCAAGATGGTCCTTATATCGAGGGTTCTCTATGCGGTATTGTAAGCTTCTCCGCCCCATCTCAGGCTTTCAGCCTGTACCAAATCAATGAGTCTTCTATCATCAAAATTCACTAACGAGTAGCATGATTCAGCTTATGGACTATTAAATACTCCATGTCAATCTTTTTACGCACGCTCACGGCTCCCATTTGGAAACGCTTGCATCAGATTCATCTTCGCTACCTCCACTGTTTCCTCCTTTTAACTCTTCTGATGACTTTTGCAGCGACATTAATGCCTTGTCAACCATTCAACCACTTCTGGCAAGTGGTACCAGATCCAGGCTCATTTTGTCGTCAAAACTATTTCCAACTGTTTACCACAGGTGGCCTAAACATAATCACTAATATAGTTCTGGTTATCTTTCCCTTTCCTATTGTCTTAATGAGTGGTTTGCCAATGTCACAGTGCGTATATAAATTGATTTACAGTCATTAAAAACTTACCAAAACTCAGGAAATCAACCATACTTTTTCGGCTTTCTCTTCCACTTCTGCCTATTTTCTTGACTTTATATGCTATCCCTTATTTAACGAGTTCTCAACCCGCGTCTAGCAGCCAAATATCACGCACTCTATTCATTTCTCTCGACATTCTCCTCACAACATTCAGTTCTAACGCCGTTGTTCTATTCTCGTTGCTACAGGATAAAGGCTACAAAAAATCTAAATTTAAGCACGTACGGGAACTCCTGGATGTCAAGCGGCCCGTCCACCTACCGTGTGCATCGTATCGCTCGTTCAGTATTGATGAAACATGCACTCATGGCGCAGGAGTAGTAGAGCTCAATGATGTCGGAGGCTTATTGCGTAATGTTAATGCTATCGAAGATGGGTTGAAAAGCCAGAATGGCCTCAAAACAAATGGTTCCAAGACAAATAGCCCACAAGGACCAACAGAAACTCTTCAGGCTGATAGTTATCAAGATTCCAGTATTGTTATATCACCCTCTTGTCGCCAGATACAAAAAGAATCTCAGGAATGGAGAGCCCGAAGCGAAACAGATATCCAAACATCTATCGGGACTTCTCTTGGAGATGAAAGATGTTGGGGGAGAAAAAGTAACATTTGCGTCGGAGCAGTTGATATACTACCACCTCCACCCGTCCGGTTCGGGGACGTCAGGATAGCGCACACATGGGAGGTTTACATCGAAGAAGATAACACTCAAACAATGGAATGCAGAGTTTAAAATGAGGTGAAAATATTGTACTTGATGATGAGAGCAACTTATTTTTCTCCAGCTTTGGCTCATCACACCTCTGTTTGCTACTCTTTTCTTGAAAATCCAGTGCATATTTTTGTGCTTAAGCTCACCAGGATCAAGATAGATTCCCATCTTCGAGGACACTCAAGCTTTGGAGTGCGCCCTAGAGCTCAAGATCACAACTATTACTTACAATAACATTATCAAGCTCGATCGAGCCAGGTTAAAATTTGCTCCAATTTATCCCTCGTAATGCAATCGATGGTAATAAACACGAAAAAGATGTTGGATCTAGTGAAGGCGCCAAAGTACTACTCGAGCTAAATACAAGCACGAATAGCGAACCAAATCTGTATCCAGACCACGATGCCCTATACTTCTGCCAGCTACATTCTCCCAAAAGCTTCAGATGGGTTGATAGAAGAAGCAAATCTACACCAAGAGCAGCTAATGCGAACCCCGAAATACTTGAGCTTCGAAACAGGCTTGGATATACAGCTTTTTTCATTATGAGCCGAATAATTTTGCCGACCGCATATTTTAAACTTTGATGACTCGACAGAAGCCACTATGAAGCGTGATATCCAGTGGGATAACCTAATAAAATACAAAAACGTTCAGCAAAAGAAAAATTAAACTTCAAAAGGCCAAAACAAAGAATTCCCAATAGTTCTGGCTTGAGATTTATTTCGGACAGCAACCTCAGTACAAAGATATGAAAAGCGCCGATAATATATCACAATTTATCGCTCAAAGTGCTGAAAGTTTGCCATCGGCATCTCCCAACGTTAATAAATTTCCAAAGATTTTTATGAAAGACGACAAAGATGAAGTAGGCTCATTCATTAAGATGGTTTCAGCTAACACTATCGCCACTTCTGGCAAAATGTCGATTACTCTGGAAACCAACAGTTAGCTCATTTTTATCCGTACAATTTCTTCGAGATTTAAATTGATCTCAACAGACATCAAGAGATTATATCCGCTCTACAGAAAGGAGATAGACTTTATTCCTGTAGTACCTCCAATTGCCTAGTCACTCGTTAGCGCTATGAATCTAATAACTGACCAGTGATAGAGGATAGTTCCATCCGTGCAGATAATTTACCTAATGATGCAAGCCTGCGAAATATCGAGAAGATACGGGAGGCTTCCGGAGCGATTAAGTATCATGAGAAATTCAAGAGCTTCAGACTTCGTGCTCTTGATCAGCCGAAGCAATAATAAATTGATGCACAACTTCAATACCGTAGGTTTGATGCCCTGATGCTAAGGCAATAATGTTCTTTGCTGGATGCAGGACTCAAAGAGTGATGAGAGGATTGTGACAGCCTCGGCCCATGCCTCGGATGTCATATACGTCACCTGACATCAGCTGACCCAATATGCTAGGAATGGCTAATTGAGCGACGGAGCTCGGTAGGGCCTGCAGACATGTTGACGCGTTGGCGCTTCATTTGTTGTATTTAGATGTACCCCGCCTATCTCAGGGCTTCTTCTCTTTAGTTTAGTTTTTCTCGAATATAAGCCACTTCCCAAGCATCACTCTTCCTGTGTGCATTTGTGAAAGCTTGTCACAAGGATGATACGCATGTTATCAGTCAGAAATCGATCGATATTAAGCAATTGCTCTCACGATGTACCAGTTCTTGGCTCACCTTATCAGAGGGATAGTATTGCTTCTCAGGTTTCAAAATCTACCCTCAAATCTATCAGTGAGACCCACTATGTTGTTCAGACTGATACTTGGAGCCACATTAGTACTCATTTGTAGCGCCGGAATCAAAACTATCATTTCAAAAAGAAATATTTTTTATATTTATATATGTATCGATCAGATTTAGAATACTGTTTCAACTCTGCTAAGGCAATTCAGAACGATAAGCCAACTGTCAAAAACTAAATCAAGCTGGCAAAAGGCATTATATTGAAACACTTCGATGTAAAAAATAGGCTATATTTTGGTGCCCAAGTGACAAAAAAGAATAGCTGAGTTATTCGTATAGCGTAAATATTTAATATAAACTTGTCCAACTTCGATATTGATTGACTTTATTGTTGTATTTATACTATGAATTAATAGTAAACAAGTCAAGTAAAATTGTCTAATTAATAGAATAGGATAAAAGATTAACTTCTGCTTCTTCTTCCATCTCATGTCCTCTGGTCCAACCTTATAACTCCTCACAGATCTCAGGTCTATAATTAATTACAATAGCTCATGATCAAGATAATCCAAAGTGTGACATCAATATCTAAATCCATCATCCTCGATGGCGGGATCCCCGAGATACGAACGTAGTTCTAAATATATAATTGCCACCCAAGATCATAGCAGAAGCCTGGACCTTAGAGACAAACTATTTTGGATGTTTGCCACAGAAGAACATAATTCGGACAGATATTATCTATATCACTACCATCTCAATGGAGTTACTTAACATCTCAACCTAAAAACTAAGCCTATTTGACTTGACCATTTCTAGTTGAGCCGTGAAATCTGGCTGAACAACCATTGCCAGGTAGTTTCATTATGAAAACTAGACCGCCATCCATGCACGAATCATGTACACTAGGTGTTTAGTTCTGAAGTTGTGAATTTTTGTCCATCGATGGTGAGAAGTAGTTCAACTTGATTAGAATCGTACAGGATACGTATCTAAGATCTGGAATGAAGGTGCTTTTGACAACTGTAACGGCTAGTTAGCCAATAATTACCTGTAGCATGCGCTAGTCAGCGTATGCTTTCATAGCGCCCTGAGGACTAGTAGATCAACCAGAGTGATCTAGAAGATTCTCTAATTCTAGTCTGTGCGCAGGTAGGCGGCTACTCATGAACTAGCTCTGATGTATCAACAAGGATCTTCGAGAAGATTCTATTGTCCTGCTCCGTGCACAAGCAAACAGCCGCTTGTGAAGCAGCTCTGATGAAATGACTGGAATCTTCGAGAAGACTCCTAAGGTTACGAGAATGAGGAGGAAGTAATTAAGGTTTGAGGGTTAAAATGTATAAAGACCTCTATTAGTTACCTCACAACAAGGATTCATCATTATATTAGATATTTCTTCATAGTTAGATTATTAATTTACCATCATTTACTCGGATGCACATTGCTTCGATATCTTGATCTGTGACAACAACGAACCGCAGTTTGTGTGACAAATGAAAGCAGTTTTGAGGCTCAATGATAAACAATAGAAGGGAAAGCTATACAGAACACGACAGAATCAGAGCGTTACAATGTATTTATTAGTATTCAAGGGGGAAAAGTATGCCTTCGTATCAATTGTTCGAATAGCACCGCCATCGCTTGATGTATGCATGGCCAGTACCTACGAAGATGGTTCGGATGGCGGTGTAGTATACCGTCTAGGCCGGTTCCCCAAGTCGAGTCTGGGTAGCCGAGGCACATGCCCCACTTGAGACAGGAGCAAGCTAGTTCGAATCTAGTACGACTCTCACACCACATTTCTCGCCTGGTGTTATGGGCTATGCCGAAGTCCTACATTTTAGCAGGACAGGGGATACCCATTAAGCGAGGCTTTGTAGATCATCAGTTCCTCATTTACCAACACAAGAACAACTGCAATCTGAATGACAGGACACGTGTTGTGCTGGTTCGGCTGAGATTATGAGGATCATCAGATGAGTGAAGGATACTGTAGGATTTGGCAATGGTGGAAGACTGGGGAACTTGGTAGAAGCTTTGATCCTAAGGATACAAGTTGATACTAGAAGATTCCATGATCTAATTATGGAAACAAGGGACCAGTGTGCTAAGACACACCTCTTGCATACGGAGGTACAGCCCATAAGTATTACAGTAAAACTTCTCTAACACGATAGTGGGTCCCGGCATAAGTGTTGAAAATATTCATTGTAACTTGCACTTTTATATTTGCAACACTTACCCTTACAGGTCATTTTGCGTGCAGGGGCAAGTATTGCAAATATAAATGGATGAATTTCAATGAATATTTTCAACACTTATGCCGGGACCCACTATCGTGTTAGAGAAGTTTTACTGTATTCCATGTCGACCAGGGGGGGGCTTGGCCACCACAACGCTTTCCTTAATTAGGCAACATCGCGAGAATGCACCTCGCACCCATTCCTACTGTGTTTTCTCGCGATGTTGCCTAATTAAGGAAAGCGTTGTGGTGGCCAAGCCCCCCCCTGGTCGACATGGAATACAGTAAAACTTCTCTAACACGATAGTGGGTCCCGGTATAAGTGCTGGAAATATTCATTAAGATCCAGCCATTTACATTTGCAATACTTACCCCTGCACCCAAAATGACCTGTAAGGGTAAGTGTTGCAAATATAAAAGTGCAAGTTACAATGAATCTTTTTAACACTTATACCGGGACCCACTATCGCATTAGAGAGGGACGACTGTATAAGATATCCTTACCTCTTGTTATATCTCTAGATAGATTATCCATAATTATAATTCGCATACAGTATTCATTCTATATCTATTCTCACCATCAGTATACACCATCCTCTGTGTATACTGCAATAGATCTGGTATCCAACATCCCGTCCTCCGCAAGCTCATAACCATAACAGCACGGATAGTTGGGTTAAGCAGCAGGGATATATTAGCTACCGTAGAGACCATGATTAGTTGCTCTTTACTTGGAAAATTATCAGTATTCTGCCATCTAATCTTTGTTCCTATCGCGTTTTGTGATCGCCCCATCACACCTGGTCATGTATGTGACGACAATTGAGGCACGCTGGATAGTCGTAGGTGGCTGAAACGCGTGTCTGCAGCAGATGTAAACGGTTCGGGGTTGAAAGGGCTGTAAGGCGCCTGACCTCGAGTTATGTCGTCAAATGATATTCGGGCGTGAGTGTCCCCCATATCAAGTTGAGTCATCGCTCCATTGACCGCACCAGTGTTATTCGTATCATAGCCTCCAGGCTGCATACATAAGAATGATTTAAAAAAATAAAATACCGACGGAGATATAAATTGTATAAAAAGTGAACTGCTGAATGGCCATAAAAATCCACGTGATGGGATGAAACGGAAGAAAACAAACAATTAATACTTCCCTAATGTTTACATAGCTATTATTCACATGCCAGATATCTATCCTTCCCACAGCTTTTTGTTGCTTAAAGCCCCGCAAATCTATATTCTATATACAGTCGAACCTCTCAAAACTGATGATGGGTCCTGGTATAAATGTTGAAAATATTGATACCTGTTACAGCTATGAGGAACAGATGCAATGTTCTGACTTGCGAGTATAATGTATGATCCCTCTAATCGAGGATAGAACGGGAATGTGGTAAAGAAGAGTATGTGAGTTATATAAAGATGTATTGATTTGACTTATTTTCTATGGAGGCTGAAGTATCCTCATTATATACATAATCCTAACACCCTTATTCTATTGTTATACTCACTGTTTTCCACAGACTGAGTTGCTCTTCATGCTGTTAGTCCATCGAGTCGTGTACTTGATCTCAGCCTCATCATGCGATAAGTATTGTTTTATGCAACTCATCTTACATGACTTTTATCACGAGATTGAATCTATTCAACACGGTATCTGCTAGTCAGTGCTGTCAACTTAGCAATCTCTGTTATTTCATACTTCTACATGTATGCATTCATGGTGCGTGGGGGACGAAGACGGCGTTTCTACCTGTACGTGGTGTCCCCTACGAACCTGGAGTTTATCTTCAGAGCCAATAGAAACACGCATTACTTGGTCACGGAGGAAAAGTCATCCAAACGAGTTTCCGGGGCTTACCCAGCTCCCGTTATGGTGGTGATGGATTAGACTAAGTTGGCCCTTTTTATCAAGATGAATTCTCACTGTTTACAGATATTCTGACATTGTACTGTCTCCCGAGGAAAGAGCACCGCTACCTAAGCGCTGGTAGTGTCGGTATAAGGAGGATATCTAGACTAGGGGATATTAGGGAGATACAGATGGGTATACGCACCTCGTGTCACTCTGGTGTCTAGGCCTCGCCCGGCTGGAGTTGCAGGGTTTTTGAGACTTTTTCCCGCGTACCGGTTTCCATGGATGATCTTTTTCAATTTTTTTTGAGCAGAAGGTTCCGTAGAAAAGGTGGTTGAATTCTACGGGTAATGACTGAGCTAAATGGCTACCCGTCATGGGTCAATGTATTAATGATCTTAGGTTCGAGGTAAAAGGGGATAGGAGCACTGTAAAAGGTGTGGCCTGGGTCAGAGAGGAGCCCTAGTGTTATAATAGTCTTGGACTCTACATAGCACGAATAAACAAAACTACTACTTAACTCAGATCTATGGGTGGTTTGATCGATAACGTGCATACATTGACACTAGTGATCAACCAATTGGGGATAACCAATTATCAGATAGTGATGTGGGGATCCCGATCGTAAGTGAAGATCACAACAGTATACAAGAGGTGTGTCTTAGCACACTGGTCCCTTGTTTCCATACTTAGATTATGGAGTCTTCTAGTATCAACTTGTATCTTTGGGATCAAAGCTTCTACCAAGTTTTCCAGTGTTCCATCATTGCCAAATGCTACAGTATCCTTCACTCATCTGATGATCCTCATAATCTCAGCCGAGCTAGCACAACATCAATCTGAGGTTTCACTGATTGACATGTTTCATGTTAGGGAAGTGTCAAGACCGTTACAAGGGGTTGATATTTGACAAACGATTTGCCAGGTTTCATGGCAAGACGTTGGCGTGCCGTCGCAGGAGTTTTGGAGTTGTTCTCTGGGTTTCATATAACCCGTGTAAAGGTATTGTTACGATTCCACTGAGACCAAATGTACATATGTAGACCTGACGTCGCGGGGGTTTCTCTCCACGCAACGTCTTCTGAATTTAACATTTTTCTTCGATTATCCTCTTCCTCTGTGAAGACCGCTGTCTGAGTACACTTCTCTTCCACCCCGGAAGACCGCTTCTACTGCCCATTCCTCTCCTGCTCTGAAGAGCACTTCCCGTTTCTCACCCCCCACCCACACCCACACCACCATCTCACCCCCATCAAACGAGCTTTCTAGTCCCGCTTCGTATCCCGTGGAACAACTGCTCCTTATATACGTGAGATGAGGCGGGGGACGATTTATTTTAATGAAAAATTTTATTACATCTTCGTCTATAACTATGTTAAGTCTTGCAGCATTCGAATTAAAAAATATATCAATAAAATCATGGAAAGGTTTTGGAAATTGGGTCTTCCAGTTCAGTATATTTCCCTGCCCTCGGAGTAATTCTTAGTACTTGCAGTCTGGTAATAATGGAACCTTGAGATTGGATTCTTGGGTTATATCAAGTATTGCAAGATCTCCTGCCATCATTCTTTTAACTTAAACACCTTTTTGCAGTACTAATTGGTAAAATTCTGATGCGTTAAGTAATTTGATATCGTCTTTACTCACATCACCGATTACTACCTATGGTGAATCGAATTTTTTTGTTGTGCTTTTATCAGATTTGTCAGTCTAACTACCTCTTATTTTAGCCTGACTAGGCATGGACGATGTTGATTTAACTGGGAGCTCTGGTGCATCAATCAGAAGCTTCAGTGCAAATTCCTAATTCAAAATTTCCTCAACTGACGATGTTTTATAATCTCGACCATTATCCAGCAGACAATTAAACTTACAAAATTTTTTGTATAATTTAATTGACTTAAACCTCCAGTCGATGGATGGGTTATGACGAGCCAACCAAGGAAATCCCAAGTTAAATTCATTTTCGGGCCCAAGTCTAGTAATTAAAGCATTTATCTCCTCAACATGATTCATTAATTGGAGAGAGCCGACAACGCGGTGAGTGATCAGCTCAGATACGCAGCCATCAGCTAAGAAATGTGGCCGAAGATGAGGGAAAGGTAGGAAAGATAGGCCATTATCTTGTGCCCGTGCTCTCCTTACAAAAATGAACTCATTGTTACCCGTATCAAGAAATATAGTCACCGGTAAAGATTTATTGCGCTATACAGTCGTACGGAATGTTTCAGAAATTGAAATTGAATTTTGGCCTACTTTATTCAAATATATAGGTTCTCCAAGAATTAAATTATTAGGCCTATCTCTACTGAGATATGATCCAACACGATTATGTACATATTTGCCCCGCAAGCGACTTACTGCTGGGGCTCTCCGTTTCCCTGGTCCCAAGTCGAATCAGCATTCATATTATCACTATTGTAAGTGAAATATACTTGATAAATATAAAATATGAACTTATATCAACTAACTACATTCTAACATCTCATTAAATACATGTCTATTTAGTCGTAAGTGATCCAGCCACAATAATATGACTTGATTGATCTGGCGTTACACGATCCCGGTGAGTGATCTTCCTATCGCTTTTGGATGATTTGATTTGAATTCTGGTCGTATCAGGCTTACGCCCTACACCCAAGAGGCGTGATACGGGTGTGTGATCCATACGGACTCACTACTACCTACATGAATGGCTTAACTTGCCAGATAATCTATAAGATATAGAAAGAAAATAAGTTAACAAAAAATTCTGTCCGAACGAGTGCGCCCTGCGCCCTGTCCTAATTTTCCCAACGATTAAACAAAGGAAAAATGAATGATATCTCTGGAAGAGCCTAAGCCTCCCGGTCAGTAGTTTGTGCACTAGAACATTTGGTTATAGTAACGAATTCACGAAATTTCTCCCATCCGTTTTCTGCCAGCATCTCCCTTGCCTTTGGAGGGGGTTCCCATTTCTCACTTCTCCAACGTTGTAATGCTGGTCGACATTCTGCAAAGTGCCATGGGCGTCTTTCTCGTCCACATTCGCACTTGCCATCAATATCCTCATGCTTGAATCTCTCATGATAATTGGCGAAATCGCCGTGTCCTGTCCTAGCTGCAATCAACCTGTGGTACGCCCATCTCGGTAAGGCAAGCTCTGGCGGTCGCTTGCGTGTCATCTTGAGATTCAAATCTGCGTAGTGCTTGTGCCCATGTTTCTGCCACCACGATGCAGCCAGCTCATCCGCACGCTCCCTCACAAACCTAGTTAGTGATGCAAACGTAAACTTTGTTCTCCGATTTACTTCTGTAGAAAGTATCGTATCGGTTCAGTCGTCGGGAAGGTCTTTTAAGGCAGCTTTGGCGAGCTCATCTGCTTTCTCATTTCCCTCGATCCCTGAGTGACCAGGTATCCACCGGATTTCGACTGATCGGTGCCTTTGACAGTCTAAAACAAACCTATCAACTATTCCTTGGAAGGACCTCGACCTACCACTTTGTAGAGCCTGGGAGGCTTCTGAGCTGTCTAGGAGTAACTTGATAGGGTTAATTCCGGCTACTAGTATTGCTGCTTCAAGAGCTTTCTGGGCCCCTAACAGCTCTGCGTCGTACGCCTCTGCCCCAAGTAAAGGTCCTGACCCCCTTCCGATCATTTGTCCTCCTCTGAACAGAGTGTAGCCCCATGCAGATCTTGCCAAGCCACAAGACGAGCCATCTGGATACGCACATACAGTATCCGTTGACAGATTCTCAATCCACAATTTGGCCTGGGCAGCCTCAGACTGCTTGTTGACAGTCGTTACCTGGCCATTACGTTTCGTTTGCGGGTAGAACAGCTTGCCAGACTCTACAGCAACCGGTACGTTTTGAAGGCCCATCTGTAGTCGTGTTAGGTATCGCTCTTGATTCGTGAACGCACGGCTTTTCTGTCCTGCACGGAGTCCTAGGCGGCTTATAGTATCCTTTGGACCCTCTTGAGACGTGATAACTATATTACAATTGATTTTAAGACACGATAACTTTTGTGATAGACGCCTTAATCAAGATTGAAAGAATCGTACTGTCCGTATCGAGAATAACAGATGTGGACGTCTCTCCCCCTGAAGAAGAACCCCCCCCGTCTAGCTCGTATCTTCTTTGTCTATATATCTCCTCCAACCCCTTGAACCCACGGCAAGCTAATCTAAATATAACCCATTCCGAGAATTCCTTGAAACAACGGATGTAAACGAGAGAGAAAACCTGAACTATCATACATTAACAAACGCTTCCGCACTGAATGACAAACAAAACTGGAATCAGTGAGAACAGGTCTTCGAGGGCGACCGACTTCAGGTTTGTCTGTGGCCTTAGCGAGCTAATGAGATAAGCGAAGGCCAGGAATAGAGGCCTGACAAAAATAGCACATGTTCTACTAACGTACTAACATAGAATATGGGTTTTGTCATACAATAACTAGGGGGTGCCATGTATCCATTTGCTGAATTCGCGCCACGGCTCTCAATTGCCTTTGCTGTAGGATAATTGCTGCCGGAGGAATTCCTGATTCTCTATGTAGAACTTTATTAGGAGTGGTTCGCCAAACTGGTAGTGCTGCCCGAACCGCTGTGATGATTGTGTTATCCAAGAGATCCGTATGCCAGCCAACTCCTGTGCCCACCTTCTTGCTTCGCTGGGTGGTGATCCGAGTTAGTCCTGGCCACCATGCTTCAGCTCCGTAGAGAGCCGTGCTCAGAACACATGTCTGCACTGCCTTGATCATTGGTCCTGGGTCTGCACCCCCCCTGTACGGTGTTTATTCGGCGTATAAACTGCGTTATGCCGCTTTTGGATGATGATGATGATTCTATTTAACGTCTGTGCAGAGAACACCTGTCTACTGACACGTGACCTCAAATCCCATATAGGACAAAGGACGCCAAGGTCGGAGCCTTAGATCTTGAGGACTAATCTAAGTCTATTTAAGTTACAAACCACGTTATCTGAAACTGTGGAGTTATTAGGTTACAAGCATATATGCATACAATCAGTGGTACTAAGATATAAGACTTGATGAGCCTTTCAGTTGATGATCAGTCAACTAAAACCTTCTACTCAGATGATCCTATTCTAAAGTAGCGGTTGATATTATGAGGTGTTATAGAGTTATTGTGGCTGCACAGAGACACTAGTTAGGGTCCTTCATCGAGTGCATACTTGCTCGAAAAATTTTGTTTCCTCTAACCAATCTGTCAGAACGATGGCTCCCTCTGGTGTCCCGAGTAATTTAGGTATTAATAGGTTGATAGGCCCGGCTGGCCGATGTCCACGCCGGCGTAGAATTCTACAGTAAAATAAGTGTAGGCGAGTTTTGAAGGATCCACATTGACAGCGCAAATTAGCTTCTGTATGGCCGAAGCGGGTATGATATGGAGCGAAGTCTCCGTGTCCCGTTCTAAAGGAAATTATTCTACCTAAGGCCTTTCTGCTTAAGTGAAGTTCTTTTGGATAAGTGGGGGCATCAGCTATCTCTAACTGAGTGTAGTTATTGGGAATATCTTTATTCCACCAGGATTTTCTGGCGTCATTTGTATAAGTTGTAAGCCATTTTTCGAGCGAGGCAAGAGAATGCTCAGGCTGGTCTACTCGTAGGGGAATAACTGCTCCTTTCTTTGCCTCTAGGTCTGCTAATTCGTTTCCTTCAATCCCAGAATGTCCTGGTATCCAACAGACCTTTATTTCTCCTTCCGGAGTGTGAGGTAATCGTCCGCGGGACTTCCATTTATTGTTGGCCTCTATAATCTGATCGTAGATATTACTAGAGGATTTCACACTTTCATATTTCGAAAGTGACTTCACCACTTTTTGATTGTCTATGAAGAGCCATAAATTACTGGCAAAGCGAATTGTTGGGAGATTTAATGCAGTATGTATGCCTTGAAGTGCGGCATGCACTTCAATATCACACATCTCATTGTCTTTACCTAATGGGCTAGACCCAGAGCTTATCTGTCGATCCAACTGGAAGATAACAAATCCAATACCTGCTCTACCATCAGGGAGTTTGGAACCATCTGTGAAAACCAATATGTCGCCTTTGGGGAGACTATTAAGAAAATCACGAAATATACTTGCTTTCCTATCAGGACTGGAAAAGTCCAAGGTAGTTGCTGAAAGCCTGTTACGTGTGCTAAACCTTTCCCAGGGTGGGATAGAAAGAGGGTCTATCTGTTCCGAAGGTGGAGTAGTTCTGATCATACGCGAAAGTCGTGTAACTGTGGGGCTGGAGGCGAGCCTGTGACATTTTATGAACAAAGGGTGGTAGGGATCCAATCTTCGAGTCCGTATAATGGCTCTTCTAGATAAATACTCTAAGGTGAGCTCAGCGGGATTGAGTCCTGATTCGCGGTAGAGAGTTGCAGAAGGAGTGGTACGATATACTGGTAGAATAGCTCTAGCTGCTGCTCTTTGCACCTTATCTAGCATGTTCAGATGTGTTCCAACTCTATTACTAATGATACGATCTCCCTTTTTTCTAGTTTTACCGGGCCACCATGTTGGTGTATAGAATTATGCAATAGGAAGGACACATGCAGTGATTACTTGCTTGGATAACTGAGGGGATATCCCTCGCATTGTATTGCCAAAGCAACGAAGGGCGTTAGCAACCTGAAGGGCTTTTGATGTCTGAATGCTTACGTGCTGCTTGAAGCTCAACTTTCGGTCGAAGTGTAATCCAAGCCATTTGAGGTAGGGTTTCTTCTGATCAACTTTAATCCAAAGTCCATCAGTGATGACAGAGGGGTTGTTGTTTTTGTCTCGATTTTTCCGACTGAAATGTAATAACTCGGACTTTAGAGGATCAAACGTTAATCCTTCAGTGCTGCCCCATGATAAAGCTTGATTAATGGCTTTAGCTATTTTTCTCGTGTTATCTTCTAGTGTGGGTGAGGTTTTCAAGATTGCCACATCATCCGCGTATCCAAAAGAGTTTCTCATTTCCTCTAGCTTAAAAAGAGGTGAGACATATAACATGAATAGGATAGGTGAAATAGGAGAGCCTTGTGGTAGTCCACATTGAATCTGTTCTGCAGGTCCTACTTCACTGTCCAGTCGGATGCAGACTTTGCGTTCGCTTACAAAAGAAGATATCCAGTTGCAGACATTGCTTGGCCATCCTTGTTCTCGAAGCCTATGTACTAGTCTACCCGGTAATACTACGTCAAATGCCCCTTTGATATCCAGAATGGCAATTGAGGCAGTCCAGCCTTTAGCCATCGCAGCTTCAATATCGTGTGTTAAGCATGTTGTGAGATCAGTAGATGATCGTAGCGGTAAAGCACCAAATTGTTTACGGGTAAGAACTTTGTATTTTATTGCGATCCATGACATGCGCTTAGCCATCAATCTTTCAAGCCCCTTTCCTAACACAGATAAGAGAGCGATTGGTCGATATGATCTCGGGGATGATCTATCCACTTTGTTTGGTTTTTCAATAATGGCTAAGATTGCAGTACGAAAGCATTTAGGGTGATACCCGACTTCGATGCAGGCCTAAAAAAGATCAAAAACAGTAGCCGAAATTAGAGGCCAAGCAAGGCGTAGTAAAGCTGTAGGTATCCCGTCCTTACCTGGTGTTGTGGATCCGGTCCTGAGAATAGCATCTGATATCTCTTCTTCGGTGATTTGTGGGAAAGGGAGGGAGCAAGACGCGACCGTAGGTATGTGATGAGATATATCTTCTGTATCCGTTTGATTGGAAAGTAGGTTTCTCATTAATGTATCTCGTTTATCCTCTAGGGTATGAGCCGGTTCATTTTCAGGGTGAAGTGGATCTATTTGGGGCGGGGTGCGAAATTGTCCCTTGCTCTTGCGCCATTTGGAGATTTCAAATGCATCTTTTGCATTACTAGCTTCATCGAGTTTTTTACGAAAGAAATTCAATTTTGCTTTCTTGACTACTTTTCTGTAGGCCTTTCTATCAGTTGAGCTAGGAATGCTAAAGCGAGACGTCTCGAAACTTTCTTTTGGCCTCCATACAAGTCTGGTCCCACCACGGTTGTCCTTTATTATGCGATAGAGAGCAAGATGCTGAGCCTGAGAATGACGTTTGTAAGATTCCGGTGAGTTTTTCGGCCCTAATCTCAATTTCCACAGCCAGTTTTTGCACAGGAGTGTTTAAATCTTGAATCTGCATTGTGAGTAAGTTGCAAAATACTTTCTCGTCGATCGTCCCAAATCGAGGTTTGGAAGCTGGTGGCAGGCATTTTGAAAAACTTGGAATTGTAATTAGTATAGGGAAATGATCAGATGTCACCCCGAATTCGGTTTGGACTGAGGCGATGATTCCTGTGGAAACTAGTTGTTGTGAAGCGAAACAAAGATCTAATACGTTTCCCCTAGTGTGTGTTAGGACATTTACTTCAGAGATTAATGAAAGTTGTTTAGCTTCAAGCCATTCATTAAGATCTTCTGCTTGCGGAGAGGGTGATCCTGTATAAGATGGGTGCCAGTCCTTGTGATGAAGATTGAAATCCCCAGCAATTAGTACATTAATATTGGTGAAGTTTCTAGTCAATGAAAGTAGGTGATCTACGCCGGCGCCCGGATTAATAGATCCTGGAGGGGCATTGTAAACATTAACTACTAAAAGTCGCGATCCCCGAGAGGGTTGAAGTGAGAGTAATAATAGATCTCCTTTTCCCACATCTTTGAGTGATGTGGGGCGTTCTTGAGAGAGTGTACAGTCTATATCCTTTCTGGTGTAGGTAAGGACTCGAGGTCGAACAGACCAATGATCAGTTGGGGAAAAACATTCAAAAGCAGGATGTTTTTTAGAGATTCTTCTTGAGATATCTCTAAATATGTAAGGTTCTTGTATGAGTAAAACATTTATTTTTAGATCAAAGGCAATATTAAGAGCAATCTCGTGAGCAGTGGAGCTACGGCCCACATTTACTGATAGGATATTGAAAGGTATAGTGGTACTATTCATTCATACGGATAGGACTAGTCTGGGGGCTTCTGCTGCAAGAACGGATTGATGGATGTGCATATCTACCACGAACTGGAGAGGATGCTTCAGTAAAGAGGTTTCTGACTGGTTTAGGATTTGCTTGGTTATGTATTTCCTTATCGGTTGTTGCGACTTGGACAGTTTGGGTTGAAATTATTTCACAGTGAGCTTTTTTCAAGCGCATTCTGGCAGCAGATGCTACTTGTCGGATGTGTGCAATTTCGTTCTTCGAGGATAATTTCTGGTCTTTTCTTGGTCTTACCATACACTCCAGAGAGTCTGCTGGGTGTGGTCAATGGCAGTTAACACATTTGGGTGGACATTCGTGGGTTCTTGAAGGGTCACATGTAGTATGTCCCTTCTCAACATGTTGTGTGGACCCGCAAATTCGGCAGCGGGGGTTTCTCACGCAGGACCGCTCGTTGTGCCAACCAAAGCATTTTCCACATTGTGGTGTCTTAATCTTTTTTTGTAGGAGCTTAGTGTATACTTGTACATCGAAAAGAGGGAGGACTCTTGACAATTTAGGCGTTTCTTCGGGGAACAAAACAACCCAGTTCCTCTGGCTTAGGTGCTCTGACCCGTCAAAGTTGCGAGGTTCAAGGACATTGATTGGAGCAATATTAGTGAGACTTTGAATAGCTTCAGCTATCATATCTCCTGTTATATTTATCTGATCCGGTGTAGAGCCATTAAAGCCTATGTATGAACGGGGAATACCTGATAGAAGATATGCCTTGTGTTTTGTCAGTTTTTCTACCTTACACTCACCTCGTGTCGAAAGATATGCTTCAATCTCCTCCATACGGCTATACAGTGTATCTCGAGCGGATACAGACATGGGGCAAATAGCAAAGCCAGTTTTTATAACTTGGATCTCACAAATGAGATTTTCTTTCAGGAAAGTATTAATGTCTAGCAAAACAGCATAGGGCGACATTGTTTGAGCTGGGCGCTCTTCAGAGACTCGGACAAAGAGACGGTAGTCTTCAGCTTTTTTGGATGGAGGCTTAGGAACGATTATATTCTTGGGCTTTGCAGGGAGTGGGTATTTTAGCATTGGCGGAGGAGCTTCTGTGACCGCGGCTCAGGTAGGTTTTTTTGGATGAGGTAGCACCGTAGAAGGGATTGTGGCAGCAGTAGTAGCTTTCGGTTCTGTTTTCTTTTCCTTTGTATTTATGTAAGGAGAAGATGGCAGTGGGGTACCTTTGACATGGCGTTCAAAGTGGCTTAGGGTAACAATATTTAAATCGGCTATGAAATCTTGAAATGGTTTCTCAAGATGCTTGGGAGATTGCTACTACATTTAGCTTCATCGAGAGTTTTAGCTATGTTTCCAAACAAAAGTTTGGCTTCTTTTTTTCTAGTTTCTGCGACTAAAGTGGTTGAAAGCAGAATTTCTGTCAACAACTCTCTCCCGTTTATTGAGGCTGGGCAGGTTGGAATAAAGGGAGGGGGGTGTTGGGTAAGGGGAATAAAAGGGAGGTTGTTTGTAGGGTTTGTATTTTGGGTCATAATTTTGATCAGTCTTGTATGTGAGTGTTTGTCTATCGCTTTTAGAATTAGGCAAGTGATCCGCCTGCCTGCCCCTTTACCTCAGATATATCACGTGATGTCAGTTTCCAATTCGCAACAATTACAACCATTGCTGTTATTATTAGTGTAATTGATATTAAGTTTTTATTGGTGGTTGGGGGGCGAACATAATGCGGTCGTACATTCTGTAGCCGCGGCCAGATATACTTTGTATTGTGCATCTGCGCACACTTGGCCGGGAATTAAACATTCCCCAGCAGCTCTAGACCCACTTGGGTTGCTTGTGTAGATAATTTCGATGTTATTAGACAACTTGACACGCTTGGTGGCTTACAGCCGCGCAAGCACGCCAATTGTCCCATGGGAGACAAGAGGCCGGGTCAATCCCGCGAGCCTACTTGGCGTTAACCGTTGATAATAATAATAATAATAATTAGTGTAATTGATTGGAATTTCACCTACGACCTTACCATTGTTATAGTTAAGGTGGTCTACAGGATTTTCACATCCATATTGAGTTTGTTGCATTGAATCAGGGGCCGGCCCATGAAGATCCATTTCTCGGAGACGCAAACTAGGTTGATCATTATAGTGCCCGCCTCTAGGGTCGTTAAATTCTCCTCCATAATTCCTATGAGGATACCTGATATTTTGACTATTTGGTTATAACGGAGCTTTTGTCTGATTGTAATTTTGATTATTTGAGAGCCCACGTCTTGAAGGAAGTGACTTATTATAGTTCTAGTTGAAGCCTCTAGGATGACTTCCGCGGCACTCGATTCTAGATGCTGCTGTGAGCTCGCAATCGGCGGAGTCAAACGCCTGTTTACTGCGCTTTGCAGTCTTGGCTGTACAATTTCTTGAGTAATGCCCGTCGCTACCACATCGGTTACATATTTCGTGATCTCTATGATATTGCTACTCGGCTGGAGTTAAAGTAACTCTACTAAGTTGTAGGCGGTCCAACTCCATTGGATCACTGGATACTCTGGAATCCATCTGATTAGAGTTAGATGAATTCCCTGCACCATGTCACAGATCAAGATATCGAAGCAATGTGCATCCGAGTAAATGATGGTAAATTAATAATCTAACTATGAAGAAATATCTAATATAATGATGAATCCTCGTTGTGAGGTAACTAACAGAGGTCTTTATACATTTTAACCCTCAACCCTTAATTACTTCCTCCTCATTCTCGTAACCTTAGGAGTCTTCTCGAAGATTCCAGCCATTTCATCAGAGCTGCTTCACAAGCGGCCGTTAGCTTGTGCACGGAGCAGGATAATAGAATCTTCTCGAAGATCCTTGTTGATACATCAGAGCTAGTTCATGAGTAGCCGCCTACCTGCGCACAGACTAGAATTAGAGAATCTTCTAGATCACTCTGGTTGATCTACCAGTCCTCAGGGCGCTATGAAAGCATACGCTGACTAGCGCATGCTACAGGTAATTATTGGCTAACTAGCCGTTACACACCAAAGTTGTCAATATTAGGATTAGAAATCTGTTATCTGCCTCTGGATTTTTCAAAAATTGATTGTAAAATTTCAATCCAACCATTGATGCCTTCATCTGAGGGTATTGGGATGTGATTCTTAGAAGAATTTCTCAAGGGTTCAGTTACTTTTCTCCTCAAATGGTATACTCGCATCGAAGGGCTTAGTAACCCCTGGTTGGCGAGCGCCTCAAACTCAGAAATAAATGAGGGAAATGCTTTGAATTGACCCGCCATTTTTAAGTTATTCAAACTGTTTCTTGCCGAGGAAACAATTTCAGCTGTCAGATATTTGCGATCTAATTCATTAAAGAAAGAAGCAGACGTAGGCCATGATCCATTCGAAAGGCTTTCATTTTTAGAAAGAAACAATGCAATCTTGGATTGATGGCGATTGTACGCATCTCCCTTGAGCCAGTTTATAGCGTCGCAACTCTTCTTGAATTCTGTACCAAAATTTGTCAAATTCAAACTCCATTTCGATATGAGTTTAAATTTCCATGTGTTGTATTCAATATGTATTTTTACCACATCTTTTTGCTCCCCAGTGAAGGGATTTTGAGAGGGCAGCTTGTCAATACAGATCGGATTGGGGTGACTGTTGAATGAGTTGCGGTATAGGCAGAGGCTACGACTGAGATTTTAATGATGTTGACGGAGCAGATATCTGCTGTTGAAGGGAGTTAACTTCTGCTTTCTTATTTTCGATACTTTTTCGTAACTTATGAATTTCTCGATCTTTTTCATTTATATGCTGTCTGAGATCCTGAAGGGCTTGTCTAGTATTGGTTAAATGGCTGTTGATAAGCCCGAATAGCGCGTGGAAAATTGTTGCTACTTCTGGCACCTATGCCGAAGTGGAAAGATCAACTATTGTGTCAAATCCGACGCCATTAAAAATTTCTTGAACAGCTGGATAGTGTCCGATCACTTCTGCTAATGCATTACAAGCTCATCTGTGGCTGCTTTCGACATCTTGAACCAATACTGAACCACTCGTGGAATAAGCATTTGTATCTCCCCAAGGATTATCCATTGTAGATGGAATAAAATAAGATAAATTTTGTTAAGAATTGGAAAGAGACTCGATACTCGGTCTCGGTGCTTAGTCTCGGTGCTCAGTCTCGAAACAGTAGAAGATCCTTAGTACTAGCAATAGCCCTGCATGTACTAATAGAGAAAAAGTCGTGTCTTCGCAGCGCGCGACAAAATAACGTCTCAATTACAGGAACAATGATGCGCGGTCGAAAATTGAGGTGCAACTAACTGTCAAGGGCCAAGTTCGGATGATCAAATATTCAGGGTGAAGCAATTGTAGTTGCACAAAGAGGGAACTAATCTACAGATGGAAAATTTATGTGTGCCGATGCGTACGCGTGATTATTAGAAGCTACATCACGTAATCGCATGACTATAACTAGAGTCTTGTGACATTATTCTCGGGGTGGCATCTGCAAATGAAATCTGAGTACGAGTTTTCCAGACATCAGACTGAATCATTCTGTGAAATATACATATCTTCCGTAATAATTCGCGTCATAGCCTCAGGCTGCATATGCATAAATGATTTTTTTAAAAAAAGCAGCTATCCAAAGTTGAGATATTCCTTGGGATCGTAGGGATGATTATAGGCACCAAGTTCGAGGCGGGTTCCAGCTTTGTATCGAAAAATGAATGACAAGGTGCAGCATTTAGAAGAGCCTTACGGGTCTCATTGTTAGCAAAGTTCAATGCAAAGCCCAATGCAAAGCCCGAGGGAACTGTCAGGGTTCGACCAAGAGCGCAAGGGGCAACTAATGGTTATAAGTGGTCTATATTGAATCTATGCTGGAAGTATCTACTTATCTAAGACATACAACTCCAAGGATTTATAGATCTTTTCAGATTACTAGAAAGTTCCTCTCTTCCCTCCTCTGAAACCTCTGAAAGCTTCTGGAAAGAGCTATGCCTAATGGCAAGGTAGGTACCCCTGTTCGTCGCTTATTATGCAGGACGCGCCCACTTTGTGTTATGCACGCCTATGCATAGCATAGGCTACAGGGATTACACAGCTCACTAGCTGTTACAGGAACTGGTCTAATGAGACAATTACTCTTTGGCGAAATGAAGAGTTTCCGAGCTATAAGATCGCGGAGCCTAGCTGGCAAAAATTTTCACAACTCATGGTCTTCTGAAATGCGGATGAAAAGCCTTTTGTCTGTTGGGGATGGCGATGGCTTGGTTGTCTTAATGGTTGCACTACGGGCTGGATTTGAGGTTTGATGGGCAGTATACTGCTTCAACAGAATTTCAGGGGTAGCCTGTGCGACAGGTGCCGTTGTAGTTCTAGTCTTTTTGTGGCTATTCCGGACCACTGTTGACCAGATACTCTCAGCGACTGGAGGCTTGCAAGGTAGTGTATGACTTGTTGATGCTTTTAATGCTCGTACTGAGTTTGCTACAGGCTTTGCGAGGGATATGGCAACATAAATTAGCTTCTTCGGAAGGCTTTTCTATAAAGGTTCGGAAGCCCCCACCAAGCTGGTACCTGGTATCAGCTTCGGCGGAGGAAAGAAGGTATCTGATGCCCCAAATTGGGAAATGGCAGACTGGAGGCGATTCTGTAAATTTAATGCCATCTCTCTATCTTCATCCTCTTGAAAGCTGGCTACGGTACCGTCTATACAACTAAGGAGATTAGTGCACACCATCAGTTTTATATGCCAAGCATGCTCTGGGTGTTGTCGAACTTAGAGGATTTCCGCAAGCTCCCGGGGAGGGAGGGATGAGCTTGGCTTTTCTGTTCATCTCGGCTTGATGCAGACGTGTCAGCCGCATATGAAGCTGCGTGCTTAAAAGGAGGAACAGGCTCTAGAATCAGTCTGTTTGCCAGTAGATTCTTGATCGGTGACTAGTTTGACGGGGGAAGTAGTGCTGGCGCGTGGGTTAAGGAAAACGGGGATCGTTGAGCTTGAGGCGATGGGGGAAGTAGTTCGATTCCATCGAGTGAGCTTATACAAGCTATCAGGGGCGATTAGTTTTACTTGCATATACAGTAAAACTTCTCTAACACGATAGTGGGTGCCGGCATAAGTGTTGAAAATATTCATTGTAACTTGCACTTTTATATTTGCAACACTTACCCTTACAGGTCATTTTGCGTGCAGGGGCAAGTATTGCAAATATAAATGGATGAATTTCAATGAATATTTTCAACACTTATGCCGGGACCCACTATTGTGTTAGAGAAGTTTTACTGTACTCTGATACTACGGTATTAATCGTGTATAGGCGCTAAAATTCGACTTTTACAGGGTATATAGGCTTTTACTAACTTGAATTAGCATGACGATAAGTAGATCTCCCCACCTAAACTTTAAATTTGTATGGCAAAAATTTCACAACGAAATATTCGTTGGTTTTGCTTTTTTGGTCCATTATAGCCCTCTATTCACTTTTTAATTCATTAATACATTTCATAAATAAATTATACTTCTATCTAGCTAATAATTTACATATCCGCCTTCAGCTTCGTAAACGGCTCTGATTCTTCGGGGCATCGAATCTATCAGTTTCTCCAAGTCATCCCCATTAAACCCCAGATCCCACGCCTCGTTCACTATTTGACGAAGATGCCCTTGACTCCGCTGCCCCCTTGATCCAACGCTGGATAAAGACGCTCCATGTACGCTTTCATATAACTCCACAAAGTTTCTATCGGATTTAAATCAGGAGAATATGGCGGCCACTCCATTAGAGAAATATTCCTCCTTTCAAACTCACGCATAGTTTGCCTCGACTTGTGAGGAGGGGCGTTGTCCTGCATCACATCTAGTCCTGGTTCCCGAAAGACCGCACTCTCTATGAGAGGCACTATCCTCTCGCAGTAACTGGCCGCAGTGATATGGCCCCACTCCTTCTCCCAAATCAGGCAAGGCCCCTTCTGTCGTCCAAAGAAAGATCCCCAGAACATCCACCCAACTCTCCTCCGCGTCTTGGCTAGGACACAGGTATCTTCGTACTCTTCCCCAATCTTTGACTTAAACTTAGCTCAAGGGAACTCTAAATCTTAGGAGCCTTTAAGGGACTACTGACCTTTCTTGTGACCCAACGATCACTTTGCCGACCATTCATAGCCCAAGTCTCGTCGGACCAGAGGACTCTCATCCAATGTTCCTTCCGCCAGTGGAGATGTATTCTGGCAAACTCATATCTCTTCAGTTTGTTGACTGAAGAGATAGGAGGTTTTAATCGTGCAATCCTGCGTGCATATCCCCTCTTTGCCAGTTCACGTCCGATCACATTCTCGCTCACACCAAAGTGCCGAAATATAAAATGTGCAAGTTGGAAAAATGACATCCGACGATTTTCCGATGATAAACAGACGAAAAATTCTATTTCATCGACCTGGGAACTACTTAGAATAGGTGGCCTACCACTGGAGTACTGAGGCTCGGTATTTTCAACGCTCATGGTGTATTGTACCTGTCGCCATGTAATCCCAAGGCGTTGAGAGATTTTGACGTAACTGTGTCCCTCACTGGCCAAGGTTCTAACCTGCACATGTTACTCTCTTAACCTTATCAATTTGTAGATTTCAGACTTACTTGAATACGTTGAGTTTGTGTTAGGCGTTTTGCATAAGTAGGAGATGCTGATGATGGAGAAGGTTGTTGAGGTGAATCCATCTTTGCGGCAATCTAGTACAGTAAATTAAAATCTTCTAAAGTAGTTGACTTAAGGTTCAGATGCACTCACATGAAGTAAAAATTAGATAGATGAATGAAATAAAAGTATGCCGTTGAGCAAAATAATAGTAAATAGCTGACAATGATTTAAACGAAACGACCTCAGGTGTGCGCGAGTGAAGAAAGGTGCAGGCATGAAGGTGGGCGTTGGACTTCATATACAGATGCATATCTCTTATGCCTTAGGCCATAAGATTTTAAAATTTGAAGCTAACAGGGATACTGTGGATCTATCGTGAGGTAACCTGGAATATCACCACTTTATCTCCACTTTATCCCCGCTTTAACCCCTGTACCCTATAAGAAGCGGATCAACGAACAATACCCTATCATGAGAGTAGTATCATGGGCCTAGATATTGTTACTAACTAGCCCTAATTTTGTATTTCATGATGAGAATATGCGTACTAATCCATATTCGGGCTAGCTTGGAAAGGCCTCGCTTAGAGCTGTTATGGCAACTAGATTCATGTAGAGTCAATAAAGATGAAGATAGAAATATAAAACTGTACTGGTTGTTACTACTGCGCTAATAGGTTATGAGCCCGGTTTGCCTAATTGAAAGAATAAGATATAGTCAGCCTCAAGTTGACAGGCTTAGCTCGAGCTCTTAATCGCGGCACTCACCGTCACTGTTTTTATTTTATCATTACCCTCGACGCGGAATTTGCATTTTTAGTCTAATGAGACCTACCTTAAGTACGTCTTCGACGATTTAACTACACTGAAAATCTAGAAGCCGTTGGAACTAGCAAACTTCACAGAGATTCGACTTTGTTATTTCATCATGGATCACTTCGAACGGAGACGCGCGGCGCCTATTCTCACGAGGCATAATTTCATCAGATGGCAAGAATCAATGGAAACATATCTAAGGTCAAAGGGATGGTTCTATACCTGTACTTCTGTGGTAGATGATTTTGCCATCGTGGTTTGCCCTGCAGAACTGGCAGCTAAATTCAATAAAAATATTTATGGGGACGAAGAATTAAAGTCTTCATCAGATTATTCTGCTGCTATTGTAGCATTAAAAGAGGCCGGATACGCTCTTGTGTATGTGTACCAAGATGTTAGGATGGTTTGGAGTAACGCCAAGCGTGAGAAGTTCCTGCAGGATGAGGCCTCGGCGTGGTATGAAATTCATCTATGCTTAGATGATGTAGATCTCGACTTTGTCAAGGAATTTTACACAACAAATGCCAAGTGGAAGGCACTTGTAAAGAAGTATACGAAATCCTGTCCTGCCACAAATCGAGAGACTGTCAAAAAGATAACCGCCTTCACTTTTAAACCTGACGAGACACTTAAAAGAGGTTGGACCAGAATAAGGGAATACCGTCGGCGTGTTGTAGAAGCAACTCCTCAGTTGGCAGAAGCATACAGTGAGAAACACATGTTCGATTTCTTTGTGGAAGCACTTCCTCCTGAGTATAAAATAACCAGACAAACTATTGATAGACAACCATTTTTGCCAGTCCTAGACAAACTAGATGTGCTCTACGGCGCAGAAGATGAAATTCGCACGAGCAAAGATAAGGAGATTGCGATGGCCGCCCGCTACAAAGACCATCGTCAAAACAGAAGTCGTGGCACAAAATTTAATGACAATCGACGTCGTCGTAATTCATCTTGTGATAGCTATGGCTCAGGTCTTTCTTGCTGGACATGTAAAGGCAGATATCCAAAGCGTGATTGTCCCTATCAAGAAGCAGTCAAGGAATTTGCCATTGCATTACGTATCAGGGATGAACGCTTAAAGGCTAAAAACAGAGTCAATGGGGAAACCCAATCTAAACGCCCCGACAATACAAGCAAGTGAGATCATGGTCAAGTCCGCCACCAGTCCTCTTATAACCGCGCCAAACATCGGCGTCACAAAGCTTACGCCGCTGAAGAGTCTGGATCAGAATCAGACAGCTATACTTTGGGAAGTAATCAAGATTCCTTCGATGAAACTGCTGCAATCTCCAGAGAACAAATTCGCAAAAGTAGGATTCCCCCATCCAGCTGGGTATCAGACGCAGCTGCCTCTTCCCATATGACTGACAATTCTTCTCTCTTTAGAGGATCGCTAATACCCCTCTCGAGACATCGTCGTATACGGGTTGGGGGTGGAGAACTGTATGCAGATTTTAAAGGCACAGTCGAACTTAGACTTCCTGGTGGTAAATATATTTTACTTTCGGATGTTCTTTACGTTCCTAGCTTGGGTGTCAATCTCCTCTCGAGGTGCCGTGTCTGCCAAAAAGGATTGGTTGGTTCCTTTAATGACAAATCAATGTATTTTAGTCTCAAAGAAAAGATAGTTGTTTGTTGTGTTATTCACACTAGGGCCTTGCATGACTATGACACCACTGATGTCATATACATGGCCTAAGTGAGCACAGTCATATGACCATATGTGTTTGCACTGTTTGCATGATTAGTAAGAATGTATGTATGATTAGTAAGAGTGCTCGCCAGACTAAAAGTAGAGAGACTCCTTCACCGTCATAATGATATAGCAAGTCACTATTCCACATCTTCTAGCAACAGCCTTGTGCAATCTCTCTCTAAAACGTGAACACTCGTAGTTCCTCCCACAAATGTATGTACCCGCTCCTCATACCTGTCACAACATTGTTACTGCAACATTGTCCGGAGACGTCTATATTGTTTCGGAAATTGCTCCAGATTTTGATGAAGTTGCTCTTGCTGCAGATGATACTCTCAATTTAAACTACATTTCTTCCTCGCATGAAATCTCTGAAGATGATAGGACCCATGACCTCTGTCAGATTAATTGGAATAATATCACGGACCAGGGACAGGCGTTGAGGTGATGTTTTTGGATTACGTAACTTCGTTTCACGTGACATTATATTTATATTTCCTTACGCGTTGAAACTTTGGGAGTTAGTCATTAATTTTTATCATATATAGCTCTACGTTTACAAACCACTGCTGATATCGCGTGTTCGTGTACTTGAGCTGTTCGATAACTCACTGCTTAGCTAAACTCATAGATAATTTCGACCATAAAGAATCTGTGATCACGCTCGGCGACAATAGGCCCAGTACTTGTTCAATTGTCACTTTACGAAGTTCAAAGCATCTCACCTCTTGCATCCACTATTCATACAGCTACTGTATAACGGTGGCATCTTTTTGGCCAGCCTAGAAATAAATCAGTTACTACTATTACAGCGTAGTCAACCGACAACCTCAGTGACAATGACAGAGGACTTGATAAAAATGAACGTCCTAGGTGGAGAAAGTATCACCGTTACTTTGGTCACTTCGGAATCGGAAAGCTTCGATATCTTCATGAATTTTCCAATCTTAAGAGGCCCATAAGAGAGCCTAAAAGGAAGGATATATGTAGGGTTTGCAAAATTGCAAAAATGACAAAGAAATAACGCAAGACACTAGCCAAATGGGATTCTACCCCTCTAGCCCTTATATCAGTTGATATCTGCGAGCCATTTCCCAGTAGTCTTAGAAGACATCGATACTGGGCTGAAGTGATAGATAACACTACGCGAAGAAAGTGGGTTCTATTGCTCAAAACACGAGATGAAATCAAAGAAAAATTAACCTCGCGGAGAAAAGCAGTCGAACTTGAGAAGAGTAAACAAGGCTACAAAGTTATAGCCATAAGGTCTGATAATGCTGGGGAAATAAAAAAGATTGTTGATCTTTGGGTTTTGGAAGACGTAATTCGCTCTGAATCTACAGCAGCTTACAGCCCACACCAAAATGGCCCAGCTGAGAGAACTTTCCGCACCACTGAGGAATGTATGCGAGCCAAATTGGAAGAGGCTAAACTGCCAATTGAATTCTGGGATGAATCCGTCGAGGCTACTAATTATGAGAGAAATCATATAGACCTTGGTCCCCTGACAAAGAGCGGAAAACATCAATGCGTCCTTCAAGCTTGGAAAGAATTGGAAAATCCGATCGACATATCCCATATTCGAGTCTAGGGCTGTGTTACGTATAGCCATGTTGATCCAAAAGAACAACCAGCTGGAGCTCGTACAGATAAGGCAGTCGTTCGCGGAAGAGAAGGAGTCTTCATGGGATATGATAATAACACTGACAAGCAGTTTAGAATTTACGCTCCTGATCGTGGCTATACAATCCGTGTTACTCATATAGATGTTGATGAATCCAGGAAGGGAGGATCACTTGATCTCAAAATTCGTGGATCAGCTAGTGGTCAAGGTACACCTAGCACCTTACCTGATCGACCACCTCGAGGTCGCCCTTCTCCTAAACTTGCTTCTGTTCCAAATGTGCCAATTTCTTCGACTGGACCGAAGACTGCTATTGAGGAGATTGAAGAAAAAACCGTCGAAACTTCTTCAATGAATGCTCATAAGACCAGAAATTCTGACCAGATGATCTCTATTAATCCTATCCAAACACAATTAATTCAGACAGAATTGGCTTCTGACGCGCTTGAAGACCTGATTTCGATCCAGACCACAAAAGAAAATTCAGACAACATTATGAAGGACGATTCAGAAAAACTCGTGACAAAAGATTCGGAGAAATCTATGAAGTCTGTGAAGGATGATCAAGAGAAATCTATTGAGGAAGATTCACAGAAACATGTAAAACCTACCTCTATATTGACTTTGGAGTACCCCACAAAACAAGTTTCGAAGTCTCAATTAAAACAACTTCTTAAATACAATCTAAATCAATTAATAGAGACAGAGAGATCCAAGCCCTCTACGACCACACCAGAAGTACCACCGATCGCCAATATTAATGGCAAACATAAAAGGGCTTTATCAGAATCGAGCAATTTTGGGGACGAAAACCCACCTTGAAAACTGACACGTCTTGAAAAAGAACTGCAGTAAAATCTTAAACCGTCAATGATGCTAAAAAATCGATGTGATGATGAGCCTGGTCGACCATATTATCTCCGGAAAAGTAAAAGAAAACGCTCTCATATAGATAGCGGCTATGAACCAGCCGGTTTTGATCGAGAAAATTATAAAAGAATCAAAGCTTATATCGCTCAGCTAGAAAGCGAGCAAGAGTTTACTGACCCAGAATCTGCATTTGCATGCTTTCCCGGTACCGAAATCACCATTCCAAGATCTTATGACCAAGCTATAGCGGACCCTATTTATGTTGAAAAATGGAAAAAGGCGGTATCCGAGAAGCTAGATGGTATTTTTGCGAACGGAACATGTGAAGAGGAAATTCCACTCGATGGAGCGAATATAGTGGGAATGAAATGGATCTTCACTATAAAATTTCTATTCGACGGGTCGATTGAACGCTTCAAGGCTCGTCTTGTTGTCCGAGGATTCTCGCAAATCTACCATCAGGATTTTACTGAGACTTTTGCCCCGACAGTCCGGGCCGACACGTTGCGGGTTTTCCTTGCCATTGTTGCTGCAGAAGATTTGGAAGCCGAACAATTCGACATCAAGCAAGCATTTACCGAAGCTACACCGCGTGAACGTCTATATTGTCGCCCACCAGCTGGTGTTCCAATCAAAAAGCACCATTTGTGGCGACTATGACGAAGTTTATATGGCTTGAAACAAGCTGCACGCGACTGGAATCAGCTAGCTCGTAGTTTTTTGCTCCAGATTGGTTTCAAGCAAAGTTCCCCGGATCCCTGCCTTTTTACACTTTCATCTCGTCAGCTTATATTTCTCCTCTATGTTGACGATATATCAATTAGTGCAAGAGATAGTAATGAAATTCGATGGTTTGAAAAATGTCTGACAAACAAATTTAAGAAAACGTTATTGGGAGAAATGAAAAAAATTCTAGGAATGAGGATAACGAGAGATAGATCAAATAGAACGCTTTATTTAGATCAGAAACAATATCTGGAAACGATACTTGATCGCTTTGGCATCAATGAACCCCGCCGTCGTGGCCGGTTTGTTCCCCTCAAAGGCTATGACCTTATTCAACCTTCCACTTCCGGTGACGTTCGTGTAAACGTCTCAGAATACGAGCAAATAATTGATAGTATGATGCACGCGATGGTTTATACTCGTCCAGACATCTGCTATTCAACAGGAAAATTTGCACAATTTATGTCTGATCCTGCCGAACGCCATTCATATGGAGCTAAAGGTGTCTTACTGTACCTAAAAGACACTGTTGATTCTCAGTTACGTTTCGGTCCAGTTGATGGTCAAGATGATAAGCTCTCTATGTTTTCAGACGCAGATTGGGCTGGAAATAGATCAGACCGGAAGAGAACATCGGGGTTCGCCGCAAGACTTTATGGAGGACTGGTTTCATGGGGGAGTAAGAAGCAGACATCAGTTGCTACATCAAGCACTGAATCTGAATATGTGACCCAGTTCATGTGTGCTAAACAAGCTCTCTGGCTTGGGCAAGTCTTACGTAATATAGGATACGGTGAATATATAGGTAAAAACCCTTAACAAGTTCACATGATGGGGGATAATCAAGGAGCTATTGCTTTGGCAAAAGATCCACGTCTTCACGAATGATCTAAGCATATAGATGTTAAGTATCACTTCATAAGAGATCTTGTTGAAACTGAAAAGCTAAGGGTCACATACATCCCTAGCAGACAAATGCCTGCCGATGGCTTAACGAAACCGCTCGACAAAATACTCTCCGGACGGTTTAAGGAAGTTATTGGCATGGTCGATAAGAAAAAGCTAGACCGTAGTCCAGCATAGCCGAATTGGCTTATGGGGGAGCGTTGAGAATATGCGTACTAATCCATATTCGGACTAGCTTGGAAAGGCCTCGCTTAGAGCTGTTATGGCAACTAGATTCATGTAGAGTAAATAAAGACGAAGATAGAAATATAAAACTGTACTGGTTGTTACTACTGCGCTATTATATCATTGCCCTTCTAACTACCTGCTTAATATACATAATTGACTCTAATTAGTAACAATATTTAGGGCTGCAGTACTAAATGCAAATAAAACTAATTGCCCCTGATAGCATGTGCTTCACTGATGGTTTCGAACGGGTCCATCGTAAATCAAAGTTTAGTCGTATGATGCCCGGTATTATCCAAATATCGTTGCATCTAACATTTATTTGTGTTGCATGCATGTTAGAATGCGCGTAATTTGGGCGTTGAAAGGTGTTGGTATTGGATGGTTTGATTTTTAGTTAACGAGCCTAGAGCACTCAAGCAAGTCAGTATCATTTAACGTCTAGAGTATTCAAGCAGTTCACAAGCATAAGACTGACATAGATTGTACTTCATACCTAGTGCACATGATACGATGGTCATAGACCTATTTAGGAAGGAAATGGAATAAAATTATTTAAAAATTATTTCCGTAACAAAAATAAACATGAATTTATTGTCAAGGTATATATTCTATTACTGTCATGGATGCATCCGCATTAGTGTAGGGGTTAACATACTCCGCTTTCATATCAATTGCTGGAACCGGAGAGCCCCGGGTTCGATTCCCGGACGCGGAATTGCATCCTTGGTTGCGGTGTTTATTTTTGATCCGATGGTTTCTTTAATTTGTTGACTTGACAGCCCGCCCCATACGCCCGCGAGAATAATTCCGGGAGATTTCTACTTTAGTAGAACGACTTAATCTTAGCGTTTGAAGGCAGACATACTCGCCATAGCTGCCTTAAAAGACCTTCCCGACGACGGAACCGATGCGATACTTTCTGCAGAAGTAAATCGGAGAACAAAGTTTACGTTTGCATCACTAACCAGGTTTGTGAGGGAGCGTGCGGATGAGCTGGCTGCATCGTGGTGGCAGAAACATGGGCACAAGCACTACGCAGATTTGAATCTCAAGATGACACGCAAGCGACCGCCAGAGCTTGCCTTACCGAGATGGGCGTACCACAGGTTGATTGCAGCTAGGACAGGACACGGCGATTTCGCCAATTATCATGAAAGATTCAAGCATGAGGATATTGATGGCAAGTGCGAATGTGGACGAGAAAGACACCCATGGCACTTTGCCGAATGCCGACCAGCACTACAACGTTTTTTTTAAATCATTTTTGGCGTATGGAGCCTGAGGCTATGACGCGAATGATTACGGAAGACATGTATATTTCGCAGAACGACTCAGTTTGACGTTTGGAACTCCCATAATCAGATTTCATTTGCAGATATCACTACGAGAATAACGCCTTACGACATGAACCCTCTTCCGTGAATACCCAACACAGGGAAAAGTGAGAAAAACCTGTGGTTATCTGAGTATGCTTTCATCACCCTACGAATACAATATCACCGCGAGAGATGTGGTGCGAGGGTCTTGCTGGATTCGAACCAGCTTTCTCCTGTCTCAAGTGGGCCAAGTGTCCAAACTACCCAGACTCTACTTGGGAGAACGGCCCGGACAGTGTACCATTGCACCATCCGACCCAGCACTACAACGTTGGAGAAGTGAGAAACGGGAACCCCTCCGAAGGCATGGGAGATGCTGGAAGAAAATGAAAGGTAGAAATTTCGTGAATCCGTGACTATAACCAGATGTTATATTGCACAAACTACTGACCGGGGGGGCTTAGGATCTTCCAGGCTTAAGCTCGATACGACTAGAAATCAAATCAAATCAAATCTTAGCGCTTGGAACATTCAAACTTATATTTGATTTGCAGATGCTACCCGTAGTAATCTCCATACGACACCTTAGTTCTGTTGAAATTAGTTCTACTTATTGGTAGGGTATGCCAGGAATGTTAACGATTGAGCCGTCATAGCTCGGTTAACATTCTGCGCTATACCTATTGTATGTTCTATAATACGCTAGTGTTACGGGTTAAGGCAAACGGTCACTGCACGAAAGCAATACCACAAAATAAGTTTATATTGAATCTATGAGGCGGAGAGACAACGTAGTTGCAAGCGCCGCTATTTATAAGATCCCTCTAATATCTAGATGGTTCTATTCCTTCCTCTTACTCACTTAAGCTGTTTAACATAGAATCAACCACCATGCTCTTCTAGAACCTTCTCAAAAGTTTTAGTAATGATTGCAAGGATCCCCTGTACTCTACCCCAGGATAAGTTTTCACCAGTGGATCTAATTTGTGGGGCGAAATCGGATCCTTTAAGCCTAGTTAGGTAGCATCTTTTCTGAGATAAGGTTTTCAGGCATTCTAACAGGGATTATTCGTATGGTGTTCTTGCCCGACAGAGGTTTTCACCACCAGCACTAGTTCACAAGCTTAACTCTAATTGGTAACATTTTTTGAATTTAATCGATTTCAGATAAACAAGTACATGCAAATTTACTTTACATAGCAGATTTAATATTTTACAGGCCCGCCTTGACCAAGTATGACTGCCTCACATCTCGTGGGCAAGCTTCTGATAAGCTTCTCAAGCTTATTCGGCTTAGTCGCGTCATTCCATGCTTCTTTCACTATTCCTCGAAGTTCATCGTAGGATCGCTGCCTTCCCCTTTCCAATCTCGCGTAATGGTACTGTATGTAATTGTTGAGAGTGAAATATACTTGATGAATATAAAATATAAACGTATATGAACTAACTACATTCTAACATCTCATTAAATTCATGTCTATTTAGTCGTAAGTGATCCAGCAACAATAATACGACTTGATTGATCTGGCGTTACACGATCCCGGTGAGTGATCTTCCTATCGCTTTTGGAATTAGGCGAGTGATCCGCCTGCCTGCCCTTTTACCCCAGATACATCACGTGATGTCGGTTTCCAATTCGTAACAGTAATCTTCCATACTATCCCATACGTGCTCAATTGGATTCAGGTCGGGAGAATACGGAGGCCAGTCGATCGGAGTAATGAACCTCTCCCGGAACTCTTCAATTGTTCTCGCTGCGCTGTGTGAAGGAGCATTGTCCTGCATCACAGAAACCCGTGGTCTCATGCTCACCATTCCATCAATCAGCGGTACAATTCTCTGAGAGTATGATTCTGAGGTTATAAACCCTCGTTCCTTCTCCCAGAAAAGGCAAGGATCTTTCTCTATCCCTGCGAAACTTCCCCAAAACATCCAGCCAAGACTCTTTCTCACCTTTTTCCACTACGCAGGTGGCGTTGACTTCTTCACCTATCTTGAACCGAGAGTTAGATCGGTATTTTTTATTAGAGGTACAAAGATACCAACCTTTCGTGTTACCCATTCTCTCTTGTGTTGGCCGTCTCTGGCCCAGGTCTCATCAGTCCAAAGAATCGCCATCCAACCTTCAACAGTCCAGTCCCTGTGGGCTTCGGCCCACTCCCGACGCTTCCTTTAACCTCTTCAGAAAGAAGAGGCTTTTTCAGCGCTGGATGACGTCCGTAACCCCTTTTTTTAGCTCGTTTTGAATAACCCTTTCACTCACTCCAAAATCCCGAAAGGGGCCATGGGCAAGTTCAAACCATAACATTCGACGACCTTCAGAGGATGATGTTATGAAAGCCTCAATCCGGACAACGTCGGAAGTGGACAGTGTTGAGGGCCGACCTGCAGCTTTCTTGGGTTCAATGTACGGAGTACAAAGGGTGTATCTGACCTGGTTTCGAGATATGCCGAGTTGTTTTGCAATATTTGTCTGATTCATTCCCGAATCGTGGAGAGTTTTGATCTAGACGTGTTACCTCAGATATTTATTTACCATGAAAATTGGGCTTACCTGGAGACGCTGATCTCTGTTTAATCGTTTGGCGTAGTTTGTATGAGCTGCCGGTTGTACCTGGCTCATCTTTTAAAGAATAATTGATCTATGAAATATGCTAAATGTTAAGAGTAACGATTGATTGATTCTCTTAGACGAAAATGCTGATGATGATGATGATTCTGTAGACAGTAACAGCAACGATGTCTATTGAAGTGCGCAGGAGAGGGAGGGGGAGATGTAGATCAAAGCAGCAGTCCAGTAAAAAGCCTGATCACTCAGGCCAACATTTTCAATTTTTTTTTGGTGTGAAGACTAGCAGGGATCATACAAGACTAGTGGGGATAATATTCATAAGCGGGGTTTTAGTGCATGCTGAAAACTTACCCTGGGGGTAGAGTGGAAGGAATCCTCGCGCTAAAAATACTCCAAAAAACTGCAGTTTTATATCTTTCATGTTCTCGGTTTTACCTTCAGAAAGTACATTACTCTGTATATCCAGTGTGAATTCTATCTCATACCTTTCCTGCTTTATTCTTCATTTTTTGCATCAACGTGTCAACTTGACCTACAAGTCAAGACTGATTTATCTACCCTTCGTCAAAAATTCACTGTGTGATTCTAGCCATATCCCGCGAGCTTTGAATCATGGCCTCAGAGGACCTAGCTTTTGCTTTTCACAGGATTTCCCCCATACTTTTGTCCACTTGGGGCATGCCATGACTATATGCCTGACGTTTTGCGACGGATATCCACATCGGCATTGGCATTCTGGGTTGTCGACTCCAGTTACTTTTCTTCTGTACTAATAGGAATTGAGCCCAATGTGCTCGCTTCTTATCTGCATTGCTACGCCGCTCTGCGCCCTGCCGAGGTTGTGATGTATTTCGGATGGCGTTCCCCCTACATTCATTGTATTTCGTCTTGTTTGCTGATTGATCATTATGTTTGTGTTACGGGATAGATCCCTGGTTGATACACTGGCTGTGCCAGCGCGTTATTATGTGTATCGCACATTAATGTTTTTGTTTCAAGAGTTAAATCTGGTTTGTTTGGGGCGGTAACGGGAGATATAGTGACAAGTGAAACACGGTGCCGTTATCAGAAACAGTACTTACAAGACAGTTGTACATGTATATAGGCAGATGGAAAATCATCTTAGGAAGATTTTCTCTTCAGATTACAATAATTAACTGATTTTATATCTGGACTTGCTCTGTTGATTTATAACACCAATTGATCCGGCGACAGTTTGTTACTTTCCAAGTTACAGGGTTCGCTGGTGTTGGGTGCCCAGCGTTCGTCTGATATGTCTAAGAATATTTCCATTCCTGGAATGTTGCTATCTTCGCAGTCACCTCTTGTCAATTTATATCCTCTTCTCCTCCACAGAGTTAGTTCCATTCGGCCGCGTCTCCCGTTACTACAGTTATGAGCGCTTACGGGATGAATTACTACCCTGAGATGAGGAGAGAATAACGTTAGAGAATAGCTTGTAATTCATCTACAGTAGAACCTCTCAGAACTGATAGTAGGTCCCGGTATAAATGTTGAAAATACTTATGGAAATTTAACCATTTACTATCGCATTACTTACCCTTGCATGCAAAATGACGTGCAGGGTTAAGTATTGCGAAAGTAAATGGTTAAATTTCGATAAATATTTTCAACATTTATACCAGGACCCATTATCGGGTTTGAGAGGTTCTGGTGTACTTTTGATCAAATCACTTCGACCATGTGGCTCTGCATTTGGTATTAAGCTTGGCTATATAGTTCTCGCGCACCCCACCAAAATCCCCCCACTCTAGAAAAATCTCCCCAACTATCCACATTCATCTTCAAAATGAATGCCCGTGAGACAGCTATTAATTCTGCCAGCAATGATCTCAATGCAGGGATTTTTGAGCTAATGCGCTGCTGCAAAGGAACATAAAATCCCTGAATCTACACCTCGAGTTCGAATGAAAGGCGGCACAAATTCTCAGCTCAGTCATCAATTCCAGCAAAAATTGACTAAAGAACAGGAGAAAATGTTAGTAGAGTGGATACTTGACCTTGATGCGCACGGTTATCACCCTTCCTTCCCTCGAGCTACAGAAATGGCTAGTCTAATTATGTTGATGAACGGTGATCAAAATCTGTTATAATTATGAGCGCTTACGGGGTAAATCACTACCTTGAAGGTGAAAAGATAACGTTGAGGAATAACTTGTAACTAATGTAAACTCAGAATAGAATAACTGAATATATTCACTTAATTCACAGTAGAGGGAATGGACCTCATATTATATACATGCTCTTGCCAGGGTCCATTCACCGTGATCGAGTGTTCACCCGATCCCTAACTAATGCTACTCTATCCCACTCCGTTCCATTCCATTCCATACCATACTCAGTTACAAGTCTGGCGTACCCTAGTCCTTAGGCTAGTGCACGACCCCATGTACCCGGGCTTATGCCGACTAGCCAATATGTCGATCCTTGCATAAAGCTGCAGATTACAACAAAATCCGGTTGGCAAGCTCCGGTTACCACACTTCATTAAGATTTGATTTGATGTCATTTTACGTCCGGCGGCAAAACTATCTTCCGATAGCTGCCTAGTTGCCACCCGTGGGGCGTAGGACGCACTGCCTACTGCAGTGGATACCAGTTTCTATCGACTAGACTATATGTTATCTAAAATCTAAAAAATATATATGATAATTTACATTTAAGAGCCTAGTCATCCCATGCTCTGCTCTTCTGAAAAGGATTTTTTTTTTAAAAATTAGTTTTAACGTTTATGTCTACTTTATTATCCTACTGATTGCCGCCGCGCCCTCCGCGGATCCTAAAAGCCAGTCTATTCCTTCCTGTGGCCTACGTTTTCCAATCTCTTGCTTGACCCTTGCCCTGGTTTTTTTGCAGAAAAAGAAATGTAGCTGTGTCTTAGCTTTCCCACACGAGTAGTCTGTGAAGTTCTCGTGATGAAATCTTTTGTGGTATGCCATGAAATCTCCATGTCCTGAGCGGGCTGCGAGTAGTTTTCCAAGAGTCCGTCTGGGAAGTCTCAGTTCATTTGGGAATTTTCTTGGAGGCTTAAGTTCAATTCTTAGTGATTTGTAACTCGCAGGGCAGTGTCTTAGCCACCAACTTTTTTCTATTTCTGACTTTTTCTCCGCGAGAATCTGCTTAACCGCAGCGTGAGATAAATTTTCATTAGACTGGTTCAGTGATGCTTCCTGCGCTGCTGTCTTAGCTAATCGGTCCGCAATTTCATTGCCTTCGACTCCCGCGTGGCCTGGGATCCAGATTGCAGCTATTTGTCCTGCTTGAACATAGGGTAACCTGCTCCTCAACTTCCATTCTCTTTGAAGTTTCCTGATCAAAAATACGTCCTCCCTGCTTGTTTGACTATCATTACCATTCACTACCCTCGCTACAGCCTGATTATCCGTATATACAATTATATTAGTAGCAAAACGGGTAGCTGCCTTCTCGATTGAGGCCCGTAGACCCTCACTAATAGCGGTAATTTCTGTGTCTATAGGTTCTACTTTCCTGTTGATACAAAATTTCTGTGCCAGTATTTCACGGCTGCCTTGAAAAAGAACGTAGGCTCCCCCTGCTCTACCTTCCGCTGTACGAGACCCGTCCGTGTATAGTAGTATATCATGAAGACTTGGTTGTGTGGTACTGTAATGTCCAGAAGTCATATTGTCTAAACAGGCCAGTTTTGAGTCTGTAGACTTCGGGAGCAGATGGGCTGTTTCAGTGAGGCGTGTAGTCGCTGACCCATATGCTCTTTTCCTCAAAGGATGTCTGAGGTCAAGCGTTTGGATCCGTAAAGCTCTCCCTAGTCGAATTTCTGTTAATAATGTGTGTGCTATTGGGATTCCAGCTTCTCGGTGGAGTGCCGGGTTAGGGAAGGTCCGGTACACAGGCAGAATAGCCCGAGGCTCAAATAGATCGCTTTTGATAGCGTTTTCAAGTGCTGACCGCATCTATGTTTCTGTACTTGTAGTTTTTTCCGTTTCCATTTGAAAATGTGATCTCCCGGCCACCAGGTCTCTGCTCCATAGAAAACAACAGGGAGGATACAAGCTTTAACTGCATGTCGTACCAAGTAGGCGGGTGACCCTTTCATTGTGTTATTGAGGCGATGAAGATGCGCGGCTACTGCTAAACCTTTATGGGCCCAGTATTTCGTGTGGTTGAGAAAAGAGAGTTTTCTGTCCAGCATAACTCCAAGCCAGCGCGTGACCTGATTAGCTGAGAATACACTTCCATCGAACGTCATAGGTGGGTATTCTTTAGGCTTTGGAGCTAAGGTGAAATGTTGAAGCTCGCACTTATCCCGATCAAAAGAAATGGCGTTTTGTCTTCCCCAGTCCAGTAGGACCTGCGCTTCTCTCTCCAATTTTTTTGTGCACTCTGTAAGTGTGTGTCCAACTTGTAAAATTGCCAAGTCGTCTGCGTAGCTGAACTTCAAATTCTGGTCCCCTAGTCTTAGGATTGGTTCAATATACAGCATGAAAAGAATTGGAGATGCTGGAGAGCCTTGTGGAAGACCACAGACTAGCGGGATTTCATGAGAAAATGAATCCCCGAGTCGCATTCTAGCTGTTCTATTAGTCATGAACGACCAGACCCACTTTCTGATCCAGCATGGCCATCCCTGGTCACTGAGTCGACGTTGCATCCTTCCTGGGAGAACGGTATCGAAAGCTCCTTTAACGTCTAGTGTGAGTAGCGAGGCTACTAGGCCACGAGAGCGTGCTCTTTCTATCTCGTGTATAACACAGCTTACTAGATCTAGAGCGGAACGCTTCGGGAGCGCACCGAGCTGCTGTGGGTTCAGAACGCCATGATTGATCGCCACTCTGCTAAGGCGTTTGGCTATCAGTCTTTCCAGTCCCTTGCCAAGGCACGATAAAAGTGCTATCGGTCGCCAAGATCTCACAGAGCTGAGGTCTCTTTTTTTGGGTTTTGGGAGTAGTACGATCTCCGCTCTTTGAAACGCTCGTGGGTGGTGGCCGAGAGTTAAACATCGCTGGAGAAGAGCGCACACAGCTTCTTTGATCACGCCCCAGCAGGCCCGTAAAATCGAGACAGATATTCCATCGATCCCTGTGGCTGTATTAGAGCCGTGCATTATGCATTGTTCGATTTCAAACTCGTCTGCCTTGTCCTGAACCTCCAAATGATCTCGTTGATCTATCATTTCGGGCTCATCCGACGTATCATCCTCCGAAGTTCTTCTCTCTAATAATGCCTTCCTAAGTACGGATATTTTCTCTTCTGGGAGGGTATGTTCTTGACCATCGTGAACTATGGGTGGGCTAGAGTAACTTTCCTTCCCTCTTATGCCAGCCTGTAATCCTGAAGATATCAGCAGACGATCTAGCTATTAGAACGAGATTTTGCCAGTGTGTTTTTTTTGCTGCTCTCGTAGCTTTACGAAGGGCTATTTTCTCTACTGTTGCTTCTCCAGTCCTACGGGCTCGGCGATAGGCTGCTGCTTTCTCCCGGCACTCCGAGTTCCACCATCTTGTGCCCTGACTAATAGGCTTTTTTGGCGGTAGAAAACGCTCAACATTAACCTGTATAGTTTCTATAATTGTGAGCGCTAGTTTATCTGGATCATCAGGTAGCAGGTGAACTGGTTTTAAAGTCTCTTTTATGCCTGCAAATAGCCGTGGGATCGCTTCTGCCGTGAGTTTGAACTTTTCTTTGGACGCTACGTGAGCTATGCTCCTCAGCGGTACAATTGTCATGATTGTCTCATGATCCGAGGTTGAATGGAGGTGTTTTTCTATATTGCTCTGTACTCCCAACATATTCGTAAAGACTATATCTAAGACGCTGCCTCTTGAATGTGTGCTTTAGTTTGTAGGCGACGCTATGATCATAGAGTTCTGTACTGCCCACTCGAAAAGTTCCTCTGATCTTTTAGATGGTCTTGCTTGCGAGTCCCATTGAGGGTGTCTGGTGTTGAAGTCCCCTGCGATCAGGCATTTTTCTGGTATTTTCCATTGCTTGAGCGCCTCAATTACAGTTCCTCCTTCAATCTTTTTAGGTGGCCGGTATACGTTTACGATGGTGATTGGAGGGGAGCTACCGAGAATTTTCAGCCAGCATATGTCTGTATTATTATTGGGGCAGAATTGGACCGGTTTTAAATTTCTGCCTTTCTTAACATAGGAAACTACTCTAGGGCGAAACTCCCAAGATGTCTGTGGGACGAAGGTATCATACTCAGCGTGATACTTGGTAGTATTTCTATCTCTTGTCGTTAATGTCCACGGCTCCTGGAGAAGTATAATGTCCGCAGATTCTTCGTGTGCCAAGGCAAGGGCAAGATCATGATTAGCTTGCCCACGGGCTATGTTTGCTTGAAAAATCTTTAAATATTTCCGGTGTCTAGTAGTTGGTCTGCTCAGCATTTCTTAGCTGCAGAGAAGTTCAAGTTTGTTTGAGCATCTGGCGCGATTGCTGTAGTGTTCGATGTAGAGTTTGCAAGGAGCCAAGCTCTTTGACCAGCTTGACGAATTCTTTTCCACTCAGAGTTTGGCAGTTTTTTCAGTACTCCATTTCTTACTACGGGGCGTGCTGGGCAAGAACTTGTATTTGCTGCGTGTGGGCCCTTGCAGTTAGTGCATCTTGGGGGAGCTTCGCATGTGTGATGTCCCCGGTTGCTGCATTGTTTGCATCTTTGTTCCTGATTGCAAAGACGAGAGTCATGAAATTCCCAACATTTCATACACTGAGACGGTTTTGGAGCCTTGATTATCTGGCGAGCAGGTGAGCTAGTACTAAAGAGCCTGAAAGGTCTTATGGCTTGCTTGAACGATGCTACGATGGTGCCATCAGGTAGTGGGTTTTCTTTTGTTTTTTTTAACCACATTAATCTTGTGGGTATTAGACCAATTATCGCTTGTACTTCTTCTTGAGCGCGTTCCTCAGTAACCTCCCACTTAGTTCCATCAAGAGAATATAGACTGCGCGGTACGTGGTCCACCACATAAGTATACTATTCTTCAGCTTTCTCAACGGTTCCTCCGATAGTTGTTCTGATTAGGTTAGCCTTGCTGAGCAGTTCTTCTGCCTGTTTATCGTTATTAGGGACGATAGCAAACCCTGATTTTACTTGTTGAATTGTTTTTAGTGGGCCGTGTTCAAGATTCAATTTATTCGTCAAGGCTGCTTTAACTGCATAGACGTGATGTGACCGACTTGTGTGCTCTTCTGGAAGTCGAATAAAAATTCTATTGTCCCGTCTCTGGACTTGAGTCTTCTCTTTAAAAGCGGAAGAAATGGGTTTCCTTGGTAAGTTCGGCATAGGATTTACAGTGACCTTAGCTTTAGCAGCATGAGCGTAGGTCGGAAGGACATTGGTTTGTGCTTTAGCAGCTAAGTTTGAGTTCTGGCACTGTGCTTTTCCCTGGTTACAGCTTCCTATTTCCTTAACTCCGCGCGCGAATTGTTGTAGAATTTTAGCCATTGAAGCTTCAATGCTCTTTGTCATATCCCCAAGTCCCAATTCGCGGAGCCGTTCGCTAGACTCGTCCAATGCCCTTGAATACTCTCTTACAATGCTCTCCCGTTTGAAGTAAAGTCTACGTGCTTCATCGCATGCTTCTTCGGTTGCTTTTGTGAGGAACTTTACAGGAGATGCTGCTGACGTGTATTGGTTTTCTGAGACGGAGCTTTGATTGCTAGCCGTTGGCTGGAATAGGTCTTCCGTAAGATCTATAGTTTTTTGAGGAGCACATTTTAAAGATTTGGCATTTACAGATCGTGAGGTAAGTGGAAACTGTAATTGCTTATGAAAGGCCTTTTCTGCTGCATTCGGGGTGTTTCCTTTGATGTTCATGTCCGGGTTGTTATCAAACGCAGTGAAAGGGTCTCCGTAGCTGTGCGGAACCTGTGTGTTCTTGTATATTGACTCCTGAAGAGCCATTATATTGGCAAACCGTGATGCACGCGATCATTAAGTAGTGGTTGGTGATAAGGGGGGAGGGAGAGACGGCGAGCGCGTAGGAGTCGTCGGCAGCGACATGTCGACATCGCTGTCGTCAGCCGCCATTGCTCAAAAAGAGCCGCCAGATGCGCTGAGTGACAAATGAAAATAAGTCTGTCTATTGTTAAGTGGTAGTGTTAATGATGATCGATGCTACTTGCTACGTGACTTTTCGTGCTTCGAATAGTTAGAAGCATCTATGCGCGTAGGACGTTTCACACTTCATTAAGAGGAATCCAAGTATAACCTCAGTTATTGGGAGGAAAATTGAAGTGTCACGTGCAAATGTAGCCACACCAGAACGGATACGGGCTTTCCTGGAGCTGTTTGAGTCGACTAGAAGGCGGCTTAATGTGCAGACGGCGAATAATTGGAATATGGACGAGACGGGAGTCGCACTAGGTGTTTGTACTAACACTAGAGTGATCGCAAGTAGCAAGAAAAAAAAGACCTACATAAAGTCCCCAGAAAATCGCAAATGGGTCTCAGTAATTGAGTGTGTATCAGCGGCAGGTCGAAGGCTACGATGTGGTGTGATTTTTAAGGGTCAAAGTCTACAAACATCTTGGTTTCCTTCGAAATCTGTACCGGACTGGCTCATACCACTTCAGAGAATGGCTGGACATCAAAAGCTATTGGAACGGAGTGGTTACGTCACATCTTTATACCTGAAACAGCACCTCAGCTCAATCAACATCGTCTCCTTCTCCTTGACGGCCATGGCAGCCATGTTGATGTTGAATTTCTGTGGCCATGCAAACAGAATATAGTTGAGCTTCTATTCTTGCCTCCACATGCAACTCACATCTTGTAGCCTCTAGATTTATCGGTATTCTCTGTCGTAAAGTCAAGATACAGGAATCAGATCCGTGAGCTTGTCCGCCTTGACGACTCTGCGCCTGTCAAGAAGGAACGATTTATTATATACTACCATAAAGCTAGAGAAGAAGGCCTTTCTGAGAAGGTAATTCGAGCCGGCTGGCGCGCCGCTGGTATCTGTCCGTTCAATATAGATGGTGTGATAAAGTCTTCACAAATTTTATGCCGCCCTGTGATCCCTCCAGTGCAATCTCAGGCCCAAGAGTCCCTGAATATCATTCATCGAACACCACAGAGAGCACAAGATGTATATTTGTCTCGGAGATCGCTGCAAAAATCTGAAAATTTATCGAGATCTATTCGGCTCGTATTACAAAAAGCAGGTAAGGCGATTTCAACGGCAAATGCTCGAGCAGCACGACAAGAGGAAGAATTATTTCAGCTCAGACATCAACTTCAGACCACTACCTCCACGAAGAAGCGTAAAAGAATACAAGTAGACCTAAATGAAAGGTTTGCCAACATAGATAGTATCAAGAGTGCGATAGACGAAACTGCTACTGTAGAAGCTCGGCGCTCCTCATCTACTATAGAGCGAGCCGTAAAAATTACCCAGAGGGTAGAGGCGATTCCCAGCTTCATTTCAATGGATAATGAATGGCAATTAGAGTAGAAGTTTTAGAAATAAAATAGATTTCTCTACGTTGGGACATTTTGGTGGGGTGCGCGAGAACCCTATGTGCGCGAGAACTATATAGCCGAGCTTACCAGGGATTTCTCTTGCTCCCCTAAACAGATTATGCCCACTCTGCGCTTCCGCACATAACTACTCAGCAAACAGATGTGATAGTGTTGTAAGTTTGATCCTAAGAGTTGAAAAGTGTTTCACGTCGCATTATGTTGACATTTCTCATACCATGTCGTTGTATCAAAGTGTTGTACCAATTGTTTAGGATATACATGTAAACACGGCGCTCAAGGATTTGACCCAAGGGTGTTTCATATAATGGGACTTGTATCAGACATTTGCTAGTGCGAAACAGTTGGAAGTATTCAGGTCGGTGATTGGAACATAATCATTATAGATAATCTAGAAACTTTTAAAAAACACAAATAGAAGCAATCTTTCAATCAATTATTTTTCAATAGATAGTGGATTTTATTTTTGCAACCCTTTTTTAATCTTTTGTATCCTCATCATTACAAATTATTTGTTTTGCTCAATTCTCATTATATCTTCTTCAGCTTCTACTACACCTCTCACAGTATCTCCCTCGAATCTGCGACCTGGAGATGTGGCGCTTCCTCCGAACTTGAGGCTTCAAGTTCTATTCAAATTTAAAGTTTTGAAATCACTTTTAATGGCTACACTACATGGTAACGGGATTTATAACTCTATTATGCCTGGTACTACGGAGGGTGCAGGCCTGACCAATAAGGACACTGAATATGTGGCGTGTTCAAAGAAAAACGAATTGGTTAAACTTGCCCTCGCCACAAATATTGAAATCGACCTTATTCCATTGTTAATGGGAGAACTCACTACCTCTGCTGGCTATATGAAACTGAACAATTTTCCTGAGGGAAATGAAATGGCAGCCTTGGAAAATACTCCTGTCGACTTTCTTAACCACACTGAAAACTTTGACAAGTTTCCCTCTGTCAGAGACTATATTCTATCGACTATATTCTATTGCACAAGGCTGTGGTTGGAAGACTTGCCTGTTAAGGCCAGTCCTGGTCAGATAAGGTTCATGTTTACTTTTCATTCGTGCCGCAGCGATAACGTATCTGCTGTGAGCTACGAATCAACGTTACTATTACCAAATTTCGTCAAAAGGAACTCTCACGCTAGATTCCCTAAATATAACTCTGCGGACCGAATGCCGCTCAGCTGATATTGCAGTTTCAACTTCAGCTGCATCAATTGCTCAAGTTGACGCTTTGGGCTCTTAAAAAAAGCCGAAAAGAGACAAAAGGTCCAGAGGTCCATTCGATTGGTGTACTGAGCATCATTCTTCTGGTGGCTGTTTTCTAAAATACTCGGACAAACTTGCTGCTTTCCAAAAGAGACATTTCACATGGGAGTACAAGGAAAATCCCTCTCTACGTACCGAATTCCGGCAGCGTTAATCTAGATCTAACTCTGCTTATTGCGTTGGATTTGATGCACGATTTGAAAATTACAACGCTTGCCAACAGCAGCTTTTCAGTTACCAGCCTTTCAGTTACCAGCCCAGCTTTTCTCATATCTCAGCTCCCTCTCCACTGGCCGACTTAGATTCCGCTTTTGATGAACGCCTCAATGAATATACTGGTGGTATTTTCCATGTTAACATGGCCATTGACTACAAAACATCGTGAGTCAGTATGAATACCGTTCTGGCCAGGATGAAGAAACCGAAATTGCCAAATGTGACAATTCACTACTAAACGCCAGAGCTGTAAAGTAGTAAAAGACAAATTTATAATTAACTATACAGAAGAAAATGGTTATCGATGGACCATGGTCTATATTATACATCCAGTTATCTTGTCAATACTTGCTGACTTCCCTATAACGCCTCGTGAAATTGCCACCATGGAAGTTTCATGTATTAAATTTACTTTACGCCTCCACCTCAGCGCCTGCGCTTATCAGCGTAGGCTATAGTGTTTACCAGTTTGCCTGCTGTCACACCAAATCATCCACTTCTCCATTAGTTGACTCTACTATGTGAATCTCTTGAGTCGGGCCACACGCGATATCTGTCTTCATGATGATAGAGTTTTTGTGCATATCACTAATAAAATTAATGCTTTTCATCGCTTTCGTACACTAAAGAATTATTCCCCAGTTATAACAGGTGGCGGCTTAGTCTACCCTGCTGGCATCGGCCACATGAAACTGTAGCATTTACGCTCAAACAACTCCATTCACGAGACCGTTACCGAAAATGTTCTCTACATTCCTAGCTTCCCTATTAAAATATACTTCGGCTGGCTGCATGATCTGAAAGATGGCTGGGGTAAAAATCGTGTGCTATATAATGCCGATGGCTCTGAATTTGTCAGCTTCTCCGACAACCTATTTGCCTACATTTATGGCTTGCTTTCCCCCCCTTATATTCTTAACCAGACTGACCGTAGAGCGCCACCTTCAACTTCTTGTGCCCTAATTAGTTCACCACAGAGTTCACCTGCCGCTATTTGCGAGGCTCAAGTCACTCTAGAACTGCTTCGACGCAGTTTAGGATACATCAATTTTCACTACGTTGAACAAACGGTAGATCAAATCCGTGGGCTGTCCTTTAATTCACGGACATCCGACTAAGAGCTTCATGTAACTCGGTTCTGTAAGCCCTGCGAATTTGGAGAACCAAGGAAAAAAATTCGTCGCCTTTCCAGAGATCGGGAAACTAATTTGGGAGAAAGGTCTTATACAGACATTTTTCGTTAACCCGCCTGAGTTCAATTAACATACAGCTGGCGCTATCTTTACATATGACAATACTAATAGACGTTACGGTTTCACTTTCGAAGAAAAGAAGAATGCATTCGATGCACTCCTAACTTTTGTGAGACTCTTCCGCACCTAAAATGGATTCTTACTGTAACGGATTTCAAGCCGAGTGTCTCCTGCAGCATGCGTTGGCCAATAGATGCTCCATCTATAAACAGATAATCTTTGATAGAATGATTATTAGCAAGCAAGGGTGGCCACAGAGCACGGGCCATAGAAAAAAGGTGTCATGAAAACTCCATAAAAAACAGGCTCAAAATACCATCACTTACTTAAATGCCCATTGCTTTGTATATTTGATCTGTCACACTCACCAGAAAAAGGGCCAAGTCAATCTAAGCGTTTTAAGACATTAATGATGTCAGACATGAAACTGTGTGGAACAGGTAGAACTTGTGGAAGGGTCCATGTACAGACGGAGGTTCCATAGAATAGGAGATGGACGTGCCAAGCTCTGTAAGGCATCAGCCAGTAATCGGGGGGGGGAAAGTGAGCTCTGTTTCAGGAAGTTGTCGCAGAGTTATGTAGAACTGATTTTGGAGAGGAAGAGGAAGGGAGACGGGTAAGAAGATACTGCGATACTGAAGCCAATTTGTACTACTTTCTTAAGTCAGAGTAGTCGATTAATTTACTAGAATCTTTACCATATTATTTATCTGGTGACCTACGCAGGGAAATACTTCCTTTCTCGGCTTGAGTTCACGGTTTTCTGTTCCTTTTTTTTATATTCTCATTTTATAGAAGCTCTGTGGTGATAGTGTATTGTACTTCACTTTCTGATTCATCTTTTAAATACACCTACCGGATTTTTGATCATTCCAAGTACAATATAGATCTCAAAAATATTATTCTTAAGAAATACTTCAATTAAGTTATCAATTAGAGGAGAAACAAGCTGGATCTTGTGATATCAGAAGATACGAACATAATTACGTCATTGGGTCTACTTACAGAAAGTTGAATAACTTCCAAATATCAGGAGAGAAAAAAATATCACGGATAGAAAAAAAAATGAGTTCAAAAACCTTTCCTACCTTTCAAATCTGTGGAAAATATGATAGTTCTATACCGGCTATCAGATGGCTGCAACAACTCCAGGGCTATTTAAGGCCCCATTATACAGAGGTCACTCCGGTCATTTTTTTAACGCAGTTGCGATACTATTCGTCGGAAAAGCTGGAGAGTGGCTGGATTCACTCCCTAGGTTCACGAAACTCATTGATCTAGAAGAGAAACCGAAGGCCAGTGATGTCGAGGATTTCAAACTGGCAGCTACAAGGAGATTCCCAAGAAAGACAGCGCAGTTGGACAATGGAAATGTTCAAGAGGACATACAGAATCTGAAGCAAGAAGAAAAAGAAAATTTTGGTTGCCCACTCTACCTAAGATCAGTGAACCTCGCTTGCTGTGGCAAGATTCGTAATACGTAAGGTTTTAGTGATGAATTGTCCTTTCATTGATTACGTGTGCATTACTAATTTACATCGCTTCGCTTACTTGTGTTACACGTGACCTATATTTCCACAGAAAACTTAACTGCCAATCATGAGAGGGCACACACTAGCGACTCATCATCAATTGCACACTAGCGACTCATCATCAATTGCACAATTGAAGCTCAGGACAATATACACATTTATTAGCTATATCGCTCACTCCTCATGCAAAATCTTCCCCCCCGTCCTCCATCCCACCCCCCTTCATCCCTACACGCCTCCACCCTTAACGGGGGAGGGAGGTCGCTGACAGAGACGCTACTGTCAACAACCTCCGCCGCTGATACTAGGAATCATGAGGCTACGCTCATGTTCCAAGAAATTGCAAGCGTTCTTGACGACGCTTTAGGCGAGAACTACGAACTAATACCCCAGCATCTCAAAAAACCCTACCAAGACTTCATTGCAGACCTGAGTTCTGTTGCAAAGAGACACTTTGAGTCCCACGTAAGAGGATCTCAAAGACCTCCTAAGCCATATACCTCCATGAATGTCGTGCAAACTGCTGTGAGCAACCCAGAGAAGCAAAAGAATACATATGAAAATCACTCGAAAACACAAAAAACCTTTGCGAGTGTGGCTATGACCTCTTTCATGAAACAAAATACCAAAGAACAGCCAAAGACACATTCGACTCATTCAAGTAGCAAACCTAAGTCACAGCCAAAAATTAGGCCCGAAGATAATCGTCTTCTAGTTAGAGTCAGCCCTGAACACCCAGCTTTAGGCTCTTCTCCATATGCCATTATGTTGCAATTAAACGCATTCTTAAAAGAAAAGTTGGTGAAAGAGATACAAGTTATTAAAACTGGGTTTGCCATTTGCCCAGTATCGGGTGATGCCCAAGAAAAATTGGAGGCGCGAATGGGAGAAATTGAAGCTTCCCTCTCTTCTAGTGGTCAGTGTAAAGTCGAAAAACCTGGACAACACGTTGCCTATCGTCTTTCTGGCGTACCTCGCAACTACTCTACATTTAATGGAACTTCAGTGGAAATGAGAGAAATAACTGCGTCAATTGTGGCAGAAGCTCTAACAGATCTAACAAATGTTCCTCCAATAAAAGTTCTAGAGTCTCGGGGCTCTAATATCACAGAATTCTCCCCCAAAAGAAACTGGATCGTTCTTTACCCTAAAGGTCCAACACTATCAAAAGTTCTCCCCCTATTTGGGGCCCGAATTCCAGCTAAACTCTTGCCCCCAAAGTTTAAAACACCTCAATGCGGTAAATGTTTTGGCTGGCACAATGAGCGAGCATGCTCCCGCCTACCTCGCTGTAGGATTTGCTCTTCAACAAGTCATACTGAAAGTGGACATACGTCTTGCGACCCTAGTAGGGATCATACTTGTCCACCGAAATGTGCAAACTGTCATGGCCCTCACACTGCTGATTCACTTGAATGCCTAATTCGACCTAATAAAGACAATAAGTTGCCTTCAAAAGCACAAATATCTGAAATTAGAAAGGCTGCAGCTGCAGCAAGACTTCGGCTGAAGGTAGCACATTGCGGAAACATAAAAACAGCTAATCTAGATAATAATGAGCCTTCTGAAACTCGCACTCAACCCTCAACTGACATCAGAAACCTCTTTTCTGAATTCCCCTCTAGCTCTGGTGGAAAATACGCAGCTTTAGCTCAAGAAAGTTGTCATGAAAATTCGACATTAATGAATGAGGAATAAAATATCACAAATAAGAATACCCTCAGTTAACGTTGGTCGTTCTTCTTCTGCACACCAAATTGCACTACAAACTGCGTATACTTCAAACATAGATATCTTGTTAATTCAAGAACCTTACATCTCCAGATTTACTGACCGGAGAATCACTTGCAATCACCCCTCTTTTGAATGTTTTACTCCCATTGATGACTGGTCTATCAGGCCTCGGGTACTCACTTACACGAAAAAAGTTAATAATCTAACATTCTCTCAGTATTGTCCTAACAATCTTTCTGAGTATGGAAGGGGTGATATTCTATTTCTCAATATGCAAGGCCCTGATAGGCTCTGTATTAAAATAATAAACGTTTACAATGCCCCTCCTGGGTCAATTAATCCAGGTGCCGGAGTTTCTTTTCTTCTCTCTCTCTCAGATATTCAATTCTCTTCAAGAACAATCCTTGCAGGAGACCTCAATCTACATCATCCGAATTGGAACCCATCATACCAAGGCTCACCCTCAACGCAGGCAGAGGACTTCATTCGTTGGCTGGATGACAAAGAACTCTTCCTTTTATCCGAAGTGGATACACCTACTCACAATCATGGAAATGTTTTAGACCTTTGTTTTGCTTCTAGTGATTTAATAGCAAGGGACGCTACTGCAGAAGTCCAGCAAGACTTAGACGTTACTTCAGACCACCTACCTCTCCTCATTAATTTACCCTACCAAATGACAAGGAACTCCCCCCCTCCTAAACTTCGATTTGCAACTATTCAACATGAAACATTCCTTTCGTTACTTCATACCCACCTAGCTCCATTGAATTTTCTTTCAGAAAAATCAATTGCAATCCTGGACAACAGAGCAGAGGAGCTCACTAAAATTCTTTTCAGATGCTTCTCGGGGTCTGCAAAATTATCATTACCACACAATAGAGGTCAGCCATGGTGGAATCAAAATTGTAGAGAAGCGAGGGAGATTTATAAGAGAAAAGTACGAGCTGGTAATGCCTCAAGGGAAGACAGAAATGCCTTTCGCAAAGTCGTTAAATCCGCTAAAATCCTTTTCTACCAAAAAATAACCAACCAGGCGGCAAATTCAAGAGATGTTTTTCAGATAACAAGGTGGCACAAATCAAAAGGAGTATACCGAACCCCACCGTTAAAAGATCCACTCTTTCCGGACAATCCTCCAGCTCAGTCAACTAAGGACAAAAGAGATGTATTGGCAAGAAACCTCCTTAGTAATCAGTCAGAAACAGAAGACATATCATTACACGCACCTACTGCTGCAAGAACCTCCCTTCCTTTCCCAAAACTTACGGTACAAGAAGTTTCAAGAGCTATTCTTGGTGCTAGCAACACTACCCCCGGAAAAGATCAAATACCAGCGGGAGTCCTCCGTCTTGCTTGGCCTCACATTTCGGAACTAGTATTGGATTTATTTCAAGCGTGCATTGATATTGGCCATCACCCAAAATGCTTCCGAATTGCGATTGTAGCTATAATTGGAAAACCTAATAAACTAGATATGTCTAATCCTAGATCGTATAGACCCATTGCACTACTATCTGTACTGGGAAAAGGACTTGAGAGGCTAGTGTCAAAGCGATTATCATGGATAGCAATTAAACATAAAGTACTCACTCGCCAACAATTTGGGGCTTTACCACTACGGTCTAGTGTAGATCTCACAACTTCACTTACTCATGACATTGAGACTGCGCTAGCCAAAGGTATGACTGCCACAATTGCAACCCTAGATATAAAAGGCGCCTTTGATGCTGTTCTACCTGGTAGGCTTATCAGACGTCTCAGGGAACAAGGCTGGCCAGCAAATCTATGTGATTGGGTCTCTTCTTTCGTAACTGAACGTAAAGTGTGTATTCGAATCGACGGAGAAATTGGAGAACCAAGGTCAATTACTTGCGGACTCCCACAGGGATCCCCAGTATCACCAATATTGTTTATGTTGTATATTGCTCCTTTGTTTAGGTTAGAAGGCTTGAACTCAGCTTTTGGATATGCAGATGACTTCGCAATCCTTAAAATTTCTCCCAGTTTGGATGAAAATGCAGAAAAGATAAGAGTTGCAGTAAACCATGCGCTATCTTGGGGAGATACAGAAGGTATAACCTTCGACCCTGCTAAATCAGAGCTACTACATTTTTCCCGCAAACGTAGAGACAAGTTAAATAGCCCATCAGTACGAACAAACAGATTTACTTTCTCCGAAAGTACTCAGAAGCCATACTTAAAATGGCTCGGAGTGCATTTTGACAAAAAGCTCACGTTTAAACACCATGTGCAAATCCTATCAGCAAAAGCATTCAAAGTAGCTAACGCCCTTCGATGTTTAGGTAATACAATCAGAGGGATCTCTCCTAGACTGTCTAGACAAGCAGCAACTGCATGTATATTACCAATTGCTCATTTTGGAGCCGAAACCTGGTGGCCTGGTAAAGTTAGAAGGAAAAATAATAAAATTGTCAGTAATAGGGTGGGCACACACATCTCAAGCATAGAAAAAGTACATTTAGCTACAGCAAGGGTAATTCTCCCAGTATATCGGACCACACCTTCTGTGGCACTTCTAAGAGAGTCCGGACTCTTGCCTGCAGAGCTCACTCTTGATACTATTACGCGAAATGCGGCTATACGTATACGAAGACTTGACCCTCGACACCCGTTACGTTTGCGTGGGGAAAAGTCACTTTCACAACCTGCCTTATCACGATTTGCAAGGCAATACAGAAATATTCCCATCTCAGAATACTTCGACCCTATAGTTAACCCCCCATGGGAGATAGAAGAGACTAAGCAAGAATCCTTGAATCGTATTAGCGGCCCTATAGGTCCATCAAACATGAGGGTAACAAATTTTCAAAATTTTCTTAGAACAATTCCCAGAAATGACATCATAATATATACAGATGGTTCAAAACTTGCAGATGGACACTCAGGTAGCGGGTTTGTAATCTTTCAATTTGGAATCAGAGTACGTTCAGGGGCTTTTCCTCTTGGAAAATATAAAGAACCATATGATGCTGAGGCCCATGCAGCCCTCCAAGGTCTGCAAGCAGCTATCTCACTTCCTTCAGCACGCTTCTCAAACGATGCCTGGATTTTTCTTGATAACTTAGATGTCGCAAGTAAACTAATGACTACATCAACTCCAAAATCATCTCAACCAATCTTTCTAGATTTCTTGAAAGCAGCAAAGAGCTGGAAAATAAGATCACGCCTCCCTCATACCGAAGAAGGGCAGGTCAGAATACGTTGGGTCCCTGGACATGCCAGGATAGAAGGTAACGAACTTGCCGACCTAGAAGCAAAGAGAGGAGCAGCTATGCCTTATTCAGAGTCTCCCCAGTACTCGATTGCGACATTGGAACAATGGCAATCTTCACAACAGAAACAAATAAGGATTAATTGGTGGAACAATAATATTCCAAGTAGATACGCACAATTAGAAATTAAAACTGCCCCGAGGTTTCCAAAAGAGCTCTTGCTGAGCCGAAAGGCTTTAGGACGATTAATTGCTGCCAGGACTGGCCATGGAGACTTTGCATTTTACCACACTCGCTTCAAACACGAAGAGGCAAAAATGAATTGTCGTTGCGGATCACCTAAAGCCCCAAAGCACTTCCTCTTTTGCCGTATATTACATCGACGTGGCGGCCGCCCTGCAGGGTCTATCAATCAACTCCTTTCTAAATTGTTGGGCACACCAGAAGGGGCCAAGGAATTAACTGAATGGCTAGAAAGATCTCGATTCTTTGAAGAAATCTGTCCTCGGTGAGGCATGAGTTTTCTATATTTGTATATGTCTGATGACAAACAAACTTGCATATTGCACAATAACTCTCTGTTCGCAGTTTAAGACAACGCGATACAGCCATGTATTTTAGACTATATTAGCTTCCAAACTCTAGGGCTTCGGCCCTAGCGTCCTATGTCCCAAATGGGATGGATAAACATTTGCCGTAAGCAAATGTTTATTAGATAGACGTTAAATAAAATAATAATAATAATAATAATAATAATAATAATAATAATAATAATAATAATAATAATAATAATAATAATAATAATAATAATAATAATAATAATAATAATAATAATAATAATAATAATAATAATAATAATAATAATAATAATAATAATAATAATAATAATAATAATAATAATAATAATAATAATAATAATAATAATAATAATAATAATAATAATAATAATAATAATAATAATAATAATAATAATAATAATAATAATAATAATAATAATAATAATAATAATAATAATAATAATAATAATAATAATAATAATAATAATAATAATAATAATAATAATAATAATAATAATAATAATAATAATAATAATAATAATAATAATAATAATAATAATAATAATAATAATAATAATAATAATAATAATAATAATAATAATAATAATAATAATAATAATAATAATAATAATAATAATAATAATAATAATAATAATAATAATAATAATATAATGATGCAAAGCCCGGAAGATATATCCCGGATAACAGAATGGATAATCAAAGAAGGATGGCTAGAACAATTCCGACTCGCGAGAGACGTCGAAAAGCTACTCAAAGAAAGAGAAGATGCGTCAAAGGGTAAGACTTAAAGAAAGGGTGGATATCGCACATGGCGGAACAGAGAGAGCGCACTTACCATAGACCTCCCAGTATGAACTGAAGAAACCAACCAGACAGGTTAGGGGGTTTTCACCGAGAGGTTTCCTCCTATGTACATAAGAAGTTGATAGATTCCTGCATGGGCCACTAAAGGCGCCAAATCAGGTCAATGAAATCAAATTCAAATTCAATAATAATAATAATAATAATAATAATAATAATAATAATAATAATAATAATAATAATAATAATAATAATAATAATAATAATAATAATAATAATAATAATAATAATAATAATAATAATAATAATAATAATAATAATAATAATAATAATAATAATAATAATAATAATAATAATAATAATAATAATAATAATAATAATAATAATAATAATAATAATAATAATAATAATAATAATAATAATAATAATAATAATAATAATAATAATAATAATAATAATAATAATAATAATAATAATAATAATAATAATAATAATAATAATAATAATAATAATAATAATAATAATAATAATAATAATAATAATAATAATAATAATAATAATAATAATAATAATAATAATAATAATAATAATAATAATAATAATAATAATAATAATAATAATAATAATAATAATAATAATAATAATAATAATAATAATAATAATAATAATAATAATAATAATAATAATAATAATAATAATAATAATAATAATAATAATAATAATAATAATAATAATAATAATAATAATAATAATAATAATAATAATAATAATAATAATAATAATAATAATAATAATAATAATAATAATAATAATAATAATAATAATAATAATAATAATAATAATAATAATAATAATAATAATAATAATAATAATAATAATAATAATAATAATAATAATAATAATAATAATAATAATAATAATAATAATAATAATAATAATAATAATAATAATAATAATAATAATAATGAGAGGGCACAGACACAGTCCATTCACAGGAGCATTTACCGGGATTCAAAGTTTATCAGCATTATTCGCGCTCGCCATGACTAATCTTCCCCTTCCTCCACCATCCCTCCCCCCGCCACCCCTAAATTCCTTTGCCCGTAAGGCCAAAGAGGTCTCGCTGACAGAGATGCTACTGTCAACAACCTCAGCTGCAACCACCCGGAACCAAGAGGCAACACTCATGTTCCAACACATTGCTAGCGTCTTAGATGATGCTATTGACAATAATAATTCAATTCCCAATCACCTCCAAAAGCCATTTCGCGACTTCGTCACGGATCTTAGTTGCATAGCCCGACAACACTTCGAGTGTCATATTAGAGGCTCATCGCGCCCACCGGCGCCTTACTCTTCAGTCCCTAATTCTCATCCAAAAAATGTGGCACAGGCTACACTCGCCGCCACAACCGCCACCGCTAGTTCTCGTCAACCTAAATCATTTGCTGCTGTTACTGCGGCTTCAGCTCCTCCTCATGGACCGCAAAAACAGTCTCCCACAAATAAGTCACCCGCGGCACCAGGAAATTCCAAGACTAACGGCCGATCTGGTATAAAGAAAGCCCCTGAAGATAATCGTCTTCTAGTACGACTCGGCACCGGTCACCCTGGTCTTAGCATGTCACCCTACGCTTTGCAACAACAGCTGAACTTGTTTCTCAAAGAGAAACTTGTTCGCGAAGTACAGATGACCAAAACAGGCTTTGCTATCTGTCCCTTTAGCACAGAGGCCCAAGAGACTCTGTATGCCCGAATGGGCGAAATCGAATCCTCTTTGTCATCTCAGGGTCAATGCAAAGTTGAGAAGCCGGTACAGCATAATGCTTATAGATTATCTGGTGTTCCCCGTACTTATTCAAGTTACAATGGTACCTCAATGGAACTGGTAGAAATCACTGCAACGACTGTCGCAGAGGTGTTAACAGACTTAACCAACGTTTCCCCTATCAATGTTCTAGAGTCTCGAGGCTCATGTAACTCTGAATTCTTCCACCAACAAAGCTATATTGTTCTTTACCCAAAAGGACTAGTTCTTTTCAAGCTGATACCTCTCTTTGGAGTGCGAGTTCCTACTAAGTTACTACCACAAAAATTTAAAACTCCCCAATGTGGAAGGTGTTTCGGCTGGCACAATGAACGATCATGTGCTCGTTTTCCTCGCTGTCGTTTATGTGAGTCAACTCAACACTTGGAGAGCGGCCATATCTCTTGTGACCCCTCAAAAGATCACTTCTGTCCACCAAAGTGCGCAAATTGTCACGATCCCCATCCGGCTGACTCATTAGAATGTCTTATTCGGCCCCGAAAAGATAATTCACTACCATCTAAACAGCAAATGGCTCAAATTAGACAGGCTGCTGCAGCCGCTAGATTTCGCCTAAAGGCGGCTCATTGTGGTGCCATCGGGAGTCAAGCAACGGCTGGCTCATCTGCGATTAACATTGAGAAGCTAGCTCCTCCAAAGACCACACCTACATCTCAAACCCTATTTAAGGAAACACCCATAATATCCGGGGGGAAATTCGCACCTCTTGCTTTAGATAGCCAACAGAGTAGCTCAATAGAAACAAACTAATGACTACTGAGACCACTTCTCTGAGAATACTTCCAGTCAATGTAGGGCGCAGCTCGTCTGCGCAACAAATCGCCCTTTCAACTGCTTTTCAAACGAATGCAGATATCTTGCTAGTACAAGAACCATACGTCTTCAAAGAAATCTCAAGGAGAATTACATGCAAACACCCATCTTTCGAATGTTTCACTCCTATCGATAATTGGTCTACTAGACCTAGAGTTTTAACATATTCACGAATTAGTAACACACTGTCTTTCGTTCAAGAGCGTCCCTATCGTCAGGTAGAGAAAGGGGCCGAGGATGTCCTCATCCTAACCATCAAAGGTCCTAGTCTCCCTCCTACACAAGTTATAAATGTCTATAACGCTCCTCCTGGAGCTATAAATCCAGGCGCTGGGGTATCTTTCTTTGTTTCGATTCCAGAAAATCAGTTCCAACAAAATATAATCCTTGCAGGAGATTTCAACCTCCATCATCGGCTTTGGCACCCTTCCCATCGTTCCTCTCCTTCTACTCAATCAGACGCTCTCATTTCCTGGCTAGAGCCCAAGAATATCTCCTTTATATCTGAGATAGACAAGCCAACCCACAACCGGGGGAATGTCTTAGATCTTGCCTTTGCTTCCGCCTCGCTAATTACAGCAGGAATCGCTGCATCAGTCCAACGGGACCTTGATGTAACTTCAGATCATTACCCATTACTAATCGTTCTCTCCTACAAAGCACACAAGTCTTTCACTCATTCTCGACTTCGTTTTTCAACAGTCGACACAGCGACTTTCTATTCACTCCTTCAATCTCAACTGAACGGAACTCCCTTCCCCGCCGATGGATCTCCACCGAGTCTTGACAAGAGAGCTGAAGACCTAATTCAAATATTGCACAACTCATTTGCTGGATCAGCAAAAAGATCCTTACAGCACAAAAGAGGCCAGCCATGGTGGAATCAAAGCTGCAAGGAAGCAAGAAAACGATATCGAGAGGCCGCTCGCTCCACGGCTCCTTCACATGAAGAGAAAAAAAGCATTCCGAAAGGCTGTAAAACAAGCCAAGGCCTCGTTCTTTCACAAAAAGCTGGATGAAGCCAGCAACGCTAAAGACGCATTTGATATAACCAGATGGCATAAGTCCAAGGGAAACTTTCGTTCTCCCCCACTCATTGATCCTCTCTCCCCAGACGCACCGCCTGCTCAAAGCCTCGAAGATAAAAGAGAAGTCTTAATAAACAATCTCCTGCGTAATTAGTCTGAAGTGGCTGACATGCCCTTAACAGCTCCGACAGTAGCGAGAGCTATGCTTCCTTTTCCCCAGCTAACTATGCATGAAGTTTCGAACGCCATTCTTGCAGCTGGGAACACAACTGCAGGAAAAGATGAAATACCTACTGCAGTTCTTCGTCTAGCATGGCCACAGATTTCAACCCTAGTATTAGACCTCTTTCAGGCATGTATTGATGCCGGCCACCACCCTAAATATTTTCGCACCGCGATTATAGCAATGATTGGTGTCAGGAAAGCCTCTACTGTATAATATATATATGGAGATTGCCAGATCATAGTGTTCTATGATTCTGGTCTGGCCTTTTAGCCGAGTGGTGATGCATCTATCTCGTGTATCATGTAGGATGGCAACCTTTAGCCTGACACCCACCTCTTGACCCCTGTCTCCACCCACACTGTCTACATACCGCTTATGACAATTGGAAAGCCAAATAAAGCAGATATGACTTCTCCAAGATCGTATAGACCAATTGCTCTCCTCTCCGTTTTAGGTAAGGGCCTTGAAAGAGTGGTCGCTAAGCGAATGGCGTGGGTCGCCATTAAACACAAGGTGCTTACTAGTCGACAATTTAGTGCAGTACCGCTTCGCTCGTCTGTAGATCTAACGACTTGCCTAACTCATGACATCGAAACTGCATTAAATAAAGGCCTAACCACCACAGTTGCTACTCTGGACATCAAAGGAGCTTTTGACACTATTCTTCCTGGTAGACTAGTAAGACGTTTACGCGAACAAGGCTGGCCAGGCAATCTCTGTAACTGGATCGGATCCTTTGCCACTGAACGCAAAGTCTGCATTCGTATCAATGGAGAGGTAGGAGCACCGAGAGCAATTGACTGTGGACTCCCACAGGGCTCTCCGGTGTCCCCAATCCTTTTTATGCTTTACATTTCGCCACTTTTTAAGTTAGAAGGCCTTCAAAAATCTTTTGGATATGCCGATGACATAGCGATTCCGGAGATATCTCCTACACTTGAAGTCAACTCGCAGAAGATTAGCTCAACAATCAATCAAGCCCTATCCTGGAGTGTTCAAGAGGGGATAAATTTTGACCAGTCAAAATCAGAGTTAATCCACTTCTCGAGAAAACACAGGAATAAAGATCGGAGCCCACGGGTTCTCGCTAGCAACTTTACCATCGCCGAGAATAATGTGCGGCCTTACATCAAATGGCTTGGAATACACTTCGACAGGAAGCTCACATTCCAACATCATGTGAAAATTCAAACATCAAAGGCTCTCAGGGTTGCGATGGCTCTTCGCTGTCTCGGTAATACTCTTCGCGGCGTGTCACCTAAACTTTCCAGGAATGCGATAATGGCATGCGTCCTGCCTATAGCACACTTTGGTGCGGCGACATGGTGGCCAGGAATAAATAAAAAACATGGCGATAAGACCATTTCTAATAAAGTTGGGCAGCACCTTTATATGTTAGATAAAGTCCATGCAGCTACAGCAAGAGCGATTTTACCTGTCTTTCGCACCACACCGTCTCCTGCACTCCTTCGGGAGGTTGGTCTACCACCAGCTGTAGTTGCGCTTGATAACATAGCAAGGAAAGCTGCTGTCCGTGTTCGAAAGCTAGACTCTTGACACCCCCTATTCCAACGAGGGCAGAAGTCACTTAGTACACCCGCTTTTTCAAGATTTGCACGCTCTCAAAGCAGCATCCCAGCATCAGATCAATATGACCCTCTCATTTTTGCCCCTTGGGAGCTTCAAGAACCTCTACAAGACTCCCTGAGGCGAATTAACGGCCCATTAACTATGCCTGAACACAGGGTGCATTGCTTGCGGGAATTTGTCAGGAAGATTCCACCTGCTGATATAGTAGTCTACTCTGATGGCTCTAAATTACCCGATGATCGGGCTGGAGGTGGCTACGTCATATTCCAATTTAGAATTCAAGTTAAATCATTCGCCTTCCCACTAGGCAAAGGGAAAGAGGTTTATGATGCTGAGGCCCATGCAGCCCTAAAGGGAATCCAAGCTGCGATTTCTCTACCATCGGCCCGCTTTGCCAATGATATTTGGCTGTTCATTGACAATGTCGAGGTAGCGAGAAGACTCTTCACCAAGACGAACAGCATCTCATCACAATACATTTTTCTAGATGCTCTGGAAGTTCTCAAACAATGGAAATCCCGCTCAAGGCTCCTGCACATAGGCGAGGGGAATATAAATATTCGTTGGGTCCCTAGTCATGCAGGAATCGAAGGAAACAACCTTGCCGACGTAGAGGCCAAGAAAGGGGCTGCGTTACCCTTTCTAAACAGCCAAACAGAATTCTTGATAGCGTCACTTAACAAATGGATGTCAACCCAGATGAGCCAAGCCAGAGAAAAGTGGTGGAACGATCACATGCCCCGGACCTATTTCGGCCTCGGAATAAACACCGCCCCTCCATTCCCAAAAGAGCTTTTGTTAAGAAGGAAAACTTTGGGGCAAGTAATTGCGGCAAGAACTGGCCACGGGGATTTTGCTGCCTATCACACTCGTTTTAAACATGAGCTCACTAACAACTACTGCCGCTGTGGGTCTGCAAAGACTCCAACACATTTTCTTTACTGCCGGATTGTGAGACGACGTGGTGGACGGCCTGATGGGCCTATCAATTTGCTCATTCCTACACTTCTCGGAACCTCGGAAGGAGCTCTTATTTTGACTAAATGGCTAGACCACTCTCAGTATTTTGAGCAAATCTGTCCTCGCTGAGGCATAAGTTTTTATTTTACTTCTACTTTACCTATACACCTTTTTTTTTATTTTTTTACTTTTTTTTTCTTTCTCTATTTGATCGGAGGCTCTAATATGGAAAGGAGGAGCGGGTGAGAGGGACTGATTGATCACCAGTCGGGAGTCTGTGGAAGTCTCATTATATATCTTTGCAAATTTTGTATGCCATCCTTTTATGTGCGCAGTTTCAAACAACGTAGCACAGCAATGTATTTACAGACATGACATGTCCTTAGATCTAGAGTTCCGACTTTAGCGTCCTGTGTCCCGAATGGGATAGATATCACGTGCTCTGGGGCACATGTTTATCACCCCAGACGAAAAATAGAATCATCATCATCATCATGAGAGGGCACAGAACCTTCTGAGACGGAGCAATAGCCAGGACGATCGGGGCAATGAGGCAGCACCTCTGACGATATTAGAAAGGACGATGCTGTCCATTACCATTAAATCATTCGTGAGAGGAATCAGAGATGATGAAGTTAGGACTATGATCCTAAAAAAATCAACTATTTTGTCGGAAAGTTTGTAGGGAGCTTTTGGGAGGACCAAAAAGGTTGTAGCGACGATAATTCAAAGAGAGGAAATAGAGCGGGAAAGGATGGAGAGGAGAGAGCTGGAGCACTTCAGAAATTATTCTTTGATTCAATGGGGACAACCACTGGGGGCAGCACTGGCGAAAATGGATAAGCAGCAGGGTAGGAGTCATACCCAACAATACCTTCCTATGCAAGGACCAAGGAGTACAGGACAATGCGCAGCGCCAGAATTTCCCAAAAATGAGATAGTGCCACTATTCCAGAAGTTGCTATCTTCTGTAGAGCCGAGGGCGACTCAACCAGTGTCACAGATGCAGGTTAGGAATTGGCAAGATCAGGAGAGAGTGGTTGGGAAACAGAATCTAGCACCACAAGCGGGCAGCATATCGTCGAACAGAGGAGCCTACGGCGGTCACGGTGGAAGTTTCGGAAATAGGAGAGGCAGAGTGAATAATCATAGAGTTACACCGCCAAAGAATCTATCAAGGAATAGATTTATCAACGGCTCAATAATTTACCAGCGGGAAATGGGACCCTTATGTTTTCAGTGTGGAGAGGCAGGGCACGTACAGCTGAGCTGCTCAGCTCAGCCATTGGAATGGTGGAAGCAAAATTATTTGAAGGAGTTAATATGGCCTATTCAGAACTCTAACTATGCAGGCTTTTCAAATTCGAGAGGTGGATTTCGGTACCGTGAAGTTTATGACAGCCGATGTCACACTGCGGAGGTGCGAGGGGGTTACAAGATAATACGGAGGGAGTATTCAGAGAAGATTGTGCAGGAAAGTCGGGGATAAATGTTTATCTTAGATTGTGGTCAAAACAGGTTAGTAATTAATAAGGCGTTGCACGACCTTTTAAGGAAGGTCGACAGCAACTATTAAATAGGAACCGTTTATCCCCCCTGGACTAGCCCCCACCTAAATACTACAGAGGTCTCACAAGTGAAAGAAAACGTTGGGGCGGTCTAGTCTTCAAGCGGCCGCGCCTTCACGGCTAGCCTGGTAGCCTGTCCAACAATCTACAAGGATGAATAACGAGGCAACACCAGCCCTATTCTTACAGCCGGTGGGCAAGCCAAAACCCTAGTAAGCAGGCAAGCCCTATGTCAGGAGATTGGAGATCACCCTCTTGTGAGCAAATTGATCATGAGATGAGCGAAATATCGGCAGACTGGAGGAATTCGGCTCCAGCGGAAGAGATGGCGAGGCCGGAATTGAAAAGAAGCGAAAGAAGGGAATTTGAATTTGACCATTTTACAGGAGAGACTTATGTGGAAGATTCTGCAAATCAGCCGAATTGTATGAGTGTAGTATTTGGCTTCAGAAGCCTCGACCAAGGAAAAGAGGCTGTTGCTCGAGAGAAAAGAACGTGCGATTTGAAGGAAATAAGGAAGTAGCCCCGGTTATGCTTGATGCATATCTCAGCGAGAATGACCCTAAGAAACGGCAAAGACTAATGGATTAGGATAATCTGTTAAATAAAGATCAAGAAAGTTTAAAAATCCGGAAAGTTGAGAAGAGGTGAAACAATGGAACGATGAGACAATTACGAGAGATTTTGGGCCGCCGAGGAAAGGGGCCGATCGATTATGGGAAAATAGCGGAGAAAATTAAGGTCGAAATATCGTTTTTGGAACTATTCCAAATTTCACCTGACCTTTCGAAGGCGTTTAGGTCCCTTTCGACAAAAATAAATGAACGCTCGGAGAAGACGAATACCTCAAAAATGAGATCAACATTCTCTGCCGAAGCAAAGATGCTGGGTCAGCATGATCAAGATGTGAAAAAAAGAGAACTGGATCAGAGAAGAAGCCTCTAGTAACCATGGTGCAGAAAGCATTCAGAGTACCGGCTTTGACAAAGACATCACGCAATGGAGAGGAGGTTAATGTAAAACTTCCCCAAAATGTTGCACAGCGCGGGCCAAGGATCAGATATGATCATAGTGACGGTTGGATTGTTGAAAACACTTGGTTTGCCGATGAAAAATCTTGCATGTCGAGGCTTCGATGGAATGACGATGAAAGTTGCTGATGGAATATCAGCCCAGTTAACGCGTCACGCAGAGTTTGAGTTTGGCGTTTTAGGAGTTTGGTGGAAGGTGGAGGCATTCGTGAGGCTATTTCAAAACAACAACAGCAAAAACCGAGATATTCATCTACTACTCGGGATGCCTTGGTTACATGCGGTAGATGCTAAGTTACGAATATGGGACTCGATAATAGAGATAGGTGACTGTCAGGAATGCCTCTGTTGTATGATATATATATATATATATGGAAATAGCCAAAGCATAGTATTCCATGATTTCTGGTCTGGTCTTTTAGCCAAGTGGTAATGCATCTATCTCGTGTATTATGTAGGACATCATCCATAGCCTGACATCACGGGTCTTATCTTGTTCTTGCTCTTGTCCGCTGTCTACATGCCGCTCATGAAAGTGACTCAGAGTAAGGAGATCCAATAATGAAAATCCAGGGGCTGAAGTTTGTAGAAAACGAGCACCATAGGCTTGTACTATGTCCAGCAGATGCATCAGAGTGGGATGAGCAAGAGGATCAATACGAATATAGCATCACGGAACTATCAGAAGATTCACTCTCGGATCTTGAAGATTCATCTGATGATGAAGGATTTGGAGATTTGTTCGGCTGCGATATTTCGGATAACTAAAACGACCTGGGCAAGTCGCAAAAAGGTGATGATCACGGCAAACTTTAAATTTATCAGTGGAAAATCTTTCACCATAGTTGGTGTATATGCGGATAAGTACACCGGAAATGAATGCCCCTCTAGTTGGGAGGATTGACAGAAGTCTTTACTATAAAATGTACGCTAGTGCAGTTGGATTACACGCACCAGAAGAGCCGAGATGGTTTGAAGGGGAACAAGCCTCGAAGAAGATTTGGAAGTCGAATGTACAAGAATACATAGGATTTAAGAATTTAGGAAAAGATTTTGATGAAATTTGTGCTAGAGGGCTTCCTAAAGAATATATCAAAAAGCACGACGCGGGTCCGTCGCATAGTATGGCTGGGGATAGGTGGCTAGGTGAAGATCAAAAGAATCAGAAAAAATTCGAAACAATAGTACCGAGATATCCGGAAAAACGACAATAAACCCAACGAGTACTCTCAGAAGATCCACAATCATAGATCAATGAGTGGTTTAAGAACACAGGCGTGAAGCTAGGGAACTATCCAAAGTACAGAAGAATAAAGTTACAAGACTCTTGTATACATACCAAGACCTGAATTCAACGGATCTAGAAAATCGTCCATTCAACGACTTGTATGTGTACCGGGTCCGATTGAAGGAAGGAACCCCTGCGTTTTCGCGACATAGACAACGACGCTGGCCGCCAGGGAAAGAGTTTTAGATGAAAAGGATAATCACAGACGGGCTGCGTGGTGGTTTGTATGAATCAACTATCAAGGCAAATGGATGTCTTTCTGATTGGAACGCAATGGTACAGCTGGTGGACAAGTCAGAGGAACCAGGAGAATGGGATGAGCCGAGACTAACATTCAATTATTAGAATGTAGTGGAAGATAAACCAGGATACTTTGGCGAACTGATGTCTCGTTGCCATGATTATTTGGGACATCCAGATCACAAAATGTTTTTCAAGACGGACTGAAAAAACGGCTATTGGGCCGTATTAGCTTATCCCGAAGACCTACATTACTTCGTGTTTTCGATGCCTGGAATGGGACAATTGCAGCCAACAAGGATGCCTCAAAAATCCTGCTCAGCTAGCTTTAGCTTCACCGAGCTAATATAACTTGTTCTGGGGCAAATACCGGCGACTGAAGAATTTTTAGGTATAGAATCATTATTCTTGCCGAAAGAAGAAGGTCAACAGCCGGATGCAACCTTCTATATTGATGATATTTTCAGTTGCTTTAAGTCGTTTGATCAAGGATACGAACTCCTCCAGAACGAGCTGCTGCCACGTTTGAGTTGGACGAAACTAAGATTGTCATTTAAGAAACTGGAGCTATTTGTGACGGAAACTATTGCCCTGGGAGTTACCCACAAGAAAGAAGGAATACTGGTCACACGTATAGAAAGATGCGAAAAGATAAGAAATTTTCCAGCACCGATAGATGCATCTGGTGTGCGTAAGTTTCTAGGATCAATTGGTATTACGCGAAACTCGGTCAAGAACTTTGCGGAGTTGAAGAGGCCGCTGACAAGACTGACTGGGAAGACTGAATTTTGCTGGGGAGCAGCCGAGCAGGCATCTTTTCAACTATTAAAAGAGAAGTGTTCCGAGGCAGTTGAAATGCACGGATGGGACTACTTGAAGCCAATTAGGCTGTACAGCAATGCCAGCATATATGGAGCAGGCTGTGCGATAACGCAGCAAAGAAAACAGGCAGATGGAAAGACTGTGGAAGTTCCCATTGCGTACGATGCATTCACGTTCTCAAAATCCCAGAGAAATTATGGGATGTATAAGAAGGAATTATGTGCGATAGTTGAGTTCAGTCGGAAGTATGAATACATGCTAAGGAGTTCAAGTCCATTGGTAATACTTACAGATCACAAGCCATTAACATACTTCTTGGCACCATCAATGTTGGATGGGATATACGCTCGATGGGCCTCTGAGCTCAGAAGTTTGAGTGACGAGATAGCATGGATACCAGGTAGCAGGAATGTAGTTGCGGATGCGTTGTCAAGGATAATCTTTCCTGATGCGGAATGTGGTACTCCATCCCTTGAAGAGTTTGGTGAGTTCGTTCGCAGTGACCGAGGTAGCCCGCTGTGGCTTTGGAAGGATGGAAAAGGGGGTTATGAGGGGTTGATAGAAAAGGTGGCCAGGCCTTTAAAAGAAAAATAAATAGAGAAGGTACTGGTGGGCTGTGATATCTCACAGAAGTGGTTCGGTGCGATATTTGGAAGTGGTTTTCAAGATAGAGGGAATAAACAGATTGAGACCCAATCGATGACTCCGACGGTAAACGACGAGATTGAGGATGTTATGGCCTACAGCATCATCAAGGTCTTAGATGGAAATGTGTCGACATCATCCCAAGATTGGAAAGAAAAATTTCTCAACTCTAGCTGGTATAGGGATATTGTGAGGTTCTTCTCGTATCAAGAATTTCCGGAGGATTGTGTGACGAGAGTGCAGCGGGCAGCATTGATAAGAAAAGCACTACCATACTCGATCGGTAGTAATGGAATTATGTACTACAAGGTGCAAATGAAAAAAAGGTGTATAGTGAAAGAGGAGGTGGCATCGATTCCAAGAGCTCATGATGAAGGCGGGCACTTCTCACAGACTATTACTCAGTGGAAGCTGAAACAGTATTACTGGCCTAAGATAATGGCAGATGTACGGGATTATTTAAAAGGTTGCCTCACTTGTGCAAGATTTGGCACCGCTGTGCGCTCGCAATTTAGTACACGAGTGACAATAAGTGAGCCAATGGAATTGTTGGGGATCGATTTTATTGGCCCTTTTCCAAAATTTGATGGTGTCAAAAAGCGCTGGGTATTTATAACCATAGATTATTTTTCACGATATGTCTGGACGAAAGCAACACAACTAAATGATTCAGAAACCGTGATTAGATTCTTAGAGGAAGAGGTATTTCATCGAGTGGGAGTACCAGTAGGAATGTATATGGACCCAGGAGCTCACTTTGGTAAGAAGTCAAAAATTTTTGCCGAATCAAAGGGTATTGTAAAGTGCAACTCGCCAGTAGCGGCTAAGAGAGCAGTAGGCATGGTCGAGAAGGCAGTTGTAAGGATTCTGGGAACTTAGTGCCTGAGGCAATATTTTCAAGCCTCGCTTACCTAATATTTATGTATTTAATTATAGGATTGTGATAACTTGGAGCTCCTCACGTTTTGTTTTCTGTCTTTCTGTAGATGATTGAATGTAACAACGTCCCCTTGTTCCCTCCTTCAGTGACTGTTGTCACCTTAAGATCTTTTACGCTCTTGCATCGTCTTCTGCCCTCTCCCGCCTCGACCCGTCCTGCACCCGCAGACCGATCCTGACAGCAGTGAATATCCTGCAGCAAATGTTAAAGAAGATAGTGACAGAGCCAAAGGTATGGCCAGAATTTGTGGCCCAGGCAACCTTTGAACTTAACAAGCGTGAGATAGCACGCCTTTCGAACTCACTGGCGCAGATTTTCTTTGGGCTAAGTCCGGCGGGTTTTCTGGAAACAAGCTTTCCAAGGGAGAGGAGATAGTGCCTGGTAGCAGCATTGCGAGCGGGCGGCGGTAGCATCATACTTGATGAGGAGGAGCATGCAAAATGTGTTACCTGTTGAATAAGTACCCTCTTTGACCCGTGTAACAAAGAAGGGAACAGAAGCTATGCAATGTGATCTGGAAATGATTATGTTAATTATGACGACACTCATACGACAGGCGTCTACGATCCTATACATCCTACGCGCGCTAGTCTAGTTATTTGCCCCTGTCTGGGAAGTCCTGTCACATGATTCAATCTCTCTCTTGTAATGTGGATCTAATATTGCTTACTAACACTCGCTTATCGCGAAGAATTGCCGGGAAGCGAGGAAGAAATATTGGGAGAAAGTCCGGAATGGAAGTGCAACTCAAGTGGATCAAAAGGACTTTCGAAGGGTCACCAAGCAAGCAAAAATCTCTTTTTTCCAAAAGGAAACTGAGGAGGCCGCCAACGGAAAAGACGTGTTTGAGATTGCAAGGTGGCACAAGTCGAAAGGCACCTTCCGTACTCCACCCCTAAAAGATCCACTTAACCCAGGAGCTCCCTTAGCCGAGTCTACCGACAACAAGAGAAATCTACTTGCGAGGAACCTTTTGCAAAATCAATCTGAAGCAGGAGACATTCCACTTTGGACTCCTACTGTAGCAAATAACTCCCTGCCTTTTCCTGAACTTACTATCGAGGAGGTCTCCAACTGTATCCTGAGAGCTGGTAACACTACTCCTGGGAAAGATGAGATCCCTACCGGAGTTCTCCGCCTTGCATGGCCTCACATATCAGCATTAGTGCACGACCTCTACCAATCATGCATAGATGTTGGTCACCACCCTAGATGTTTCTGTACTGCGATCGTAGCAATGATTGGGAAATCAAACAAAGCTGATATGACATCCCCTAGATTGTACAGACTAATCGCACTACTCTCCGTACTTGGAAAAGGGTTGGAAAGACTCATAGCAAAGCGAATGTCATGGATAGCAATTAATTTCCAAGTACTCGCTCCTCAGCAGTTCGGCGCACTACCCAAACGCTCGAGCGTAGATCTAACAATTTGCCTCACGCACGACGTAGAAACTGCGCTCTCCAAAGGCTTGACTGCTACACTAGCCACACTCGACATCAAGGGTGCATTTGACGTAGTGCTCCCGGGTAGACTTGTCAAACGTCTGAGAGAACAAGGCTGGCCAGCACATCTTTGTAATTGGATCGCCTCATTCATCACTGAACGTGAGGTCTGCATAAGACTAGATGGGGAGATCGGCGACCCCATCGCACTCAATTATGGTCTCCCCCAGGGGTCCCCAATATCACCCATTCTGTTCATGCTCTTCATTGCCTCCCTCTTCACACTTACTGCCCTCAAGAACGCTTTCGGTTACGCAGATGATGTTGCAGTCATAGGGATCTCGCCAACACTTGAAGAGAATTCAAGCATGGTGGGGACTGCTATTAACCAGGCACTGGCATGGGGATCTGATGAAGGCATCACGTTTGATCCCTCTAAATCGGGACTTCTCCACTTCTCACGCAAGCATAGGGATAAAGATTCATGACCACCAGTGGAAACGAACAGTTTCACCGTCTCTGAAGACCCTCTGAAGCCATATTTAACATGGCTAGGAGTTCACTTCGACAAGAAGCTTACCTTCAAGCACCACGCGAAAATACAATCTACTAAGGCTCTTAAGGTTGCCCACGCTCTACGCTGTCTAGGAAACACGATAAGAGGAGCTTCCCCTTCTCTATCTAGACAAGCCGCTTTTGCATGTGCCCTCCCTATTGCTTACTTTGGCGCCGAGACTTGGTGGCCAGGCAAATCGAGAATTAATAGAGGAAAAGCCATCTCTAATAGGGTCAGTTCTCATCTCTCGCTGATAGAAAAGGTTCACACTGCCACCGCACGAGCTATCTTCCCTGTCTATCGTACCACTCCTACCGCCTCTCTTTTCAGGGAAGCTTGAATCAATCCCGCGGAGATAGCTCTGGACAGCATATCCAGGAGAGCCGCTATACGCACCCGCGGACTAGATCCCCAACATCCATTATACAAGCGTGCGATAAAGTCACTTACATGCCCTGCCCTGTCAAGGTTTGCTCGCTCATGCCATAGTATTCCGGCCTCAGAAAGCCACAATCCTCTTCTCTACCCTCCCTGGGAGAGAGTTGAATCTCGTCAAACCACCAAGGCCCGTATCCGGGGTTCCGCAGGCCCAAGAGAGCTGAGAGCAAACTCGTTTCAGGAATTTCTTAGTACAATCCCGAGGAGCGACATACAAATATACTCAGACGGCTCCAAACTCCTGGATGGGAGCGCTGGTGGTGGCTTCGTAGTTTATCAATTCGATATCCAAGTGTGTACAGGAGCCTTCCCCCTTGGAAAGTTTAAAGAAGCATTCGATGCAGAAGCTCACGCGGTTCTTCAGGGGATTCGTGCTGCCTCCGCCGTACCGACAGCCCGCTTCTCCAACAACCTATGGGTGTTTCTTGATAATGAAGAAGTTGCAGGAAAAGTACTAAGGAGGACCACTACCACTTCCTCTCAACCGGTCTTCTTAGAAACCCTTGACGCGGCAAAAATTTGGAAATCTCGATTAAGGCTGCCCCATACCTCGGAAGGACAGGTACACATCCGTTGGGTCCCAAGCCATGCTGGTATTGTGGGAAATGAAGCTGCGGATTGCGAAGCGAGGAAGGGGGCGGCAATGCCTTTTTCGGGGCCACCTGTGTACTCCTTTGCTGCACTGGAAAAATGGCACAAGGAACAGACTAAACTAGCCAGAGACAACTGGTGGCACACTTCATCTCCATCCAAATACACCTAACTCGAGATTGGAAAGGCCCCTGGTTTTTCTAAAGAGCTTTTCCTAAGTCGTAAGGACTTAGGTCGGGTTGTTGCAGCCAGAACAGGCCATGGGGACTTTGCTGCCTACCACAACCGCTTCAATCACCAAGATGCCACGCTAAACTGTCTCTGCGGATCGGCAAAGACACCTACGCACTTCTTGTTCTGCCGAATTCTCCGTCGTCGTGATGGCCGCCCTGCAGGGCCTATCAACTTGTTAATTCCACGTCTACTGGGCACGCTAGGAGCAATATCTCTAACAAAATGGCTGGATCAGTCTCGATTTTTCGAGGAAATATGCCTCCGATGAGGCATACCTTTTTATTCTCTCTTTGTTGCTTTACAAGATCGGGGGCTCTGGGAAGAGCGGGTGAAGCGAACTAATTGATCATCAGTTAGGAGCTCGGGGAGGTCTCCGAAATTATGTATCCTTGTGTAAAAATTTTTCTCCTGTGCGCAGTTTCATACAACGCAGCACAGCCATGTTATTCAGACTTGGGAAAAAAGTCAGATCCTCTGGGGCTTTGGCCTTAGCGTCCTATGTCCTGCTTGGGATGGTTAGTCGCTTTTTCGTAAGATATAATGCTAGCATTCAGACGTAAAATAAAAATAATAATAATAATAACTCGCTTATCGCGATATGTACAAGACGCGTTAATGTTAGTAAATAGAAGTCATCTAGAGATCTAATATACTGAATTGACTTGCTACGACGTGATTCCCGTTGTAGTGTGAGTTACCAGTAGAAGATCTGGCGGCTTATTTACACAGTAACACGACAAGCACGTGACATAGGCTGGACCTCTAACGTCCCTTAATAAAGACATCTTTTTTTTTCAGGACAATTACCAGCTCAAATAATCAACAAGCACTCCTCTATTATCATCTCTCGGGCCGGCGGCATGCCAAATTTTGAATCTTCGCATTATCCTCCCGAGGGCGGCATGCGGTCTCTAACAGAGACACTGCTACTCTCAACAACTGCAGCAAACACAAGAACTGAAGAGGCGAACCTAATGTTTGGTGGTGTGGCATCTGCTATCGATGATGCAACGCGGGAAGCCTCGACGATGCCACAGCACCTCATCAGAACCTACCAGGAGTTCCTGGAACGCCTGCAATCGGTCGTGCTAGAGTTTTTCGAGAGTCACGTGAGGAGCAATCCAGTATCATCAAAGCCTAAGAAGAACGAAAGAGTAGTCCGCCGAGCAAATCATTCAGCCCTGGTTCAAAAACCTCCGCCGGTCCCAAAAACAACCTTTCCTCAATCTCGACCCAGCTCTTACGCTAACGCGGCTAGTAGAGCCAAAGGAACCATTGCCCACAGCACGGCACCCAAACCCTCCAAGCTTCAAGGTCAGCCTGACCCCCTTCGAATTGATGATAGACTTTTTCTCCGGCTGGATATGGACTCAAACATCCGACTTTTATCAGCATACCCTCTTCTCTCCCTTTTCCGTAAACTTCTGGGGGAGAACGGGACCTTACTCAAGGAAGTTCGGCATGTTCCCTCTGGGCTTGCACTTCGCTCCTCATCAGACACTGCATCCTCCAAACTTGAATCGCTACTTCAAGGCTTTATCTCAGAGGGTAAAATAAGTGGTGCAACTGGCATTGAGAAGGCACATAACCTTGTATCGTACGTCATTAAGTCCGTTCCACGCAACTACATTACTCTTAACGAACATAATCAACTAACAATCTGTCCCATTGTGGCTGAAAACGTCCAGTAGAAGTTCGTGGACGAGAAAGGAATCTCTCCAGTCGCTGTGGTTGAAACTAAATTGAGCGCTGAATCACCGCAAATGTACTCAGCTCGCTATATCGCACGATTCCCGCTAGGGACTACCCTTCCGCACAAGTTTCAATTATTTGGAGTCGAGGTACAAGCGCATCGACTAGCAAGGAAGACAAACATTGTTTAGTGTGGACGATCTCAGTGGCATAACGAAAGAATCTGCACGAGGCCTTACCTCTGCCGCCTTTATGATTCAACGTGTCGTGACTCCTTATACTTTGATCTTGGTTACTTAGCTTGGGCTTGATCTTGGTGAACAATCTCTTGAAATACCGAATGCCTGGAACTCTGGGACACTGATGGTAGCAGATAGTGTCACGTGGGCTTTTGTGCCAAATGACAAGTGTAGATGTGAATAACCTGACTTCTTGGATCCTGACTAGACTAGATGCGTAGAATTTATACAAGACTGAAAGATGGGGAGCTTTCAACTAGAAGGCCTAACCACTATTTATATACGAGTCCACCTGGTACATTCCCTAGTACTAGTTACTAGAACTTCATTCCATCGAACTCCAGCGAATACTGTAGAAAACCCAAAACACCGTCGATTTAAAAAGAATTCCATAGAACTATGCAACGCCTGGAATTCAATCGTTGTTAATAACGATCAACAGAAAAAAACCAACAATAATTACAATATTACAGTTGTCCCTCTCTAACTCGATAGAGGGTCCCGGTATAAGTGTTGAAAATATTCATTGAAATTCAACCATTTACATTTGCAATACTTATCCCTGCACGCAAAATGACCTGTAAGGGTATGTGTTGCAAATATAAAAGTCCAAGGTACAATGATTATTTTCAACACTTATACCGGCACCCATTATCGAGTTAGAGAGGGACGACTGTACAACCTTGGGCAACAGGTAAACTATCGCGGTGTGGAACACGATAACGGTTGCTGGAAAGACCTATGTGATTATTCATCACATGCTGCCTCTCGGCTGGTGAAACCTGTCAAAGCTAAGTATGAAATTCTCTCATTCTTCATATGGTGTTGGAACTTTGTTCCGCGCCCTCATGAAAATGTCAAAACACCACATTTTCAAAAAAAAACGACAACCTCTACAAGCATTCAATTACAAAGAGCTGGCGTGAATCGATAGATAACCATTAGATGAAGAAATGTATGCGGGGATTAAGCAATCAACGCGAGCGACGCGGACTTATTATTGTTACAGGTGGGACCTATTTCGGTGAGGGAAAAAATATTGGACCCCCCCCCCAGCGCCACATGGAGAAACCAATGAGATCGCACTAGATATGGTTATGCCATCCCAAATTCTCACAGATTGACAACGGCAAAATGTGCCATGAACATGATTAACATGCCCTTCGCGCTACTACCTATCCTCCCCAACTGTGTAGGGTTTATGATGCGTGGTTCTGAGTTTCCACTCTGTGGAACCAAAATCAATCCCTTCTCGATACAACTTTACCTTTCTCCAGCATCTGTGGTAGTTTGCCGGGATCGTGCTGTTGGACACACTCGCCAAGATGAGAGGCAGCTGTATGCAAAAGTAATCGATATTGTACTCGCACATCATCCACGCATTCGGCTTACACCCACAACAGCAGTGCTCTATGTGATTCAGTTCACAGAGGTACTTAGGATAGTGTAGAACCCTGTAATACCGCCCATTTGGGGAACTTAGCACAGCTTCTTCAATTGCGTTCTTTTGCTGTGAAAAGACATCCTGCACAGACAAGAGACGCTTGGCGCAACAACCTACCCCAAAGTCATTAGATATTATGATACAATGCTTACATCAACTTGATGTAGGTTTATAATTTGGATAACTTACTACTGGTGGAGCATCGTGGAGGGAGGGCCTCACAGTCACCACACTTTCCCACAACGTGCGAGCAGATATCGCAAAGCTTCTTTGCGATGCAAGTGCATCGTTGCTCTCGACCACAACAAAAATCACACCGAAGAGCTCTGAAGCAGTTTGGGTAACTATGTTGAATAGGCCCTTTGCAGGAGTCGCAGGTTTGTTTCTTGGTGCAGCTTTTGCAAGCCGCCATAACTTCACAGTTATCACATCGCGGCTTGGGACATTCCAGAATCATTCCGCCTTCTGGCCAAAGCCCGCGTTCCAGCAGCACTTGCTGGACCCCCTTCTGTTGCAAGACCCCATTAGCATCCCGGGACGACATTGCTTGTTCATGCCGGATTCCATCCACATGAAAATGGCCGTCACGTAGCCACGCCTCCTTTCCGCCACGACCCTTGTTCATCTTGGTCGTCTGCAACGCATCATCCGAGAAAATTGAATGACTTGTGGCATTGTCAAACAAAAAGACTAAGGCATAGCCTGGAAACAATGCTTCGGCAATGGGAAGAGCTTTCTTAACAACCTGCTCTAAAAACTTTTCGCCGTTCCAGTATCCCTCGTGGTTTTTGCCGTACTCGAGTACTTCGACGGCCTCATCCGACACAAGTTGCGCTGACTGCATGACTTCTGCTCGCCGCTCTGACGAGAGACGCGAAAGATTTAGTCTTCCGAAAGGTGAGAGGAACTCTGACACCATTATCCCCCGCCCTTTGGTCTTTGTTCGGAGGAATGTGCCATTTTCTTCGATCCAGGCCCGACGAATTCCGTCGTTTGCTGAAAAGGTTGCCTCGTCGTGAGTAATTAGGATGAGGGGTCGTGAGACCGCGCCAAAAACTTCGCATCCAGGTGGCTACTCCTTGTCTTTGATGTTTCCATTTTCATCAAATTCGAATAGGTAATCCCCCATATCTTCCAGTGTCCGAACGAAATCTTTTCTATATTCGATCACGTCCGGCCTTTCGTGGCCATCGAGGAACACATTCTTGTTGACATCACCGTAGTGATAGCCCAGTCTTCTCAGCCACTTTCGTGCAGTGCGAGATTTTATGTTGATGATTTCACCATTCGAGTGTTCCTGGGCAATTGTCTTTACGTCTTGGACAAGCTTATACGATGTGAGCTCTATCAAGTTTATTAGCTTGTTTCCTATGTAATACAGGTGAGTTTGCGGTTGAAATTTACTGTCTCCTTGTTTCTTCGCAAAATGCCGCAATGATTCGATGATGTTCTCATTATTCATCCATGAAGTACGTCCACCCCCTTGACTTCTCTGGGGTATCATCCTTTCCTGTACCCAGGAGCGTTCCAATTGTACAATTCTCCTCCCTATCAAATACCCTTTTGCCGAAACCCTGGGCAACAAGGAGTGCTTTGATATTGAAAGACTTTGCAGCCTCAGACTGCAATCCTTTTGCATGTTTTCTAGCTCTCTTCCCAGCTGAACGAGATCCGTTGCCATAACTTCCCCTCAAATGCTGGTCAGCGTCTGCAGCCCACAACAGTGTTCTCTTCCCTTGAGTGTTCGTCTCGGTTTCAATCTCAACATCATCTGCACCGGCTTGTTAGACTTCTTTCAAGGCTTGCCGCTTGCGACTCATGATTTACTAGACATATTTTCATGGTCCATGTCCGAATCTCCACCCAAGTCCTCAACTTTAGTGTTCGTATTGCATTCTTCGGCGTCAGAGTCCCAGAACCAGACTCCATTATTCTCTTCTCCTAGGGTTTCTCCACCAGAGTCTTCTCTGGCACTGCTGATGATTGAACTTTCTGGGTCTAGAAGGCGAGGAGGTGAGCTCTCAGAAGTAGTTGTCTGCGTTCTGAGGTGTCGGTTCGTGTCTTGTCCTTGACGAATACGCTTCATTTGCGCTTTGCGTGCCCTTGATACCATGATGAATTCTGGGTGATTGACAAGTGTAGGTAGTTACAAGTAATGGAAGTTCTACAACGGATGGTAACTGATATCACGGCTTGAAAAACTTATCGTGAGTAGCTATGTACTTAGACAGGTAGGTATCATATGATGATTGAACGAGAAAGATCGCGACAAACTCGAAACCTTACGTTCCAGGACGCGACTATTAGACAGTGGTAAAAAAAAAAATAAAATTTTTCTATTATCCTATTTCGGCGCCTGAAGGCCCACGTAGGTATTTTTCGGAAGATACGTATTCTTTGTTATAGAACGACTCATTTTGACGTTTGGAACACTCATACTCAGATTTCATTTGCAGATACCACTACGAGAATAACGCCTTACGACATGTACCCTCTTCCGTGAATACCCACCACAGGGAAAAGCGAGAAATACCTGTGGCTATCTGAGCATGCTTTCGTCATTCTACGAATACAGTATCACCGCGAGAGAAGTGGTGTGAGGGTCTTGCTGGATTCGAACCAGCTTTCTCCTGTCTCAAGTGGGGCATGTGTCCAAGCTACCCAGACTCTACTTGGGAGAACGGCCTGGACGGTGTACCACTGCACCATCCGACCCTAGACAGTGGTACTAAAGGCAATTAACCATGAAATTCGGAATCATAGATGCTTCCCAATTAAGACTAGCGTCTTCTAATCGGGACTAATGCGGCCGCTAGCATTCACTAGCGCACATACTAAGCGAGGACCCAATAAACCCCGAGGGCGGGGAACAATGTCCCGACACCATAGCTGATTTCGTTTCGAATGCAACGTCATCAACAACTCATTGTTCTCGATTTTCGAATCAGAACATTTCGAACACACAAGGTACTTGACTACCTGAAGTCCATAAATAATTGTCTGAGCGGTAGTTTTGGCTACCTCGATGTTCAAACTTTGTGCCTGGGGGTTTCTGGCGTTTTGTCACAACTTTGCTTCATCCAGAAACATGAACCAAAGACAGAGGGGCATGAGCAGACTGGAAAGCGCAGACGGCCTGCTCTTGTATGCACAGGTCTTCACGGCACAACCGGACGGCCGTTGTGAAAGCTTCAGCTTGATGGATATGTGTCCAGATTAAGTCTTGATCATGGCTGTAGAGGAGCCTGCATCCAATGGTTAGTGTTTGATTTTACTCCGGCGGTTGTACACGCGAAATTAGCTCTCGATTCGTTCGCTGTAGGGAAAAATAATGATAGGCTCAAGGGCTCCTTCGGGTGCACATTAAATGAGAACTTGTAGGTGTAATACTCATCCTGATGCGTGTAGGGGGTGTGGAGGGGGCAGAGGGACAGGCATAAGACCCGTGGAATTGACGTCGTTGAGCTGTCGCTGAAGATACTCCTCAGGTCTGTCGTTTGTCAGACATTTCAACGGGTAATATTAGAAACACGTAATTCATTGGACAACCTTACCAGGAATATTTTAATAGATGATATGAATATTGAATATTATTTCTTAAATTGGACTAACTTTGTTCTGAAATTGTAAACAGCTCAGATTCTAGTGACGATGATACAGCTACAAACGTCATGGGGAATTTCAGTTCCACACCTGTTGTTTGAGCTCCGGGTTACGTTCATATTTGGGCCTAGTTGTTATAGCTCATTTATCATTGCAGGAGTAACCCCTTTAACAACTCAGAGTAAATCTTGTCAGTTGCGGCTATTTAAAGATTTTTTACGTCATACAGGACATTTTTGACCTTAACCCATTTTAATTCACGCCCCTGTCTAAAAGTTGAATCTGATTTCAAACGTATAAGGTCGATGAAACAGAATTTCAGCTTACGTAAGGAAAGGCCAACATATCATCTCCTGATACGTCAATGCTCAAAATCTTCAGAACCCCTTTCCCAGTTTCTCTATTTTAAACCTCATATGCATACATGATCTGGTGCATGAGCAAGTCTTTGTTGTCAGATTTTTGATCTATGTAGAGAATAACTCTTCTTTGACGATTACGAGGATCCGTCAACTTTAAAAAAAAAAAAGTTCTGTTGTAATAACACATATAATTTTTAATTCAAGTAAGTACCTACCAGTATGCTTTTACGCGGCTAGCTAGCACAAATGCAGTCGGCTTGTTATAGTCAACACAACTAAGATTACAAAATTTCCTTCTAATTTTCGACAGGAAATAACAATCTTTTTCGTTTCGTTCTTTGTAGGCTAGATACCTGCAGTATCTGCTTCGACCTGCGGTTTCTTTGGTATTGCTAAATAAACGTTATCGACCATCCAGATAACCACTGACGATTGACCTAAAATCGATTGCACATGATATTCAATCTTGCGACCTGATTTGTCGACTTGAGATCGTTTTGCATTCCCTATTATTTTTTACTATTATAATGAAAGAATTATCATTCACTTTTTTATTTCTTCCAGGTCGGAATTAATCCAAGTTTATGTTCTGATTTACACAACCAAAACTAGCTGCTGTTGCGAGTGTTGCTCATTCATTTTCATTTCTAAGTTAAGTCTGACTATAATTTTGTGTGTCGACGAAATTCCTTGGAAAATTATCGACAGAATCAAGATTTCTGTTGCCTCGTGCGCATCTTGAGTTAAATCATATACTTTCTTGTTGTAACCTTTTTTTCCTGTAACTGAGTGGGGAAAATGTTTTCTCTTCGATCCCGTAACGGCCGTTCATTATCGAAAAATATTTCTCCCACAGAACACCGTCTTTCATACGAATCGCAGTTTAATCAAAAAGATTCATATCCGCAGCATCAAAATACAAAATTTCCCGAGACACCTCCTCTATCACCGCTTTCTTCTCCATGTTTAACGTCACGCCCATCGTCACCCAGATTCCCCCAAGATGTTAACCTAGCTAAAGAACCACCTGAGGTTGAGCTGCTTGACAAACGAGAAAGAACGAAAAGAAATTCAAGTTCTGGCTCTACGAAGACGAGACGGAGACTGCTACATTCTCTAACATTATTGATTAAGAGGAAATTGTCACAAGATGTACTTGAAGTCTCAACAGGAGATCCCGCAGAATCTTCTGAAGGCAACCTTCTATACAAGGACGTTAATCCAAGTATTAGAGGAAATATAGTCCACGACTTGAGCGTGTCAAGGCAAGCAAGGCATGAAAACGATTATCAAAAATTTCAAGCCAAACATAATGCAACCGCAAACACGAGCAATGGCATGCACTCTCCTCCGAGCTATGAAAAAAATGAGCATCCTAACAATTTATGGCAAAGAGACGACCTTACTCCCATTTCTATGGAAGATTCTGATGATGATGAAAACTATCCCGATTCAAGACTAGACGCTTCAAGAGGTTTTGGTTCAACAAATTCAACCTTACTTGACCCGTCATACTCTTTGGTCTCACAGAAAGCATCTGAGAATCGGTCTGAGTTGTTTTTTAAAGATACTACCAAGAGCAATTTGAAGTCGGATAGCTCCATTAAATGGGGCCGTACAGTTTATGCAGATGGATCCCCTGTTTCACCAAAGACTGCAATTCCCCCATTCAATGTATTTCACAGAGGGTTGGGTTTTTCTGATTTTTTGTCATCTGAGTCGTCAGCCGCGAATAAAGCCGATTCTTTGGACATGTCGGGGCTCCTAAATTCTTCAGGGCCTTCAAAGATAGTGTCTCCGAAGAATAGTTCTAATTTGCAAGATAGTACGATTCAGGAGACGTTACTTGAAAAAATTCATAGCAAGAAAGCAGATAATGAAATGCAGAAACTGGTAGAGCACAAAAATTTCAAAGCAGGGAACGCTTCAAATCTCCTGAATTGTGAGAACTTCAATGAGAACAGAGATCTGAAAGAGCCACTTGCAGACGAAAACAATGATTCTAAAGCTAGTTTAGCATCTGAAAAATTTGGGCCTAACAAAAAGACCCAAATTTCTAATGCGACAGCTAAGGGATTCAGGTATGAAATAATCTGTGACGATCGTAGTGATCAACATTAGATGGCTAACAATTCGTTTCTCGCAGAACTAATGTAAGGAACATGTTAATCAATACTAATAAACACGTTGACAGACTTCCGATGGCCACGGTCACATCTATCAAATTGGAGTCGTATGAAGACCCTAGTTTTCTTTTTACTCCAGAAATTGAACTTAATTCAACTTATCATTTTACAAGGGAAATTCAGAGGTCTGAGACCGAAGATCCACTACATTCTAACCCAAGAGAACAATCACCAATCTCACAACTTGATCAGAGTGACTTTTACTATGATGATGGCATGATTAAAACTAGCTATAATTCCAGTGGCCCTGTTGAGTTCGACGAATCAATTTTTGATGAAGATGATACTGATCAGTATGGCCGGTCTCTAACAAAATTTTCGTTACCGTTTTGGGACTCGTCAGGAATTCCAAAGTCCGCTTCAACTTCGTGTGATGAAATTTTTAGTCGCCAAGGTAAGTTTACAACTTCTAACTCTTCAACTTCATTGTTCAACAGCTATGTTGAAGGTCTCTTTGAAGTAATTCTATTCCTTGGGACTATGAAAACTACCTCTGGGAATTTTAGTGACTTGTAAAACCTTCTTGATAAAAACACTTTCTCTAATATTGATCCTAGGCTCAATTTCTATTCAACTCGATTTATCTAGCGATTCCGAAGAAATTTCACTAGCGAAACCATCGCAAATACATGTTCCAGAATTTCACAAAAATGAAAATGAAGTTGACTTTGATGATTACTCCCAAGACGACGATATTATTGCGGCTGCAAATGCGGAAGCTCTAGCGAATGATTTCGATGGACTTTATGGCCACGAATTCGGCTTCTATGCTACTCCTGAGGCTTCCGAGGATCCAGCTCTGTGCGAGATTGGTGGCTACTTTGGACCAATAGGTCTAGATCGCACGAATAAATGCCTAAGTAGCCGTCATGGTTCTCATGAGCCAAGCCTAAGTCCTATTACAGAGCGTAGCGAATACTCTAACCGTAATTCTTATATGTCTTTGAATATTCATAGCCCTGAACTCGCTAGGTGTATGGTCAGTCCAGGCTTGGGACAATTGTCGGGTCTTTTATCCAGGGAATACCTGAGAGGAAACATTAGCTTTGAATCTCTCCTCTCACAAAGTTGATACAGTGACAAGAACGACGAACTCTAAGGTTGGTCGGATATTTCTCGAATTTGATATATATTGAGAAATCCATGCTAACCTGAAAGATTAGTCTTGGTTCGTGCAGGTGCTAACCTGAAAGATTAGTCTTGGTTCGTGCAGGTAATAGACGGAAATCAACTGCGTATAATATCGCTGACCAACTCGTCCTACCTATTCTTCGAGATTGTAGGGGCCAGATCGGCTGTAATAACGAACTACAAAATGACGTTAGTACCTTGAAGGAGTTGTCTACAAGCCAAATTTTATCTGCTAATACAACAGTCACAGGAAGGCATTTGACAATGATATACCTTTACGCGAAATATTGATCCTTAAAATATTTTATTAAAGACGAAAGCGTCAAGGATCTGAATGATTCACGAATTCTATTTTGGTTGATCTCTAGATATGCCCTTTTATAAACGATAAGTAGAAAATCTTCCCTGGTGTCGATAGGGCTACTATGAATTAGCTTTGGTATGTTGGAGCTAGTGACATACCAGTAAATATACTTTGTAAACTACATTTAGATGTCATAGCATCAGCTCTAGCCAAAATACGATGTTCCAGACATTATGATATACAGTATAACCTCTCAAAACTGATTGTGGGTCCCGGTATAAATGTTGAAAATATTTATACCGGGACCCACAATTAGTTTTGAGAGGTTCTACTGTACGTGTAGATTTTTTTACTTGCTTAGCACTTTACTGTCGCAAATCTACGAGTCTTGGAGTTAAACTAACCAGCTGGGTCAGTCTAACATTTTAATACTCTAGCACAAGTATAAACTAGTTTAGTAGAACCTGACCAAACCCATAGTGAGTCCCTGGTTTAAGTATTGTTAATATTTATTGAGTTGTTGGATCTTATTTTTGCAACACTTACCCTTACAGGTTATTCTTCGCTCAGGGATAAGTATTGCAAATATAAACAGTAAAATTTCTATGAATCTCTTCAGTAATCATACCGGGACCCACTATGGGTTTTATAAAAAATCAAGTAGCAGATTCAAGATTTAATTAGATATGGTGGAAGCGTATACATTTACTGGGAGAAATAACTTTTGTTTAAAAGTGTATAATTTTCTAACCAAGAAATATTGTGGTTGAATAATTTTGTAGATTGTGTATGATGTATATTTGGGCTTTTCTTTTGTTGTGTTCTTTTTGTCAGGGGAAAACTTCCTCTATTTATACATGAAGCCATCAACTAGTCCCAAAATAACTTAGTTTCTAATCCCTCTAAAATGTTCTAAGATATTTTGACTAAAAGAGAAAACTCTTTGACATAGGTGTTGAGATGGTCTGTGCTGTATTAATTTAGAACCCATGCACAGACTAGTGCTAGTACTTCTTGTACTATTAATTTTAATATTATTGATCTGCATTATAAGTTTGCCGATCTTAGTCTTGTTAACCCTTGTGGTAGTAATTTATTTATTTATACCCAATTTATTTAATTGTATAATTTGTATATATATGTATAATTTGTGTATAAAGATAATTAATGTATAATTTATATGTATGTATAATTTATGTATATATTCTATATTTGTGTTATTTGTGTATATTCATAATTTATGTATTATTTGTGTATATGTATACTTTATAGTACAACAGTGATTACTGTATTTTATGTTGATTTATATTCTTGAGTGTTATTCTTATTGTAGCTCCGTTTATAATTATTTTCGGCTAATATTATTTTATATTCTTACAAAAAGGATACTTTGGAAGGAATGAAACTTGGCACAGAAAATTATGTAATAGTACTGGGGTGCCCTGTTTTAGGGACTTCATCATGCCTTCACCGCTTGCTGTTTAAGGCTGACAAAACCCCTGCACGTCAACGCCTGTCGATTAAGCGAAGACTTCACTTACCCTTGAACCCCTATAGATTCTATGTGAGCCCATGGTGGGACTCGGAATAATCAATGTTAATGTTTGGTGAACCTTCATGAAATATTTTTGCAACACCTACCCCCGCATGCAATATGTTATGTAGGAGTAAGTATTGTGAAAGAGCCGAAACTTTCATAAATCTTGATATAGTAGAACCTGTCAAAACCCATAGTGGGTGCCAGCATAATTATTGTCAATATTCACCGCATTTTAACTGCTTATATTTTCAATACTTACCAATCCACGTAAAAGGGCTTGTGGGGATAAGTGTTGCAAAAATTAGTACCAACAATTCAATAAATATCGACAACGATTAAACTCAAGAGCTATTATGGGTTTTGACAGGTTTTTTTTAAAAAATCACTTTTACGTATGCATCCTGAGGCCATGACGCAAATGATTACGGAACACAGCCGCCTCTCGCTGTAACGACGTGGAGCAAGACTCAAATAAGGGCTTTCATTGGCCAATTAAATAAAATCCTCTAATGAAAACCATTGTGTAAGTCTCGCCCCACATTGTTATAGCGAGAGTGTACTGCACACAGAATAACTCAGTTTGACGTCTGGAACACTCATGCTCAGATTTCATTTGCAGATACCACTGCGGGTGGTAGTGCCTTATGTCCTGTACCCTCTTCCATGAATACCCACCATAGGGAAAAGTGAGAAAAACCCATGGTTATCTGAGCATGCTTTCATCATCCCACGAATACATAATTGTCGCGAGAGATAGTAGCTGTTGTTGTTGTTTCTATTTTACGTCTGGGGTGATGATCATGTGCCCCAGAAGCACGTGATATCTATCCCAATTGGGATATAGGACGCTAGAGTCGGAACCCTAGATCTAAGGACTGCTAAGTCTAATTTACATGGCTGTGCAGCGTTATCTGAAACTGCGCACAAAATGGAAGTATGCAAATATGCAAAAAAAAAAAAATCTCAGGAGTCTTCCACACACTCTTGACTGGTGATCAGTCAGTCACACTCCCCCGCTCCACCTTACCTCCGGAGCCTCGAATCGGACAAAGGAAAAAAAAGACATAAAAGGAAATTAGAATAAAAGCTCCCCTAGCGAGGGCAAATTTGCTCAAAATATCGGGCACGGTCTAACCATTTACTTAAAATTAGAGCTCCTTCCGGTGTGCCAAGTAGGTTTGGTAGAAGCGAATTTATGGGCCCTTCAGGACGTCCAACGCGGCGACGAAGTATCCGGCAGAAAAGGAAGTGTGTCGGGGTTTTTGGAGACCCGCAGAGGCAGTTATTGTTTGCCTCTTCGTGGTTGAATCGGGTATGATAAGCGGCAAAATCTCCGTGGCCAGTCCTAGCAGCAATAATTTGTCCCTAAGCTTTTCTATCCAGTAGAAGCTCTTTTGGGAAAGCGGGGGCATCGTTTATTTCAAATCTAGCGTAGCTAAGGGGTATGTGATCTTTCCACCACTTCTCCCTCGCTTGGCTCATCTGAGTCGAAAGCCACTTAGCAAGTGACGCGATCGATAACTTTTCTTGGGCAGGCAACGCTGCGCCTCTCTTAGCCTGGGTGTCGGCGAGGTCGTTCCCTTCAATCCCCGAATGGCTAGGGATCCATCGTATTTTTATGCTACCCTCACACGTGTGAGGGAGTCTAGACCGGGCTTTCCATTTTTTGGGCATTTCGAAAGCATCTAGGAAAGTATTTTGAGACGAGATACTGGTGGTTTTAGTGAAGAGTCTTCTCGCTACTTCGATGTTATCAACAAATAGCCATATATTACTCGCAAAACGTGCCGATGGGAGAGCAACTGCTGCTTGAATTCCTTTTAGGGCCGCATGAGCTTCTGCATCAAAAGCCTCCTTCCCAGTGCCTAGGGGGAAGGCTTCAGTTTTTATTTGAAGCCCAAATTGGAAAATAATATAACCACCTCCAGTCCTTTCGTCTGGTAATTTGGAACCATCTGAGTAAACTTGTATGTCAGCTGGTGGAACTGACCTGACAAAGTCTCGAAAATTGTTTACTCCTGATATTGAAGGTGTTGTCGGAATTTTGATACGTCTGAGGGAGTCACGTAGGGCTTCCTGCGTCTCCCAAGGAGCAAGAATAAGAGGGTCAAAATGTTCAGATGCTGGAATGCTTTTATATGAGCGGGCAAACCTTGACAAAGCGGGGGATAGAAGTGACTTTCGTCCTCGTTGGGATAGAGGGTGTCGAGAGTCTAACTTTCGAATGCGAGCAGCGGCCCTTCTTGATATACAGTCTAGCGCCACTCTAGCTGGTGAGAGACCTGCCTCTCTAAGGAGTGCGACAGAAGGTGTTGTGCGGAAAGCGGGTAATATTGCTCTTGCGGCAGCTGCATGAACTTTGTCTAACATGAGGAGATGTTGTCCAACTCTATTAGATATTATCCTGTCCTTAAGAGTTCTGTTTATCCCTGGCCACCACGTTGCAACCCCAAAGTGAGCGATGGGCAAGACACACGCCATTATAGCTTGTCTAGCAAGTCTGGGTGACACACCGCGAACAGTATTACCAATGCAGCGGAGAGCATTTGCAACCTTAAGGGCTTTCGTTGCCTGAACTTGTGCATGGTGACGGAAGGTAAGCTTCCTATCAAAATGAACGCCTAGCCATTTGATGTAGGGACGACTGTTCTCGGTAATGGTGAAGTGACTAGTTTGTACTTGGGGGCTCCGTTCCTTGTCCCTGTGTTTTCTCGAGAAATGAATAAGTTCCGATTTCGCTGGATCAAACTTTATACCTTCTTGTATGCTCCAGGCTAAGGCCTGGTCAATTGCTGTACCAATTTTCTCTGAATTCGCTTCGAGTGTGGGAGATATTTCAGGAATCGCTACATCATCAGCGTATCCAAAAGAGTTTTTGAGACCTTCTAGCTTGAAGAGAGGCGATATGTACAGCATGAACAGAATAGGGGATACTGGAGAACCTTGGGGGAGTCCACAGTTAATTGCTCTCGGCTCACCAACTTCTCTATCAATGCGTATGCAAACTTTGCGTTCGGTTGCAAATGATCCAATCCAATTGCAAAGATGAGTATGCCAGCCTTGTTCCCTAAGGCATCTCACAAGTCTTCCTGGGAGAACAGCGTCGAAAGCTCCTTTTACATCCAGGGTAGCAACCGAGGCCGTCAAGCCCTTATTGATTGCAGTTTCGATGTCATGCGTGAGACAGGTGGTTAAATCTACAGATGAGCGGAGCGGCAAAGCGCCGAACTGTTGACTGGCGAGTACCTTATATTTGATGGCTACCCAAGCCATCCGCCTGGCAACTACTCTTTCCAGCCCCTTACCCAAAACCGAGAGAAGTGCTATTGGTCTGTAAGACCTTGGAGATGACATATCCACCTTATTTGGCTTACCAATTATTGCTATAATCGCAATACGGAAGCACTGAGGATGATAGCCGGAGTCAATACATCCCTGGAAGAGGTCCAGGACTAAACTTGAGATATGTGGCCACGCGAGGCGAATGACTGCAGTAGGAATTTCATCCTTTCCCGCGGTTGTGTTGCCAGCGCCGAGGATGGCGTTAGAGATTTCGTCAAAGTCGATCTGAGGGAAAGGGAGCTCTGCATTCGCTACAGTAGGGGTTGTCAAGGGAATATCAGCTACACCTGATTGATTGCACAGGAGATTCTTCATTAAAACCTCTCTTTTTCCTTCATTGGTTTGCGCAGGCGGTGCCTCTGGAGAGAGTGGGTCGGTTAGTGGAGGCATACGGAAGCTACCTTTTGACTTATGCCATTTAGTTATATCAAAAGCATCCTTTGCGTTGCTGGCTTCCTCAAGCTTTTCCTGGAAGAAGGAAGACTTAGCCTTTCTTAACGCTCTTCGGAATTTCTTCTTCTCTTCGTTTGTTGAGTCAGAATAGCGAGCCGCTTCTCTACATCGCCTTCTTGCTTCCCTGCAGCTTTGGTCCCACCATGGCTGACCTCTGTTGTGTGGTAAGGACCTCTTTGCGGAATCGGAGAAGGAGCTATGTAGGATCTGTACTAAATCTTCAGCTCTCTTATCTAGGCACGACGGAGACTTAGCTACGGGGAGTACAAGCCCGTCCAGTTGTGAGCGAAGAAGCGAGAAGAATGTTGGCGTGTCGATTGTTGCAAACCGTAAACGGGGGAGGGGGAAGTCTTTCTCAACTTGACAGGGTAGTGAAACTAAGACTGGATAATGATCCGAAGTCACGTCAAGATCTCGTTGGACTGCTGCAGTGATACCTTCAGCGACTAAGGAGTCTGAAGCAAAAGCAAGATCCAAGACATTTCCGCGAATATGTGTTGGCTAATCTATCTCAGATAAAAAGGAAATATTTTTGGCCTCGAGCCAGCGGGTAAGAGTTTCTGCTTGAGTAGAAGGTGACCCACGGCGGGAAGGGTGCCATAAGTGATGATGTAAATTGAAATCTCCGGCCAGGATTATATTTCGATGGAAACTATTTTCTGGTATAGAAATAAGGAAAGATAAACCTGCTCCTGGGTTTGTAGCCCCAGGGGGGGCGTTGTAGACATTAACAATTTGAGTAGGTGGGAGACCAGAGGCTTTAAAGGTGAGAAAAATAACGTCCCGGCCCCTTGGACTATATTGGGTTGCGGCCGTTCTTGGACAAATGAAATAGCGCTATTAATCCGTGTGTAAGTTAGCACTCTAGGTCTGGTAGACCAATTATCGGTAGGGGTGAAGCATTCGTACGAAGGGTGTTTGCACGTGATTCTCCTTGAGATATCCTTTGTGAGAGGCTGTCTCGATTAACTCAGAGATTGAAGTTCAGAATTATAAAATAAGAAGTGCGTGGAGTTCAAGCCATGCTGTGAGCTATTGTTATATACATGAGTGAGTCTTTTCCCCTGAACACCATCTCCACGCCAAAGAATCAATTTTCCCAACCAACGCCTTAGCCATCGTAGATACACATATTCCGAATTATGATCGCCGACATCCAACGTCCCGAAATGATGATTTGCGACAGGGGTCCTCGTCCGATAATTTATCCCGAAGTGTTGTAGCGCCGATATGCCGGGCTACCCCTCACTTAGGCGAGATGCATAGACAAGGGCCACAAGCCCGAGTTTGGCACCAGGGTTCTAACCCTCACATTATCCCCCACTTTAACACGTTTTTTTTTTTTTTTTTTTTTTTTGTTTTAATCACCATACATAATGATGTAGTTCTATTCATTCAATCATTCTGTTTTTTTTATTTATTTTTTATTTATTTTTTTTTTTTGCGTTGATTTTTAAGTTTTTCTGATTTTGGGAGATTATTCCATTCAATTAGAGCGACGTTATCTTGCAGAAATGATTCTGGTTCCCAGGTCGGCTTTGCGTAACCAACCCATTTCACCAAGTATTTTAATTTCTTTCCTTTCCCCGGTGCTCGTTTCTGATCAATGATCTTTTCAACTTCATATTCTTTTGATCCGTCAACCAAAATAGCCGACGGCTGGCCGTCGTCAGTAACTTGTCCTTTTAGCGGTGCAGAATTAGCCGGTCTCAATAGACGGGAATGGAAGACGTTATGGATACCCGGTGGAGTATCAAGCCGATAACTATGAGATCCAACCACTTCAGTTACAGTGAATTTTGCATGCCTTGCATCAAGCTTTTTGCAGGGCCTATTTGTCTTTATGTTTTCCATGTTGAGCCACACTTTTTCACCGACTTTGTAACCAGGGGCTTGGTCTCTTGCTCTATTCGATGCATGTTCTTGGGATTCCTGAGATGCAGCCATCGACGCTTGCGCCCAGTCTTTTACTTGCTTTAATTTCCTTATGACACGATCTGCTTTTGCGATGGGAGAATTTCTTGTATCATTGTCTGAGATGTCATCTTCAATGTGTTCGAGTAAGTTTTGATTCCATCCATGTGTCATGAAGAAAGCGTTGGTTCCAGTGGAAGATGAATCTCGTCCACAAATACTGCTAACAACCACGGGCAACCATTCAAACCAGTCACTTTGGTTCCAATCAACGTATTGTCTAAGAACAGTCTCAATCACCTCATTCATTCTTTCAGTAGATCCATCAGTCTCGGGCGAAAATGCTGTCGATAGTCGTCGTTGTATTTGCAATATATCGCAGAATCTTTTCCAGAAAGCACCGGTGAACTGAGTGCCTCGATCAGAAACTATAGCATTTGGTATAAAATGGTATGGGAGATAATTTTTTATAAACCATTTTGTAACTGTCTCTGTATCGATATTCTTCAGTCCATCGGCAATTACGCCTTTGCTCAACCTGTCTGTGATTACGACTATATTAGTACACCCTTGAGATTCCGGGAGGTCAGTAATAAAGTCGATTGATATTTCAGACCATATTCGATCAGGAATCGGTAGAGGCTTTAGGAATCCTTGTCGTCTACTTCGCCAAGCTTTATTTCTACCGCAACCGTCACAGTTTTCGACAAACCTTCTAATGTCTTTAGCCATACCGGGCCAAAAGAATTGACGGGCCACGAGAGCATAGGTTATTTCTCTTCCGGGATGTCCGTTCAAAGGTGAATCATGAGTCTTTTGGATTATTCTAGTCCGCAAATCTGAACAATTTGGCACCCACTTACGTTCTCGAAACAATAAAAAGCCCTGTTTTGATCGAGAACATTCTGAGATCGAAACTTTGAGCTGAAGTTCAGTTGGAAACTTACTAGCCCCCTCCTGAACCGCTTCCAGTGCTAGTTTGTATTGCTCGTCCTCCTGAAGTTCTTCATTCCATTCCTTGAGCTCGTCCGGCAATTCTCCAACTTTGAAATGCTCATTTTCGGGTTCTATGCTTGTGTTCTCTGAATTTATTATACTATGACTCGCCACTAAAACATCCGGTTTTAGAAGGCAAATTTTTCTATCCGCGAGCCGTTCATCTTCTTTGTCTTTTGGCATATCCTGGTCTCTTCTGGAGAGTGCATCGGCACGCTCGTTCAATCTCCCAGGCACATGAACAATACGAAAATTATACCGGGAGAGGATCAGAGACCACCTCATTTGCCGCTCTGTGAGCCGACGAACTGTCATGAAGTATTCAAGGTTTTTATGGTCTGTACAAATGTCGAACTGCTTAACTCCTCGAAGCTCAGCATCCCATTCTTCCAAACAGCGAATAATTGCGAGCATTTCTTTATCATAAATCTCGTAATTACATTCGGCTGGATTATTTTCTTAGAAAAGAAAGCACAAGGGACCCATAGTCCTTTATCATTCAATTGTTGTAGTGTCCCTCCGGTGCACCAACCGGAAGAATCCGTTTCGATCCTCGTGACCTTATCATAGTCAAACTGACTTAGAGCTGGAGCGCTAATAAATATATCTTTTAATTTATGGAATGCTCGATCTGCTTCGGAACTCCACTGAAACTTACAATCCTTTCGAGTAAGATCTGTTAGGGGTCGCGCAAGATCTGCAAAGTTATGAATAAACTTCCGATAGAAGTTCGCAAAACCTAGGAACCCTCGAACGCCCTTAATAGATGTCGGTGCTTCCCAGTTTTTAATGGCTTTAATCTTTTCAGGATCCATGCGTAATCCATGACCTGCCTCTATAATAAACCCAAGGTACTTTGTCGTTGTTGTTTCGAATTCGCATTTGTCGATATCAATTTGCAGACCAGATTCCCGAAGACGCTGTAGTACTTTTCGCACGTGTTCCTGATGCTCTGCTCTATTTCCGGATGAATAAATTAAGATATCATCGATGTACGCAGAACAAAAATTGTCGAGATATTCACGTAAGGTCCAATTAATATACTTTTGAAACGTGCTTGGGGCATTGGCGAGTCCAAACGGGGTAACCATCCATTCATAAAGGCCATAGCGAGTACGGAAAGCGGTTTTCCATTCATCTCCTTCCGCTATTCGTATCTTGTGAAAGGCGGCTATTACATCAAGCTTTGTGAACCATTTTGCTTTGCTAATATTGCGCAAAGTCTCATATATTAGTGGGAGAGGGTATCGGTCTTTCCGTGTGATACGATTCAACCCGCGGTAGTCCACGCAAAATCTGAGGCCACCACCTGGCTTTTTAACAAAAAGTACTGGTGCAGCTGCGGGTGAATTGCTAACTCTTATAAACCCTTTATCAAGTAGCTCAGTCAAGGTCTTTCGAAGCACCAACAACTCTTCTCTTGACATGCCGTAGAGTGGCCCCCACGGTACCTTGGCTTCTTTTCCATCAACATTTTCGATCTCAATTCTATGATCTATACCTTGGCCTCGTAACGGTGGTAGTAAGTCGGCTCTTCTGTGGTCGAAAACATCGAGATACTCATGGTACTGTACTGGTAACTTAGCAATTGGATCCGATCGCTGCTTACCAGCCAAAGCTTTGTTTATGTCAGCCATACTCGCAGCAAAGACCTGAACTCTCGTATTATTAGAATATTTTTTGGATAAATATCCGAAAGTCATAGCCGAGACCTGTACTGGTTTCCTATGAGCACTTTGGACAGCCAAGAATGACTCTATACTTAGAACTTTTGTTCCTGTAGAGCTAATTACCATTTCTGATCGAGGGCCATTGATTCTTACGTCTTGAGAAGTGATCCACGGCATTCCCAGAATCATATCGTAATGGCCTATAGGAGATATATAGAGAAACACCCTAGACTGTCGGTGTCCGTCCAAATCAATATCAACGACAGCAACTTCGTCCACTGAAGACGCGACTTTCCCGTCGAATCCAATTACTTCTCTAGGCTTTATTTTTAACCGCGCAAAATTGTTCCGTTGGGCAAATCGGGAGTCACATAAGCCATAAGAAAGGCAGCCAGTATCAATCAATGTATTAGCAAATATGATATCATTAATGAAAACTTTAACGACAAAAGGCTGGCCATCCATAGAATCCTTAAAATATTCCCAGTCTTCCTTCAGGTCCAATTTCCCAAGCCCCTGACTGCGACTTTGGTCAAGGGCTACACATTTCCCGAAACGCCTTCAGCAGACCCTCCTGTCGTCAAATTCATCGCCGATACTGCTACTTGTGGTGATGTGATTTGTCTTTTAGGTTGGCGATTGGGATTGATAGGCGGGAGCAGAGCGCAACCCTTAATAATATGGCCTCGACCCCCACAACGAATACACAACCCTGCTGAAATTCTCCGACCAATCTCTTCGTGTGACACCCAAGTTGCACGGGGTCTTTGAGGCAACGATATCTGGTGATTAGGGGTTCTCTGAACTGAAGACACGTTTAAAGATTGAGTCGGTTCCCAATCCATGGGATCACCGTTAACTTGAGTGTCGGCGACTGGGGAGGGGTAGGGGTAGGGGTTGATACCATGGTTCCGACCTTTACGACTGTCCCATGTCTTCATCTTGTCTGCCTTATCTGACGTCACTCGTAGTTGCGATACAAACTCTTCATATCCTTCAGGCTCGCTCTGAGACACCAAACGGTCAGAAAGTTCCCGATTGAGGGCAGCCTTCAGGTAGCCCTTTTTAACAGGGTCTTCCCAGCCCCATCCTCGTGCCTCTAAGAGAAGCTGTTCGAATTCCTGGAGAAACTCTCTAAACGGTTGGTTGCCTTGTTTAATCGAGTTTAGTTTGTCAATGGCCTTTGATATCTTTTCCGGGTCGCTGAATGCTTTATCAAGACGAATCAAAAAATTGCTGACGGTGAAAATTTCCGTACCTTTAGCGTATTCTATCCATGGGTGTAGTCGTCTCGATGCCGTGTCAGAAAGGCGACCAAACCCATACCATACTTTTTCCTCCTCATTTCCGATCGCTTCGCCATCGATCTTCAGTTTTGCCTCTAGAAGACTCCGGAACTGAGGATATTCTGATGGGTCAGTTCCGGAAAACTTTTCAGGGTGAGGCTGTGAATGCCTTGGTCTTGAGTTTCTGGTAGTTCCGGTCTGCTGACTTTTTAAGAATTGTGTTAACATCCTGACGATGCTCGAAACCCATGAAGGGGGCGAATCATTCGCACCTGGAGATGCTTCCGGGTCTTCAAATTCGTTGAACTGTTGGTCTTCATCCCTCATATCGACGTCCCCCATGTTGGCAACGATTTTCCCGATGAAGTTACTGATGAATGACTGACTGAATGACTGAGTACCAGCTGATGGTATCTGACTAACTGACGATAGATATCGAACTAACTAGAGGTGACTGACTGATGAGGATGAGAATCTCCGATCGGTGTTGATGAGAGAGACGCACTTCTACTGTGAGAGGCTGTCTCGATTAACTCAGAGATTGAAGTTCAGAATTATAAAATAAGAAGTGCGTGGAGTTCAAGCCATGCTGTGAGCTATTGTTATATACATGAGTGAGTCTTTTCCCCTGAACACCATCTCCACGCCAAAGAATCAATTTTCCCAACCAACGCCTTAGCCATCGTAGATACACATATTCCGAATTATGATCGCCGACATCCAACGTCCCGAAATGATGATTTGCGACAGGGGTCCTCGTCCGATAATTTATCCCGAAGTGTTGTAGCGCCGATATGCCGGGCTACCCCTCACTTAGGCGAGATGCATAGACAAGGGCCACAAGCCCGAGTTTGGCACCAGGGTTCTAACCCTCACATCCTTGAAGATATAGGGTTCTTGAACTAGCAAAATATCTATGTTATTCTGAAAGGAAGTTGAGAGAGCAATTTGATGCGCAGACGAGCTGCGACCTACGTTAACTGAGAGTATGTGGATGGAAGAGGTCTTAGTAGTCATTAGCTGTTTCCATTGAGCTGCTCTGAAGGCTGTCGTCAGCCAGAGGTGCGAATCTACCGCTAGTTATTGAAGGAGATTCAGTGAAGAGCCTTCTAACTGTAGGTGGGGTCTTTGGGAGTGCTGGAGTTTCGTTGTTGTTCGAAGGAGCGGATGCTCTGGTTTAGTTCTCCATTACTCCACAGTGTGCTGCCTTCAGACGGAATCTAGCGGCCGCTGCGGCCTGTCTAATCTGAGCAATCTGTTGCTTGGGAGGCAGCGAATTATCTTTTCGAGGTCGAATAAGACATTCCAGGGAGTCTGCTGGGTGCGGACCATGGCAGTTTGCGCACTTAGGCGGGCAGAAATGATCTTTTGAAGGGTCGCAGGAGGTGTGGCCTGCTTCTAAGTGTTGAGTTGAGCCACAGATTCTGCAACGGGGGATCCGAGCGCACGAACGTTCATTGTGCCAGCCAAAGCACCTTCCGCATTGGGGAGTTTTAATCTTCTGTGGTAGCAGTTTTGTAGGGACTCGTACCCCGAAGAGAGGTAGCAACTTTGATAGCGTTGAGCCTTTGGGATAGAGGACAATCCAATTTTTCTGATGATAGAACTCTGAGTTACTTGAGCCTCGAGACCCAAGGACATTAATGGGGGCGACATTGGTCAAATCTGCTAAAGCTTCTGCAATAGTGGTTGCGGAGATTTCTGACATCTCCATTGAGGAACCATTGTAACTAGCATATGAGCGGGGAACGCCCAATAATCTGTAGGCGTTTTGTTGAATCGGCTTTTCGACTTTGCACTGGCCCTGTGAGGACAGAAAGGATTCTAACTCGCCCATACGGACAGACAAAGCTTCTTGAGCCTCTATGTTTACTGGGCAAATTGCAAATCCTGTCTTGGTCATCTGAACTTCGCGAACCAGTTTCGAGTTGAGGAAAGCATTGAGCTGCTGTTGTATGGCATAGGGTGACATCCTAAGTGCGGTGTGTCCTTCGCTGACTCGTACTAGTAAGCGATTGTCTTCTGGAAGTTTTTTGGGGTGGGTTTTGGTAGGTTTCACAGAACTGAGCAGTTGTGTCGGTTTTTTCTGCTGCGATGCTTGCACATTGGGTCTCTGTAATGGGGTTGGAACTGCAGCAATGGAAGCAAACGATTTTGTCTGTCGAAGGCCGGAGGGATTGGTAGCTCCTTGCACAGTTTGTTTAACTTGGACATTAGGGATAGTTGAGTAGGGTACTGGCGGGCGTGGTGAGCCTCTAACGTGACACTCGAAGTGTCGTCGGGCGACAGAGGTCAGGTCCAAAACAAATTCTCTGAAAGGTTTCTGGAGGTGGTGGGGGATTGATCTGTTCTCACTGATCGCGTCGTCTAAGACACTTGCAATGTTTTGGAAAAGGAGTGAGGCCTCCTGATTCCTGGTGGTTGCGGCTGAGGTGGTTGACAGTAGCGTCTCTGTCAGCGACACCTCCTTGCCCTTTGGGGCGAAGGCTCGTAGGGGTGGAGGGGGGAGGGATGGCGGGGGAAGGGGAAGATTTGTCATGGAGTGCGCGAATAATGCTAATAGAAAGTGCGAAGTATTTAAGTCGTAGAGCACAGAATATGTAGTGTAAATAATCTAGTTTACAGATATTATATACCACTACCTGAATGTGTCATCACGTGATTATACGTCCGCTTAGGTAATCACCTAAGCTTGTCCAACAATCGAACTGTAACATTGGCTTATCTCTGTAAAGTGAAGATGTGTACATGTAGCAGTCAGTTTTGGAGCTGGATGATGATACCCTTGGATGTCCGGCGTTAAAAAGGCAATACTCTATAGCTCTTAAATTTCCGAAATCAAAACACACACACATCTAAATATCCTCGTAGATAGAGCCTTGCACTCTAGCTTTACTACAATTCTCATGATGAGTGCTTGCTTGCCATCAATTTGCGATCTGAAAATCTCCTCTGATTGTTTCTCTTGACGAATCAATACCAATTTCTACAGCCTTCTTAACACGCTTTGTACCCTCTCTGCTTGAAGCCGACTAATTCTGAGAATATATCCCCGCCACCTCGGCAATCTATCAGCTACTCTTTTCCCCCATGGGCTACCCTGACTAAATTGACACGACTATCAATCTGATTCCAATCCCCAGATGCTTGTCCTCTGCGACGCGATGCCCGCTAGAGGGTAGAAGTCGCTGAGTACGAATTTCACAAGGGAGATATCTCGGGTCAAGAAAGGGGGGATTTGTTTGCAATTCCCGTGGAAATTTTTTGAGGGATGGCAGGACAGAAAAGTAGAATATGAAGGGAATATAGGATATTTGCAAGGGTGAATTTGGAGAGGGATTGGAAACTTCGCAGGAGCCTTCTTTGGGCCACGTTCTTAACCAATAAAGATGGTACTGTCATCCGCCATCTAGATCGCGTTCATCTTTAAAGACACACAGCCTGAACACCTGCAACGCTAAGTTACGAGAGCAGTGTGGAGCTGCTTTGTAGAGTAGCTCTGATTTTTTTCCTGTGTTTATCTTGGGTTAGGTGTTCCCGTCCGACCGAAGGAAGTTCCAAGTCGTGGACCCCTGTAATGGTACTAGCAATTCTTCCCATGGCATAGGCGCTGTCCTTCAAGGAAGTCTCATCTAGTGCTCTACATAGCGACTGGGAGAAGTCGACATTTCGATGGCTTTCGCCCCAATAGGGAATTCAGTATGCGTCGTCCCACGTTATCTGTTGACTGATTAACTGACCTCCTCGTCATCCTCTTCAAACACGACTTAACTCACGTAGGCCAAATATTTATAGTTCGGGTTTCTGGTTAAGCTAAAAAAATATTCCAGCTGTGTGGTTTTAAGGCTAGGCGACGGAATCTGCTACTACAATGTCGTAGGGTAAATGCTAGTTTCTTTGCGGCAGGGGGAGCGTTTTGACCTAAGCATCAGCTTTTCGGGAAATGCCCCAAAGTTACTTGTGCTATAGTGCAAAAATGTCTTCTATCCCGATTTCCATGCCCTTTTGCATGAGACGAGAGATATTGGGCGCTCTAGTTGTAAGACAAGATCATGTTGATTGTAGTAAATAGGGAGTTTCTGTTATGGGCTTTGCCCGTATAGGGGCTGGTCACAGGGACCACCCCAGTAAAAATCGTAATAACGAGGCGCTAATAGGCGAAGGGGGGATCGGCCGGGAGCAGGAAGGTCCGACCCGAGCGGTGGCCAGTGGCAGGGATGAAACGAGCATTTCGGGTTTACATGAAGCCGGTACATTAGGATCGGTGGAGTTGGGCGTTAGGCATCAAGGGACGGGGACAAGGCAACTCCAGGGAATCGGGTAGGGTAAGTTAGCAAGTTTGGGTGACGATATATATTGGGGAGTCCAGCCATATACTGTAATTTCCTCTTCATTAGAATATTATAAACTATTTTTACGACTTCGACCTTCGTGAATAACTAAGGTCCTCGATTCCTTAACAGTTTCTAGGTTCTCATCCTTCCAACTCCTCCCGATGGACCCTCTTCACGTCCATTACGTGTCCTTGGACTATCCACGATTCAGCATTGCTGTTTTCCTCTTGACTCAGTGGTGCCTTGGGCCGCTTTTTCTGCGTAGCAATTGCTTGTGAAATATGGGACATATTCAAGCAGCTCCTGTTAACTTTACACGGCAAACTTGATGGTAGATTTGCAGAATAATACACGGTATTATGAACGTAAGCTCATAGAGGACCGGATGTTAGATATTGATATTATTGTTGAGGTACACAAGTGACGATGTACCAATGATGAGAACAGATGTGGGACAATAAATACGGACTGCGTATTGTAGATGATGTATCCGATAGACTGTCACAACAAGGCTCCGAGGGAAATTGAGCGAGCTGTCATAGGAAATTTATCACGTTATTTAACGGACGCTTAAACCAGTAATGGTCCACTTATATGTGTATACAGTTGTCCCTCTCTAACTTGATAGTGGGTCCCGGTATAAGTGTTGAAAATATTCTTTGAAATTCAACCATTTACATTTGCAATACTTATCCCTGCACACAAAATGACCTGTAAGGGTAAGTGTTGCAAATATAAAACTCCAAGCTACAATGAATATTTTCAACACTTATACCGGGACCCACTATTGAGTTAGATAGAGACAACTGTATAGTATTTTGCCAGTCGAACAACTCCTCTCTTTATAGATTAGAATCATATTATTGTTTTGCCCTCAGTCAGAGTCTTTCCTGACCCTTATGCTATCACACAAACAACCGTCACGAAATGTAGAAATAGTAAGAATAGAGGTTAGGATAGAAGAACTGGACAAAATCCGAGCAAACAAAGGTGTGTGGATGAGGCCGACACAGAATGAGGCATGGATACAACCAGTGATTGTTGATGTGCAGACAGTATTCCATCTGCAATGCTCAAGATTTCTTCGTGTCTTATACTTGAAGGTATGCCAACCCTTCCGATAAACCAACAAACAATAAGAAAGGAGAACGAGTGAGTACACAATCTTCAAGCAGACTAATTTCCATCTTCATGTATCGACGTTTCTGAAACCAATTTCAAAATTTATGCGCCGATACTTCAAAAAGTAGATCTAATCCTACCCGGCTCGATCATCTCGACAAATCCTACTCAAATCATGACACTGTCTGTCTAATTAGAGGAAGAAGTATCTTGTATGCATACAGATCTCACAGGTGCACTATTACTCTATTCTTATTCATGATCTCTGGAATGTTCCAGTATTAAATTATGTCTATACAATTGGACTGATACTACTACTGACATCCATAGGGTGTCTTTTCTTTCTTGAACAACCATCACTGCCGATCCTAATACCTTAGCCGTGATAGCACAACACATGATCTGTTCCATTTACACGCGTCATTGGCTTTTTCCGGAATTATTCATCTTTACCTTTCTTGTATTGATGCAAGCTATATTGCGGACATGAAACCTGATAAAGTCTTCTCTGTGTGAGCTCGCATTTTCAGCGTATTTTCGGTTAGATTGTTTTGCTTGTACCTTCAACAAAATTAGGATCTGCTTAGATTAATTTGCGAGAGTTTCGGCTTTGTAGAGTTAAGCTTTTTGTACTGGAGAAGTTGTTGAAAATCGAATCACTTATGTTAATACGAAGTATGAAGGATATGAATTGTAGATGCATGTTGGACATTACTATCATTTTGGGTCATCTGCGTGAGGTGCTTGGGACGGGAAATCCGATACCTCATATCACGTGACACAATTTATGTCATTCTAGGGGCAAGAAAACAGATCACTCGCTTAGCAGTTCAGTGGCAGGAAGCTCACTTGGATTGGCTGCACAGAGACAGATTATTAAAGTTAGATCACTACTGACTCTCCAATTATGTATTTAATGAAGCATCAGACATCTGTTGGTAAAATAGGTATAGATTTTGTATGTTAATATAAGATTATTTTTCATTTCTCAACAGAAGTGTTCATTGGAAACAACTTGGTAGGCTGAATTCCAAGATGCGGGTGAAAGCTGAATGTTTTGTCGTTGAAAAATAAGAAAATGCTGTTTGAGTTGCCAACAACGTATTTTTCAGCAAAATTAGCAGATGGAAGCCATTTTAGCCAGTCGCCCTCATACAAAATAACAACTCGTACCAGCGCGGAAGTCTTGTTCTACCCCTGCATTAACTATTCAGATCATCCTATTGGTCTCAGAATAGAAAGTGGATAAGACTTTGTTATGGTGCTCAGACGGGTAGAGAGCTGTCTCTTAAAGCTTCAAATAAATTGTCTATTTCGATCAGTATAATAGTCTTGGATTCTACATAGCACAAATAAACAAAACTACTTTATTCGACTTTAAAAATTTATTATCGCGATGTATGTTTTAACGATTCGTGATATATAAAGTCGAAGTTATAAATTTGGTGACGGTGGTACTTGAGACAATATAAATCACAAAAGGAATAAATTATGATGATGATGATGATTGTATATTTCTCAAGAATGAACCTAAACCGCACTCCTCACATCTAGATGGATCAAGAGGCTATTTATCTACATGTAAGACCCGCTAGTAGCTATATTATTTCCTTGCCATATCTCAGAATAACAGTCTAAAGTTGGATCCGAAACATCTTAATAGATGCTGTATCATGACAGAAACCTGGAACGCCACCAACGAGCTTGGTACATCGACAAAATGTATTCCATCTCGATCACTACTACTACTACTACTACTACTACTACTACTACTACTACTACTACTACTACTACTACTACTACTACTACTACTACTACTACTACTACTACTACTACTACTACTACTACTACTACTACTACATATAGTAGCCCAGTAGAATGGTACAAATTATCATTACCATTAACAATTTCAATAATATCACATCAACATCATATGATTAATAAATTTGGAGATTTGGAAAATAATTTATGATCATTTGTGTCATAAGCGGTGTGTAGACAGCGTGGGGAGACACAGAGGACAAGAAGTGGGTATCAGGCTAATGGTTGCCATCCTACATGATACACGAGATAGAAGCATCACCACTCGGCTAAAAGGCTAGACCAGAATCATAGAACACTATGATTTGGCAAGCTCCATATATATATATATATATATATATATATATATTATACAGTAGAGGCTTTCCTGACAGGTGTTAATTTTCCATCGGGTCCTTTCTCTCGGGACACCATGTCCAGGTCCATAGCTGTTCCACCCTGAGAGACAGTTAAAATTGCTGGGTTAGGCTGTCGGAGGATGTTAGGTACCGGAGGGCCTGGTGCTGTAGGACTTGGTGCTTTAGAGCTAGGGGCGATGGCTGTGAATGGTGGTCGGTAAGGACCTGTGGATTGGAACTGCCCAGGTGAGCTTTTGATTGACTGGATAACGGCATCTTTTTCTCGAAGGTAGTTCACAAACGCGTGGTACTCTGCTGGCGCATCAGAGGCTGCGTTAAGCAGAACTCGGAGTTCTCGTGATAGACGTCTGTAAAGCATTTTTTTCCAATGAGTTTTGTCGAACTCGCTATAAGCCGAGTCGGCCATGTTGTCCTCGAAGGTAGTGATGAAATCGTGAAACTTCAGGTTCCTCTGGTAATAGGTTTCGATGAATTGTGTCGCTTGGTCTTCCCTTGCCGGGTCTTGGCATCGTTGTTTTAGTGCAGAGATAAACTGCGTCAGGGTCGTGATTTCTTCTGGTATTGAAGGGTCTTCCAAGCATCGGAACGATGATCTCATCTTCGAAATGGGACCTGGACCAAGGCATTAGTAAGCATAGCTTACTTTAGCTGCTTCTGTGGAGAATTGACCAGGGTTGCTCCGTATTTGATTCGTCAGTTGTGAACAAAAAGAACGTAGGGATGATGGTTGTCCGTCGTAAGGGCTAATGGGTGGGGCGGAGATTCGAAATACCGGGGGTGGTTGCGGGGCAAGGACAGGGTTAGAAGGCGCCTGAGGTGGGGGTATACTTGGGATTTGTGCCTCAAAAAGACGGCTTACCCTTACAGGATCCATTTTAATTGCAGTATTCCATGTCTCAGTCGAGCTCTGAAGGTAGGGGATATTCCAAAGGTTTGGGGGTAGCATAAGAAGCTGAGGTGGCGGTGCTTGAGGCTGAATTTCTGAAGTACTTGAAGGGTGGGTTTGGGAGATATCCATGTCAGCTTCGTCATCAGAGGGGGGACTGATATGAATTGCCTGTTCCAGATTGTTGGTTAAAGAAATTCATAATTAAATATTTTTGGACGCTTAGTTATGTCAGAGTAGGGGTCGGATGGTGCAGTGGTACACCGTCCAGGCCGTTCTCCCAAGTAGAGTCTGGGTAGCTTGGACACATGCCCCACTTGAGACAGGAGAAAGCTGGTTCGAATCCAGCAAGACCCTCACACCACTTCTCTCGCGGTGATACTGTATTCGTAGAATGACGAAAGCATGCTCAGATAGCCACAGGTTTTTCTCGCTTTTCCCTGTGGTGGGTATTCACGGAAGAGGGTACATGTCGTAAGGCGTTATTCTCGTAGTGGTATCTGCAAATGAAATCTGAGTATGAGTGTTCCAAACGTCAAAATGAGTCGTTCTATAACAAAGAATACGTATCTTCCGAAAAATACCTACGTGGGCCTTCAGGCGCCGAAATAGGATAATAGAAAAAAAAAAAAAAAAAAATGTCAGAGTAGTGACCAGCAAGTGACCAGCAAGTGACCAGCAAGTGACTCGACGGCGAAAGGCTGAAGACTAAAGGCTGAAAATCGGAAGCGCGGAAGCGCAAGGCTGAGGTATGGAGACTTAAGGGGCCGAGAGGGTAACTATAAGCTAACTGTAAGCTAACTGAAGACTAATGCTGAATATCGAATAAAGGAGTAAGGGAGCGGAGATAAAGACAAGAGATTAGAAACTGGAGAAGTCCGAGAGCTGAAAGTTACTGAAGACTGAGAAATACTGTAGGCTAAGAGACACCAAAGGCTGAAAAACACTGAAGACTGAAGGTGACTAACTTGAATTCTATAGTCTCGAGATGACGGAAAACTAAGCGTAAAGAGTTCACCGAATAACGAGTGCCCTAATATATACATCCAAAATAACATCCCAAAACAATCCAAGGTAGTTTGTTACAATTCATAAGATTAACCAGAGAACTTCCAAAACATCAGTTTCGTCCAATACATGATACAATGCCGGAATAAAAGGAATAAAATAACAGCGACAACTCCAAACCAAAACGCCGACCTAAAACACAACTAAACCTGGGCTAAACGACATGTGTACTCTAACAACACCTCAGGCAAAAAACGCCCGGAGAACACTAAGCAGATGTGTTTGGTGCAATCAGATGTGTCACTTTGCGATAAGTTGTCCTCTAGGGTCGCAGACTGTTGCAACAACAGCTATTAACCAAACCACAGTTCCAGAGGAAAATTTAAAAGCGGTACTCCAACAATAAGTCGCGTGTTGGAGTCATTCTCGGTGGGATCTGCAGGAATTTCCAATTTATCATGTTCTCGTCATATGTATGTACACGGAAAGATAGAAAATGAAAAATTGGTTGCCCTCATTGACACCGGCGCTTCTGGCTATGCATTCATCTCTAGATCTCTATGCAATCGCCTGCATCTCTCTCTTGTGAGCCTCCCGTCGCCTATCTCACTTGTAGGGTTTGAGGGAAAGTCTGGTCCTAAAATCACCCACAAGGCCTCTTTTAATCTAGCTCTTGGTAATCACTCTGAATCACTCTCAGGATATGTCACTGAAACTAGTAAATACGACCTCATTCTTGGTTTACCATGGTTGGAAGAACATGAACCTTATGTGAACTGGAAGGAACACACGATAACCTTTGGCGAACCATGCCTAAAAAAGACTTGTTGCATCTTTGAAACTACTATTCCTTATGTTAACTCTGCAGAAATAAATCGAAGTCCGTCAAATTCTATCCTAGCGCAAACGATAAGCCCTCCTCAAAAATTAGTTGCACCCCCTTTCTCCAAGCCTGCTCAAATTGCAGCTCCAGCATTTGTGGCTGCCACCCAGCTAATTGGTAGCCGCTCTTTTGCTCTCAGCCTTCGCGAACTTGACCTCCTACTGGACGAATCTATGCAAAGATTAGCGACTATTCATGTGGGTGACTCAGCTAAAGTTATCCCTAAGGACACCGACCCAAAAATCTACCTACCACAGCAGTATCACGATTTCATTGATGTGTTTGACAGAAAACAAGCAAATACTCTACCTCCTCATCGACCATGGGACCACCCTATCGACCTCCAGCCCGGGAAAGAACCGCCTGCGGCAAGACCTTACTTAATGAATGTACATGAACTTGAAGCTCTTCGTCGGTATTTAGATACCGAACTCTCAAAGGGATTTATCCGGGTTTCTCGCTCTCCGGCTGCAGCTCCTGTACTATTCGTAAAGAAATCAAACGGAGACCTTCGATTTTGCATCGACTACCGAGGCCTCAATGCTATCTCAGTGAAGAACCGACACTCTCTCCCACTCATATCAGAAACGTTAAGTCAACTCTCAAAAGCTAAATACTATACTAAACTTGACATCATCTCAGCCTTTAATAAACTCAGGATTAAGGAAGGGGATGAGTGGAAAGCCGCTTTTACCTGCCGATATGGTCTTTTTGAACCCCTTGTCCTTCCTTTTGGACTATCGAATGGACCAGCTTCATTTCAATCACATATTAACCATGCTCTTCGTGGCTATCTGGACCAGCTCTGCACTGCGTACATGGATGATATTCTGATCTACTCCGAAAGTCTAACTGATCATCGCCGCGATGTTATAAGGTCCTTCAACGCCTTCGCGAACATGGCCTTCAAGTGGATATCTCAAAGTGCAGTTTTGAAACTACTCAGGTCACGTATCTTGGGCTGATAGTATCAACAAAGGGAATTTCGATGGATCCGAAGAAAATAGCTTGTGTGCAAGAATGGCCGACTCCACGATCCGTCCGGGATGTGCAAGGATTTCTTGGATTTGCAAACTTTTATAGACGATTCATTCCAGAATTTTCCCGACTGGCCACTCCTTTGACTAAACTTACCAAGAAAGACGTCCCATTTCGGTGGGATGATACATGCGAATCATCATTTTTTCAGATAAAGAAAGCGTTTAAGGAGGGATCTATGCTGGCTCATTTCGATCCTGGACGCCAAACAGTCCTGGAAACGGATGCTTCCGATTTTGTTACAGCTGCAGTATTATCGCAATACGATACCTCTGGAGTTCTACGGCCTGTAGCGTTTATGTCAAAAAAATGCTCCCAGCATAATGTAACTACGACATTTACGACAAGGAACTCTTAGCCATTGTAAACTCTTTCGAAACCTGGACAACAGAGCTGGGATCTGTGCACGCTTCCACTTTAGTCCTCACTGACCACAAAAATCTTGAGTACTTTACAACTACAAAGAAATTGAATCGAAGACAAGCTCGCTGGAACGAGCTCTTATCAGAATATGACTTCAAAATTGTGTTCCGGCCAGGGAAAAGTTCAGGAAAACCCGATGCGTTGACAAGAATTAGCTCTGATAAACCTTCCACCAACGAAGACGCAAGAAATCAAAACCAATTTCAAACAATGCTAAAACCACATCAAATCCTCCGCAACCTAGATACTTCCGCTGGTCAGGAAGCTCCACCAATTCTTGATCTCACGACAGACCAGTGGATCACCTCTTGTAAAGAAGACCAATTTTGTCAAGATATCCGCTCAGCATTGGAAAATAGAAGTATCACACGAAAAGATATACAATTGACAAATTGCAAACTAACAAACCACTCTTTCTCGTTAGATAACAAGGAATATGTCCCAGCGGTGCTTCGTGAGTCTCTTCTACAGCAACTCCACAATACCCCTCTCTATGGTCACCGAGGATCGGCTGCCCTCTACAGTTTACTTACCCGACAATATTGGTGGCCTAACTGCCACTCCGATTCAAAGAAATATGCACGTGGGTGTGAAAGTTGCCAGAGGAATAACCCGTCTACTCAAAAGCCGTATGGTTTTTTACAGCCACTACCTGCCCCCAAATCTTCATTTCGTCATCTCACTCTTGACTTTGTTGGCCCACTTCCCACTTGTCATGTTCGAAATTTTGATTATAGGTTTATTCTGCAAGTCGTTGATCGTTTGACTAAAAGGGTTTGGATTATACCCCTTGAGCGGCCGTCTTCAAAAGACACTGCAGAAGCATTTATTAATCACGTTGTTCGATTTGCAGGACTTCCTGATTCTCTCGTGTCGGATCAGGGCAGGGCCTTTATTGATAAGACTTGGAAAGAAATCTGCTCCTGCTTAAGTGTTTCCCATAAGCTTTCTTCTTCATATCACCCAGAAACTGATGGGCAAACAGAGAGAGCCAACAAAACCTCGGAAGTCTACTTGCGGCACTACGTTAACTACCAGCAAAATGATTGGGTAAAGCATCTTGCCTTAGCAGAGTTCTGTTATAACAACAGTGTCAATGCATCTACAGGAGTAACTCCATTTTTTGCCTCCTTTGGTCATCATCCAAGACTAGACTTCCGGCCTGAATCCGAACTCTCAACACCGCGAGATGTCCCTCAGTTTATCCAAAAAATGAGTGATGTAACACGACACTGTTCCGAAAATATTACCTTAGCACAAGCTTATCATTCAACTTACGCTAACGAAAAACGTCTTCCAGCACCTCGATACCAACCTGGAGATAGTGTATTTCTATCGTTGAAAAACATAGCACTACAAAGACCCACCAAGAAATTAGATCATCTCAGGGCAGGTCCCTGGAAAATATTAGAAATGAAAACACCATTAGTTGCTAGGTTGGATCTCCCACTACAATTAAAAATTGACAACAACTTCCATGTCAGCCTCTTACGTCCAGCCTACTTAGGTTACTTATCGCAACAACAAAAACGACCTCCTCCACTCGAGCAAGAGACTGGAGAACCTAACATTTACGAGGTAGAAGCCATACTTGTTACGGGCTAAACCCGTTGCTGGTTGTCTGGGCTGTCCTACGGGCCCAGCCTTGTCATTTACCCGAGTGGCAAGGAAGAGGCTTCGCTTAAGAAGCTAGGGAGCGCTTATCTAAAAGAATAGTGGCTTGGCGGGTCGTCGAGGATTATTTAGAGTCGCGATTCTCCCATCTTTAATTACCCTTCATAGATAAATATAGATTATTTTGTGGCATAGTTTACGTGCAGCGTCCGTATCTCTCGTTCCCATTACATATATTTATCTATCCATTCTGAATTTTTGTCTCCGTGAGGTTTAGCCCGGAGAATCTTCCTTTTTGTCTTTCAACCTCTACAGGAGTCAGTGGATGCGAATTTGTGTTCCGGATTCCGACACCTCATCCTCAAGCTCAGCGCTTTCGTTTTACAGTCTGGTCGATTTACCCGAACTCCCAACCATCTCACCGACAATGTCAAATTCTGAGCAAGTTAACAGCGATTCGGAAATGATAGATACGTCAGTCAGGGACCTTTTGATAGGCCTGCCTCAGAACGAGTTGCAAGAATTGCTCAGAATTCGCGAAGAAAGAATTGCTGGTAGACCATTAACTCAAAGTGATCCACCCGCGCCGCCAAAACCTAATCTGTCACCACCAAACCCGACTTATACGCTAGTGCCTAGAAGGGAAACCAGCCTCCCTAAATGGAATGGGAAAGTTGAAGATTTCAGCTTTTATATGAGTAGGCTAGAACTTCGAGTTGAAAAAGAGTTAGCGCCTTATGCAGATTCCTGTGTAATCTGCTTGGATATGATTGAGACCCTACCCGAAGCAAAGCAGGCTCGTGCAGCGGAATGGTTCTGAGAGAGTGAGAGAATCGGAGTGTTCGACTGGCGCAAACTTGCGTCATTTTTTCGGAAACAGTTTGAAGATAAACAGGCTCGTCAGGTGTCGTGACTCCTTGTACTTGGATCTGGAACCCTGGGACACTGACGATAGCAGATAATGTCGCGTAAGCTTTTGTAACAATTGACAAGTGTAGATGTGGATAACCTGACTTCTTGAATCCTGACTAGACTAGATGCGTACAATAAATACAAGACTGAAAGCTGGAGAGCTTTCAATTAGAAGGCCTAACCACTATTTATACATGAGTCTACCTATTACATTCCCTAGTACTGGTTAATAGAACCCCATCCCATCGAACGCCAGCGAATATTGTAGAACACCCAAAATACCGTCAATTGAAATAGAATTCCATAGAACTATGCAATGCCTGGAGTTCAATCGTTGTTAATAACGATCAACAGGAAAAGTCCAACAATAATAACAATATTAAGTAATTAGTGACGATCGGCAAAATAATTTATCAACGTCATTGAAGCCATTGATGAAGATCGACAAAATGCATGAAAACTCACGCCAATTAATTAAAGACAATATGTGAATAAAATTTATGAAAAAGAATTAAATGAATTCAAGCCGAAACAACTAGCTTCAGCGGGCCGTTCCGTGACATTACCCCCTCGTTAATCTCGCCGAGCTCCTGCGAGGCAATTTCTTTGATTTTCTTTTAGGCTTTGAAGCTGGAGGAATATCTGTTGGCTTGGGCTCAGAAGGATTTAGATCATGGAATTGTTGCACTAAGTCTTGAAATCCGCTTGTTTGAGTAGCGGGGATGCTCCAGTCGTCATCAGAACCATAGCCTTTCCATCGTACTAAGTAGTGTAGAGAGCCATCGACCCAGTGTGAGCCTATAATCTTTTCCACTTCGTATTCAGGATCATTATCCTCGGCTTCAATCATAGGAGGTGGACCCGAAGTTTGGCCAGGCAATGGATCATTCGCAGTGGCTCGCAGCAAGGAGACATGAAATACCGGGTGTATCTTCATCGATTGAGGTAACTTAAGCTTGTAAGCGTATTTTCCGATGCACTCTAGAATTTCAAAAGGCCCTCTATTTTTGAAGTCCAACTTCTTACATGGGCGGAGCAGCTTCATGTTTTTTAGATTCAGCCAAACACGGTCTCCAACGCGAAACAAACGAGCTGCAGTCCTTGATTTATTAGCCTGATTTTCGTATACTGCAGAGTGAAAAGTTATATTATCCACTAGGAACTTATCAATTTTTCGAGCATTCTCAACAAGTTCCTCCGCATCTTGTCGCTGAAACTGAATCGATGCAGGTGCAACGGGTCCCGTGAGGGGTGCAGAAAGCTCTGATCCAGAACGAGGGTATTGACCGTATACCGCCAAGAAAGGGGCTACCCCTGTCGTGTGTGAGTCTTGATTATTCATGGCGAATTCAGCAGATGGTAGATAACGGACCCAATCATTCTGTGAAAACCCAACATAAGCTCGTAGGTATTGTTCTAGTCGCGCATTCATTCGTTCCGTCTGGCCATCTGTCTGCGGATGGAAGGCTGTTGAAAGGCGGTGATCAATCTGTAGGAGCTTGCATAGCCATTTCCAGAATTCTGAAGTAAATTGAGCACCACGATCCGTAACAATCGTATTGGGTAGACCGTGAAGCCTAAAGCATTCCTTGTAAAACATAAACGCGGTCATTTGGGCCGAGATGTCGTTGCACAGAATCAGGTGAACCTGCTTAGTCATCCTATTGACTACAACCAACACAGCAGAATATTCAACACCATGCCAATCTTTACTTAACGGCAAATTAACGATGAAATCCATAGCCACATGTCGCCAACGCTGAGTTGCTACGGGTAGAGGACATAGAATACCTTGATAACCCTCTCTAGATGCTTTTATTCTTGAGCAGGTGTGGCAATTTCTTACATATTTCTTTATCTGCTGAAGCATTCCATGCCAGAAAAAGTTTCTCTGAATTACCGCATAAGTTGAAGCCGCTCCTTGATGTCCTGATGCTAATGTGTTGTGATGACTTTGAATGATTTCTGTCGTCAGAGTCTTATCTAGATCACATTGTGGCACCACAATTTTTCCACGATAAAAAAGTATACCGTCTTTAAATTCGCACTCAGTCAAGGTAAAGCTAGACACTCTTGGCATATTTTGATCAATTAGAGCTTTTGAAACTGCCAATAACAAATCATCATTCAGGGTGGATTGGCGGATGCGTTCCTCAAACGACAAATGACTTTTATCATCCTCTCTAGATTCGTGAGGAACTTCAAGGCTATTAGCCAGTAGACTTGTTTCCCCCATACCGGGCGACAAATTCTGAGGTTTTAACAAGCGCTGCTCAAGGAATTTTATGGAAGATGCATCTGGAGTTCCAGTAGGCCGAGATAGGGCGTCTGCAGGTCCATTCTGATCACCGGGACAATAACAAATCCTGAAATTAAATCGAGATAGAAACTCGCTTCACCTAGCCTGACGTCTACTCAATAAACAAGACTTCATGAAATACTCTAAAGCCTTATGATCCGTTACAACTTCCACTTAACTTGGTGATCCTTCTAGTTCAGGACGCCATTCTTCAAAGGCCTGTACAATTGCTAGAAGCTCTTTGTCGTAGATTTCGTAGTTCGACTCCGCCGGGCTCATTTTCCGAGAAAAGAAAGCTACCGGCCTCCAGCTCCCAGAGGTGTCTGGTTGTAAGATAACACCTCCAGTTCTTCTGTCCGATGCATCAGTTTCTAATCGCGCAGGTTGATCCCAGTTGAAATGCTGAAGTATAACGTCTTTTTTGAATTTCGACTTAATTTCACTGAAGGCTGCTTCCTCGGTGGAACCCCATTTAAAGGGAACATTCTTCTTCATTAGATCAGTCAGGGGCATAACAATGGAACCAAACCTGTGGATGAATCGGCGGTAGTAATTGGCAAAGCCAATAAATCTGAAAACATCTTTAGTACATTTAGGAGTTTCCCACTTCTCAATGGCTTCCAACTTCGAAGGGTCCATATTTATGCCCTCTGTTGTGATGACAAGACCGAGAAACTTGACGTGGGTTACGCTGAACTCGCATTTTTTAATGTCTATCTGAAGTCCTGCTTTCATCAGGCGAGCAAGTACTTTCTTGACATGACTCTCGTGCTCTTCAAGGCTTTCGCTAAATATTAGAATATCGTCAATGTAGGCTGTACAAAAATTATCTAAGTATCCCCTTAGCGTATCATTGATATAATTCTGGAATGAACTGGGAGCATTAGCTAAACCGAAAGGCATAACCAGATACTCATACAGCCCAAATCGGGTCCGGAATGCAGTTAGATACTCATCCCCTTGGGCAATGCGCATCCGGTTAAAAGCAGAAGTAACATCTAACTCTGTGAAAAACCTCGACTTCTGTCAGGAACTGTCATGTACAATGCTGGTCCTAATCATCGGGGTTGTTGATCTTCATATGCAAGGTACCTGCCCCGCTGATCATAGCTGTAAGAGTTAAAGCATTCCCTCTGTAAGTAATGCCTAATGGCTAGAGCTGGCTCCATATTCCTTTGAATTCTTTCTTGCTCTAAACTGTCGATCGTGTTATCAAATTGTTCTATTTCTGAGTGTTTCTACGGGCTATGCTATTCTTCGCTATTCGATAATATTCCTTGGAGTTCTTTTATGGTTATTCAGGCGCTCGGAAACCAGGGGGTCTTGTTGTACTTAAGGTCGTTGTCTTGACCGCTTACTGCTCTTCAGATTAGTATCTTGTATTTATCCTATCCTCAGATAATCTAGTTCATTGCCTCGCTCAGATTCAGGTTGTCCTCACGTTGTGCATACAATTATCGGAGTCTTATCGCGGTTACATTAGCTAAGCCAGTTACAGTCACGTCATTCACGTCAGTTGCATAATCAAGCCAGTCACGCCAGTCACGCCAGTCGCGCCAGTCACACCAGTCATGCCAGTCACGCCAGTCACACCAGTCGCGTAAGTCGCGTAAGTCGCGTCAGTCACTCACGTTGGCCACGCCTCGCACTATTGGAACTCCTGACAACTTCCCTAAGAGCGACAAAGTTTCATGGATACGAGGTATTGGATACCTGTTTTTGATAGTCACATCATTTAGTGCTCTGTAATCTACACAAAAACAAAGACCTCCACCTGGCTTTTTGACAAAGAGAACCAGAGAAGATGCAGGTGACGAACTAGGTCTTATGAATCCCCTTTCAAGATTCTCATGAATATATTTCTTTAGCACCTCAAGCTCTTCGCGAGACATGCCATAGAGGGGTCCCCAAGGTGGCTCGGAACCAGGTTTGAGAGCAATCCGGTGGTCACTAGGTCTATGTGGAGGTAACTTGTTGGCTTTGTCCCTTGAAAATACAGGTAGATAATCATGGTGAGTTTTTGGCAATTTCTCCGCCGGGTTAATTCTAGGCCTATCTCTGAGGGCTTCCTGAATATCTTCAAGTGACACGGACATGACTTTCAGATCTTCTTCCCTAGCATAATCTCTAAAATCCTGATAGCTACATGAGTCAACATCTGTTAGGTGTTCAGGGCATTTTGGTCTAGATAAATTTCTTCTTCCACCATCAATTTCATTTAGCGAGACGGCATTAATCTTGATGGGAAATCTTTCTGAATGTCTTCTACAACTGTCCTGATTGAATTTGAGATTCCCCTTAGACCAATCAATTTCTGGATTGTGGCGTTCAAGCCATGGTAGACCAAGGACAACATCAAAATTGGCTAAAGCCTTAACGAAAAAGTAAATCCGTTCAATATGGCCAGAGATTGAAATATAAGCTTTAGCCATGTGGGTTATCTTTCCATGAGCTGACTCCGTTCCATCAAAGACTTTCAAAGAGCGAGGTCAAGACATAGGGACAAGATCAAGATCATTAGCGTGCGCAAATTGAACGTCTACAAAGCCATAGGCAGAGGCTCCACTGTCAATGAGAGCAAAGGCTGGAACAACAAGAGACTTTCTAATTTTAAGATAACATCTGATTACAAAGTGACTTGTCTGATTCCAAATTCCTTGCCCAACGGCAGTCGACGAAAGTGTCAATACAGACGACACGCCCTTTAGGCGACTTTCTAAAGGGCTAAATCTTTTCCCGAATCAGGATCATCCTCATTAGCGTTCCCCACCTCAGCAACCCGAGCCTGTAATAATGGCTGCGATTTCCTTGTACATTTAAAAGATTGGTGGCCACGCTCAGCGCAGTAATAGCATAACCCCAGTTGCTTGCGTCGTTTTCTTTCCTCCTGAGAGATTGGCCCTCTTTTTTGAGCCACAGTCGCTGATAAGTCCATAGGGTCGTCAATAACAGCTATCGATGACGGCTGAGTCAATTCTTGAGGCATAACTGGCGGCCGGTTTAAACCAGCATAACGAGATCGAAATCGATATTCGGCATGAGAAAAAGATCGTAGACGATTTTCGATGTCTTGAAGACGAGATACTGCTTCATCGAATCCAAGAAGGTCGATCTCGCGCTCGTGAACAAGGGCTTTCTTCAGTTCCAGACTCATGTCATTGAGGACTAAATCATTGAGGTAACGAGAATTATTCTCGTATCCGGCTATGGCTGCATCACGACGGATTTCTGCTATCCAGGTACTGAGATTCTTGTTCTTCTGTGGGTTAGAATGGAGACGTGAGGTAGCATCACGTACTCGATTAGGATCACCAAAGATCACGGTTAATTGATCCATCATGTGCGTAAACGAAGGGAATGTAAACGTTTCATCCTGGATCCAAGTCTGCAGGTGCGTTTTACTTTCGGAATTTATTCTTGAATAAGCGTAAATCACTCGAGATTGCTCCGTAGGATAGTGGTCCAGATTTCCCTTGATCTTCATTAGGATTGACTCCTTCCACGTATAAAAATCTTTCTTAGCTCCTGAGAACACGTGGGTATCTGGAACTGGTGCCGATTGTGCAGTATTCCTAGTGTCTAGAATATTGACTAATCTTGACGCTAAATTCTCCTCGGCCTGTCCACTTACTGCAGCATTCCTGAGGCTCAATGCTTCGAATAACTTCGCCAATAGGTTCTCATCTTGCTGCTGGGGTTTCTGGGAGGCAGGCTTCTTCTCTAACTTCTGAATCCTTCGATTTGCCGCCTCTAACTGTGCTTCAGCCACTTCGCTTCTAACTTTCAAGGCCTTGATTGCACCAATGACCAGGGCCGGGTCAGACTGAACTCCTTGGATAAACTGCGAGACATCTGATATCTCGGAAATCTGTTCTAAAACCTGACGTTCTTGACATGGGAAGTCCTGACTGCTTGAGCTTGGGTTCATGATGAGTTAAAAGAGAGCTTTCAGTAATGTCGTGACTCCTTGTACTTGTATCTTAATGGTTTAGCTTGGGCTTGATCTTGGTGAAAAATCTCTTGAAATACTGAATACCTGGAACTCTGGGACACTGACGATAGCAGATAATGTCGCGTAAGCTTTTGTAACAATTGACAAGTGTAGATGTGGATAACCTGACTTCTTGAATCCTGACTAGACTAGATGCGTACAATAAATACAAGACTGAAAGCTGGAGAGCTTTCAACTAGAAGGCCTAACCACTATTTATACATGAGTCTACCTATTACATTCCCTAGTACTGGTTAATAGAACCCTATCCCATCGAACGCCAGCGAATATTGTAGAACACCCAAAATACCGTCAATTGAAATAGAATTCCATAGAACTATGCAATGCCTGTAGTTCAATCGTTGTTAATAACGATCAACAGGAAAAGTCCAACAATAATAACAATATTAAGTAATTAGTGACGATCGGCAAAATAATTTATCAACGTCATTGAAGCCATTGATGAAGATTAATAAAATGCATGAAAACTCACGCAAATTAATTAAAGACATTACGTGAATAAAATTTATGCAAAAAAACTAAATGAATTCAAGCCGAAACGACTAGCTCCAACGGGCCGTTCCGTGACACTAACATTTGCGCTAACTCTGCGTTGCCGAGGTATATCAAATCCAGATATTTTGTTTTAACATAGATTCTCGCTCATAGCTTGATGAAAGTTTCTCTCTACCATCTCGACATGCACCATGACATAAAGAGTGTAAGGCTTGACGGATCAAGAGCTTGGAGCATTAGGAAACGGCTTTTGATTGTATTTCTCAGTTATAGGATCTAACTACGGAGCATGTGTAGCTACTTGTATAGACAAAAGAAATGTGGTTGCGCTGTTACATTTAGAATTCTATAGAAGATACCACAAACAGACAGAAGACATTGGAAACCCCACTGGAGAATGATGGATACAGAATAGAAGTTGACGGAATTTCTGAGGCATGTGACAACGCACGGTTGCTATGGAAACAGGAACTGACTGTGACGGCTGTTTAGCCGCACTAACCCTGTAGCCTATGCTGACTAGCATAGGCGAGTAGTAGCGCTTGGACATATATAAGTGGGACTAATCCACAATACTAAACCTGATGGAGCTTTCTAGAATTGTGGAGCATGCTGTGTGTATATTTATATCTGTGCCTACACACTTCAGTGGTCTGAGGAACATTCCAGAAACCATGACATTGAACATTTATACATATTGTAATTACAAACATAGATTTCTTCCTTAGATAGAATATAAACTACCATTAGGTATACAGTTGCTTCAGCCTATATACTGCGATCCGTGACACTGACGGCAGTAGATAGGAGAATAGGTAGCGATGGCAAAGCCTGAGGCAGCAATATCCCGTGGATTGTTACAAAGAGCTCACTGGCACAAGAAGTTGTCGTTACGCATTTTTCTCTTTGCCATTAGTTTATACTGCTATGATAGAGAGGAGATACCATAATAGTACATGTCTTGCTCTAGGTCGAACTTGTTTTGTTTCTGCATGTACAATTGCACGGGTCTAGCGGCGCCAATCACGTCGTTTTCTAATTTTGCGTCTTCGTAATCTATGTGTGTAATTTGTAGACGTGTAGAAAACCTTTGATATAAATAGATAGATCCAATGGACATCAGTTGATCAAATATTCTAGCTTTACTACTTGAGTAAAAACGCAATTTGTCCTGTATTTTTTCTATACTTAGCTCTGCTTTACCTTCTTCAGAGTGCGGTATCGCCCTTTTTTCCACGTCAATAATCTATGAAGAGGCCATTAGTTTTGATCTATCTTGTCCACAATGACATCTTCCAGGACAAAAATGTGATGACAATGACAAATCCCATATCAAGGGTCATAGGGCCATCTCGAGTCTGGACGAGAACATCGTCAAATTTTGATATGAAGACTCCACTCATGCGACCAGGGCAGAATTTGATTATGCCAGCTGATTTCCCCCCCCCCCCCTTAATATATAGAAGTGCTGGGGTAATCGGCGAAATCACATATATGTATCCATCTGGACATTGGTGAACAATGATGATCCACAACTATCACGATACTGCATTCATGCTGATATAAGTGAGAATACGATGCTACGCGAAAAATCCATACCGTGGGATGTGGTTTTGGTCGCATTTATTTTCAATGTAACCGGTTCGTCACGCAATATCCGCGCCATAGCGGATTAGAGACTCGTACATGCCGAGTTTGACTTTTATGTTCACAAAAATAGTGCACCGTAATTAAAGTGATGGGTCGGATGGTGCAGTGGTACACTATCCGGGCTGTTCTTCCAAGTAGTGTCTGGGTAGCTTGGACACATGCCCCACTTGAGACAGGAGAAAGCTGGTTCGAATCCAGCAAGACCCTCACACAACTTCTCTCGCGGTGATACTGTATTCGTAGAATGACGAAAGCATGCTCAGATAGCCACAGGTTTTTCTCGCTTTTCCCTGTGGTGGGTATTCACGGAAGAGGGTACATGTCGTAAGGCGTTATTCTCGTAGTGGTATCTGCAAATGAAATCTGAGTATGAGTGTTCCAAACGTCAAACAGAGTTATTCTGCGTCACATACATATCTTCCGTAATCATTCGCGTCATAGCCTCAGGCTGCATACGCAAAAATGATTTAAAAAAAAAAAAAAAATTAAAGTGATATTTCTGGGAGGCGATCGAGTGTCGGATTCCGATTACATCCAGATCGTGCAGGAAAAGTATGAAGATTCCGCGGATGACGCTTGGAATTTAATAGTCGCATTGCAGATTGATTGATTGAATTCATGACATATCAGGCACGAGCCCTGCATCCAAGAGTCGTGATACGGGTAGCCGATCTCTAGGGACTCTAAACTACCTAGTTCCCTGACTATGGCTAGCCAGTACTTGCTTTAGAAAAAAAAAGACAAAGACAAAGATACAAAAGTGGCAAAGGTTCGACGCCCTGCATCTCACCCTTCCTCTCCGCCGCGAACGTCTGCGCAACAAAAGAGATTTCCCAACAGTACGACAGCTCGCGCCGAGTACCGCCGTAACGACCGAAGCCGCATGTCTCGCCTCCAAAAAGGAAGCGCAGCCAGTTTAGAAAGTAGTGGCAGCACTTAACTGAACCAAAAAACCTCGGCACACACAACACTTCCAAAGTCAAAAATTCCATCACCATAATCAGACATCCTTCCTCCAAAACCATCCCGTCCCTTTTCCTTGCCAAACTCCCTATCCCTCAGTATCTCATACATTCCCTCCGTAACCTGACCTTCCAAAGTTATTACAACCTTTCCATCTTTGTGCCCTCCGACTTTCTTCCTCCGTCGGGTATTCGTAGCATTGTGGGTTTATAGATGGAGGCGCGCCGAAGCAATGCAGAAGATCGTGATAGTTTGGTCGATGTAGATGATGGTAGGGTTTGTCATTCGATACTCCGGGTGTTGAAAGGCGACGGATTGGTATAAGTGGTCTCTTCGGGTTAGGTTGACTGACGCTTTGTTGGAGATTGACTGAGGGGGATGGAGCGTATGCGATTCGATTGCGACTCTTCTTGGCTATCTCAGATGTGTGGCGAACACACTGAGCAATTACAACCGGCACCGCGTGAAGGTGAAGAGTTCGTCTTTGCCAGCCAGTTGCATTGGAGACGTGCGCGTTCCTTTTATCGTGGCTGGCAGATTGGGAGTGGAGTAATCTATCACATTTTTCCTTCACACACCCTACGGCTTCCTATGGGGACGCGTGCAGGTCGGTGAAAATCCATTCGACTATGAAATCCATGCATATCTTGAGGTTCATAGAGACATGCCTTTCAGGAAATATCTCTTCCAATTTAAAATTCCGCATGATCTCTACCAGAGCCCATGAATTTTTCACGTTCATCCGCGGAGCTGTTGAAGGTGAGAAGTGAAACGAAGTGGTCAGCAATTGTGAGAGATGAAGCCATCTTGAATGGTAACATGTCATCTTGCGACCGGGCTAAGTCACCGTTACAATGTAGAGCACTAAAGAAATAGCAAGATCCTCAATCCGTGCAAGTAATGAAATATACTATATCTCAAATCTGTCCTAGGATACCGAAAATATACTGATATTTCTGTGTATATTGTCAGAGGTGGCGTGGCTGGGAAGTATGGCTTGGGTAGTAGAACTGGCAGCCGGGATGATGATGATTCTATTTTTCGTCTAAGTGATGGCCCTTAGTGTGTCTGACATGTGCCTACCCATCCCGGCCGGGACGTAGGACGCTAAGGCCTTGGCCTTAGATTTTCTGAATTTTATCCCAGTCATAATTACATCGCTGTGCTGCGTTGTATGAAACTGTGCACAGAACAAAAACTTTACATAACGTAACATAATTTTTGAGCCCTCCTCTAGCTCCTAACTGTTGATCAGCCGGTCCCGCTCGCCAGCTCTTCCATCCTCCTCAAGCCTCCAATCATCAACAAAAAGGAAAAGAAAAATAAAAATTGAGTTGTCCTTATCGGACGCTTATTTCCTCGAAAAAACGAGACTGATTCAACTATTTACTCAGGGTTATGGCCCCCTCCGGCGTGCCTAGTAAATGTGGAATCAGTGTATTGATGGGCCCTGCAGGGCGGCCGTCTCGACGACGGAGAATTCGGCAGAAGAAAAAGTGTGCAGGTGTTTTAGGAGATCCACAGAGGCAGTTCAGTGTGGCATCTTCGTGTTTAAAGCGGATGTGGTATGCAACAAAGTCACCGTGACCCGTTCTGGCTGCGACCACCCGCCCCAAGTTTTTGCGGCTTAAAAGGAGCTCCTTTGGAAAGCTAGGTGCGTTTCTGATCTCAAGTTGTGTGAACAAATTCGGACGTGATGTGTGCCACCAGTTGTCTCTCGCTAGTTTGGTCTGTTCTATTTTCCACTTACACAGAGCGGAAAAAGAGTACTCAGGTTGTTTCAAGAAGGGTGTTGCTGCACCCTTCTTTGCCTCGAGATTGTAACAGCTGGTAAGCTGGTTTATCCCTGTAGCCCATGCTGTCCATAGGCATCACAGACTCTACAAGGATAGTACATCATACTAGGTCAGTGTGCGTAAGTAGCGGGTCTCTTTGCTTGAAACACTAGGGTCTCTAGATACGCAATGCCTCCCTCAAACAATAGACCTAAGCTTACTGATGCCTGGAACTTGCTGATACAGGAGGTTCACGGAGGCATGAGAATCTCAGTAGTCTACAATGACACTGAAGCCAGGGGAGTTGTCTGGGCTGAGGAGGATTGTAGTATATATATTTGTAAAGCAGCAACGTAGTTACTCCTCCATAGATTCGAATATTAACTACCTCTAATCATCTAGCTGCGCAAGCGCTCTTGACTAGACTGTGACAAAGATCTGCAAGTTCGTTGCCTATGATACAAGGGTGACTCGACACCCATCGTATATTAATTTGGCCCTCAGTGGTGTGGGGCAGTCGTGTTCGTGTTTTCCGGATCTTTGACGCTTCCAGGGCGTCTAGAAAGACTTGCTGAGAAGAGGTGGTAGGGTGAGTTGTTAAAATCTTCCTAGCGACTTCTTTGTTGTCTAAAAATATCCACAAGTTATTTGAGAATCGGGCTGAAGGTAGGACTACGGCTGCATGAATCCCTTGTTGCGCTGCGTGTATTTCTGCATCGTATGACTCCTTGTGCTTTCCGAGAGGGAAAGATTTCGTGCACACTTTGATTCTAAACTGGTATATAACATACCCACCGCTTGCGTTGCCCTCAGGTAGTTTTGAGCCGTCCGAGTAAACCTGAATGTCACTCTTCGGCAGGGTGCTGAGAAAGGTTCGAAATGTGTCCGCGTGAAATTCCTTTGGTCCTGTTGGTCCGCAAATACGGGACAGGGAATTCTGCCTGGATTCTATTGTCTCCCATGGAGGGTTGAGCAGGGGATAAATTTTTTCTGGGCAGGAATATTTCTGCATGTACGGGCGAATCGCGTCAAAGCAATACCATCGAGTGACTTCTGTCCTCGTGTGAATAGGGGGTGCTGTTCAAACATGTATTCATGCATATCATGTGATATACCTGGGAAAGGTTTCTATTTGGGCATAGCGCTGGCGTAAGCGAGTAATCGGGTTTTTTCCACTTGTACATATAACCTCGATTACCAGAGAGAAGAAGGGAGATAGAGAATTTTTTTTATGATACAATAGAAGAGACATATCCACAACCGTGTATTCTGACAGGTGCCGGGGGTCGAGTCTACGGGTACGGATAGCAGCTCTCCTAGATATGGCATCGAGGGCGACCTCCGCGGGGTTTAGCCCCGCCTCCTTTAATAGAGCTGCAGTTGGAGTCGTCTGGTAGACCGGAAGGATTGCTCTTGCAGTGGCGGTGTAGACTTTCCCCAGCTTTTCGAGGTGAACGCCAACCCGGCTGCAAATTACTCTTCCGCTGTTGGTTCAGGACTTGTCTGGCCACCAGGTTTCAGCTCCGAAGTGGGCGATGGGCAAGATGCATGCAAAGGCTGTCTGCCTTGAAAGGCGGGGCGAAGCCCCTCTGACCGTATTTCCTAGGCAGCGCAGTGCGTGTGCAACTTTCAGAGCTTTTGCTGCTTGTATCTGCGCATGGAATTTGAAGGTTAGCTTTCTATCGAAGTGAACTCCAAGCCATTTGAGGTATGGAATCTGAGGGTCCTCTGTGATAGTGAAGCTGTTGGTTAGCACAGGTGGTCGTGAGTCCTTATCTTTATGCTTGCGGGAAAATTGTAGAAGTCCGGACTTTTGAGCATCAAATATGATACCTTGCGTTAAGCTCCAAGATAGTGCTTGATTAATGGCCAATCCCAATTTACTGGAGTTCTCCTCTAAGGAAGGCTAGGTTTCTAGAACCGCGACATCATCAGCACATCTAAAAGCTTTCTTCAGAGCGGGAAGTCGGAACAAGGGAGCGATGTAGAGCATGAACAGAATAGGTGAGACTGGTGAGCCTTGAGGGAGCCCACAATTAATCGCAATGGGATCGCTTATTACACCATCCAGCCGTATGCAGACTCTGCGTTCTGTAGCGAAGGATGCTATCCAATTTCAGAGCTGCGCTGGCCAGCCTTGCTCTCTCATTAGTCTGACGAGCCGACCAGGGAGTACAGTGTCGAATGCCCCTTTAATATTGAGCGTCGCCATAGTAGCGGTCTGCCCCCTAGCTAGTGCAGTCTCAACATCATGAGTGAGGCAGGTGGTTAGATCTACACTCGAACGTTTGGGTAGCGCTCCAAATTGTTGACAGACAAGTATCTTGTGTTGTATCACTATCCAAGACATTCTCTTTGCTACAAGCCTTTCGAGACCTTTCCCAAGTACTGAGAGAAGTGCAATAGGTCTGTATGATTGAGGTGATGCCATGTCTGCCTTGTTCGGTTTCCCAATCATAGCTACAATGGCGGTGCGAAAGCATTTGGGATGATGGCCCATATCAAGGCATGCCTGGTAGAGATCTTGTACCAAGATTGATACATGAGGCCAGGCCAAGCAAAGTACCCCGGTGGGAATCTCGTCTTTTCCAGGTGTAGTATATCCAGCCTCGAAGATAGACCAGGAAACTTCATCGGAAGTTAGAGAAGGGAAGGGAAGGGAGGTAGTTGCTACAGTGGGAGTGGTTGTTGGAATATCCTCAAACTCGGACTGGTTGCTCAATAAGTTACGTGCCAGTACGTTTCTTTTATCCTCAATGGATTCAGCTGAAGGAGACTCGGGGTTGAGTGGGTCTTTTAAAGGCGGAGTGCGGAAGGCGCCTTTTGACTTATGCCACTTCGCAATTTCAAATATACCTTTCGCGGTGGCAACCTTGCCAATTTTCTTCTGATAAAAGGTGATTTTTGCCTTCCTGGTGACCTTTCGAAACTCTTTCCTGTCGGCTCGACAAACGGAGCCATCCTGGATTTTCCTACGGTATTTTTCCCTCGCCTCTTTGCAGTTCTGGTTCCACCAAGGCTGTCCTCTGCCATGGGGTAGAGAGCGTTTAGCAGATGTCGAGAAGGAGTGATGGAAAATGCTAATGATCTGTTCGGCTCGCTGGACAAGGCTAGCGCAGGATTTATCCGACAAAGGAAAAATGCTCGAGAGCTGGGCGAGTAGAGATATCTGGAACTTGACTTTATTGATAGTGGCGAAACGAATCCTGGTCTTAGGCATACTACTGTGTCATCCACAATGTACTTTGACTAAAAGCGGGAGGTGATCTGATGTCACATCAAGGTCATGCTGTACTGATGTAAGGGTGCCTCTCGCCACTAGCTGGCTTGACCCAAGTACGAGGTCAAGGACGTTTCCACAGTTGTGAGCCGGCACATCTATCTCCGAAATGAGTGAAAGATCTCTGCAGTCGAGCCAATGGTTGAGGGCTTCCGATTGAGCAGAGGGTGAGCCGTGATAAGAAAGATGCCACAATGATTGGTGCAGATTGAAATCCCCTGCCGAAATTGTGTTTGCTGGGAGGTAAATGTTTGGTAAGGAGAGGAGGCAAGATAATCCAGCGCCTGTGTTAATGGCTCCAGGAGGGGCGTTATAAACGTTGATTATGAGCAAGCAAAGGTTATTAGAAGCTCTGACGGAAAGAAATAAAACATCACCTTGTCCCTGTTCTATAGCGATATTAGGGCGTTCCTGATAGTGAGTGAGATTGTTACTTTTCCTCGCGTATGTTAAGACTCGAGGGCTAGTAGACCAATTGTTAACTGGGGCATAGCACTCATAAGAGGAATGCCTGCTTGTGATCTTCCGTTCGCTATCCTTGAAGATGTAAGGTTCTTGAAACAGCAAGAAGTCTGTGCCGGAAGTGTGACTGGTTTGCAAAACTATTTGTTGGGCAGCTGATGAGCGGCCGACATTCACTGAGAGGATGCTGATGGTATGGTTTGTATTACTCATTCATTTCCACTGAGTTGCTCTGATGACTATTTTCAGCCAAACTTGCGAGCCTCCCTAACCCAATTACTGGGTGCAGAGTCGAAGATCTGTTGTCATTGTTGGATATTTTTGGGGAGGAGGGCGTTTGGGTAGCTGCAGAAGGGGTCGTTGGCTGTGTCTGCAAGAGCCCGCAATGTGCGACCTTGAGACGAAGCCTTGCTGCGGCTGCTGCTTGCCTGATTGCGGCTGTTTCTTGCTTGGAGAGGAAAGTGTTGTCCTTTCTAGGCCGAATTAAGCATTCCAAGGAGTCTGCAGGATGGGGCCCGTGGCAGTTCGCACATTTAGGAGGGCATTCGTGAGCCACCGCGGGGTTACAGGAGGTGTGGTCCCTCTCAACATGACAAGTCGAAGAGCAGATTCTGCATCGAGGGAATCTAGCACATGATCGTTCATTATATGTGAGGAAACGTAAGATGAATCAGATTAGAAAATTAATCGTTCAATTAAATCAAGAGTATAATAAATCTGAGGATCGAAGACACCTGCCCTATTCCTTATGTACATATTTCCCTTAGAGCCAGATCCCCTCTGCAGTCTAACGCCTTCCCATCCTAGATGCCATTTAATGATGGTCTGTATGTTGATGAAGGAGTTACTCTTTCAGTGGCTCTTTCCTTGCCACACTAGCGTAAACGAGGATTATCGCAAAGCCTACAAGTCCCGCCCACCTTATGATACCTCAGGCATCAGCCTTGTACCACACTGGCTCCAGACCTGTAACATTATGCCAGGCAAAGCATCGCCCGCACTGGGGAACTCTTGTCCGTTGTGGTAGGAGCTTCGCAGAAACTCGAACTCCGAAGAGCGGAAGACTTTTTGATAGGTTCGAACCCTTAGGATAGAGAACTATCCAGCTTTTGGAAGGACTATACTCTGAGTATTTTGAGCCACGGGATTCCAGGACGTTAATAGGTGCGACCTTTGTTAGATCTGCCAAAGCTTCCGCAACCACGGTAGCATCAATTGTCTCTGTTACAATCTCTGTTCCATTGTACCCGGCATATGATCGGGGAACCCCAGAAAGACGGTAAGCGGTATGATTATCTGGCTTTTCCACTATGCACTGTCCTTGCGACTACAGAAAATCTTGAATTGCTTGCATTTTAGTAGTTAGACTTTCCTGGGCAGCTGCCGAGGCCGGACAAATCGTAAAACCCGTCTTGGTAGACTGTATCTCACTAATCAACTTTTCGCCGAGAAAATTATTGATATGCTGCATGACTGCGTACTGTAACATGCTTAGCGCTGGGTGGCCCTCAGCAACTCTAAAAAGCAGTCGGTTCTCTTCACGTATCTTGGCCGTCTGAGCTTTTCTTGGAGTGCAATTGGTCTCCTTTAATGGAGCAGATGGTGTTTGCGATGAAGATTGTCTTTGAGGGGCCCGAGATCGACAGCATTGTTTCTGTGCAGAAGCGGGAGCAGGAGCCGCAACAATGCTGACAAAGGTGGTTGACTGAGGTTTTCTTAAAGTTGTTGGGTTTTTGCCAGTCGGTTGGACGGCTGGTTGAACTGTTTTCGATGCCGCCTGAGTCGTCGAGTACGGTTTAGGAGGGCGAGGAGAGCCCCTTACGTGACATTCGAAGTGTCGCCGGGCCACCGCGTTAAGGTCGGCCACAAATTCGCGAAAAGGCTTATTTAGATGATGCAGTAGTGCATCATGTTGCGAATAGCGACATTAGAGATGTGCGAGGTCCATGAATAGGCGCGCATGATCTGTGTGGACGGGTGCATCAAGGCATGAGGACCGAGTCGCGTAATTTGAGTCGCCTAGACTAGATTAGATAATACTAGTCAGGTGACACGAGTCGTGTGAGGCAGACATTCCCTTGGTCGTAATAGATTAAGTAGTATTCATGAATTGACTGACTAGACAGTGGTAGATTGGGGCAGTACCTAAAGATAGTTGAGAGAAAGATATGACAAATATTGCTTTATGTATATAAGTAGGACATCTTACCTTCATAGAAAAATGACAAGTCAAATCTATATACAATTACACACCTCTATCTATTCTCATTCATTCCTCACCTTTAGAAATCATACATTATACTCGCAAGTCAGAACATTGCATCTACTCCTCATAACTGTAACAGGTTATGAGCCCGGGCCGCTCTACTGTAGATCAACTCAGAAGTGCCAACGCTGGAAGTAGTAACATGTTTGACAACAAGAGCATCATGATTCTTCAAAACAAAATCTCCTCTCTGCAATCATTTATATCATCTCTTCCAACGACAGCTGGAAACCGAGCACAGCCCGCTAACATGGCGTATGCTGCAAGCGGCCCAGCCCCTCGCGACCCGCATCCAGAAGCTTATTGCAAGAACTGTCGACATAAGCACAAGAACAAAGAGTGCTTTATACGGCACCCAGAGCTTAAGAAAAAGATTGGGAAACACAAAAATAAGAAAGAGAAGAGAGCAGCAGCGGCTGGAATAGAAGGTGATAGTGAGGAAGAAGTTAGAGTTGTAGCAGCATCAACTCGCATCAATGAAAACCTTACCATCTATGATACCGGCGCATCGCACCACTTTGTGTCCCAAACGAAGTTTTTCAGTGATCTTAAGCCATGCCCCAAACCTTTTCGATTTGATCAAGCAATTGGAGCCGCATCCTTGCAACAAAAAGGCAACGCACAATTGAACTTTGGAAGTCTTACCCTGCAACTACATGATGCTTTATATTCCCCTAATTCATCCTGTAATATAGTGTCAGCTGGCAGATTAGAAAGGCTAGCAAATGTCTTCGCTGATTTTAGTAAATCTCTACTAATTCAAACGCAAAGCAACAAACCTAACAGGCCTATAGCTCGTCTGGTCCGAAAAAATGATGTGTTCTACATACATCCTCTAGATCACAGACGAGAAAACATCCCTTCGCCAGTCATAGCTGCACCAAGTATAGCAAGAACACCACGGGCAAACGCTCAAAGATGGCATCAAAGGCTGGGCCATGTAGGTCAAAAAATACTGAAAAAAAACTGCTGAATGTTCATAAGGCCTTGAAGGGATAAACATGAATGATCTCACAATATGTGAGACATGTCATCTAAGCAAGGCGCAGAGATTTGTCTCAAGAGAACCAAGACTAACTCCAAACGAGCCACTAGAAGAGATATTTGTCGACACTGTTGGAAAGGTCGCAGCAGCTATCAACGGGCAACAATATGCAGTGATAATAACAGACGCAAAAACGCGCATGAGATGGGCACTAATCACAAAAACCAAAGACGAAATTGCCCCGCAGCTTATACATTGGATAGAAACCCAATATCACCAATATGGCAAGCGAGTTCGAACAATCTTTAGAGACGGAGGATCAGAATTCTTCCGCATCAAGGACCATTGCGATCGTCACAGAATTCGCACAAAAATCTCAGCACCAGAACAAAATGGAGTGTCTGAATCATCCAACAAAGTCATTTTAAGGAACGCACGATCAATGCTCATTGATGCTGGTATGCCCGCCAAGTTTTGGCCATGGGCAGTCCAACATGCGTGCTTTATTACAAACAGATTGTACTGTCCACGCACCAAGAAGGTCCCTCTAACTGACTTCCTGCAAAGCCTTAACCAACCGCATGTAGATCAAATTGACTTCAGCAATCTACCACGTTTCGGCTGCAGAGCCTACAAACTAATATATCCCAAGCCCGGAAAATTTGAGCCAAGAGCTTCAAAGGGCTGGTTTTTAGGCTTCCAAACAGACACATCAAAAAACTTCATCATATACCACCCCCAACAGGCACTGACCCATGGATGGAGATGGATAAATAGCTTCACACCTCATGCAACTTTCAATGAGGATGTCATGTTTGGTGATGAATCTAGACTCACAAGTCGACAACAATCCTCAAACGAATGCAATAACTCATTCCCAATATTTATCCCACCTACTGACAAATTAGTTAACCCTCTAACTCAAGATAAGCAAACTGCTTCACAGTTTGAAGGGGAGCACGAATCACCTTTGTCGGAAGAAGCCTTATCCACAGAGCAACCATCGTCAAAAGAAGACATATCCAGTAACCAACCAGTGTCAGATACCATGAACCTAGATCCAACATCACCAGAGATTACCCCCGCCTTTACACCTTCGACAGAAAGAGTCTCTCCAGCACCAAACGATGTTTGTCTCCCTGAACCGTCGACACCATCGATCGATAGCATGCCAATCTATGAAGAGCCGCAAACTCCATCACCTCCTGCTCAAAAACAGCGACAATTGACTAACCAAGAATCGGATGAAGGAACGCAGCCCTCAAATATGGAGATCATACCATTCACGCTAGACGAGAGCCATCGGGAGCAAATTTCAGACCCTAGACATGAAATGTTGATTATTCCTGCAGCTAGTCAAGAGCCAGAAATTCAGGGGGAGCTATGCCCACAGGAAATGGCCTTAGACACCATCGAAGATCCTCTTGACTTTGTTATGACAGGATGGCAGCCTATTGCTCAGATTGCAGGCCAGAAGCGTTCACACTCTCCAGAACCCGAAATGATGGAGACGAGACATGGGAGAAAGGTTAAGAAACACGACTACAACCTCTTGCACCACGGAAGATCAGCTCACGCGTCGTCAGACCCCACAACATGGGTAGAAGCCACTACAGGCCCAGAAGCTACGCAATGGAAAGCGGCAGCCAAAGAAGAGTTTCAATCCTTAAAGAATACTGGGACCATCAACATCATTCCTCGTCATAAGCTTCCTAAAGGACGAAAACCGATGAAATGCAAGTGGGTGTTTAAGAAGAAGTATAACGCTGATGGCAGCATTGAAAAATGGAAAGCACGTTGCACAGCAAAAGGGTATACCCAAAGACAGGGCGTTGACTACCAAGAAACTTTCGCTCCAACCCCAAGACCAGAAACTGGGAGAATCCTTCTTGTTTTAACACACCAGTTAGGTTGGCACAGAAGACAAGGAGATGTACCAACCGCATTTCTCAACCCTGACTTAGATATTGACCTATATATGGAAATGCCTCAAGGCTTTGAAAGAAAGGGACATGTCATCCACCTTCGCAAAGGCCTGTATGGTCTAAAGCAGGCTGCAGCTCTTTGGTATGATCATGCAAAAGCGACGCTCGCAAAACTCGGACTATTCCCAACAGTCTCTGACGTATGCCTGTACACAAATAAGTCCAAAGACTTATTCATAATTATGTACGTAGATGATTTTCAGATCATGGGTCCTAATCTTGAGAAGATTGAACATGTGATGAAGGCACTATTCAAAAGTTATAGATTGAAGACAGTGAATACCAACCTCTTCCTTGGTATTCACATTAGCAACCCGACTCAGAACACACTTCTACTCTCACAGGGTCAGTATGCACGCACACTGATTTCTAGACATGGCTTAGCAGACTGCAAACCAGTGAACACACCACTTGAACGTCTTCTGGAGCCAAGTTCACAACAGTGCAGCTCAAAAGAGAAAACAGAGTACAACTCTATAATAGGGGGTCTCCAATACCTTGCAAACAATACACGACCAGATATTGCATTCTCAGTGAACCATTTGGCGCGATTCTTAATCAACCCAGGAGCTGAGCACCTTCAGGCAGCATTTAGAATACTAAGATATGTTTCAAGAGACCCAGATCGAGGGATCACCTTTACGAGATCCATAGCTAAGCCTGTACTTGAAGCTTACACAGACGCCGACTTCGCAGGAGACCCGTCGACAAGTCGATCGACTTCAGGACATGTTATAATGCTCTCCTCTGGCCCTATTTGCTGGAGATCACGACTGCAAGGAGAGGTTGTACTATCAACAACTGAAGCAGAATACTTAGCGGCAACTGAGACCTGCCGAGAGCTCCGATGGGTAAAATCACTCTTTGAGGAAGCCTGCATCAGCCACCGCATCGATGGAGCAGACTGCACTAAGCTCCATGTTGACAATCAATCCGCGATATCGTTGATAAAGAACCATGATAACCATAGACGATCAAAACACATATCACTCAGGAATTTCTACTGCCGCGAGGAGCATCAGAAAGGTAGAATCGAAGTAGTGTACACCCCAACAACTCACCAACTGGCAGACTGTTTAACAAAAGCAAAGTCACCTGTCGCCATTCAGTAACAAGGTCGTGACCGACAGGGGGAGTGTTGCGAATAGCGACATTAGAGTTGTGCGAGGTCCATGAATAGGCGCGCATGATCTGTGTGGACGGGTGCATCAAGGCATGAGGACCGAGTCGCGTAATTTGAGTCGCCTAGACTAGATTAGATAATACTAGTCAGGTGACACGAGTCGTGTGAGGCAGACATTCCCTTGGTCGTAATAGATTAAGTAGTATTCATGAATTGACTGACTAGACAGTGGTAGATTGGTGCAGTACCTAAAGATAGTTGAGAGAAAGATATGACAAGTATTGCTTTATGTATATAAGTAGGACATCTTACCTTCATAGAAAAATGACAAGTCAAATCTATATACAATTACACACCTCTATCTATTCTCATTCATTCCTCACCTTTAGAAATCATACATTATACTCGCAAGTCAGAACATTGCATCTACTCCTCATAACTGTAACACATCACACTCACAAATCGCCTCATCTAAGGTGCTTGCAATGTTTTGAAACATGAGTGTTGCCTCACGGTTCCTGGTGTCAGCTGCTGAGGTTGTTGACAGTAGCATATCTGTCAACGACCCCTCTCCTCCTCGGGAGACGGAGGCATTTAAGGGGGGTAAGGGAGGGAGATGCGATTCAGTTGCCATGACAGCGCGGATGAAATCAGTGTCCATATTTTGCAAAAAAAAAGGCTGTAATGTGAGGTGAAAATGCACTTTTGTCGCTCTAGATGAGGTTTAACTGGCAGCCGGGACGTAGCGAGACGTGGGAGCGAGGTATAGCAAGGAAGCGTGACTTGAACGTGAAGCGTGACTTGAACGTGAATGACAAAGGGCGATCAATGATCCAACTATGAGTAAAACTAGGTACAAGACTCGAAACTGCTAAATAACTCTGTAGAACTTGTGATTATATACATCTCCAGAACCCCTGACCTCCTGTTTCCCTAGACACCTATGGAATCCAACCGAGTACTCCAGAACGCCTGATCCTGTCAGAAACCTCAGGAACACTGCTGTAAAGAAATGAATGGAAGGTCTTGGAACATTAGTGCCGATCATGGATGACAGTGGAAGCTGTCAGAGCCCATGGAAGCGTTCCAGAATGCCAAGTGACAAGAGGTTCGGGCCGAAGAATCGGCGGCCCTTGACATATGTAACCCATTGTCTCGGACTGGTAAAGTCGCACTCGAAGAGAAATCGACGTTCCAACTTTGATTTCTTCGCTCAAAGTCTTCTTCAATTTGGTCCACTCCACACCAGAGGAGTTTTGATCAAACCCATCAATCAATTAAAGTCCTCGGTGAGCGAAAATGTCAAAGACATCGATACAGGCTCATAGTAGTATTGCCTAACGATTCAGGAGCAAGCACATTAGATTTAAACCATATTTGCACCAAGGAAGAGTCTCTAGAGTCAATATCCCAAGTTTCCGTGCGTATACCCGTCACAAAATATTGAGCACATGTTCGAGTTCTGTCTTCTTTAGTCTAAGGGAAGACCAGAGTATATAAATATTTGTGTTTGAGTGTATGAGATGAAAAACTAAAACGGAGAATGAAGAATCCTACTCTTAAGGAAGTAAGAAATGGTGTCAAATGAATATGGATTCGTAGTCTGAACAATGAGATTAAGTAAAGAAATCATCGACTTCCTTTACCTTCAGCTCTCCCATAAATTCTTATGTAGCTAAAAAATACCCCTAGAATAACCACATAACTTAATCTCATGCTGAAGAGGTACAATGATGAGTAAGAAACAAGCGCCTGACAGAGATAAAGACGCCAAGATGTTGTTCCACCTATCCCTAGTAGAACTGTCATAACTATTATGAAACCATTATATGTTGAACAAAAAGTATGCTCAAGTAGAAAGAAAAATGTTGTAGAATACATCGAGCCAAATATAAAGAGGACCTGTATTTGGTCATACACAGAGGTTCTTAGGAAGTCCACCAACCAATCTTTCAAAGCAATGATGAACGACGCAGACGGCATCTAAAGAATGACGAGATGAGTTAGAGATAAAGATTGAGTAGAGTAGCTTCGACTGACTAATGAAAATATTTAAAAAAAGGAGGAATTGGATAAATTGACAAGAGTTTGCATGCGACGGAATAAAAAAATCACACGTCACGAAGAACAATGCTAACTCGAAGAACTGAACCAGCTACGTTCAGAGGGTTTTTACTGAACGGTTTTCTTGTTAAATAAAGAATTTGAATAACACTTTTATTCGCTTTTAAATGCTCAAAATCTGAAAAATGTAATCAAATCAAATTAGATCAATAATAATAGACCACATTTTGAAGGAAGCAGCACCACGTTCTATCGATATCTGATCGTTCTCTGATCATTAAATTAATCCTTCTTGTCTTCAAGATATTTATCTTCTTCTAAGATTTCGTTGTATCGCGGCATGGCGAGCCCTGATGCTGGAATGAAGAATTTTTTCTATAAATAAATAAACCCAATGGAGGGACCAACACCAAGTGTAGCGGTAACCACAAAAGCAACGATGACGGACAATGAGATAACTTCAATTGCATCCATCGAGCGTCTTGAACATTCTTTGGGCGTCCAAATGGCAGACATAAAGTATGTATGGTTCTACCCAAACAAGGCGAGAGACGGTTTGATGATTTCTAGAGCAAAGGCATCATCATCATCGATGAAAAGGGTGGATATGACGCTGGTGAAAATTAACTCACAGATCAAAGGGTTGGAGAAAAGGCTGAAGGTCACACCAATAGAAGAACAGATGCTGGCCTTGGAAAAGTCAGTAAAGATGAGACTTTAGGAGTCTGTTCCGAAAACAACTACGTATTCGAAATCCAGATCATGAGGACGACCATTGTATGCTTCCATCGCTGCTTCGCTAGCAACAAGAGCGTCAGTCAGAATTCTAGTGGAAGGGGCAGAAAAGATGCAGCGAGCAGAGCAGCTCAATAAAGCAAAACAGCGCATTAGGGGGGGGGCATACGCAGCTAGGAAGCCACAGAGCAGCAACACGCAGCTTTGAGTTCAGCCCAGCCCAAGGAGTTACAGATCCTGAAGCTGGATTACCCTATGGAGATTGTCAGAGTTCCATTAGGGACAATAATAGAGAGAGGAAAGACCAGCACGGAGGCAACAAAAGTCAGAATACCCGACATCCAAAACAATAGGATGAGTGGCTCTGCGATGGAAAGAATTATCAATGGGTACGGAAATAGCCGAACTCAAAGATCGGTTATCGCGAGCCTGCCTACCGAGCTGCTTCAGTGTGAGGTGATGAGGGGTGATATTTTACTCAACGCAATGCGATACACATCCCAACTCTGATCCACCCGAAAACAAGACAAGCAGTGCTTCAACTGCAACTACCATGGTTATACTAAGGCTTCCTGTGATTAGGTTAAGAGATATGGGGAGTGTGCGGGCTCTCACCAAACCGGGGATTGCCACAAAAAGGCTGTGTCTTGCTGCAACTATAGCGAGGCACTCTGATCGTGGAAGAAAGGGTCGTGCCCAAATTTCACGGCATATCAAACTAGCGTTGAAAGGGCCAAACTTAAGCTGTTGGAAAAATCGGCGGAAATAAGGAGAGTAGAGGCAATAATTCCAAAGACACCAACAACAATAACAACAGGGAACGAGAAAAACGACCAAAGGTTTACAATAGTTACCAACAAAAATCCAGAGGGAGAAAAAAGAGGTCCGGGACTCTCGCGCAAACAAGTCCCGGCGATGACCACCTCTGTAGCGCCGATCGACGTTATACCACAAGTGTCGTGGTTAACTTCATTTAAATTCACCTCGCAAGCTTTCAAATTTGGTGATTGTAATTTCACTTGATGCTGTCCCTTGCCAGCGAGCCCATTGCACTTCCTGTTAGTAAAACAGAAAACTACAGAATCAAATTAGGCAGATAGAAAGGGCTTTCATCGCAAAAGTTTGTAAATAGTAATGCTGAAGGTTGAATGGTGCAATGATACACCGTCCATGTCGCTCTCCCAAGGAAAATCTGGGTAGCTTAGACACATGCCCCACTTGGGACAGGAGAAAGCTAGTTCAAATATAGCAAAATCCACGACCACAATCTCTCGCGGTGATACTGAAGTCCTAGGATGCTAAAAGAATGCTTTGATAACTATGGGTTTTTTATCGTTTTTCTGTGGTGGGTATTCACGGAAGAAATAATGTGACGTGATATCTGCAAGTGCAATCGGAGTTAGAGTGTTTCAAACGTCAAGACTGAGTTGTTTTGTGGACAACAGTATCTTCCGTAAACACCTGCGTGGGCCAAGAAAGGCGCCAAAACAAGCCAATGAAATTAAATTCAAATGAAAGTACAGTCGTCCCTCTCTAACTCGATAGTGGGTCCCGGTATAAGTGTTGAAAATATTCATTGTGACTTGGACCTTGATATTTGCAACACTTACCCTTACAGGTCATTTTGCGTGCAGGGGTAAGCATTGCAAATTTAAATGGTTGAATTTCAATGAATATTTTCAACACTTATACCGGGACCCACTATCGAGTTAGAGAGGGACGACTGTATTCTATGATCTTCCAAAACCCCTTAATAAACACATACGTCGGGGAAACTCTATTGTACATAGAGTTTAACACTAGCTTAGCCCCCATTAAGCGAGTTTGTACGGAAAGGGGCTCCAAGTGGGTCTCGTCATCTTTACGTTACGGTAGACTTATTGACCTGAGGAGACCCACTTGAAACCCCCTTACGTATAAGCATCAACCATGTTACTAAACAATGGAATTAGAACACAGTCAAAATATGGTAAAAGCTCACTTGAGGGATTTCCGATATTCTATCTCATCTAGTGTAAATTAGTTAAACATTGGCTACGATAGATCGAACCATTATTCTGCCCGATGGGAGAAGTATGTATTCCAAGCACTAAATCATTACCATCATCGCTGTCATCGCTGTCGTCACATCAATTTAGATCTGCCCTCCAAACAGAATGTTGATAGAAGTTTAATTACGGCAAACCACTTCACAACCTTAAGATTAGTCAATTTGATTCTATCCAGTTAGGATTGACCGCTGATTCCCAGACCAGCGCCTTGTTCTCACGGGAAACGAATATCACAAGATCGATGCAACAGAGTGAGTCGAACTTAAAGTAAAAACTATCATTACATATCATGTATCCTCTCGGGCGGATAAATATGCCATGATGGGCTTCTCACATATGCCTATCGTACAACGACTCAGTATTATCGTTAAGCAAGTCAGCCACACCATGAACAAAACTCGTCTCACTCAGAAGTCAACAGCCCAATCACCTACCCTGATACGTGACCAGGTAGACGGAGAAGAGAGCTTCGTATGCGTCTCGCCTGAAAAGAGGCAAATAAGCTCCTTCAAAGTTGCGCACAGGAAATTTCCTCGCCTAGGAGTGAGCGACAATATAATTAGACTTGAGATGAGAACACTGAATGACACAGGGCAGGTTGCCTAGTCCAAACTTTCTCGGAACTTCGAGCATCCAAAGAAGCGTCTAATTTCCGCCGGAGATTATCTGGAGTGGACTGACAATACCACGATAAATGTTCTTTGGAGAGATGAGATATCGGTCATCAGAAATTTCAGACGTAAACTTAAGTGTCTTGAAATAATCTAAGTGAAATCAGCATTCACGGTCGGCGAAGTTAACTAACAGACTTGTATGAGAGATTAACTTCGGAAGTAGGTTGATTCGATGTTTAAGGAAACTTCTATCGGGAACGAGACGAAACCTTACTTAATCTGAGAGAAAGGGTGGGTGTCTCATACTTTCAGCTCCTCTATTGATAAATCGTATCTTTGATAAACAGTATGATAACTAGGGAACCGTCACTTCCCGTCACGCCGGATAATGCCGTTTCGCAAATCGCAGCTCACATATCATGTGACAGATACATCGAAACAGTGTTAGTTATGATTGCTTGGGGTTTACCATGGTGGTATCTTTTTTTTTTTAAAAACATTTTAGCGTATGCAGCCTAAGGCTATGACGCGAATGATTACGGAAGTTATGTATATTTCACAGAATGACTCTGTGTGACGTTTGGAACACTTATACTCAGATTTCATTTGCAGATACCACTACGAGAATAACGCCTTATGACATGTACCCTCTTCCGTGAATACCCACCGCAGGGAAAAGCGAGGAAAAACCATGGTTATCTGTTCATGCTTTCGTCATCCTACGAACACAGTATCACCGCGAGAGAAGTAGTATGCGAGTCTTGCTGGATTCGAACCAGCTTTCTCCTGTCTCAAGTGGGGCAGGTGTCCAAGCTACCCAGACTCTACTTGGGAGAACGACCTGGACAGTGTACCACTGCACCATTCTACCCGGGGTCTATGGATACACGCCTCATTTGAGACAGTAGACAGCCGGATTGAACCAAGCACAATTCACACCACTTCTCCCGCGGTCAGACTGACAACATTGAATGGTGGAGGCATAATCAGAAAGTCATAAGTTTTTCTCGTTTTATTCTAGGGTAGATGTTTACGGCCGTATCTACATGCCGCATGGGCCAACGTAGTTGTGGTATCTGCAAATGAAATATGAGTACAATCGTTCCAAACGTCCAACGGCGTCATTCTATAAAAACTTGAGTTTTCTGTCATTATGTATGTCATCAACCCAGGCTGAATATACAAGATTCAACTTACAACGTATGTATTGGCAGACTTGTCGATTCCAAGTCGTCATATTCCTTGTTCCTCTCTTTGTCGTAATACCTGTCGATCGTGGACGGAGGAAAATATTTCATGAGTTAATTAGCGATATCAGTTCAATCTACACGCGGCCCTGAAGATTGTGACATAGACGATAGTATGTCCAATTCTGTCGGGATCTGGATTGGCTCATGGCTGACATTCATTTTATATGTTATTGCCTGAAATTGGGCTGAAACGAATTCAGGGCAACGTCGTCCACAACGAATTTCAGGCACGAACCAATGAAACCTTTGCCAGCCACGAGTATAGTACATGTGGAATATAATTATCAGAATGTGATTTGGTATCTCCACTTGATAAAGAATTAATTTACCCAGTTTTATGTGATACTGACGCAGAAACAGGACCCGACAAACGGCGATACAAAATACTCTACCATCAATCCTGTTCCATGCAAATCGAGCCGACCCTAATTTTATCGGCTGGACGATAGTGTTAAATGATATTCATCGTGAAAGTACTCGGGTCCAAGATTGAACGTGATACCAAGTCCTATTCAAATCTATCTCGGACTAAGCTTACACACCATGCTTGTGGCGGAGGAAGTATCCCATGCGTGAAAGAATCAGTGCTAAAAGTAGGGATTCAGATCAGGTCGCGCCCGTCTAGAGTATAAATCAGACGGGCTCTTAGTAAGCCACCCTTCGATGTTGATGTTTGTTTTTGAAATCAGACGGTATTCTGCCAACAAGCGATAACAAGAGATGTAAACACCGACGATAACCACACTTATTCTTGCCCAACATCACAAACTCTTCCTACCCTCCCTCGAGGCATTCAGACAATCAGATTATAATTTGGATCCGCGTTAGAGGTGTATGATTTACTTCGGAACACCATTATACTGGAGTATTATTCGCGGGATTTGCTTACCATCGCTCATCCGGTGAGTGACCTGACCGTCGTGAGGCGGCTCACGTTGTGAGCCGGCACAGCGAAGGTACCCAGCTTTGTTAGGCTTACAGAAAGCAGTCTTGCGTCGCGAAGTAAATATGCCCTCTCCCATTTCCTTGTCGGCTATGGCGACCCCAGTCTACTTTGATCGTGAAGGCATGGTTAGTGGGTAAGGAATCGTGGATTTGGTAAGGCTTCCTATGAGGATATCACTGCAGCAAAGTAGGGTTCGTGTGCTGTTTTTTTTAAATTACTTCGTGTCGTGCCTAAGCGGTGCACATGTTTTCAGATACCGCGTGTCGGTAAGGGGTTCGCGCGCTGTGTCCTGCTCAAAATATGAGTGGCCTACTGAAAGTCAGGTGCAGTATCGAGTTAGTAGGCGTGTGTAACCCCTGTGATGAGTCCTCGTGCCTTTTTTGCGCCTCATGGTTTGTTTAGTCGGGAAAATGTCAAAAGGCGCCTAATATCATGCGAAGGGCAGTCCGTACATGTGCAGGTCTGGGGCCAGTTGCTGCCTCTTGTGTAACTACAGGGTATCAGGGGATCCAATTCCAACTTGCATGTCGTATTGCAGCCCTAGATATTGATACTAATTAGCGTCAATCATGTAGATTAAGCCAGTGGTTAGAAGGGCAATGAAATACAAAATTAGGGCTAGTTAGGAACAATTATTAGGCCTGCAATACTACATGCAGGTAAAACTAATTGCCCCTGATACCCTGTGTAGTACTGTAATAAGCATCCTGAATGTGCGGGCCCACGAGAGAAGTGATCTTCACTCATTTCTACGGATGACGTATACAATACGCTCATGCAAGATTAATGACTGCGAAAGTCGGATTTCATTCTTGTAAGAATATAAAATAATTTTAGCCGAAAATAATTATAAACGGAGCTACAATAAGAATAACACTCAAGAATATATATCAACATAAAATACAATAATCACTGTTGTACTATAAAGTATACATATACACAAATAATACATAAATTATGAATATACACAAATAACACAAATATAGAATATATACATAAATTCTACATTAATTATCTTTATACACAAATTATACATATATATACAAATTATACAATTAAATAAATTGGGTATAAATAAATAAATTACTACCACAAGGGTTAACAAGACTAAGATCGGCAACCTTATAATGCAGATCAATAATATTAAAATTAATAGTACAAGAAGTACTAGCACTAGTCTGTGCATGGGTTCTAAATTAATACAGCACAGACCATCTCAACACCTATGTCAAAGAGTTTTCTCTCTTAGTCAAAATATCTTAGAACATTTTAGAGAGATTAGAAACTAAGTTATTTTGGGACTAGTTAATGGCTTCATGTACAAATAGAGGAAGTTTTCCCCTGAACAATAAAAGTAGAACGAAGAACAGCCCAAATATACATCATACACAATCTACTAAATTATTCAACCACAATATTTCTTGGTTAGAAAATTATACACTTTTAAACAAGAGTTATTTCTCACAGTAAATGTATACGCTTCCACCATATCTAATTAAATCTTGAATCTGCTACTTGATTTTTTATAATTCTGTACAGCAGTCACTGGTATTGGAGAAGTAGTACACAATGAACGGGACCTGTTACATTTCTTAACCTTGTATGAGTGTCGATACGGGTCGGATGGTGCAGTGGTACACTGTCCAGGTCGTTCTCCCAAGTAGAGTCTGGGTAGCTTGGACACCTGCCCCACTTGAGACAGGAGAAAGCTGGTTCGAATTCAGCAAGACTCGCATACTACTTCTCTCGCGGTGATACTGTGTTCGTAGGATGACGAAAGCATGAACAGATAACCATGGGTTTTCCTCGCTTTTCCCTGCGGTGGGTATTCACGGAAGAGGGTACATGTCATAAGGCGTTATTCTCGTAGTGGTATCTGCAAATGAAATCTGAGTACAGTACAATCTCGCTATAACAATGTGGGGCAAAACTTAACCAAGGCTGCCAATTGGCCAACTCAATTGAATCCACAAATCGGGAGCCTTGGTTAAGTTTTGCCCCACATTGTTATAGCGAGATTGTACTGTATGAGTGTTCCAAACTTCAAATAGAGTCATACTGCGTCACATACATATCTTCCGTTATCATTCGCGCCATAGCCTCAGGCTACATACGCAAAAATGATTTAAAAAAAAAAGTGTGTCGATACGTATCAAGCCCAACCATTTTTTTCTCGCTCCACAGAAATCCCACTAGCAGAAACATTCTATCTCAAACATTTGGTAGGTCTCCCTAGGAACGATTCTCGACCCTTCACTCACCAGTCAACAGGGATTAAATAGCCATGGCTAGTACGGATGATAGCCACTATGGTGTGGGACATGGAAAGTCTCTGTCGTCCTCTTCCGTGATGATTCATGTCCCTAGTATTATACACATTTTGATGGAATGAGGGACAACAGTAATCACCGACGGGGATGACAGGGACTTTCCATTTTCCATACCTTAGTGTCCACGTATCAAATCCCTGTCGAAGAAACGAATGCATAATTACATGTCAAAATTGAATCATCTCTTTCCAAGGCAGTAACTTCACGCAATTTCCCCAGAATTCTCACGACCTGTTCGGGACGGCAGGGATGGATTGTTTCACGTTTATCTTAATTTCGGATCCAATTCCCTTGCACATTCTCGCGGTGACGTAAAAATTTGATATGACCTGAGAAGACGTTCGCGCCCTGCAGGATAGTACAAGCACAGTCGCCTCTCGTTGTCAGGATCTAGGGCGAGATTGAAAAAAGGGCTTTCATGGGCTAATCTATTGAAATCTTCCCATGAGCCTTATTTACGTCTGGCCCCACATCGTCACAACGAGCAGCGACTGTATTGTGGGAGAGGAACGAAAGATTTGATACATGACCCCCTGCGACATGGACCGGTAAACCAGAAGATAAAATCAACTATGATGCTCATGCGTGTCTGCAGTCCAGACCCCAGGGAGTAAATAAAACACGTGTCGTGCTGCACCAGTTATTGGGGGATCAGAGTCGGATAGTGCAATGGTACCTGCTCAAGGCCCTTCCCCCACGTAAAATCAGGGCTGCTCGGATGAATGTTCCCCGGAAGACAGGAGACCGCGGGTTCGAATCCGGCACGACCCTTATACCACAGTCGCTCGCGGTGAGGGTGTGTTCCGAGTAGAGGAAGGAAAGCCGCCGGAGGTCGCCCTCGGTTCATCTCGCTTGTGCCGATGATGGGTCTTCACGGAAGGGACATGCCGTAACGGGGTCCTCCCGTCGTGATATCTGCACATGAATTCTGAGTATGAGTCTTCCCAACGTCAAACTGTGTTCGGCTATGAAGAATACGTATTGTCTGAAAATGCCTGGATAGGCCCTCGAGGCGCCAAACCGGCTGAATTGAGACCTGAAAATATATTAATAAATTGGAATTATCTTTAACTTTGATTTCATGACAATAGCTTGGCGCCGTCAGTGGCTCACGGAGGTAGCTGTCACCTGTATCGCGACCAGAGAGGAAGCTCTTGGCCATCAACCCCAAACTTCTGTCGTGTCGTGAATCTGCCCTGTGATGTATACCCTTCAGACAGTGCGCCTTACTGCAGACGCATGATCAGATTCCTTCATCCAAACCTGGTGGCCGTTTCTTCTACCTTTGCCCCGGGAAGATCTTATCCCGGGCGTGTCCGCGGTGTGCTGGGCTCGCTTGGTCCAGCGCTCTGAATGGCGGTGCTGGGTTCATCTATGTTTTCGAGCTTCCCACGATCTGCCATTCATGTGCCTGCATCCTTTACGAGTTTGGCTCCAAGTATCTTCCTTGATTGTGGGTTTTCTGGTGGGCTGCTTTCCGTACGTGGCACCTGAGGTCCCACGCTTGATGTGTCCTACACCGGTTGCAACACCTTCTTTCTTTCTCGTACATTCTCGGGTGTGATGGTTCTCTGCACAGTTCCTACACGTGATGGTCGCTGTGCGGTTTCGGGCAATCTGTTCCGATAAAAATTATTCCGTGACGTTGGCGGGACGTTTGTCGGAAAGGTTTGTCCGAAAGGTTTGTTTTTGTTTTTACTGTGTAGCCTCAGGCATGAGCCCTGCACTTGTACACAGTAGAACCTCTCATAGCTAATAGTGGGTCCCGGTATAAATATTGAAAAGATTCATTGTAACTTGGACTTTAATATTTGCAATACTTACCCTTACAGGCCATTTTGCGTGCAGGGGTAAATACTGCAAATATTAAAGTCCAAGTTACAATGAATCTTTTCAATATTTATACTAGGACCCACTATTAGCTATGAGAGATTCTACTGTACCATCGTTTGTCTGAAAGGATATCTGCTGAAAAACAGGAAAATACGGATTAACTTTAATCCGGTGTCCAGTGCTTCATAAGCGAGATTATGAGATGACTACGAGTCGGATAACGTGGACAAAATTAGATTTTGCATTCCTCTCCTATGCAAGACTCATGGTGACCCAATTCGGCGCCTAATTTATGTAAATTTGATGTACCTCAGGACAAGAATAACGTTTATGCCTCATCCCTTACAAATTAGTATGGGATGAGGTATAAAATTGATGCTTGTGCCGGGGTATATAGACGGATTACAGGAGGCTCGTAGACCAGGGGGGAGCCAAATAAGATTCTATCCACTGTCCCGGTATCCTGTGCAACGTTTCTAAGTCCTCAGGATGGTGAGTCGCTGACGATGATTTCGTCGGTCACTGCCTCGCAGTTGCGGAGCACGACCAGCCACCTGAACATCAGCGCTTCACCAACATGAGGGCGTAGACACGATACATGTCCTCGTCGCGAGTCGCAGGGGGAGAACATATTCTTGAGTGAAATCTATTTTGTCGATCGGTGTCCACACATGCAGGGCAACGACGCACATAATTAATTTCAGCACCTGATATCTTTGACCCCGGCCAAACGGTTGATTGAACGGGCCATCATCATGACATCGCAGCCGCGTGAAAGAGCGATTGCAGATGACACGGTCGGAGGATGCTCCGTCCCAGATGATCAGAGCGGTCAGGATCACAAAGGTTTTAGTTGACGAGCACCGATAGCAGTCGTCCCACATTGATGAATGCGGAGAGAAAAAAAAAGGGTTATTTAAGAGTCATGCTCGCGTGCAGTAACCGTTTCATGTCACGGTTCACACTGTGTCCAGGTACTCGTGCATGTAGAGGTACAGGTACAAGTATGGAAGGGACACGAATGAGAGGTACGCGAGATTTAATAGCTGGAGGTATGACTATATTTGATATGTCCGATTCACATTCTGTGCCCTGCCGCCTCGGTACAGGTACAGGTACATGTACGAGCGTCAGTAACGTTATTCGACATGCATCTCACAATTTTGCAGAGAGCTCAGTGGTCGTCATACCTGATAGAGATGCGTGACTGCACTGTGGGATTCTTCCGGATGCACTGGCATAAGTGATCGTATTACGTTCCTGACTACACATACTAGGTGTGCGGACATGGCCGTTCGCGAATTCGCAAATGTGTTTCCACAAGTGGCCGTGGTCTATGTTCGTCAAACAATAACCTCTTTTCCATTCAGCATGCATCATCGACGGTAGCCTACTTACTCTGAGAGATGAAGTGATGAAACTTCCAGCCCTGATGCCTCTCGATATTTCGTACAGCTTATCAGAACTTGGAAACTACGCGTGCCAACATAACACACGCTACATACGTCAATCTGTGCACAGGTTGACCGTGCAGTACAACTCATGTCCTATACTTTTGTTCATCGTGCTCTCGAATGAGATTATCGTAAAGACCTTCGGAAAAGTAAGCTCCAAACGGCATGTTCAGCGCTGGCTTGCGAGGGATAGTGGAGGATACAGTAAAACTTCTCTAACACGATAGTGGGTCCCGGCATAAGTGTTGAAATTATTCATTGAAATTCATCGATTTATATTTGCAATACTTGCCCCTGCACCCAAAATGACCTGTAAGGGTAAGTGTTGCAAATATAAAAGTGCAAGTTTCAATGAATATTTTCAACACTTGTGCCGGGACCCACTATCGTGTTAGAGAAGTTTTACTGTATTTGTAACACCTTCATAAGCTCTGAAAGTACAGTAGAACCTCTCATAGCCAATAGTGGGTCCCGGTATAAATGTTGAAAAGATTCACTGTAACTTGGACCTTGATATTTGCAACACTTACCCTTACAAGCCATTTTGCGCGCAGGGGTAAGTATTGCAAATATAAATGGTTGAATTTCTGTGAATATTTTCAACACTTGTGCCGGGACCCACTATCGTGTTAGAGAAGTTTTACTGTATTTGTAACACCTTCATAAGCTCTGAAAGTACAGTAGAACCTCTCATAGCCAATAGTGGGTCCCGGTATAAATGTTGAAAAGATTCACTGTAACTTGGACCTTGATATTTGCAACACTTACCCTTACAAGCCATTTTGCGCGCAGGGGTAAGTATTGCAAATATAAATGGTTGAATTTCTGTGAATATTTTCAACACTTATACCGGGACCCACTATCGAGTTAGAGAGGGACGACTGTACATGTAATTCTTGTGTCGTTACATCCGAGGACAAATATGTCACGGGTGTCTGCAGTAATTTGGTCGGTGTTGTTCAGAATGCCAAGCTCCTCCATGGTTTTCCACTGCCAAGTACGATTTAGCTTACGATGACGAAGTTATTAGCTGGCCCGGTGGATGGATGATGAAAGTGCAGTCGAACCTGTCGATGTTGATAGTAAGCTCCGGTTTAATTATTGTTCAGGTCTAAAGAATTGATGGTACAGTAGAACCCCTCTTAGCTAATAGTGAGTCCCGGTATAATTACTGAAGAGATTCATAGAAATTTTACCGTATATATTTGCAATACTTACCCCTGCAAGCAAAATGACCTGTAAGGGTAAGTGTTGCAAATATAAAAATCCAAGTTACAATGAATATTTTCAATAATTAAACCGGGGCCCACCATCGGCTTACTAAATTGATAATCGTCTCATTACAATGACAGAGAATAAGCTCGCTTCCGGGATTATACAAGGATCAATCTAGGCACTATCATGCTTATGGAATTCAACCCCAGCTAGTCTGAAACTTGGAATTATGTCTGCCTAGATTATCGTATTCTAGTGAAAGCCATGCATAGCTACTGACTTATAATCAACTCACCAATTGTGTGCAATGTAGCGCGTACAGAATTAAATTAATTCTTCCTAAAACTAAGTAGGACTGATTGTCGTTGACATCACATATCACAATACTTGAACATTTATTCACGTCTTGTAATCTTGATTCTTTCTGGCTCGTTAAAGATACATTACCGGGTCAGATGGTGGTGTGGCACACCGTCCTGGCCATCCCCCCCCAAGAAGAGTCTGGGTAGCTGGGACACCTGCTCAACTTGAGACTGGAGAAATCTGATTCGAGTCTAGCAAGACCCTCACACCATATCTCTCGCGATCACATTGTATTCGTGGGATGACGAAAGCATGCTCAGATAACCACAGGCTTTTCTCGCTCTTCTCTGTGGTGGGTATTTACGGAGAAGGTATAGGTTTTTTTTTTTTTTAAATCATTTTTGCGTATGCAGCCTGAGGCTATGACGCGAATGATTACGGAAGATATGTATGTGACGCAGAATAACTCTGTTTGACGTTTGGAACACTCATACTCAGATTTCATTTGCAGATACCACTACGAGAATAACGCCTTACGACATGTACCCTCTTCCGTGAATACCCACCACAGGGAAAAGCGAGAAAAACCTGTGGCTATCTGAGCATGCTTTCGTCATTCTACGAATACAGCATCACCGCGAGAGAAGTGGTGTGAGGGACTTGCTGGATTCGAATCAGCTTTCTCCTGTCTCAAGTGGGGCATGTGTCCAAGCTATCCAGATTCTACTTGGATGAACAGCCCAGATAGTGTACCACTGCACCATCCGACCTAGTGTATAAGTTGTAAGGCGTTATTCTCGTAGTGGTGTCTGCAAATGAAATGTGAGTATGAGTGTTCCAAACGTCAATGTGAGTCATTCTGCCAAATGTACATATCTTCCGTAATCATTCGCGTCATAGCCTCAGACTGCATACGCAAAAATGATTTCAAAAAAAGACTGGTCGATGCGGGTGTGTCATCATCATCATCACCATGACATAGTCCAGCAGGATACGATTATCCTTGAACCTTGTTACTTTTACTTGTGAGTAGAAACGATACATGGTCGCCTATCCATAAAACAAAGTGTTCAATTTATTAGATTATTACAAAAATGAGTCCGCCACATGAGTACGCGCCACGCTGGACTTGAGATAAACGTCTACAAGTGAGTTTGACACCCAAAAAAAAAGATTCCGTACCATAAGATTACAGAACAACTCGAAATCACTCCTAGACAAGTTCGATCTGCTGTAAACACTACGACGCTCGCCCCCCAAAAGTCTCGTGGACGAATCCTTTTACTCAGCAGTACACAAATCGACGAAGTAGAAACTTACACAACTTCCTCTCCAGCAGGCCGTCAACTGCCTTACTTCGATGCTGCAAATCTAATCTTACCGCAGTTTGGTGTGAGTGAAAAGCTAATTGAACGGGGAATGAAGAAGAAGAGTTATACTCGTAGGATCGCCCCTTCGTAACCTCCTCTTTCCCTAGAAAATTTGAGAAAGCGATATGAATTCGGTAGATATCATGTCCACTGGGGGAAAGAAGGTTGGACGCGAGTACTCTGGACTGATGAAAGCTGGGTGACCAATGATAGGCACGCTAGAAGTCGGATCACGAGAAAGGTTGGTGTTGCCTTCAACTACTCTCTACATTTAAATTCTTCGTCTCATTCCTTGACATCGTTTGAAGAGGTCTGCGGCAACACATGTGCCGTCAGCAATTTTCGAAGGCGAATTTGACGGATGTTTTGGGGATCTTTTCTAGGTAGTGAGACAGGACCTTGCTTGTTCTGGGAGAAAGCGTGGGGTTCAATAACCGCTGAACGCTACCGTGCGAGGATAATACCTCTTATCCACAGCATAGTGTCATTGAGACCAGGTAAAGTGGTAATGCAGGGTAACGCTCCCTCCCATTTGGTGGCCCGAAAGAAGTATTGTTCCAGGGGGATGAAGACGGCGTTTCTACCTGTACGTGGTGTCCCCTACGAACCTGGAGTTTATCTTCACAGCCAACAGGAACACGCAATACCTGGTCGCGGAGGAAAAGTCACCCATATGAGTTTCCGGGGCGTACCCAGCTCCCGTCACGGTGGTGATGGATCAGACTAAGTTGGCCCTTTTTACCAAGATGAATTCTCACTGTTTACAGATATTCTGGCATTATACTGTCTCCCGAGGAAAGAGCACCGCTACCCGAGCGCTGGTGGTGTCGGTATAAGGAGGATATCTGGACTATGGGATATTAGGGAGATACAGATAGGGATATGCGCCTCGTGTGGCCCTGGTGTCTAGGCCTCGTCTGGCTGGAGTTGCAGGTTTTTTGAGACTTTTTCCCGCGTACCGGTTTCCATGGCTGCTCTTTTTCAATTTTTTTGAGCAGAAGGTTCCGTAGATAAGGTGGTTGAATTCTACGGGTAATTACTGAGCTAAATGGCTACCCGTCTTGGGTCAACGTATCAATGATCTTAGGTTCGAGGTAAAAGGGGATAGGAGCACTGTAGAAGTTGTGGCCTGGGTCAGAGAGGAGCCCTAGTGTTATAATAGTCTTGGACTCTACATAGCACGAATAAACACCACTACAAACAAAAAAACAAAAAGGAAGTATTTTTCCTCTAGAATGGCCACCGTTCTCTCCAGATCTTAATCTGATAGAACGTGTCTGGAAGATGATGAAAAATTAAGTTCAATACAAATTTCCAGACGTGATGGAAGGAAAGCTGTGGACAGAGGAGGGAATACGAGATGTTATTAGAGAAGCCTGAGACATGGCGGTAAATTAGGATGACTTCAGACATATTGTCGTTTCAATACCGCAAAGAATCAAGGCTGTAAATGGTGCTGGTGGCAGACATGTAAAATAGTAACAGCTTTTTAATCAGTTGCATAGCTGTAATGAATCAATATTATGCATTTCATAATATTCATAAATAGAAATTTAAACTTTTTACTATGATTGCACATTGGGGGACGATTTCATAGTCCAGAACTTCTCACCATACAGTACAATCTCGCTATAGCAATGTGGGGCAAAACTTAACCAAGGCTCCCGATTGGAGGATTCAATTGAATTGGCCAATTGGGAGCCTTGATTAAGTTTTGCCCCACATTGCTATAGCGAGATTGTACTGTACAAATTTAGAGTTTTTGCATGGGTATTTCGCTTATGACACTAAAATAAGTTAGGTGAAGGTCTATATACCCTGTAAAATCCGCTTTTAATTGACAGCGAGACGAATTTCATCCTAGAGATTTCTTAGACAGGTTTAACTGTAATTGCACTACGCATCCCTGCACATCACTTTTATGCAGGAGAAAGGATTGCAAATTTAAGTGGCAGAAATTTGAATACATATTAACAATAATGCTATCGGACCCACAAATCGCTTGGGAGAGGTTCAACTATAGCCATAGGCCTTATACACTAGTCCTCGAGCATTGTTATTCGCCGACGGTGATTGACACGATCAGCCACCGGTATATGTGCGCATACCTTTTCGTTCGACTACCTTCGCCCAGACACCACTGTAAATAACCTTGACGTGACGGCCTTGATTTGGAAGATGCAGGGGCTTGATATATCACATGACTAAAGCGTCATATACCGTTCCTGTTTTCCAACTGTGATCTGTGATTTTTGGATCTTACCCGATAATAGTATGGCTGCCGTATCTCCAACGGACATCGCCCTCTGAGACACTCATGGGGTCGATGTTTAATTCACAGCATTGTGATACATATACCCTCCGTACGTGTGGTCATCAAGATGCGGGGCAAGACAGTTGGTGAGGGACACATACGACATCTCCAGGGGGAATGAAAAAAGCGAGTACAGTACACCCACGCTGTAACAATGTGGGGCAAGACTTAAACAAGGGATATCATTGGCCAATTCATTTACATCCTCCAATGGGAAGCCTTGCTTAGGTCTTGCCCCACATTGTTGTAGCGAGAGTGTATTGTAGCAAGATTCATTTGTCGCTCCACCGGCTCATGCGGTGTTACCGGCTACGACAGTCGGAGACTGCTTGATCGGGCTCAGTAAATTGTCGAGCAGCGATGAGGGTTATTTATTGACGTATCCAAGGTCATGGGACAAGTTGATGCGAAAATGTACGGTAACGGTTACGATACCTTGAATATATCAAATAAAATGCAGCTGTGTCTCTCGCCGATAGGCTAACATGATAATCCTGGTCTATACCCTCCCCTAACGCGTGTATGTCTTTCGCATTTTTCTTATCATTCTAATTATGTAAGCATGTTCGACCAGAACAAACGATGGTGCAAAACATCTTGGCATTGCGCTCCACCGAAATAGTAAGAACCAGTGATGTCGTCGCCCGTGAAAGTAAATCATCGTGCGTGTGAAAAGACGTCGAGCTATCATGTACAGCGAGCAGAACAACTGAATCTGTAGGCTTACGAGTGTTGCATGCTCCGACGCCCATCTCTTATGCTAGACTCATGACACAATTTTCCGTCCACACTCGACCCATCCCGACACCATACTGACAATGCTGCCAAGGTCATCATGAAATCCTCGACACGTCGTTCGTATCAGACACTTATCGTGAACATCAATGTTACATGAGCCTCATACTTAATGGCGCACTGGCTCGCCAGAAAGGGAAACTAAAGATAGTGCCCAATGCACAAAAAAAAGTACCCCAGGAACTGATTTCCTGCGGGCCGACGAGAGCGGTACGGCATGTATCATATTTCATGCTTTTGTCGGATGAATATCGCTCGTTGGACATGTTCGCCTCATTTCTTGACGGACGTGAGTTTCAGATTTCAAATACTGCTGATATCCACTTCGCTTCCTGGGAGGCTCTCGTGGTGGAATCTACTCGTCACCACAGATCACCTCGCTTCATGTAAATCCCGGTCTTAGCCGCTCGCCGACGCAGAGGACAGGTAATGATTTTCTCCTACCTCGTGTCAATCGGTAACTAGTATCGAGGATAACGGATAATTGGTCCATATGGTAGACGGAAGTGTATGCAATTGATCTGAGATGCGCAAAAGCGATCATGATGGGGGGGGGGGGTAGATACCAAGGCCGATTCAGTACATTTGCCATTGACCTCGGTCCCTCCTGTTGCCCTTTTCGATGGCGTGTTTCGACAATGATCATCTCCCGGGCCCACTAGTATCTGATGAACGTCGTGAGCCAACACCGAGACAAGAGAGCCGCTGAAAAGAAAATTCTCCCGGGGGGGGGAATCTGCCAGACTATGACTAAGCTCTAATGACACGGAATCTATTTACGGCCAATCGAGCGAGCCTCGGCTGCAATCGCCATCCGAATAATCAATAACGATGAACGATGGATCAATAAACTTTATATCTGAGATTTGTGCTCCGCGGATTTCAGGATCTTGTGTGACCAGGACTTACCATGTGAGTCAATGTGTAAAGTTGTAGTATACCTGTAGGTTGATGGTTTCTAGCGTTACACATACGGGGGCTCAGGACTAAGTGAACGCAGGCTAGATCATAAGCTCTGTGTAATCCGAATGTATCAACATCCAGATATTGTGCACATAAATTATCATTTAGCCTGTGCTAATTTAATCCTAAGCCCTTGTACATTTATGGATCTTGACTTTCTCATTCGTTGGAAATAAGCTTTGTACATAACTCAACCTTACACAGCTGACAGTACGTACAATATATTCATTCTTTCTCAGGCAGATTCATTTGAGCTAAGGCAGACATGTTTCTTCGCTTATCGCTTAGCGTTTGAGGCGCTTGTCGCTTTCCTATTTTCTGGACGGACTCTAAATCAAGGTTAGTGTAACAGAGACAAACAGACAGGCATCCGGCTCTGCATCAGGTGGCCGTTTGACCAATACATATCGTAGAGATCGTGAGCCTCTTTGTGGTCATAATCTTGGTCTTGGCAGCTTTTCTCAACCACCACCATCACCAAATTTCAAAGGGCTTGCTCAGATCCCTGTTACAAGTCATGCCTCTGGATATCGCTAATCATTGCCCTAGAAGAAGCTAACATTACTCCTCGATACGGTACTGTAGGAATCAAACTTGTTCCGTGGTGATCTTACTTCTGTACATTATTCCCGAGCATGTGGTGGCTACAGTGGACAACAGAAAGATCGACAGGCAATAATTCCTACCCCAACAGGACGGTATCGGTAGAACGGTCGCGATAACTCACGATAGGAAGTCGATTCATTTTACATCCTCGTCAGTTTTCTCATCGATTTGATTCGTGAACTGATCGCTTAGCGGACATATGAGTCATCAGATCTTATCTGCCAACAGTTCAAAATTCGATTCAAAGACGGACGTGGGTGCAGAATTCGCCGACCACTCACGCGAGATGTGAGGAGCGATGATATCATAATGAATTTCGAGTTACCACAAAGTCATTGCACTTTCTTCCTTGATCTTCGGTGTTTTAAATGAGTGGATCTTCATACTGGTCGGTCGACGACTGGTATCATGCACAATGAATTTGCTTCCTCCACACGCTATAGATGCGGGAACGAAATTTGCGTGCCATGAAATAAAAATTCCTCTATCCTCAGGATTTCATGCGCTCGCCTGATGGAGATCACGAACATTGAGACGAGAAGATGGAATGAAAACGAAATGAAGAGGAGAGAGAAAGAGGCGAATCGAGTACAGGGACCTGTCTGGTGATCAAGAAGTTAACCTGACATTCAATTAACCTTTAAGTCCAATCTTCGTGTAGACCCCTGGTCATGAAGGGAGAGTCAAGCGTTGATTACATGTCAGAACCTGTAAATCGAATTTAACCCGTAAAAGTCCAATCTCTTAAGATGCAGGGATTATGATCAAACATTTATACAGTCGTCCCTCTCTAACTCGAATGTGGGTCCCGGTATAAGTGTTGAAAATATTCATTGAAATTTAACCATTTATATTTGCAATACTTACCCCTGCATGCAAAATAACCTGTAAGGGTAAGTGTTGCAAATATCAAGGTGCAAGTTACAATGAATATTTTCAACACTTATACCGGGGCCCACTATCGAGTTAGAGAGGGACGACTGTATTGTCACCCCCAAAATGTTTGACGCTCAATGATTGGCTACTCTGATCAACTCTCCCACTCGCTCAGCCTCCCAATCTCCCCCTCGATCCAACTAGATCCAAACGGTCGTCGTCCTTCTTCGTCGTCTTCCACGTCGTCTTATCGGCTTATTTTTATTTCCGTGCAAAATCCTAAATTCATAAATTTTCCCCACCCCCCTGACTATACAACGAAGACCCTGTTCATGAGAAGAGTTGAAATCCAACAATCTCAAGGTTTATGACCGACCGACCGACCATCCTACCAACCATTCAAATTGCATTTGCCAGACAAGATAAATCATCACATCAAGACTTAAGAGCCTACGAATGCGGTCCCTACTCGCCCAGCACCCTTTCCTAACGTCTTAGACTAAATCTTAGCAAGGAGGATAAACTTGTGACTCTCCGATATGCATCGTGAGTAACTGGAAAGGCATGCCTCCAAGAATAGCGATCGAGTATGTTTCCTGGCCGAAAGGCCCTCCCAAGGTCAATCTAAATCTACGTAAGCTGACCATTTCACAGCAATGCCGGCGCCATTGGGTCACCGTGATTCATCTTTATCCAAGGAACTATCCTCAGCCACCACCGTCTCTCCTTCAATGTCGACCTCTCCAAAAACCCCTTCAAATATGCTTTCCTTAGTAACATGGCCGTCGCTCGCAACTCATCAATATCCCAATAATATAAAAGTTGGCCTTCCGTCCCCAAATCCAAACGCCTCTGCACAATCGACGTCAGCCCCAAGTACCGCTGCAGTAACTCCCGGCTCAACACAGGCATCGCCCACAATGTCACCAGGACCCACTCTGCCTTCCACAAACAATACCTCGATCCAAAGCTCGCCTGATGGTCTCCAGGGTCGAGAGTGTGAGTGTATTCTAGCTCCCTTGGAGCTGCCGGATCCGATCGTGTCACGAAAGTTAAGTTATTCGGCCACAACCGACACGTCGATGCTTGCCAAATCGCCGGGTATTATAAGGAGACTGTCAAACAGGGCTTCTCAGCTGGCCAGTAGTCGGAGACGTCCATCGTCGAACGCCATCAACAGAGATCATAGTTCTGGTCCGGTCATCATGAGACGAAGAAGTGATAGCACGAGCACCATTTCCAGTCCGTTTAAAGGAGGAGCATTATTTTCTGATTCAGATGACGAGTTGATTGTGAATATTAAGGAGGAGAGTAATGAGCCTCAAGAGGCGCAGTCTCGTGAACTGTTGAGCAGAACTGCATCGACGGGTTCATCTGGTACGAATCTCACTGCCGCAGGCCCGGTGATATCAGCGACACTTCTTCAAGGCACCCGGATGCTCAAAGTCTCAAGAAAAAAGAAAAAGTTCAAGCGATTAACGTTTGTCCTCGAAAATCAAGCTGCCAAAGTAACGTGGGATAAGAATCGACCTTCAAAATCGTTCTACATTGATGACATTAAAGATATACGAGCAGGTGCTAACGCTCGAACGTACCGTCAAGAATTTGGCGTCTCAGCCGAAGATGAATCTAAGTTTTTCTCCATTGTGTATGCTGTGCCTGACAAGTCAAAGGGACGCGGTCAGAAAATTATGCATCTGATCGCTAGCGATGATCACACATTTGAGTTGTGGACGACAACGCTTGACGCCATCTCAAAACATCGCCAAGAGCTGATGGCATCTCTCTCATCATTCCATGAAAAAGCTGTGAGACAATACTGGCAAACAGAAATGAATCGAAAATTCCAAGACAAGCCTCATGCAAGGGATGAGGAGGAGATCGATTTTGTTGGAGTGGAGAGTCTGTGTCGGTCTCTACACATAAATGGTTCGTCAAGTTACTTAAAGACGAGATTCAATCAAGCCGATGCATCAGGAACCGGTCGTCTCAACTTTGCTGAGTTTCAGGAATTTGTGAAGTTGATGAAGAAACGAGAAGATGTTCGGACGTTAATTTATCGCAGAATTGCATCCGATGTGAATAAGGGTCTTACCATGCAGGAGTTTCTGGGGTTTCTCAAGGACACTCAAGGAGAGGATGTCGACGCCGACCGAGCTCGTTGGGAAGGCGTCTTCGCTAAGTTTGTGCGTCGGTCTAAGTCCAGAGAGCAAGCACAACAGGATGCAGTCGAAGGGGGGAAGCTCTATATGAACGAGTCAGCACTCTCTAACTTTTTAATCTCCACATTCAATGTGCCCCTGCAAACCCAGCCAGCTAAGTATACGCTCGATCGACCGCTCAACGAGTATTTCATCTCAAGCTCTCATAATACCTATCTGCTCGGCCGACAAGTTGCGGGTCAATCGAGTATTGAGGCATACATATCCGTATTAAGCCGTGGGTGTCGTTGCGTCGAAGTCGATTGCTGGAATGGTAGTGAAGGTCCTGTTGTGATGCATGGACGAACTCTTACAAGCCAAGTTTCTTTTGCTGATGTAATGTCAACCATAAGCAAGTATGCATTTATCAAGTCACCCTTTCCACTTTGCATCTCTCTCGAAGTTCATTGTAATCCACAACAGCAGACGATGATGGCTGAGATTATCAAGGAGACCTGTGGTGAAAAACTTGTCACCTCGCCTTTGGATCCGACATCTGAAAAACTTCCTAGTCCGTCACAATTACTGAACCGAATTATCATCAAGGTGAGGAAACCTCGGACATTTGATGATATAGCTCTCGTCGAGAACAGACGCATGGGGCGTAACCGAGGGAATAGTTTAAACTCGCCATATATGCAGCCAACACAGCTCGATAATTCGACTGTTTCTGCTGGTCTCCTACCTTCCAGTAATTTGCCGCGAACTAATACGATCTCAAGTCAAAGCCATCTTAGGCACTCGGGAAACGACGGTCACGAGAGTCTCAGCAGTACAAGTGATAGTGAGGGTCTCACGGAGGACATTGCTCGGGCGAGAGAGAGCAACAAGGCCAATAAAACAAGTAACATCATCAAAGTGCTTGGTGAATTAGGTGTTTATACTCGAGGCATCTCTTTTCCTGGATTCGACAATCCCGAAACTACGTCCTACAATCATATATTTTCGTTCATGGAGAACACCTTTGACAGGAACAGCAAAACTCCGGAGGACAAGCACGCGTTAATCCAACATAATATGCGGTATATGATGCGTGTTTACCCTAACGGATGGCGTGTCGCATCAACTAATTTCGATCCTCTCAAGTATTGGCGCCGTGGGGTCCAGATGGTGGCGTTGAACTGGCAGACTTTTGACTTGGGGATGCAGCTCAATGAAGCTATGTTTGCTTCTGGCACTGACTCCTCGGGATATGTTCTCAAACCTAGCGAACTCCGAGAGAACAGCGTGAACCCCAAGACTGCCGAGAATTCAAGCAACGGCTGCAAAAATCGAGAGCGTAAGAACATAGCATTTTCTATTAATGTGATTTCTGCTCAGCAACTTATGCGACCCAAAACACTTGCGCCGAGTCGAAGTGTCGATCCTTATATTGAAGTCGAAGTGTATCATGCAGACGACAAAAGCAAAGAAAATAAAGGTGTCGTCGGCGCTGGTGGTCTAGATGCCTCGAGCAAAGATGGGTTTTCAAGCCTTGGTGTTCCCCACCGAAGACGCACTCAGATAATAACAGAAAACGGGTTTAACCCAATGTTCAATAAAAAGTTCCATTTCTCCTTGACGACCAAGTATCCCGAATTAATTTTTATCCGTTGGACTGTAAGATACTCATTAGATGGCCATAATTATAATGAGAAAAGCCCTCCGCTCGCGATATTCACAGCCAAACTTCATAGTCTGAAACAGGGCTACCGTACATTACCTCTCCTTGATTGTAACGGCGACCAATTCCTTTTCTCGTCACTCTTTTGTCATATTAAAATTGAACCAGTCACTAGCACTTATGTCAACGACCCAGAAGCTGAGCCTAGCGAAAGCGTTGGTATGCTAAAGATTATCGGTCGCTCAGCTTTTAGCCGCTCTACGCTGTAACCAGAACAGCCTCGACATTACTTACGATGAATTCTATAAGATGACGAATGACGATATTGTATAATTGTTTTTATTACCTCAACGAAATACCATCACGCGAAAACCTGTAGAAAAAAGTTACCTTAGCATGTATGGTTTCTGGGATACTGCAGGCATTGTCTTCCATATCATATTTTCTTTTGTACGCATCATACTTTCGATTTTTTCACATAGGGGGCTTAGATTCTTGCCTGCTGAGTAGATGACGGCTTTGCTTCGAGAAAAGCATTGAAATGGCCTCGGAATATTCCTTTTGTGAAATTCTTTCTCACCTCTTTTTAGCAAAGCATGATGGACATGTTTTTTTTGCCGTAAAACCTACAGGAGGATTATGTCGTAGGCTTACAAATCGAACCATTATGGCACTTCATATAAGATCGCCATTGTAAATATTATACTTTCAATGACATGTCCAATGAGTACTTGGGCTGGACCTATTAATCAGAATTGATATTGTGAATTGGCACTACTGAATGAAGTTGAAGCTCAAAGTAAAAAAAATTATCTCGTATCGCCATGACGATGAGCACCCAAAAATAATCGTAGAGTCTTCTTGTACGATACGAAACAGTGTTGCTTTAGAGATGTAAATATTGACATTGTCATTTATATTCGATTCTATTAGTTTCCCATCACATGCCCCCGCACATGCCCACTACCCGGCACACATTCAGCAGGAGTAGTTGAAACAGATATGTAAGTAAGTTTGCAAAAAATGATTCCATCGCGATAAAATTACTTTGCAACCTGCTGGTATCAATAACCTTCCTAAAACTACAGATTGTTTCAATCGGCTGATCTTCCGTCTGATGCCCAGCGACTGTTCTCGACGAGTTGAAACGGATGGATTACTACAACATTCCATGTCTTCTTCCGTCTCTCTAAGCTTGCAAAGATCCAGGACAAGACCTAGTCACAACTCATGTCCGTATCAAGACGTATAACCCGTGATATTCTGCAAGCGGCAGCGACGCCGCACCTCTCGCATCTCGCACGTCTTCAGCTGCCCAACTTCCAACAGACGATTTGTCAAGATTTATGACATGTGCTTAGATAATGATAGAGACTTTGGATATGATACCTATGGAGTAACGGAGTTAGTAGCATTTTCGATATATTTCTCTCATCTCGCTTGTACAAAACACTGTAAATTGTATTTGTAGAGTATACTTGACACTTTAGCTTTATTTCAATCTTTATCTTGAGTTCTTACCTGCTCATATTTCCCTTTTCATGACACGATTCGCTTGTATCAGCCCATACCTGAGAAGAGATTCTCTCGACTGGTGAGTGCCCCTGTCCCTCAGGGATGGAGCTCTTCCGCCCGTTGCGAGGCGCTACTACCCGCGACCGTCGCCTGTTCCGCCTTCGCTGGGAGACAGCGGCGCGTGCGTCAATGTTTCGCTTGGCGACAGGCGATGTTCTGGCGTCGGTACGTGCCGGGCCGGCACTACACTGAGATACATCTCGGATTACTGATCTCGACTTAGCGTCGCACGTTGCGCGGAGTAATTCGCTTCTTGTCGGTCTATGATGTCCTCGTGGAAGTTGAATCTTCAGAGATGGCTCGTGTGTGTGTTCGCGATGGCATACTTTCGAGGTGCGGCTGTACATGTTGATGTTGGGATCGTATGGATGCCGAGGGCGGGTGGAGGTCGTTCGGTTGGCTATGGTTGGTATTTTCGGGTGTGCGATCGGCGTATTCTGCATATCGGAAAGAAGACGACTGTTAGAAGGTGAAATGACCGGGTATTAGTGGGTAGTTGTGTTTACTCCTGCTGTCTTGAGTCCATGACGATTGTAACACTATGCCAGGGCTTTTCTCTGACCCAGGCCACACCTACTACTGTGCTCCTTTCCCCTTCTACTTCGAACACAAGATTATTGATCCATTGACCCATGACGGGTAGTCATTTGACGCAGTCATTACCTGTAGAATTCAACCACATCTTCTATGGAACCTTCTGATCAAGAAAAAATAGAAAAAGAGCAGCCATGGGAACTGGTACGTGGGAAAATGTCTCAAAAAACCTGCAACCCCAGCCAGGTGGGGCCTAGACATCAGAGTCACACAATGTGCGTATTCCCATCTGTCTCTTCCTAATATCCCATCGTCTGAATAACCTTCCTACACCGACACCACTAGCGCTCGGGTAGCGGTGCTCTTTCCTCGGGAGACAGTATAATGTTAGAATATCTGCAAACGGTGAGAATTCATCTCGGTAAAAAGGGCCAACTTAGTCTGATCCATCACCACCGTGACGGGAGCTGGGTACGCCCCGGAAACTCATATGGGTGACTTTTCCTCCGCGACCAAGTATTGCGTGTTTCTGCTGGCTTTGAAGATAAACTCCAGATCCGTAGGGTACACCACATACAAGTAGAAACGCCGTCTTCGTCCCTCTCTCTACCCGGGTTGTATAGATACTTTTTTCGTGAATTTCTGTGAGAATTCCTCTCCGAATGTTTTTTTGAAAATCACGTTGTATTCAGCCTGAAAGCTGCAATAAAAGATTTCATGACATTTTTTTTTCCTGTCCCACACCCCAACTCAGCACAAAAACCTCTTTAGCACCAGTCGTTTAGCACATAACTTCGATGGACTTTCCAACTTCACTACAACACGAGATACTATCTTAGCTCAATTGAAATCAGGACTTATTCGAGTCATTTTATTCTTTCATGCAGAAGAAGTTAGTGCCAGAGCCTTCTGTTTTATCTAAAATGAGACTTCTTTTACTTTTTTAAACCATTCTTGCATATGCAGCCATGAGACTATAACACGAATGACACTGATACAGGATATGTAGCGATGGCCCATCTTGATACGAGGGGCACTCACACCCGAGTATCATTTAAAGACATCTCTCCAAGTCAGGCGCCTTACAGCCCTTCATCCCGCCACCGTATTTGTCTGCCGCAGGAACGCATTCCAGCCACCCGCGACTATCCAGTGTACCCTCGTCATTGTCACATACATGTCTAGGCGATAATAGTAGAAGGAGCCTCGCCGGATCCGAACCAGCGGCTATCCAGACTCTACTTGAGAGGACGGCCCGAACTAAGTACCACACCAACATTCGACTCGATTTAATCTTTAGAATCATTCATAGCCAGAGGCTGATGTACCACCACCTTACCAAAATTGTGCATTGTCTTAGTTTACTATGGTGTCGGATCTTTGCTCCCCGCCATCTGGGTTCATTCAGTCCTCGCTTACTATGTGCGCTAGTGGATGCTAGCGGCCGCACTAGTCCCGATTAGAAGACGCTAATCCTAATTTGGAAGCATCCATGATTCCGAATTTCATGGTTAATTGCCTGTGGTACCACTGTCTAATAGACGCGTCCTGGGACGTGATCTTTCGAGTGTGTCGCGATCTTTCTTGTTCAATCTTCAAATGATACCTAATTGTCTAAGTACATAGCTACTCACGATAAATTTTTCAAGCCGTGATATCAGTTACCATCCGTTGCAGAGCTTCCATTACTTGTAACTACCTACACTTGTTAACCACGCAGAATTCATCATGGTATCGAGGGCACGCAAAGCGCATATGAAGCGTATTCGTCAAGGACAAGAAACGAACCGACACGTCAGAATGCAGACAACCACTTCTGAGACCTCAACTCCTTGCCTTCTAGACCCAGAAAGTTCAATCATCAGCAGTGCCAGAGAAGACTTTTGTGGAGAAACCCTAGGAGAAGAGAATAATGGAGTCTGGTTCTGGGACTCTGACGCCGAAGAATGCAATACGGACACTGAAGTTGAGGACTTGGGTGGAGACTCGGACATGGACCATGAAGGTATGTCTAGTAAATCATGAGTCGCAAGCGGCAAGCCTTGAAAGAAGTCTAACAAGCCGGTGAAGATGATTTTGAGATTGAAACCGAGACGAACACTCAAGGGAAGAGAACACTGTTGTGGGCTGCAGGTGCTGACCAGCATTTGAGGGGAAGTTATGGCAACGGATCTCGTTCAGCTGGGAAGAGAGCTAGAAAACATGCAAAAGAATTGCAGTCTGAGGCTACAAAGTCTTTCAATATCAAAGCATTGTTCAATCGTCAACGTGACTTGAATTTATCATCTCCCACGATGCATGACGATGTGCCTGTCGAGTCCCACCCTCTCTCATCATTGCCAAGTGGTGATGCAGTTCCACAATCTGCCCAAGTCATTAAAGAGGAGCGGACACGAGTTGCTTTAGCAGATCTGAAAGTTCTTTTGGCAAAGAAGATAGATCAGGAGGAAGATAAAGTTGTATCGAGAAGGGATTGATTTTGGTTCGACAGAGTGGAAACTCAGAACCACGCATCATAAGCCCTACACAGTTGGGGAGGATAGGTAGTAGCGCGAAGGGCATGTTAATCATGTCCATGGCACATATTGCCGTTGTCAATCTGTGAGAATTTGGGGTTAGATAACCATATTTGGTGCGATCTCATTGGCTGCTCTATGTGGCGTTTTTGTGGCGCTACTGTGGCGTGGGGGGGTCCAATATTTTTTCCCTCACCAAAATAGGTCCCACTTGTAACAATAATAAGTCCGCGTCGCTCGCGTTGATTGCTTTATCCCCGCATAAATTTGTTAGTCTAATGGTTATCTATCGATTCACGTCAATTCTTTGTAATTTAAGGCTTGTAGAGGTTGTCGTTTTTTTTGAAAATGTGGTGTTTTGACATTTTCATGAGGGCGGGGAACAAAGTTCCGACACCACATCTACATCGATTCTGACTTCAGTCTTACTCGCTATACTTCTTTTTAACTCCTATCTCACCCGTAATATTACGTTGCACCATTCAAAAATCTCCTCACACGGAGTCATGACTCTTTTCTTTAATTCCGATAAGTTCCTGGCTTTCCTCCAACACTCGGATGAGGAATCTAGAGTCAAGCTATTAACTAATTTCTTCGATAAAGCATTACAATAACAGGTCAATTTTAAGCTTTTGGGCGAGCAGTTGGCGTCCTGTTAACATCAAATTGTGGAAGCTAACGTAATCATAAACAAGTACAAGGAAGAAGCTTTAGATTCATAATTCGATGCTTTTTTGCTCTTGAAGAGCTGTGCTGTCAACGAGTTCAGACTTGCTGAGGCTGAGCGTCGCCTCAAAGAATTATCCTCTGATACATCTGACCCGTCTATCACTGCAGGTAGCGGGAAATCCGAGCTCTTCAGGATCGATGATAGATTTAAACGTGAAGTCAAATCCATATACCCTTCGCTTTGACGACAAATACGCATAGCGTTGGCCAGGAACATGGATAGATACCATTCTCTTCAATCACAAAAAACCCTCATCTATCAAAATCTGGGCCCTGCGCCAAAATCATTCTTAGACCGTCATCTACTAGATGGCAGAAATTTTAACTTCAAGACTATAGAAGCTGTCTGGGAGGTTCTCGGCGTCAGCTATAAGAATGCTAATGAGAAAGAAGCCCGGGATGCTTTGAATCTCTTGGCGCAGGGAAAACGTTCTTTTGGTTGTTCTCTTGCTGAGTTTCAGCGTTTGGTAAGCCAGTCTAGCATATCTGACGATAAATTCGTTGTATTGGTATGAGAAACGGGGCTTTGGACGTATTAAGGACTAGAATTAGCCAGCATCAGGATATCCACAAAAGGTATACCTTTGATGAATACGTCGCTCTATGAAAAGATACTGTCGTCCGTCTCCATTTGGAAAAATCTAGTAGGCCTAAGACCCCTAATCCGATCCTTGGGGGATAAATTTGACCTTTCCTCGGCTGACTGAAGCTTTACCGGCTGCTACAATGAGTACAAACTCGGTTCCTCTTGGTGAGGACCCAATTATCCTTGATGAAGCTAACATGTCCCATATCGAGGCTGATGGACATATTAAACCCGAAAAAAGGCAAAGAAGATTCCGATTTGAGCTATGCATGAGATGCGAAAACTTGGACATCGGTCTGAAAACTGTTGCGGGAAGGGCAAGGGCAAGCAAAAGCTGCTTAAGAAACTATATATGGAATCTAATGTTGACAACGAGGAAATGGTAGTGGCAAGATCATCTGCTTTCAAAGAGTAAACCATTGTTAAAGTCGCGGCAACGGTTGTGTCTTTTTATTTTTAAAATCCGACCTATCAATATCTAATTCGACTTCACACTCTAAGCTAAGAGCTTTAATTTCATTATGTTCTCTCTCGGCACAGAAAGTCAATATTAAGTCTCATGCATTTATTGTTTCAGGAGGAAACGATCTCGGATTCATTGATTCAAAATTCGCGCATTCTCACCAACTACTATTATCCCGTCTATCTTCCCCTTGTGTCCTTCGAGTGGTTGATGGTAGACAATCGTCATCAGGTCTAGTTACCCATATTGTTACAGCCACTCTTACCATTGATGACCACCAGGAAACGGCAAGTCTATTTGTGACAAAGTTCGATCAATAGCCTCTATTCCTCGGTCATGGTTGGCTCTCTCCTCACAATCCGTCTACAAATCGGTCTTCGAACTCGGCTCAATTTAATTCTTCATTTTGCATTAATCACTGTGTGAGAATATAATTTCATCCTTCTCAATAATACACCGAAAAAGACCAATCCTTGGTACGGGTGACAACTCACGCCTCCAATATTGCTGAACAAACAACACGGCATAGTACAGCACAGCATGATCAGCATAGCACAAGTATAAGAACTAAGTTGGGTTGAAAGTTGTAATTAGAGATCACTCCTGATGTATATATAAGGTCTGCACGTCCAAGAGTTAGGGGAGAATCATGAGAACAAAGCAGTTATCTTAATACTTCATCTACATATCTGCACCCACAGAACTCACCATCTATACTTAGATATTACTCTCAATCTATCACCTTGGAATCTCTCCATCTCATCATATCATATCTTTGACCACATTCTGAATCGTGAGTAGACATCCCCAAAGTTCTGGCACACCATATGAAACCTAGTCCCAAGAATTCATCAGTCCAATCGCTTGTTCAAATCACCTAGGACGAGGAATCAAGGGAGCACCAGACAAAACTTCCTTACTGGCTCCAACACCAATTCACTGCGTTCTCAAAAAGACTCAAGTATGCTACCTCCACATCGACCAACCGACTGTCGGATCGTTTTGAAGCAAAATGCTCAAGCTTCATCAGGTAGACTATATGTTATGTCACGTGAAGAACTGACGGCGCTCCGCGAATGGCTTAAGGACAACCTTTCAAAGGGGTTCATCCGCCCCAGCACGTCGTCAGTGGCTTCACCTGTCTTGTTTGTTAAGAGATCCGACGGAAAACTACGTCTCTGAATGGGTTACCGTGCACTAAGCTCCATGACAGTATAAATAGGTACCCAATACCCCTAATATCCGAGACTCTGGACCGCCTTTCTAAAGCTAAGAATTTTACCAAGCCAGACGTGATTTCAGCCTTTAATCATCTTCGAATCGCAAAGGGAGACGAGTGGAAAACCGCTTTCCTTACCAGATATGGGCTCTTCAAATCCCTCGTAATGCCTTTCGACCTTAATAACGCCTCTAGTACTATCCAGAGCTATATAAATGATGCTCGACACGAATATCTCGACGTCTTTTGCATAGCTTATCTTGATAACGCTTTAGTCCACAGCTCTTCCGAAGAAGAGCATCATCATCACGTTAATTTGGTCCTAGATAAACCCCAGAAAGCGGGTCTTCAACTGGATAACAAGTGCAAATTTGAAGCTCCAAGAGTCAAATATCTTGGTCTAATTATATTCAGAAAGGGCATCGAAATGGATCCTGTCGAAATCGAGTGCATAAAATCATGGAAAACGCCATCCTGCATCAAGGACATTCAGGCTTTTTTAGGTTTTGCTACTTTCTACCGTCGCTTCATCAAATCTGTCTCTCTAATTGCACGTCCGCTGACCATAATGACAAAGAAAGGTATCCCTTGGCTCTGGTCTAAGAAGTGTGACGACGCTTTCACCTTGTCGAAGAATTCCTTCACCCAAGCCCTCATTCCTCAACATTTTAATCCAGAGGGTCAATGCTACGTCGAGGTCGACTCCAGCGATTGGGCCTATTGTAGCATTTTATCCCAGTATGGTGATGACAACATACTTCATCCGAAAGCTTATTTCTCTGGAAACTTAACACCTGCTCAAGCAAACTACAAGATTTACGATAAACAACTGCTGGCCGTTGTCACCACCTTTGAACATTGGCGACCCGAACTTCAGAGAACCATGGAGCCAATTTCTGTTACATCAGGTCATATAAATCTCGAATATTTTATGACGACTAAAACTCTTAACAAGCGCCAGGCAAGATGGTCTGAGCTTCTTCCAAGTTTTAACTTCGTCATTTGATACCAGCTAGGGAAATTGGGTGCTAAGCCTGACGCTCTTGCCCGCCGATCAGAAAATATCGGCATGTAGACAGCGGAGCAAGAATAAGTTAAGACAAGACGTGATGCCAGGCTATGGATGCTGTCCTACATAACACACGAGAAAGATACAATACCTGTAATCATAATGATGTAGTGTGGTAAAGTAAATACTACTATAGGCACTGGTCCCAACACTAGTGCCGATGGCGTATAAGGGTTAGAGCACTAGAGAATCCTAGTGTGGCAAGGGTGACACTAGAACATAGCTAAACGCGCCTGGGACGACCAATGACATATACACTACTGATAGTAATGCATGGCAGGGGCAAGTGAGATTAGGAATCGCACATGGCAACAAGCACCAATGTATTGTTTACTTTTCACTGTATAAATACAACGTAAATCTGCTCTATTGAAAGAGTATAGTTAAACATTACAGGACTTTGAGCTTCACATTTTACATACTATTTACTCATCTAGGCATTCCAAACACCTTACTTCCACTTGTGTAATAGCCAATCTCAGTCAAATTTTCATCTAGTATTTCCTTCAATCGCTCATAACCATAAAAATACCACTTGGCTATAAGACCAGACCAGAATTATAGAACTCCATGCTCTGGCTATCTCCACATATATATATTATACAACAGAGGTATTCCTGACAGATATCCCGTCAGAAAAGAAGGATAAACGTCTCCGCTATCAGCGGCAAATTGTTCTCGAACCACACAACCTTGACCCTTTTATCATTCAAAATCTACAACCACCTTAAAATCTAGCAACCAGGCTCTTCAGCAATGCAGCGACTCCTACAGTATCTAAACTAGCCGACGACTTAATCACCCAGGGCTAGCAGAAGGATACTGCATCCTAGAACTATATTCAAATTATTGAAGGACCAGGGCCGCACCGATCAAAGCATTTGGACCCCACACGTTGCAGTATCCGAGATGGTCGCTTGTACTACGATAACCTACAGTATTTCCCCGATATACCAGAGTTGAAACTTCTATTAATAAAAACTATCACGATCATCCAAGTTGTTGACATCACGGTCGGAATAAGGTTTTCGCCGAACTCACTCAGGACTATCAGTGGCCAAATATGCTACACCTAATCACACAGTAAACCAATAACTGTCATACCTGGAAACGAATAACTCCATCTCGTCTCAAGTATCAGGGCACACTCAAACAACTCCCGGTACCTGAACGCCGTTGGCGCAACATTTTAGTTGATTTTATTTGCCCACTACCCGAATCTGAGGGGTATGATTGTATAATGGCGGTTTGCTATAGGCTGACCAAAGCACGTCAATTTATTCCATGCAAGACCACTATTGACGCAGCGGGGACGGGTAGTTTGTTCTATTGTCATATTTGGAAACACTATGGATTTTGAGAGTCAGTCGTATCCGATAGAGGCCCACAATTTCTCTCGACGTTCTGGTAAGTTGTGTATGACTAAACGGATACAAAATTTTTACTTTCGACCGCATGGCATCATGAATCTGACGACTAGACCGAGCGTTTTAACGGTATTTTGGAGCGTTGAGAACTTATTGTAACTATCAGCAGAATTAATGGGTCCGTTGGTTACCTTCTGCTGAATTCAATTCTAACACAGAATCTGACACCACCAAATTCACGTCTTTCTTTGCCAATTCGGCTTAACATCCGAGGTCAGCAATAATACCATGCCGAGATTCAAATCGTCCACCCGTGTCCGATTATCTCCGTGCCCAACGAGACCTTGCGAGTCAGTTTGTCAACTAAATGAGGGAAATAAATAAGTTCCTCGACGAGAATATGAAAGTATCCTAGGCTTTCTACGAAAAACACGTCAATCAGCATCGATCAATCCCTCCCACTTATCAAGTGGGTGATAAAGTGTTTTAAAATGCAAGAAATATAAGCACCAAAAGACCTAGTAAGAAGTTAGACTGGAAAAATCTCGGCCGCTTTCCGGTCACCAAAATCGTAACTAGTCACAGCTATCAAGTCCTATTACTCGATGATCTCAATTCCATGCATTCAGTTTTCCACACCAGTCATCTCTGACCTGATCCAAACAATCCAATGCCGGGCCGGACAAACGACCCTAACTCTCTTGTGGTAATCGACGACTACAAGAATCACTTGCATGAAGTTGACGCGATTATTAGCTCTAGACGTAGTAAAAAGCGCGGATTCGAATATCTTGTTTGATTTACTGGTCAATTCGAAACGTCTTGGAGACCTTGTCTGATTTCGTTAGTGGAAATCTTGATGAGTCTCTTAACTCATACCATTCAAAGTACCCTCGCCGCCCGAAACCTACCGCTAGAGAAATCTCTGAAGCTATTACCATCTCGAGATCAAGTGTTCCTACCATAACTGATAACATCACCCCCTAGATTCTGTTGGGACATCAGCATGTTGACGTATGGACTACTGTCGGGGCTCCCATCTGTGAGAATTACCATCCAAGCTCTATCATACCTTTCTCGATTGCTACCCACCACTCTTGTAGACAAAGTTCCATTGCTACAAACAACGACATCATGCGCTACTGCCAGATTTTATACTACAATTGTATCAGCCGCCACCGCGACTGCTATTTCTGGAAAAGTAAATAGGTGGAGCGTACCTTCATTTATAACACATGTATGTAAAGCAATGAAGAGGGAAGAAACGAAGGACGTATGAGAAGAGAGCAAGAGACATGACTTTACACATCACTGATTGATTCTAGGGTATATTTCATATATATATATATCACTGATAATTTGAGATAGATTGAATGATACAAGACACCTTCTACATCTCTCATAATTTCTGATTCCTATTTTTGACCTTACAATCACAACTCCAGACACCATCACTGAAGCAGACCCTCGCTAGTTAACTGATGATCTTCAAGCGGCTACCCTAAATTAATCGGTGCTTGTTCATCCTATTATTCATGGGCTCACGTCGCTCGACTGCGATGTCCGAGCGTTACAGAGGTTCTAGGCCCTCGGATGGATTGTGCTGAGTATCGGGTTTCGCCGAAAGGATATTCTGAGATTCGTGGATTGAGTCTTTAAAGTCATGTATGTAGCAAGTGATACACCACCTTGCCGAAATCGTGCAACGTCATAGTTTACTATCTATATCTATTCTGATATGAGTCTTACCCGCTTTTCTTCTTAATTCCTACTACCCGTAACACCAAGAACACTTATACATCCCCTCCTATGCATCCTTCACAGTCCCTGTCCAACAGTATTCCTCTCACGTATCTTCAGTAGATTACCTACTCAATGAAGGCCTCATTGCTCCTCTATCTTCCGTCTACAGTCAACAAAAAGGAGGCCACTCGAGGGTGTATTACTGCCGGAAAAAATACCCCACAAACAACTTGGTGCAGGGCTCCCTACTACCGACGTCAGGACTAAATCCGAAGACATAACTACTCTTTTGAAGCGTTCAGAGAGGCGAAGATTGCCACCGAACCGTCCCCTCATCACACACTCCCCACTTTTAAGTTACGTAATTGAATACGTTTCAAGAAAAATAGGTTTGATTTGATTTGATTTCAATTAACCCGGTCAGGAACCCCAATAGGCCTATGCAGGTGACTATATCTTTATAATTTGCAGAGGAAACCGATTTGGTAAAAATCCCTTCATCATGCCTGTCTTATGACTGTTGAGTTTCGGGTTTTCCTTCAGGTAGTGCAATTCTCACTGTTCAGCCAATGTGGATCCCGTCCTATCCCTTTCCGGATCGCTTCATTTATTCTGACAATGCTGCCTCGACTTCCCCTGCAAGTTGAAACTGTTCTATCCAACCTTGTGTGAGTATCCGCTGCGTAATTCTAGCCACATCTTCTGGGCTGTTCATCATGGCTTCGAAAGATTTATCTTTGTCTAATCTTAAGACTTCGCCTCTTCCAATTGCGCACTACAGAAACGGCAAGACTACGTGCTTGACGTTTTGGGACAGATGTCCACATTGACAACTTGGGTCGTGCACCCCAGGCAATTTTCTTCTTAACAGGTAAGAGTTGAGCCCAATATGCTCACTTCTCAGCTAAATGGCAACTTTGGGCCCGGCTAAGGGATTGGTGGATATTTACCAGTGTACCTTTTGAGTTCGGTCTTTTTCTGCCTGTTTGCTTGTCGGTGATTATCTTTGCTGCATTCCATAATTCGGGACCTACAGTCGCTCGTCGACCAAAACGCTGCACCTTATGTTCCTCCAGGAGTTTGCCCACCCCTGGAAAGTTACTAATCTACCAGCCTCTTTCTGTCTATCCCTGTTCATCTCTTTACCACAAAATTCTGTCCATTCGGCTACATCTTTAATCCTGAGCAGGACATGTCGTCTCTCCCATTTACGGACAGCTTGACCTCGGCACATGCCAAAGATATTGTCTTTTGGACAGAAGTTTTATCTGATAGTCCGGCGTGTTTGACCCTTCTTTACTTTAGGTAGATTTCGATTCGTAGTACGGATGATTCGTGTCTACCACCCTGCTGCTGATAGATCTATACACACCTGTAACTAGTTTTAAGCATTTTCTTTTAATTCTTCTTGGGGGAAGAAGAATCGAGTATTGTGGTTATTTATTTTATTTCATGCCTGTTTCTCTAGCAACGTAACCTCATGTTTATAAGATAAGACAACAGAAAGACAGAATGCTAATTAAATCTCTCGATAGTACAACAAGTCGTCCAACCTCAACCTCAACTCCTTAGATCATAAACCTTAAAATCATAATAATCCAAAGTACATATGTACATACACAGTCGCGTTTTGTAGTATACACTTATATTTTGGGTAGGAGTAGAGTTACGAGGTGTCACAATCGATGTCGACTTGGTAGCTTGGAGAATGATATTTTCGAGAATTACTAAGAAAGCAAGAGGCGGCGTGAGATTGGGTCTATAGCAGGGAGTAACAAGGCAAAGAAGGAAGTAAGGATAAAGGACTGGGACTAGGAATAACTGAAATAAGGAACTAGGTGAACTGGAGGGTCTAGGATAACTAGGTTCTGGGATTCTGGGGTTCTAGAAGAGACAAAAGACAAAGCGTAAGAGCTATTCTCTGAAGGCCGAAGGTACTTATATACATTATTTGACCAGAGATCATATCAAACCAAATCAAACAAAATAAAATATATTAGTATCGTGAAGCGTATAGATCCATGGCAAAGCGCGAGTCGGCAATATGGATGAAACAAGACCCATGTAAAACCCCCAAAGGAGATACGCCGAGATAGAAAATTATCCAAAGCTAGACAAAACGAAGCGAACCGAAATGCAACCCGAGACAACCAAGGTAGTCTTATTAGGACGTGTCAAACAAATAAAGAACAGACATTACAAGGTCAGACAAAATCTGACACGGGGTGATCGCAGCTCGTGGTTGGGAAATGGTGTCCGTGCTTTGCATTGGTTCTCTTACATAACCTAGAGTATCTCCAATATGAAGGGACAAGTTCATTCAATTTAAATTACAGTACAATCTCGCTATAACAATATGGGGCAAAACTTAACCAAGGCTCCCGATGGGAGGATTCAATTGAATTGGCCATTCGAGAGCCTTGGTTCAGTTTTACCCCACATTGTTATAGCGAGATTGTATTGTATATGATCATTCTGATGTATCAGTCTGATTTCCTTTCCCAAGGAAATACCAACACTGATAAGTGATATCACAAATTAGGAGACTTGGACTTTGTTAATACTCACTGTACGTAAAGAATGTAACAGCTGGTAAGCTGTATAATTCAAGTAGCCGATGCTATGCATAGGCGTGCATAATAATAAGTGGATATGCCTTGCATTAATATTTCCAGGCAGGGTTGCCTAGCTGGTACTTTTGGGTCTCTCAAGAAGCTTCCTGTTACAGGCCTGGTGCCTGAAGATTTAAAGGCTGATGCCTAAGGTGTTTAGTGATGTGGGGGGGGGGGGTGCTGGTCGCCGATCTGTTTTCGCTAGCGCGTCAAGGATATGGCTTCCGGAAAAGCCTAACTTGCAACATGCAAATCATCATTAAAAAGGTATCAGACTGGGAAGGCGTTGGCGGTAAGAAAGGGGTTCTAACTTATTCATAAAGATGTAGAGGAGCAGACTTAGATCGGTAGATTTAATATATTCTTTGATTTATGCTCCATCCTAACTATTTTTTAGATATCTCGGTCCTTAACCCTCACATTATATTAAATCTCCTGTCTTACTGGAATTCCGTACCAATAAGAGCTGAAGAGAAGACGGAATCTCAGTTGCTCGTAAGGAGCCATCGTTGTTTGCTCGCAAGGAGTTCGTTGTTGTTGCTCGAAAGGGGCAGAATAGGTGTTATATTATTTGCCGCTCGGAAGGAGCTTGTTGTTGTTGCTTCAAGAGTGTGAAGTTCATGAGTTTTGCTTGGAGGGAGAGCAAGTATTTTTCGAAATTTTCTAACTACATGACTTGGCGTGAACCAGCAGATTCCGACAGTGATTTAGAAATAACCGACGCCCCGCTGTTAGTCAAAAGTCAAGAAAATACCAGCAACTCAGATCAGGAAGAGCTTCCTAAGTGCAAGATGGGCAACACAGACGAAGCTATACTCAAGAGATTAGACCTTATGATGGAAGTCATGGAGGGGATGAAGATGAAACTGGAGAAACAGGATGAAAAGATTGCGGAATAAGCAGAGACAATCCAACATCTGCGGAAGGGCAAAGGTATTGAGAGGCATGAGCCTCGCATTGTCGAAAACGATAGAATGGAGATTGATGAAAAGTCTGTGCACGACAATTACAGACCACCACATCGCACAGGGGAATTGAAGTTGTTCAGTGGAGACCGTGTCGAGTGGGTAGCTAGGCGCACTGAAGCTCAGACAAAGCTGAGAGCTGACGGTCGCGCAATTGGGAATGATGAAGAGCAGTTTGGATACTTGTACATGCATCTACAAACAAGTGCTCAGAGAAGAATTCAGCAGTGGTACAACATGTGCCTGAAGCTCCGTATCAACTGCAACCCTACAGCATTTTTTGACCGAGCCGAAGCTACGTTCGGGGACCCAAATGAGAAAAAGAACGCCCGGACTTTATTAAATGCAATTAAACAAGAGGATAACGAGTCTTTTTCCGATTTCATAACTCGATTTGAAGAACTCCTTGCTCAGGCGGGAGGCGAGGAATGGCCACAGGATAACCAGGTCAATGCGCTCGAGGAAGCAGTAAATAAGGAAATGCAGTCACGCCTAGTGTCTTATAAGATGGAGGACCCGTCATATTACACTTTCAGGGCAGCATGCCTATCTATTGATGCCAAACTCCAGGCAATGAGAATGAGATCAAGATTAAGCTGTGCGACAAGCAGGGGCCTGGCTTCATCATCTTCCGCTGCTAGCGGCCAACGAAATAACTTAAGACCTCTAAATAACAGTAGCAATTACAACCGGCAGGAAAGAGCGCCGTGGGCTTCCGCTGAGGAAAGGGAGAGACGTAGACTAGAAGGGTTGTGTCTACGGTGTGGGGGGTCAAACCATCATCAAAGGAGATGTAGGTTTCGAAGTGCGTTTGATCCTCGGAGTGGAGGCAATGCCCAAGTTAATGAAATGAGGGATATTGAAAACGCGGGAGAACCACAGCAAAATTTAATGATTGAAGCCTCGCAAAGTTATTCGGGAAATGTGTAACTCCTAGCGAAAGTCGCCACTGGGAGTATTTAGTGGATGTAGATAGAAAAATTGATCACTCTTCTCCTACATCATGCGCAAACATGATCACTAATGAGACAGAAAAATCTTGTTTGAAATTTTCGACGGACAGAAATCATAAGCTGAACAACTTAGAAGACCTGAATCCTAGCAGCAGAAATGTTCAACACGAATCAAATTTGCAGCCGCTAAGGACGGTCGAAGTAAATGACATTCCTTACGAAAAGAGTGTAGGGAATAAACAAAGCAGTGATGAAGGCCAAAGGACCACTTTAACCATCGAGGCCAACAGTATTAATAGTGAGGAAACGCGGATAGAGGCTAAGATGGAAACTATGCCAATGATGGTGGACGTGCAGGTGAATGATATAGCATACGAGGAAGCTCTGGTAGATACGGGAAACACATGCTATATCACCATCAGTGGTAAATTGGCAACGAAGTTGAAACTCCCTCAGCAAGAACTACTTAGGCCTAGACAAGTGCAAGGAGTGAGTCAGGGAATGGATGAAATGATCACGCATCTGGCCTGGGCAAAAATTGATATAGGTGGATATCAAATTAAAAAGGCCTACATGTATGTGATACCAAAACAGCGTCAAGCAATGATCCTAGGGTTGCGATGGATGGAAGAGCATGCCGTAACCGTTGATTGCGATAACAAAGTTCTGAAGTTCTACAGGCGTGGAATTGAGGTCAAGTCATCACCCATGAAACCCCAGATCGATTGTGTATTGCTGAAGGCCACTGGGCTCGATAAGAGTTTGGCTGCGGAGCCTATGCAAATATTTGCAGCGTCAATGCATGATATCGAGAAAGCTCTAAGCGTTAAAGCGCCGGTGGATCCTTGAGAATTTTTACCGGAATATCTCCTTCCGTTGGTTGAGGCTTTCGAGCCAAGTAATGCAGCTATGCTGCCACCTCACCGCCCAAATATAGATCATTAAATGCCGTTAGAAATAGATGAGAATGGAAGAGAAAAACAAGTGCCGTGGGGTCCACTTTACAGCATGTCTCGGGATGAATTATTGGTGTTGCGTAAAACACTTACTGAGCTGTTAGATAAACGCTGGATAAGGCAGAGCAAAAGTCCTTGCAGAGCGCCAGTATTATTTGCCAAAAAACCAGGAGGTGGGCTGCGCTTTTGTGTGGATTATCGTGGTCTAAATACGGTGACAAGGAAAGACCGTTATCCAATTCCTTTGATAAAGGAAACTTTAGAAGCAGTAGGAAGGTCTAGATGGTTAACAAAATTGGATGTCAGCTCAGCGTTTCATTGAATCAGGATTGCCAAGGGTGAAGAGTGGAAGACAGCTATGCGAACCCGTTATGGAACTTCCGAATGGTTAGTAACTCCATTTGGACTTAGTGGAGGACCGGCGACATTCCAGCGATACATAAATTCTGTCTTGCAGCAACACTTGGATGAATTTTGTACAGCATATATTGATGATGTGCTCATTTTTACCAACGAATCACAAGCCGATCATCGCGAGAAGGTCAAGTTAGTGGTAACGAAATTGATGAATGCTGGATTAACAATTGATGTTAAGAAATGTGCATTCGAAGCACCGAGTGTAACCTATTTAGGGTACATTGTAGAGGCAGGTAAGGGACTGAGAATGGATCCCTCCAAGATTCAAGCAATTCTAGACTGGCAGGCTACGACAACGGTAAAGGGAGTTCGGGGTTTTCTGGGTTTCGCAAATTATTATCGGATGTTCATCCCGCAATACTCAAGAACAGTATATCCTTTGACCGCACTGACTAAAAAGGGAGTAAAATTTAATTGAACCAAAGACTGTGAAGCAGCGTTTCAGGATTTGAAACAACGATTTATGAGAGATCCTATCTTGGTTCCTTTTAATCCTGAGGCACCGACGAGGATTGAGCCAGACGCAAGTAAATGGGCAGTTGGAGGGGTACTCATGCAGTGCCAGAACAAGACATATGAGGAGCAAGATGATGCTGCGGCCGTGTGGCGAACTGTAGCTTACTTCTCGCGAAAAAATTCCCCAGCTGAATGTAACTATGACATTCATGATAAGGAATTATTGGCTATTATCCGCTGTATTGAGGACTGGGACTCGGAGTTGAGAAGTTTGGCAAATCCGTTCCGTATTTTGACAGATCATAAAAATTTGGAAGCATTTACAAAAATAAGAGGCAAGCCGTTGAATGAAAGGCAGATTAGGTGGCAAGAAAAACTCTCGCGTCATCGATTTCTGCTGCAATTCCGACCGGGGTTAGAACAAATTCTGGCTGACGCACTATCTAGGCGTGATCAGGATGTCCCAAAGGGGAAGGAGAGGGAAGAAGTTAACAATCTGAAACGAGTTTTGATATCGCCAGAGTTGATAGTGTCACCAGTTCAAGTTGAACAAAATTCACTGTTTGAGGATAGTGAACTGCAAAATATGTGGCAGTCAGGAATAGAGCATGACGACGTGTATCAAGAGTTGTTTGAATCAGTACAACGTGGTGATCGAAAGATGCCTGTCTCAATTACGCGTGTTCAAATTTCAGAATGCTCAATTGGAAGTGATGGATTGTTGAGGTTTCGAGAGAAAATTTGGATACCAGTATTTGAACCAATGAGAACACGATTGATCCAAATATCTCACAATTCGACATTGACAGGGCATCCGGGCAGGGACGAAACTTTTAGGGTGGTGTCTCGAAGCTGGTTTTGGCCAGACATGCTGAGTGACGTAAGGAGGTTTGTTAGGAATTGTGATATTTGTGGTGATGCTACGATTTGGCGTCACAAGAAACAGGGTCTATTGAAACCTTTGCCGGTGCCCGTCAGAATCTGGAATGAAATAACTATTGATTTCATCAGTGGGCTACCATTGTCCAATGGTTGTACAACAATACAAGTTATCACAGATAGATTAAGCAAAGCAAAGTCATATGGGGCAGTAAAGGAAGGTGAACTCACCGCAGAGGCTACAGCTTCAAGATTTGTAGAAAGGCACGTGAGATATCACGGATTTCCACAGGGGATCTATATGAGTTTCTGTCAGCTTAACAAGATAGATGAATATGACTCTGTAACAAAGAGTCTGAAATATAAGGTGATTCTGTAAAGAAGAATCTCGAAGATGAGCTTGAGGAAATTCAAGACGTAAAAATAAAGTCACTCTGTGAATGAACCTCAATTGTTGTTTATTCTCTTCTCCCCTACTCCGTCCTTCTATCTACCTCTATATACCTATTCCCTTAGTTCCCAGAAAAAACTTTGTAAGAGAGTGTCTAAGCATATCGATCTAAGATGGATAAAAATAACAGAAAGTAAACTAATAATAATAATAGTAATAACTCTTGCAAAAGATTGAATGATTTGTGGAAAGTTGACGCAACATTCCAGTGAGAACTAACCCTTTGATGTAAAACCCAACTATTCGGGAGTGTGAAGCTGATTGCGTACTCATCCCAAACATATTTACCTGATTCATGCCTGAGGAGTTGGCATAAGTCGTGCCTGAGGAATTGACCTGATTCATGCCTGATGTTGATTTATCCCAACCTGTGACCAACTAACCATTATTGAATGGAAAGGTTTATCAAAAAATAGTATACTTTTAGAAATAGGAATTACTGAGTCTTACACACCCCCTCAGGATTCATGTAGTGAGTCCTGCGAGTTGTTAATTTATTGTGAAGTTGTTCCAAATTAGTCTAACGTTGTAGAAATAATATTCCGATCCGAAATAAGGGTTTTAATGTCTTCCATACCAATTTGTTCTATAAATTTGGCGTGTTTCTGTGGATGTTCTTTTGTGAAGCCATCTGCGACCATCTCAGCGGTAGGAACCCACTCTACCTTGATTCTCCCGGCCTGGCATTCTTGCCTTATCCATAATTGATGGATATCTACATGTTTCAATTTTGTGACAAGTTTTGGTGAGTCTTTTGTAATTAGCCTGATTGTTTGCTGATTGTCGAGAGAAATTACAGCATCTTGATTCAGGTTTAATCCAACATTTTTGAATAACCTTATCCACCACAAGTATTCTTTGGCTAAAGTTGATACTGCCAGCAGCTCTGCTTCTGTGCTTGAAGTTGTGACAGTTTTTTGTTTCGTAGCTTTATAATGTACTATACCACCATAAAGTAATAGTGCAAATCCGCAAGAACTATGCCGGGTTTCTGGATCATCACCATATGAGGCATCACTGAAGGTCATAAGTGCTCTTTTTGTAGAGCTCGTTCTTTGTTGAAAATATCTACCGTTGTAACAAATTGCTAAAGATGGGGTTGATACTAGATATCGAAGAAGATGGTCTACACCTTCATGATGTTGGGGCCCAGGATTGGCCAAGAAGCGTGATAATATTGACACCGCCCTTGCTATATCGGGTCGTGTAGTAACTGCAGCAAAATTTACTTTGCCAACTTTATGCTGATAGCCTTTTATCTGCGCTGCTGTTGCCGTTCCTTCATAAGGAATTAGAATTTTTTGTGGAAGTGGTGTTTTGGGTGCTTTTCCAGGCTCTAAATTAAACGTGGTTTTTAAAGATTCAACATACCCATCTTTACATATCCATAGCTTTCTGGTAGGACGGTCTCGAATTATCCGAATTCCTAGGAAAGATTCCTCCGTTAGTTGTCTGCTTTCAAACTTCTTGGCCAGAGCCTTTTCGAATTCATCTGCTTGTTGTGAATCTGATTGATGGTAAGTCACTAGTATATCATCCACATAAAATACCAAGGTCATGTACTGGTTTGTGACCATACAATTAACTCCCGGAACCTGGTAAAAATCTAAATCCAACAAAAAAGATAGAAACTCGTCATACCAATATAGCGGTGAAAATGTGAAGCCATACAGGGCTTTCTGTAGCTTGAGTGCTATTCTTTTCCCATTAATATCTCGTTCGAACCCTTTTGGGACATGACAAAATACGTCGCCTCTAATTGGAGCATTGACAAACGCATTGACTACATTGTACTGCCGTATTTCCAAATCGTGGGCCGCGGCAATAGCCATCATTGCTCTAAAAGATTGACTAGCCAATGTAGCTGCATACGGATCTTCCTCTGATTGAAGTAGATCTCCCCTAGCTCATATTCTTGGCTTAAATTTTATCAAAAAACCATCTGAATCGAATTTGTAAGTGAAAATCCAGATCACAGGTACAATGTAAGCATTCTCTGGTATTTCTGACTTGCCTATATAGGTCCAGGTACCTTTTTCTTCTAGAGTAGCAAATTCCTTTTCTGCAGCCCTCTGAAATTCAGTAGAAAACTGATGCCGCAGCATTTGATCCCATCCTTTGAGCGGAGGTGGTAAGTCTTCTCTAGTCAGCCTAGTCCGGCTTTTTGTTTTCACTATGGCTGAACTAAATGCTAGATGATATTGGGCGAATTGAGAGAAATTTTTGGAACTCCAGGTTCTTGTGGACAGAATATTCTGTGGATCAATGTCGGGATTGATTAATGCGGCATTTATTGCTCGATTTCCTTTTGCTCTACCAAGCTCACGGCCATTATCCATCGCAAGAGGAGAAGGTATTTTTAGAGATTGATTTTCATTGTACGTGTCTAAAATGCTTTTATCTTGTCTTTGTTTTTGAGTAAGTGATGAGTTTTCAGGAAAACTGCCAGGCAAGTTAGTCTCGTTTTTGGGAACCTTTGGATCTTTGTTTGATTTTTTAATATCTTGTTGTATATTTGTTAGGATTATTTGTTGCTGTTCCGATAGGTCTTCTTCAAGACGTTGTGGAGAGGGGCCTTGTATGAGATTGGGCCATTCTAGCGCTTGAATTACTTCTTGCTCTGAAATTTCTTTAATGGCAATTGCGTCTAGATGATGAGGATTATAGAGATTTCCAGAATCAATTCTCACATCCCTCGAGTTAATGATTCTCCCTAAACTTGGAACCCACACTTTGTATATATTAGTTGATTCCCATCCAATTAAGTATCCCACGTGGGCGCGTGCTAGTAGCTTATCTAAGCGAGGTAAATTTTTCTTGAGAGCGTAGACTTTACTCCCAATAATTTCCAAGTGTGACAATGGTGGTTTGTACCCGTAAATGCACTCAAATGGAGTTTTCCAACCGAGTTTTTTCGAAGGTGTTCGGTTCATAATATCTCCTACTATAACTACCAATTGAGGCCATAAGTCTTGTGGAAGGTTTGCTTCGATAGCGAAAGCCCTTGCTTTTAATATAATCCATCTTCCGTTAACTTCAGACTGGCCATTTTGCTCCGCCGTTCTAGGTGCAGTTCGTTCGACCCTGAATCCTTTTTCGACCGCTAACTCATTCAACGATTTTTGAAGCGTAGCTTCACCATCTAAATGTATATATTTCACATGATAACCCATAGTAGTGACTGAAGCCAGAGTCCTCTTTGTAAAATTGATTGATTCTGATTTTTTAAACATGGTAAATACCATATTGAAGAGGGTTTTGGCACACTGAAAATGGATTATGTGATTATTAGAATTAAATCAACTGTAATTCTTTCAAAAGGTTTTGTATGAGGATGTTCTTTAGTAGAAACCCTGGATATGATATTATGTGCTTTAGATAGTGCACAGGTTTCGCATTCGATTGTTTTTGGGGCTGGTATTGTGTTCATTACGGTAATCGATCCATCCCTTGCTGCATCGGCGATATGATCGACTACTTCTGGTGAGGGATGGCCAAATATTCTGTGAAGTTTAACTTTATCAAATGTTTTGTGATGTCCTTTGTAAGTATTATCATGAGTTTGACTACCCGATAAAGCAACTTGATGTCCTTCAAGGTTTTTACGTATCGCGAGATTCTGAATGGGGTACTTTTCAAATGTCCAGTACATTCCACTTTGAAATAATGAACAAAAAAAAGAACCATCGGAGCGAGCCATTGACAATGGTGTCATTAAATTCCAATGTACGCCTTTTAGATTCATCAGATGTAACAATACCAAGCTTGTCATAAATCCTGGTATTAATGCGACTCGATTTAGAGTATGTGTCGATCTCCTTCGGGTGTTATAATTGATATTTTGCAGGTTCCCCAAGCTTCAACTGCGTATTTTGTTCTTCCTGAAATTATCTGATTATTTTGAGTAGATTCTTCTGTCCTCTGGAAATTATGAGCAGCTTCGTCATTGCAGATGTGAACATCAGATCCACCATCTAAGACACAGTGATTGTATAGATGAAATTCTGAAAAGGATTCATGATCTACTGTTGACATTGAAGTGCTCTGATTAACTTGTGATCCTAGATGAGTTGTAAAAGAGCCCAAGTTATTTGATGGATTTCCAAAATTTTTCTGTTGATTGATATTTCCTGAACCAGATGATAACGCTAACTTGGGAGTTGAACTTGGATCATACCCAAACTTTCACTTCAGTGTCCTTAAAAGTTTTTCCATTGAACTTGGTCTTAGTCTTTCGTTGATCTTGTCGAATATTTCCTGTCGATATGTGAATTTTGAAGGGCATTTTGTACCTCTGTAGTTAATATAGTAGCACCGTTTGTACAGATGTTTCAACCCACACAAACACACTTTTTCTCCATTTTGATTTCTACCTATGAGAAATGTCGAGTGATGTAAGAGTATGGCTAGTGTTGCCTCGTTATTCATCCTTGTAGATTGTTGGACAGGCTACCGGGCTAGCCGTGAAGGCGCGGCCGCTCGAAGACTAGACCGCCCCAACGTTTTCTTTCATTTGTGGGACCTCGGTAGTATTTAGGTGGGGGCTAGTCCGGGGGGGGGGGATAAACGGTTTCTATTTAATAGTTGCTGTCGACCTTACTAAAAGGGTTGTGCAACGTCTTGTTAATTATTATCCTGCTTTGACCACAATCTCAGATTAAACATTTATCCCCAACTTTCCTGCACAATCTTCTCTGAATATCGCCTCCGTATTATCTTGTAACCCTCTCTCACCTCCGCTGTGTGACAAGTGAGAGGAGCTTATCTCGTTTTCATCCTGATTTTTCGCTGCAAAAACTCCTGATGAATTTGTGATGTTTGTAGAGATGGCAATATTTTGTTAAAAAATCTCGTTCAGCCTTTGATGTTGACGGAACTCTTTGAGATATCCTGGAAAATCTGGTGTAATTCTGTCGTACTCTAAGTCTAGTCCAAGAGCAACGAGATTAGCTGTCGCCCATGCCTCGTCTATTGTGCGAGTAACAAATAAAAAATCATACTGTGCTTGAGGAGATTCTGCAACAGTTAATTTCAATTCCTTAGCTTCTTCAAAAACTGATTCCCATTCGTCTAATCAGGGACGTATCATTCGGTCTCTTGGTGGTAATTTAAGACTGTTCCACTTTTGAATCAGTTCTTGTTTCCTGGCTTGGTCTGAAGGTCGAAATTTGTTACTCAAATGTTTAAGTATTTCTTTAACTGTGGATGCATTTTTTAACTGTGATAAGAGATTTTCAGAAATTGAACCCAAAATCTTATTTTGTACTGCCTCCAGTCTACGTTCAATTTCCTGAATTTCCATTTTCTCTTCTTTCCACAAGTTGTCTCAATATTTGAAGTCTTCCAGCTCAATTGGCGTGAGACGAGAGATTGATGAGGCCGCAGGATTGACCTCCGATGGAGTTGGAAGTGCTGGTAGTTTTGGAATTTCTGTAGTGTTGTCGGCTTTTGGGTCAATGTATTTCCATACATTTTTGAAATCCGTTGTACTATTACCGTTCGACGCCATCTTGATAGTATAAATCCACTCCAGGTAGTTTTGAGATCCCTGTAAAATGATGACACCACTTGATGGGTTTGTTGAGTAAGAGAATCCTGAAGACATAGTTGAATAAAGGTTTTCGACAAAGAAAAAAAAACGATGTTTTTTTTGTGATAGAATTTTTAGAATAGAAAGAAGTAAAACAAAAAAAAAAAAGCTGAATGATGATATCCGAGTGCAGTATTAGCAACCCGGGCTCATAACTATATGAGTTTCGGTCAGCTCAACAAGATAAATGAATATGACTTTGTAACAAAGAGTCTGAAATATATGGTGATTCTGTAACAAAGAGTCTGAAATATAAGGTGATTCTGTAAAGAAGAATCTCGAAGATGAGCTTGAGGAAATTCAAGACGTAAAAATAAAGTCACTCTGTGAATGAACCTCAATTGTTGTTTATTCTCTTCTCCCCTACTCCGTCCTTCTATCTACCTCTATATACCTATTCCCTTAGTTCCCAGAAAAAACTTTGTAAGAGAGTGTCTAAGCATATTGATCCAAGATGGATAAAAATAACAGAAAGTAAACTAATAATAATAATAGTAATAACTCTTGCAAAAGATTGAATGATTTGTGGAAAGTTGACGCAACATTCCAGTGAGAACTAACCCTTTGATGTAAAACCCAACTACTCAGGAGTGTGAAGCTGATTGCGTACTCATCCCAAACATATTTACCTGATTCATGCCTGAGGAGTTGGCATAAGTCGTGCCTGAGGAATTGACCTGATTCATTCCTGAGGAGTTGACATTAGTCGTGCCCGAGGAATTGACCTGATTCATTCCTGAGGAGATGACATTAGTCATGCCTGAGGAATTGACCTGATTCATGCCTGATGTTGATTTATCCCAACCTGTGACCAACTAACCATTATTGAATGGAAAGGTTTATCAAAAAATAGTATACTTTTAGAAATAAGAATTACTGAGTCTTACAGGATCGTCAGCGATCGCGGTGTTCAGTGGGTTAATGCTTTCTGGAAACGTGTATGTGAGTTGATAGGGATCAAACGTCGTCTATCTACAGCATACCATCCAGAGACAGATGGCGCAACAGAAAGAGAAAATCAAGAACTAGAAAGGTACATTAGGTGTTTTGTTTCCTATAGCCAGAAGGACTGGGCAGATCTACTGTCAATAGCTGAGCTAGCAGCAAACAACTAAAACAGCGCTTCCACAGGATTGAGCCCGTTCTTCTTGACTCATGGATATAACGTCGACCCTGTAGAGACGAGAGAAGAAGTCGTTACAATAACTAATCCGAAAACACCCGTTCAAAAAGCAGAAAATATGGTATCAAAATTGAGGGATGCCCAAAAAATGGCAGAGGCAGCAATAGTCTCCGCTCAGCAGAATCAGGAGGCAGCAGCCAACAGAGGAAGGGCACAAGCTCCGGAATACAAAGTTGGAGATGTGGTGCGACTTAATCTCCGCCATGTCCAAACAGATCGACCATGCAAGAAGTTTGATTGGCTGCACAGCAAATATACAGTCACTGAAGTAATTGGTAGTCATGCATATCGTTTGGATGTTCCAAGAGGTATTCACAATGTTTTTCACACGTGTTTGATAAGACCAGTGGCAAACGATCCGCTTCCATCACAGTTACAAACAGATCACCAGCCGCCAGCAATTCTGACCAGTGAATCAGGTGAAGAAGAGTGGGAAGTAGAGGCCATTCGAGACGTGCGAAAACTCAAGCAAGGACGAGGATTCCGAATGGAGGCGTTGATTAAATGGGTAGGATATCAAAGACCAACATGGGAACCCATCAAAAATGTGGAGGACACTGTGGCTATGGAAGAATACTATATTTTCAATGGTTCTTAGTAGAACCTAGGAAGAGGGAGGGGTAATGTTACAGGCCTGGTGCCTGAAGATTTAAAGGCTGATGCCTGAGGTGTTTAGTGATGTGGGGGGGGGTGCTGGTCGCCGATCTATTTTCGCTAGCGCGTCAAGGATATGGCTTCCGGAAAAGCCTAACTTGCAACATGCAAATTATCATTAAAAAGGTATCAGACTGGGAAGGCGTTGGCAGTAAGAAAGGGGCTCTAACTTATTCATAAAGACGTAGAGGAGCAGACTTTGATCGGTAGATTTAATATATTCTTTGATTTATGCTCCATCCTATCTATTTTTTAGATATCTCGGTCCTTAACCCTCACACTTCCAGAGCATTCCGGGTGATGCTCTCTTTGGGAACATCAGATGATACAGTCCAACCTCTATAGCAATCCCCCGAGTAACAATATCTCATTAACAGCAATATATTTCCCCGTCACTGTTAGAACCTCACCAAATTATTGCTTCTTCTCCTCTTCAACGATATAACAATATCCCTCCAGACTCCAGGCCAAAATATTGTTGTCAGTGGCCAAAGAAAGACTTGTTGTATCATGAGTAGGTTTTCTTTTTCTAAGATGTCTATGGCAGGCTTCTATATAACAAACTTGTAACACGCTAATTAGGCCCTTGACACGCTAAACTATAATAGGACAACTACCTGGTTTTCTACTCCGAAACATATTAACAGAATGCCAACAGGCATTCTCCAATTTATCCCAGATCACGATCTGTATACCTTTGCAAAAACTGAGTGCCACATGAACTGAACAAAATGAATGAAAAAATAGTGCATAACTCAAAGACATTGTCTATAACCTCAAATATCCTAATAATCTTTGGTTCACTGAATGCTCACTCTGGAACATATTTGTTGGATTCGTAATTTATGGTGTAAAAATTCCAAGCAAGAAGCTAGTTTAAATATTCGTAAACGTCCTTGGTAAATAATCAATCTGCAGCTTCAAGATGTGGACCCATAAGATTTATTTTATTTTACCCCTTTTTTTTTTTTTTTTTAAATTTACCCGTTCCAAACATGTGCGCCATCTCGCTAGATCTTATTGTTTTTCACTTCATATGAATTTTTATCCTACTCTCCCTTTTGTGGCAGAAGACGTCAGCTTTGCGTAAGTACTTTTTCCACGGATATTTTGGTAACTCAAATGGCCTTCCTCATGCTTAGGGATCAAGTATCCCTCTCTGGGGCGAAAGAGCTTTAACTGGTTACTATAACGGCTGGCTAGCCGGCAAGGATCCTGTAGACCACGGTTGCCAACGCGGTCCCTGTTACGCGAAGATATTGACATGACTAGCACTCCGAAATGTAGATCAACGTCCATTGGAACAAATGTTGGGTGCAGGGGGGCAGTCGATGGGTCTAGCCCAACGTCAAGATAATTACAATTTGAGGATATTGTAATGAGGATAGCCGTGAACTACTTCCACGGCGCCAAGTTGTTTGCTCTGTTTGCAGGAGTGGAATCACATGGGCAGGGCAGGAGGAGCCTATAAAATGGGCCGTCATGTGTAGACAGATATCTCTTTCTTTCCTCATAGTGAATATAAACTTCTGATTTCAATCCTCTGAGCCAACTTAGAGACACTAACCGTGACATATATTCACTATCCTCATTCACGTACGGCACTCGGGGTATTGTACGAACGTTTTCATATAATCTTTGTACAAACTATTGATCATCCTATTGTCCCATTGTCTTCCATATTTGTTCAGGTCTCGCTTGGTTTTCTGTTAATACGCACTATCTCTCTCATCTGTTTAATTTTATTAATCTTTTTTTTTTCTTATAATTTTTTTTTTAAGTCCTATACTCATATTTACGTTTTGCGATTTTGGTTGCTACAGCTGTCAATTGTTCCTTTTTGTTAGTTGACTGTTTAATTCATCAACGTGCCGAGGGTTTAATTTGTGTCTACTTTATTTATCTAAATGTTGACGTTTCATGATTCTATGAGTGATTCCGAAGAGGACGATGAGCGGCTTACCTCCTTGCAGAATCAGATTGATGAATTAAGGGCCGCGATGGTAAGACGTCCATATCTAATGGAGCAAGGTGTAGTGATTGAGAAGGATCCAGCCCTGTAAGGGTCTTAAGATGATTGTTATTCACAAGCTATTCAGAGCTATATACTAGAATATCTTGATGTAAAGATCAAAAGGAGACTGAGAGCAAACTTCATTTATCTATTCCTCATGTTTTACTTCCTTGTCTTGCTTCACATGATCCAAGTGAATGTTGCGTAGTCTTTGTTCCCTCCATTAGTTTCCATACCTCCATCCCGCTTCCGAGTCCTTTCTGCTGAGATTCGATCTCTCAGGATGACTCAATCTCTTTCACGTACGAAACCATAGTCTCATCGTATGTCATCCGCTAATGTATGGGGCGACGTGTCATCTATTGATGTATGGGGAGACGTGTCAGCAGGGGAGGTGTCAACATGGAACCGCTCAGAAGTCATTGTTCTAGCCTTAGGCATCAGCCTAAAATTTGTCAGGCACTAGCCTATGACTAGCCCCAGCCGAGCAATTAAGATTCCAGCCCACTGAACTTCCTCCCTGCGATGGCAACCGAAGCCATTACCCTGCCTGGCGTCAAGCAGTGCTAGATATATTCAAGATGGATTGGAATGCTTTCCGTTACACTGACACTAGGGCATTCTTACTAATCTACACTTCACTCAAGGGCGAGGCAAAGACGAAAGCAGGAGCATTCTACGAAGCTGGAGGCATAGGTGGTACTCATCGCCCTGAAGACTTTATCAACTTCCTTGATCGTGGCAATTTAGACGGCACGCGATCCGATAAAGCATGTGATGAACTGTACGCTATGAAAATGGGAGAGTCCCAGAGATGGTCCTCTTTCTTCACATCATGGGCTAGTAAGTTAACGGAAGCTGAAGGTGATATTTGGAGCGATCGTTCTAAAATTACGATGCTTCGCAACGCGCTAAACAAAAACATTAGAAGAGCTTTATCAGGCAACCACCTCCTGCCCAGAGACGATTACGCGGAATGGGTAAGGATCGTTAGCCAGATATCTCAGCAAGTCGAAGAGGTAAACACTTGCGGACAGCGAGGGCTCCCCAGAGAAAACGTAAACGCTTACTTACCAGGACGCCCACTAGAACTTCCTATAAGAGATAGGGCACGTAATGTCAGTCGACAAAATATAGGGCGATTTGACGCACAGGGTGATGTCATTGTGGGAGGAGTCAACGCAACCCGCCCAGGTCAAGCTACACGTGAGCAAAACGCACCAGAGGCTGGGGCTGAGATTGAGGAACTGCCGAATAACGTCATCAGGCGTTCTAGGTGGAAATCTCCAGACACAATACGAAGGTTACGTAACGAACGTAGATGCTTTCCATGTGAAAGAAGAGGGTGCAACACACGTACATGTCCCCTTTTACCCGCCATTAACCCTAGGGGCAACTTGAGGGCTAACGCAGTCGAACCAATTGACGAGCGGTTGTATGACGAGTTAGATGTGGACCAACAACCGGACGGATCGGAAAACTAGTAACTCTTGGGGAACGTCGCCCTCAAGAGTGTAAGGTAGACTTTAGATCTGAATATAAAATGTTGTCACCTTCATTTCTCGTGAACGCCTTAATTAATGATGTGACTATGGTGCAAGCCTTAATAGATAATGGATGTCTGTGTACCGGCATCATCAGCGAGAATTTAACCAACAGACTAAATCTACCGCGCATCCCCATTTCCCCCCGTCCCTTAGAAACAGCAGAAAATACTACTAAACATAAGCCCATAGTTCGCCACATAACCCTCGTTTCATTGGACCTGGATGGATACGTAACACCGCGGTTAACACTCTACGTCGTGCCTGGAAGCACACACCATCTAATTCTAGGAAAAAAATGGCTGGAAGACCAAGACGCAGTCATACATTCAAGAGATCAACAAATCCATCTCCGTAAGCTAGGCGCGTATGTTCAGAGTGTCAAACGTTGGGGACAAGAATTCAGAGCCCGAAAACCAAAGGCAATGACCGTCGACGAAATGGCAAATATTATGCAAACGGTCCCAGTGTGCAAGGCATCATTGGAAGATATTAATAAGGCATTGCGTCCGAAGCCTCGGTTATCATTAGACCAAGCCCTTCGTCAGCTACCCAGTCAGATAAAGGACTTTGCCCACTTATTCGCCAATGAAAATTGAGCAGACGAACTACCACCGCTTAGAGGCTATTTAGATCATGCCATTAACCTACGCTCTGAAGACGGCAAGCCGGCGCAACCACCATGGGGCCCGCTCTATAGTATGTCAAGAGAAGAACTCCTGGTTCTCCGAAAGACATTAACGGAACTCTCTGCAAAAGGATGGATACGGCCTAGTAGCTCACCGGCTGCAGCCCCAGTTTTATTCGCAAAGAAACCTAATGGGGGGCTTCGTTTCTGCGTGGACTACCGGGGTCTAAATTCAATTACGGTACCCGACAGGTATCCACTTCCTCTCTTCAAGGAAACGCTAAGACAGCTATCAAAGGCGAAGTGATTCACAAAGTTGGATGTGAAATCAGCATTTCACCAAACACGCATTCGACAAGGAGATGAATGGGCAACTGCTTTTCGATGCCGTCTAGGACTGTTTGAGTGGTTGGTTACCCCGTTTGGACTTGTCAACGCACCAGCTACCTTCCAACGTTACATTAACGAGCATTTACGCGAACACTTGGACAAGGATGCAACAGCCTACATGGACGATGTGCTAGCATACACGGATGGCTCCCAAAGCGACCATTGGAATACAGTCCGAAAAATACTTTCCCGGCTGGATAAAGCAGGTCTTTATTTGGACATAGATAAATGTGAATTCCTTGCGCGAGAGGTTAAATACTTGGGGTTTATTGTCCGTGCTGGAAAAGGAATCACAGTTGACCCCATAAAGGTGAAGGCAATTCTAGACTGGAAGGCGCCTTCGTCAGTCAAAGGCGTTAGGTCATTTTTAGGCTTCGCCAATTTTTACCGCTGCTTTGTTGATGGGTTTTCAGATATAGCAGCACTATTAATAGAATTGACAAAGAAGGCGACTGAGTGGAAATGGGGACCGAGAGAAAACGAAGCCTTTGAGTTATTAAAACGTACATTCGCTTCTGAGCCGGTCCTAGCCCAGTGGGACCCAGATAGAGAAACTGTTCTAGAAGCTGATTGCTCGGGGTATGCCCTGGGTGGATGTCTCTCTCAAATAGACAACCAAAATAGACTACGGCCAGTGGCCTACCATTCGAAGAGGTTGAACAGTGCAGAGGTTAATTACCCCATCCATGATAAAGAAATGCATGCAATAATCTCATGCCTGCATAAATGGCAAGCCGAGTTGACATCAGTATCCAAGCCGTTCGTGATTTTAACAGATCACAAGAACCTTAAATTCTTCACTACGAAGCGTCTCCTAAACGAAAGGCAGGTTTGCTATAATGATGTTTTGCAACGTTTCAACTTTGAGTTAAAATGGAGACCAGGGAAGACGTGTGAACGACCCGATGCTCTTTCACGGCGGGACCAAGACAAACCAACGAAATTTGACGACGAACGGACGGCAGGACGTATAATGCAACTACTTCCAAAGATTTCTGCACACTCGAGTAACCCTATCGACAAAAACTCGACGGCGCAACACGACGGCGCAACACGACGGCGCGGCTCAGACGAGAATTTTTGACGACAATGAGCTACAACAGCACTGGACGAATAATTGAAATAATTGGTTATGAACAAGTCTGAAGGACGTACCGTTAAAGGTTAGAAGGTTCTGTTAATGGCGATGATTACACAGACTGACACTGACGACGAGGGAGGGTATTTATGATTCCCAAATAGACCAAGATGTGTATTTTAACAATTGCTTACTTTTTTACAGAGGGAAAACTCTGCCTACTTATATACATTCTTAATGGTGTTCCACATTCCACTAGTACATTCTATATTCTTCTATACCTTTCTATACATTGCCAAATAAGGTAAAGTGTAGCACCATAAAGAAGGTTGTTGGCCATAAGGGCAAACAAGAGAAGCTGCTAGAATAATGAGGATCCTTATAGAATCTGATAACATGATGGTCATGGAAGCAGCTTAGTAATACAGTTGAAAATAATTATCTCGGTTAATTATTTTCATAATAGTGCATTAAGACACTATACTGTTTTGGGTAAGATTAGTTATGCAGTCATGTTACTTCTCTATTTACGACACGAATGCGGTTAACGCAGACGAAAAATGGAGGATTGCACGTGACGCTGTTAAATCCGGAGAACGAGGATTTCCGCCTGATATTGCAAGAGAAATGACAGCCAACATTGCTGAATGTACGGTGGCCGCAGACGACGTGCTTTGAGGACGTGAAAATAGGACCTGGGTACCAAACTACGAACCATTACGAACGGCTATTATGCAAAAGACTCATGATAGTAATCTTACAGGCCATCCAGGCAAAGACACGATGGTAAGCATATTGCTTCAACGATGGTTTTGGCCAAAAATGAGAGAATCCGTGCGTCAGTTTATCCGCAACTGTGATGTCTGTGGTCGATCAACCGTATGGCGGGAGGCTAAAGCAGGATTCCTCAAACCGCTTCCCATACCTGAAAGGCTTGGCAGCGACCTAACAATAGACTTTGTCATGAACCTTCCCAAATCAAATGGTTGCACTAATGTGATGGTAATAACAGATAGACTGAGCAAGGACATTTTTATGTTTGCTACGCCAACCATGGACGCTAAGACGTGTGCTGATGTCTTCATTGACCAATACTTCAGGTACTATGGTTTTTCAAAGTTTCTTATGAGCGGCCGAGGCAGCAATTGGCTTAGCCATTTCTGGAAATTTTTCTGCAAGGCTGTTGGTATATCACAACGCTTAACGACGGCTTATCACCCGCAGTCTAACGCAAGCGAAAGAGCTATTAGAATAAAGGGACTCTACCTTTTAAGGAAGTAAAGATACAAAGTAAGATAAAGTTAGAACCAAGTAGACCTTGATACTAAAAGTAAAGTATGTTATCTAAAAGTAAGTAAAGTACAAAATAGAATAATATTTACACGAGAGTAAAGTAACAGATAAAATAAGCTAGCCCAACGATATCCAAAATTAGCAGCATTGAGTGTAGATGAAAAGAATGTTGACTTTGTTGGTCACTTCGCAAAAGGAATATGGAGGAACATATGACCACGTGATATCCAATTCCAACACTCCTCCTGAACGACAAGATCAACTATTTTTCATCTTTTTTCATCTGGCAAACAAAGTATTTTCCGACACAGCAGCTTCGTTTTGCATGGTGGCAATGGCTTCGTCAAAATATCGGCCAGCATTTTATCTGTTGAGACGTATTTCACATTGATGGATTTATTTTGTATACACTCTCTGGTGTAGTGGTAGGCGATATCAATATGTTTTGTCTTCGAAGAACTCGTACCGTTCGCTATCGCTATCGCACTCTGATTATCGGATAGCACGTTCATTCCAGAATTACCAACTAAATCTTCGGCGACTTCTAATTCTTTAAAAACCTTGTGGTCCATATAGCCTGCTTTGAAGCCTCGAAAAGAGCAATATATTCTGCTTCTGTGCTAGAGGTTGCCAAAGATTTTTGTTTTTGATTGCCAACAGACAGGGCCACCGCCTAGAACCAAGAGATATCCACTGACTGAATGTCGAGTCGCGGTATCAGAGGCAAAGTCTGAGTCAGAATAGAGTGCTGCCATTTTTTCTTGCGTAAGATCTTCAGAGGTCGGCCCAAAATTATATTTAATGTAATATTTTTCCGAACCTTTGAGATACCTAAGAACTCTACATACGCTATCCCAATGACGTTTCACTGGAGCAGAGTTGAATCGGCCAAGTTGAGAAGTTGCGAAGGCAATGTCTGGCCTGCTACCACTAGATGCGTATCCAAGGCTTCCAACGGCGCTTGCATAGGCAGTTTCGTCGGCTAGAGCCTCTCCATTATTTGCTGGTAAAATTCCATCGTAACCATTGAGAGGAGAGTAGTACGACTTGGCATCGCCCAGTCCAAAGGAGTTAATCTTATCTCTTATATAGTCAGACTGCGATATAGTGAGAGTCCTCGTCGAGCGGTTACGCGTAACTTTCCAACCAATCACAGTGTCAATTGATCCAATGTCTTTGATTGGAAAACTAGACGCTAATTCTTGTTTTAAAATTATGATATTTTGAGAATCTTTTCCGCATATCACTAAGTCATCAACGTATACTCCGATGATAATTTGACTTGCCGAGTTTATGTAGACGCATTGATCACTATGTGACCTTTTAAAGTCGAGAGACAGGAGCCTTGTATTTAGTTTATCGTACCAGGCTCTTCCTGATTGTTTCAAGCCGTATAGAGCCTTATTAACTTGAACAAATTTTGTTCCGGTCAAGCCATCAGGTGATTTCATGAATATGACTTCATTTAAGTCTCCTTCAAGGTAAGCAGTTTTCACATCGATTTGATCAATTTCCCAATCAAGGAAAGTAGCGACAGCAAGCAGGATCCTTAAAGAGTCGGCACGCAGTGTTGGAGAGTAGGTGTCAAAATAATCAACGCCATAGATTTGGCTAAAGCCTTGGGCAACAAGTCTCGCCTTGAATCTTCCATCTGACTTAACAGTAAATACCCAGCGAAATCCGATTGGTTTCCTTCCATGAGGTACATGAGTCACAGGGCTGAACACCTTCTTTTCTTGAAGGGATTGAAGCTCTTCATTAATAGCATTTTTCCAATCTGTGCTATTTATTCCGTTTATTGCCTCTTTATAAGTTTGAGGGATCTGGACATTACCTCCGACGTAAAGTGCGCGAGATTTGGGTTGCCATGCAGAGCGAGGCTCGATCGGAATTCTTATGCGGCTACTCCTCCTAAGCGCTGGAACCTCGGGATTGTTTTCACTGACGTTACGAGATGAATCTTGAGTTTCATCGGATAGTGATAGTTCAGGGTGAGAGGTTTCTGTATTATTGTCTGTCAATGTAGGTAGATTTGGTTCAGGAGATGAATGGGATAGAGAATTTGGAATATCGTCGGAATGTAAACGAGAATCAATTTCTGAGTCTGAATCTGAATCTGAGCTAGAATTCAAGTCTTGATCTTTTGTAAGGTCTAGAGAATTTTGAACTTCGTCCGCTTGAATATCTAAGTCCTCGTGCAAAGCTGATGAATTTATGCCCCAGTCCCAAAACGAATCTTCTAAGAAGTGGACGTTTGCGGAGATGACGATTTTATCTCGTCCATTTTTTGATGGGACATACACACGATATTGCGTTGAAGATTCACAATACCCTATAAAAATACCTTTAGCTGATGTAGGTGAAAGCTTAAATCGTCGCGGATCATGTGTGTCAATCAGAACAAAACAGATACACCCCCAAACTTTGAGATGAGAAATTTTAGGGACAATACCATTCATGACTTCGTAAGGCGTTTTCTTATCAGGGAGCAGTGGTAGTCTATTCCGGAGATAGCAAGCTGTGAGGACAGCAGCATCCCAAAAGCGTAGGGGAAGGCCCGAATGATTAAGCATGCACCTGGACATGGTAATCAAAGTACGATTTAGTCTCTCTGATACCCCATTTTGGTGTTGAGTATATGGGGCACTGACTTGCTGAATTATTCCCCCGAATTTGATAGTTTTAAATTCAGAGCCTCCATCAAATCGCATGGCTTTTATTTTCCGACCGGATTGTAATTCCTTTTTGTCTTTGTACCGATAAAAGTTATCAGCTACCTCTTTGGTACTCTTCAATAAGTAAAGCTCACTTTCACGCGAGGCTTCATCAGTAAATGTCACAAAGTAGCTACTTCCGTATATACCAGAAACACGACATTTACCGCAAGTGTCGGAGTGCACGATCTCGAGGATATCAGAAGACTTTAATAATGGCCCACGATTGATTTTTTCTACTCGTTTGCAAGATAAACACACGTTGCAGTTCTTAAGAAAATTTGTGTCTACAGAAAAATCGAGAATTTCGTTGGGCTTTATGTTAGGGAGATCAAGACTTGTAATATCAATACTCTTGAGGAAATGAGCACCAGCGTGAGCATATCGATTATGCATGAGATTGGTGGCAGATGTTTTGGCACCTTGTGACAATAGAGTGTTGGGGGTATTTTTAAGATGGGACTCAAAGTAGGCAGAAGAGTTTTTATTAGAATTGTTAAAAGTATTAAAGCAAAGAAGTCCTCCCCTAGGACTAGCTGTAGCGATGACAACATTCTTATTGGAGAGAACACTAAGACCTCTGCTAGATGAGTGAAGGCGGAAACCATTTGAGAGAAGTTGAACCCCTGATACAAGGTTCTTTGTGCATGATGGCACGAACCAAACGTTATCTATTTTTATCATTCTGCCTTGACTTCCACCTTTGAAATCGAAGACTTTAAATTGAATAGAGCCTGTACCAGATACAGGGATGGAATGACCGGAAGCGGTTAAAACTGACTTGTCGATGGGAGATATTGAAATAAACATAGACCGGTCATGAAAAATATGGTTGCTGGCGCCGGTGTCAAGCACAACACTGTTGTCTTTAGATAAGCTGGATGAAGTTAAAACATGCTCCTCCATAACCCATGCACTACCTTCGACGGCTTCCTCAATTAGGTCGATATCGCTAGTTGATCCGTTTGTTTCCTTCTTACGGCCATATTTTTCTTGAAGTCTCTTGGCTTTGGCAGCTTTTTCAGGATTCTTCGCCGCCCATTTTGTGCCATCAGGGGTCTCCAACCAAAGAAAGCAGGTTTCACGGGTATGTCTTTTTCGTTTACAAAATGCACAGGTTTTGACGTTTGAATCGCTCGCAAGGGACGCAAAAGGAAAGTTTTCGCTGCTTTTCGTAGAAGATTGTGACTCCCGGATAGAGTTAACTGAATCGGCAAATGATATTGAATTGTCATTTCTCAAAACGGTGACTGCTCCCATGTATAGTCCTCCGCAAGATTTGTTAAAATGGGAGAGCAAACGACTTTTCATGTGTATATCAGAAGGAGCTTGGGCCATATCCTCAGATGCAATTCTGGTCTGACGACGTATCAATTCTTCGGCATAGGTATCTACGTCAACCCCATCATCCATACTGAAACTCCAGAAATCTTGAAGCATGTTACAGACGGAGTCTTGGCACCTTGGCTTGTAATATTGCTCAAGAGAAATCCAAATTTCTCTTGCAGATGATTTTCCATGCACGAGGTAAAAAATTTCCTCGGGAATGAGTTGGACAAGCGCAGCACGAAGATTTCCATCTCTTTCATTCGTAGTCTTGAATTGTCCAGTAGAGCTTCCGGCGGAACCAATTTCGGGTTGTTTTTCTAAGTTTTTTATTGATGTTCTGATCAAGTCGACAGCCCCAAGATTTTCAAGGACTTGCTCCACTAGGTACTTCCATCGGATGTAAGTGGATTTACTAAGTTTCGGAGCATTGCGAAGACTCTTAAGAATGTCTGCTGTGGACATGATGCTGAATATAGAGGGTCGAAGTAAGGATAGAAGAAACCTTGAAGTTAAATTTGAGGCTCAGATGGTTAGAGCTTTGGTCTCATAATCTATTAGAATAAAGGGACTCTACCTTTTAAGGAAGTAAAGATACAAAGTAAGATAAAGTTAGAACCAAGTAGACCTTGATACTAAAAGTAAAGTATGTTATCTAAAAGTAAGTAAAGTACAAAATAGAATAATATTTACACGAGAGTAAAGTAACAGATAAAATAAGCTAGCCCAACGATATCCAAAATTAGCAGCATTGAGTGTAGATGAAAAGAATGTTGACTTTGTTGGTCACTTCGCAAAAGGAATATGGAGGAACATATGACCACGTGATATCCAATTCCAACAAGAGCAAACCAAGAAATGTACAAATACCTACGCGCCTTTACATGCTACGCACAAGATAATTGGGCAAACCTACTGCCTATGGCCCAAATCGCCTTAAACTCGCGGCCAAACTCAGCTATTGGCGGAATAAGCCCTTTCTTCCTGAGACATGGATACTGTCAAGCGCTGACGTGAATCTGGTGTGACTTGGGTGTGGACGTGACTTGGGCGTGGACGTGACTTGGGCGTGGACGTGACTTGGGCGTGGACGTGACCTGGGCGTGGACGTGACTGATGGATTGATGTGATTAAGAACTACTGAGGATATTGACGACTAATTACTTGGCTGGGAGTAACTGAAGATACAAGACTCGAAACTATCTCACTAAAGTACAAGAAGCATGACAATAAATACAACTTCCAGGCCCCCTGCATGTCAAGCCCCTTGCAAATACATGGAAACAAATCGAATACCTTAGAACGCCAGAATGAGTCCAGACCATCCAGAGAAGAACTTTCCAGAACATGAAAAGAATAGAAATACAGAGGAAGATACGGAAGGCAGTGGAAGCTGCTGGAACCTTGGTGGCAGTTCAACAAGTCACATGACCTTCATATTAGCTAAAGCCCTTATGATCCCTGACATTATCCCCCCCGCTGACGAGCCGAGCTCCTGCGAGGCTTGTTGTTATTTTGTTTTGAGAAAGGTGGCGGGTCAGAAGGGCGTGGCTCCAACGGATTCAGCTCATGAAAATTTTTTACCAAATCCTTAAATCCTTCAGCTTGAGACGCCGGGATGCTCCAGTCATCCTCAGGACCATATCCCTTCCAACGAACAAGATAGCATAATTGACTATCCTTCCAATGTGACCCGATTATCTTTTCAATCTCATATTCAGGGTCATCACTATTGGCTACTAATGGTGGAGGTGGGCCTGAAACCTGACCGGGTAGAGGATCAGACGCCACAGGGGTGAGCAGAGACACATGAAAAACTGGATGAACCCTGGCCGACTTAGGTATCTCTAATTTAAATGCATATTTACCAATGGGTTCAATGATTTTGAATGGCCCCCCTTTTTTGAAATCAAGCTTTTTTGATGGTCGAAGTGTTTTGATATTTCTGTAGTTTAGCCAAACAAGATCTCCGGCTTTAAAGTTTCGGGCCGCGGTTCTATTCTTGTTGGCCTGTTCTTCGTATTCAGCGGAATGCAACTTTATATTTTCAACCACAAATTTTTCGACTCTCTTAGCATTCTGTACTAAGTTTTCTGCATCTAAGCGCTCGAAGCGTAATGATGCTGGCACTGGGGAACCTGAAAGTGAGGGAGAAGGTTCATTTCCTGATCTAGGGTGCAGACCGTATACGGCCATGAATGGCGACACACCAGTTACTTGAGAATCATGGTTGTTGATGGCAAATTCAGCCGAGGGCAGATAGCGGGTCCAGTCATTCTGTGCGTAATTAACATAAGCTCTCAAGTATTGCTCGACTCGTGCATTCATTCTTTCAGTTTGCCCATCGGTTTGTGGATGATAAGCAGTTGAGAGGCGTTGATCTATCTCGAGAAGCCTACAAAGCCATTTCCAAAACTCGGCTGTAAACTGTGTACCGCGATCTGAGACAATTGAATCAGGAAGGCCATGAAGTCGAAAGCATTCCTTATAAAATAAATATGCCGTATTCCGTGTTGACAAATCATTGCAGGGAACAATATGTATCTGTTTTGTCATTCGATCAACTATCACAAGCATGGCATTGTACTCTTGATTATTCCAGTCTTTGCTCGCTGGTAAGTCCACAATAAAATCTAGAGCCACGTGACGCCATCTTTCCTTTGCCACAGGGAGCGGGCGGAGAAGGCCTTGAGTGCCTTCACGAGAGGGTTTTATTCTAGAGCAGGTGTGACAATTTCTTACGAATCTTTTCACTTGCGATAGCATTCCATGCCAAAAGAATGTTCTCGTAATTGTCGCGTAAGTTGCTGCAGCTCCTTGATGACCTGAAGCCGGCGAATCGTGAAATGACGTAATCAAATCAGTTGGTAAGGTTTTATCTTGATCGCACTGTGGTACTACTATAGCATCACGATAGTATAGCAGACCGTCCTTCCAAACACACTCTGAAAGAGTAAAATTTTTGACCCTAGGCGTTCCTTGATCTTGTAGAGCTTTAACTACAGATGCTATAGATTCGTCGGATAGGGCCACTCGACGGATACGCTCTACAAAGCACATTGTCTTCTTGGAATGATTAATAACCGCATTCTCTGTCTGGTCTGGCTCCACTACACTCTCATCATCCTCGATTAGTTCGTTGGTCATCAACTGAATGTCTCCCATTCCTGGTGAAAGATTTTCTGGTTTGAGGAGACGCTGTTCTAAGAACCCTTTTAGTTTCGGATCAGCGTCACCACCTGGTCGGGAAAGTGCATCAGCTGGACCGTTCTGGGCCCCCGGGCGGTAACAAATCTTGAAATTGAATCGCGACAAAAATTCGCTCCAGCGCGCTTGGCGACGGCTAAGTAGCCGTGACTTCATGAAATATTCTAAAGCCTTATGGTCGGTGACCACCTCGACTGAGTCCGGCGATCCTTCCAGCTCAGGACGCCATTCCTCAAATGCCTGGACAATTGCGAGAAGCTCTTTGTCATATATCTCGTAATTAGATTCGGCAGGACTCATCTTCCGAGAAAAGAAAGCGACAGGCTTCCAGTTACCGACGTCATCTGGCTGCAACAAAACTCCACCCGTAGCACGATCTGAAGCGTCTGTTTCAAGGCGGGCAGGCCTGTCCCAGTCAAAGTGCTTAAGAACAACATCCTCTCTAAATTTTGACTTAATAAGTTTGAATGCTTCATTCTGGGCCGGACCCCAAGAAAAAAAACGTCTTTTTCATCAAATCCGTTATGGGCATAATTATAGATCCAAAATTGAAAATAAATCGGCGGTAAAAGTTAATAAATCCGACAAATCTAAAAATTTCCTTGGTGGTTTCGGGAGGTTTCCAATTCTCAATTACCTCTAACTTAGAAGGGTCCATTTTAATACCCTCTGTAGTAATGACAAGTCCAAGAAACTTGACGTGCTTTACATGAAATTCACATTTCCTTATATCTATCTGTAACCCAGCTTCCATAAGACGAGCAAGTACCTTTTTCACATGGTTTTGATGGTCTTCAAAGGTTTCACTAAAGATAAGTATATCGTCAATATAAGCTGTACAGAATTCGTCCAGATAGCCTTTCAATGTATCATTAATGTAATTTTGGAAAGAACTAGGAGCATTAGCAAGCCCAAACGGCATTACTAAATATTCATATAGTCCAAACCGGGTCCGGAAGGCAGTCAGGTATTCATCACCTTTGGCAATACGTAATCTGTTGAAGGCTGAAATAACATCTAACTTAGTAAAGAACTTGGCTTTCCCTAGAAGTTACAAAGTCTCTTGAATACGGGGTATAGGATACCGATTCTTGATTGTTATTTCATTCAAGGCCCTGTAATCCACACAAAATCTTAGGCCGCCTCCTGGTTTTTTTACAAATAAAACCGGTGAGGATGCTGGAGACGAACTAGGTCTAATGAATACTTTTTCTAAATTTTCCCTGATATACTTTTTTAAAACCTCAAGTTCCTCTCTTGACATACTGTATAATGGGCCCCATGGTGCCTCCGAACCTGATTTCAAGATTATACGATGATCACTTGTTCTGTGAGGAGGCAATTTATCAGCTTCGTCCTTGGAAAATACTGGCAGGTATTCGTGATAAATCTTTGGTAGCTTTTCCGATGGGTCAACCTTAGGCTTTTCCCTTAGAGCCTCCTCGATGTCCTCAATTGATATCGCCATGATAGTTTCTTTATTCTGCAGAACAGACTTGCTGAAATTCTCAGGGTCGCAGATCTCTGCTTGATTAATAGGGTCAAAATTTTTAGTAGAAGCCTCTCTTCGTAACCGGACATCATTTGGTGATAATGCGTGAACTACCCTTGACTGATTTAACATATGATTGACACAATTTCGGTCCTTGAACTGAATGGTCTCTTCGGCCCATCTGATATCAGGATTATGGTACTGAAGCCATGGTAGACCAAGAACAATATCAAAATACGCTAGAGTCGTCACGAACAACAAGATAATTTCTAAATGTCCACCTATGTTTAGTTCAACCTTTACCATATGTAGTATTTCACCAGATATGGACTCAGATCCGTCGAAAACTTTTAGGGTGCGAGGTCTCCTCAACGGGATTAGGGTTAAGTTATGGCTGCGCACAAACTTAGAATCTATAAATCCATATGCCGAAGCACCACTGTCAATGAGAGCGAGGGAAAATACTGGAGAAGAATTTTTATTACTAATTAAACAACTTATGACAAAGTGGCCTGTCTTCTCCCATGGCCTTCCCTTGACGGCTACGGATGATATAACTAAGTTTAAACTAGAGCTCCTTGGGCGACTTTTCAAGGAGCTGAGGCTTTTCCCGACTCTGTCATAGATCCCTCATCAAGTAATTCAACAGAGCGTCCCACAAACGGAGGACGTGACGGCTTCTTTGGACAATTCCAAGATTTTTGCCCAGCTTCTCCACAATAGTAGCAAAGGCCAAGTACTCGACGACGGTTTCTTTCTTCCTGAGATACTGAACCATTTCTTTGTAAGCCTGAGGCGGATAAATCCATCGGGTCACCAGCATCGGGAGCCACCTGGTTTGGACGCGGCTGATTGGGACTAGGAAGCGCCCAAGGGAGGCTAGGTGGCTGTCTGTTACCGTTGCGAGATAAAAAACTTGACAAGGTGCGTTGTCTGTTATCGATGTCCTGCAGTCTAGAAACTGCCTCATCAAAATTGAGATCATCGATATCTCTTTCGTGAACGAGAGCTTTCTTAAGATCGATGCTCATATTGTAAAACACCAGGTCTCGTAGTTGGAAAGAGTCGACATCATATCCAGCAATGGTTGCGTCCCGGCGTATTTCAGCGATCCAACTAGAAAATGGGCGGTTAAGTTGGGAGTTAGCATGTAGTCTATTGGCAGCGTCACGTTTAACATTGGGATCGCTAAAGATAATTGTAAGCTGCTCCCACATCTTAGCCAGAGACGCGAAAGTTAAGACTCCATCCTTCAGCCATGGCTGTAAATGAACCTTACTATTGGGCCCCAACTGTGAATAAATGTATGCCATCTTAGATTGCTCAGATGGGTAACAGGTGGCGTTCACATTAAGCTTTAGCATCACAGATTCTTTCCAAGAGGCAAAATCTTTCTTGTTTCCAGAGAAGGGCTCAGAATCACGTATTTCTGAGGTTCGCAGCATAGGCTCTTGGCTTCTTGATCCTAGTATGTCTACGAGCTTACCCAGAAGTCCCTCTGCGTCACGCGAAGACCTCTTATTGGTATTCTGCAAATTCCGACTCTCAAGTTCCTGGATGCGACTGTTGGCTTTATCAAGTTGATCTTTCTGTGAGATAAAATCGACATGGCGTTCGGATAATCTTTGAATTAAATCGAGCATCAGGGCAGGCTTGGCATTCACACCCTTAACAAATTGAGAAGGATCCGTCATTCCATTAACTTCTCTCAGCAATTGATCTAATTGATTGACTTGATCTGGAGGGTCAATTGCCATCTCAGACGACGACATGATGGGTTTGTAGAGAGTTTTGAGTAATGTCAAGCGCTGACGTGAATCTGGTGTGACTTGGGTGTGGACGTGACTTGGGCGTGGACGTGACTTGGGCGTGGACGTGACTTGGGCGTGGACGTGACTTGGGCGTGGACGTGACTGATGGATTGATGTGATTAAGAACTACTGAGGATATTGACGACTAATTACTTGGCTGGGAGTAACTGAAGATACAAGACTCGAAACTATCTCACTAAAGTACAAGAAGCATGACAATAAATACAACTTCCAGGCCCCCTGCATGTCAAGCCCCTTGCAAATACATGGAAACAAATCGAATACCTTAGAACGCCAGAATGAGTCCAGACCATCCAGAGAAGAACTTTCCAGAACATGAAAAGAATAGAAATACAGAGGAAGATACGGAAGGCAGTGGAAGCTGCTGGAACCTTGGTGGCAGTTCAACAAGTCACATGACCTTCTTATTAGCTAAAGCCCTTATGATCCCTGACAGATACAATATAAATCCAATCTCAGAACCGTCGACTAACGATTTTTCACGACACCCGGGGAAGCTCTCGGCAGATAAGTATATGAATAGGTTCAGAGACGCACAAGATTACGCACAGGCGGTCATGGCAACAGCACAACAGCGTTACGAAGAAAACGCTAACCCATCACGACGACAGCCAGAGAAATTCAAGGTTGGTGACAAAGTTTGGCTTAACCTGCAGAATGTCAGCACACCCCAGCTTTCTAAGAAGTTATCATGGCTACACGCAAAATATACGGTAACATCTGTACCTGACGCACTAACGGTAGAACTCGACGTCCTAGGCAACATACATAAACGCTTCCACGTCGAGCTAGTAAAACGGGCCGTGTCAGGATGATGGGCGACCGAGTGAGTAACGGGAAGGATACTGAGTAAGGTAGGTACTAAAGAGGTCTCAAGAGACGGTGGGAAGTGCTGAGGAAAGTATTGAGGTACTAAAGGGTTTACTAAAGGGAACCTGAAGGTTGTCTGAAGGATGTCAAAAGACTTTCTGATGGTTATATTTGTGACAAAGAACTAAGCGTGAAGAGCGCTATCTACTGAGAATCTTTCTCTTTATATACGCCTTTCCTTCCTTCAGTAGTTGCCGCCTCGACTTATCTTACTCTTGTCATAGAGACGTAAATAGAATACATACGCGGCCTATTAATAGCTGCTACAAGATGATTAACTAGAAATGAGATGACTACAATGAGTAAAAATAGAAATGAAATAATGGTATAAATAGAAATGCCATAATGTTATAAATAGAAATGTGTATTCTTAGGGCAAAACCTTACAGGCCGGAACAGACCCTTTCCCGAGCCAAAAGCAAGACGACAATCAAAATCCACCGGTCATAGATGACCTTGAAGAACCTGAGTTTGAAGTTGAGTCAATACTTAGGGCAAGAACAATTCGGCAAGGGCGTGGGGTCATGAGACAAGCCCTAGTCAAATTTACTGGCTGGGCGGAACCGTCTTGGGAACCAGTCGCATACATCAAGGATACTATAGCTCTTGATGAATTCGAGAAAAGGTATGGACCCATTGATTCAAATGACGGACCTTTGGAAGACAGTGCAGGTGCATTTGTCGGTCCAGCCGAAAAACATATAAAGACGAAGAGACGATCTAGGCGATTACCCAGGAAAAATGTTTCTTCTATTTGACCCATCATCCCAAATAAGACAGGAAGTTGTAACGGCTGGCTAGCCGGCAAGGATCCTGTAGACCACGGTTGCCAACGCGGTCCCTGTTACGCGAAGATATTGACATGGCTAGCACTCCGAAATGTAGATCAACGTCCATTGGAACAAATGTTGGGTGCAGGGGGGCAGTCGATGGATCTAGCCCAACGTCAAGATAATTACAATTTGAGGATATTGTAATGAGGATCGCCGTGAACTACTTCCACGGCGCCAAGTTGTTTGCTCTGTTTGCATGAGTGGAATCACATGGGCAGGGCAGGAGGAACCTATAAAATGGGCCGTCATGTGTAGACAGATATCTCTTTCTTTCCTCATAGTGAATATAAACTTCTGATTTCGATCCTCTGAGCCAACTTAGAGACACTAACCGTGACAGTCACCGTGAAAAGTTCGATAATTTGGCTGTCCAGCGATCTGTCTTAGAACATAACTCCTCCCATGGTCTCCACCGTATCCTACAATAACAAATGGACCTCTGTATGCAGCTCGAAGCTTTTTCTTCGCCTGGGCCTCGTCGTATAGCATAACGAGCAATCCTGGGGAAAAAATCGTGGAACCACTCACTCCTGAGTCGTGCCTATCCTTTTGAACCGCACGCCTTCCATCATCTTTGAAAGTAGTCTGTTTTCTAAGCAAATGTCTTCTCACTATAAAACTCAACTGAGCCATGCACATATCATCTTCAGTATCGACCTTTTTAAGATTCCTGATGGAATTTTGCAGTTCAACAAGATTAGCGGAGGGGTAAATTTGCCCAATGGGCTTGACTGGTTGAAACCCAAATAGAATCTCATGTGGCGTGTACCCTAGGTTCTTAACTACCCTGCTGTTCAGAGATTTGACAGCATCTTGTAGTTCTAAAGGCCACATGCCAAATCCTTTCTTAAGTACCCTCTCAATTAAGTCGTTATGCTTTTCGACCATACCAACAGATCTATGAGCTCCTACTGGTGCTGGAATAGGAATGGCTCCTAAATTTTCAAGGAAATTTTTCACTGCTTTACTTCCGAATGGCTGATTGTCCGAGTAAGTCGCCACAGGAGCCGAAATTTGATTAAATAGCCAGGTCAAGCAGCAAATAACCTCACTTGACGATGCTCCTGTGCAAGGAAAGGCCCAGACAAAGCGTGAAAAGTAGTCAATTACTACTAAAACGTGAGAGAACTTGAATTTAATAGATGGCTGTGGTGGTTGCTCAACTTCAAATGGGTAGTTCTCAAATTGAGGGCCGTAGGCGCATTTCCACTGGTTATAGACATCAGATAATTGAGGCCATAGCCGAGCCCGAGCTTCATTTGCGTCTAGATCGACGTCCGGGAGGGGTCCGATGAAATCCATACCAAAGAGTATAAAAGGGGCTGTCACCCTAGCTGAGCTTTGAGGCATGTTACGGCCTTTGACACCGTGCTTCGCACACCTTAGGCAACCGAGTACGTAACTTCGAATATCTGAAGCCATTCTAGGCCAATAGTATTTTCTCAGATGCTTTAGCGTCTGTTCCGTGCTCCAGTGCCCACCTCTATTATGAGCCATACTTAAAACCTCCGAGACCTCACTCTGAAGTACATATCTCCTCCTTTCCCCAGAAAGCAATCGAAACATTGTCCCGTCTATGATCCTGTATGACGAACACTTATGAAGTAGTGCCCTCAGCTGAACCCTATCCATCTTCTTGTCATAGTGGCCATAACTTACATAATTGAAGATCTCTGAGTACCAAGGGTCTGAAGAATAAGAGCTTACACTTGCTGAGACTGAACCAGCTTCCATTACCATTTTCCTCTCCGTCGACATCCAAACTAAATTTGCTAATGTGATGTCTCCTTGATCGAAAAAAATGCCCCTAAAACATCCAATGGTATCTCCCTAATTTCCCTTTCTTTTTGTTTTTCAATAAACTCCGCATAACCCCCAACACTATCCTTCCAATCCCAATCCGTAACTCCGTTTTCAGATTCTTCCATATTTCCGTAATCAAGCAAAATATCATCTGGTTCACACTCAGGATTAGGAAAAATCGTGCGTGATAGGGCATCCGCAATTACATTCCTTGTCCCCGGGAGGTACTCAATATCTAAATTTAATACCAAAAGATCGGCTTGCCAACGCGCGTATATCCCTTCCACATATGGGGAATCCAAGAACTTTGTAAGAGGCTTATGATCTGTCATTACTTTTCCACGTTTACCCGCAAGCATGTAAGAGTATTTCTTGGCGTAAGTAACAATTGCTAATAGTTCTCGCTTATATGTGCCATAGTTGCGTTGAGTCTTGTTAAAGGTTGTACTGTCGTAGAGTGTGGGCTTGGCGGTTGAGACACCTTTCACTTCATGATACTGCAGGATCACGCATCCGGTCCCATATTTGCTGGCATCTGTGTACATGTACGCAGGCTTTGAAGGGTCGAACCCGTATCGTTCTGTGGATGAGGAACAAAGTTCTCTGAGAAGTTGGAATGCTACTTGCTCGGACAGTCCCCAAACCCACTCGACGTTTCCAACTAAGCGCGAGAGAGGTCGTGCTATTTCACTGAAGTTCTTTATCCATGGCTTTGTTATCTGTACAGATGCCAAGAATGCTCTAACTTTAGCTACATCAGTTGGTACAGGCCAGGATCTTATCTTTTCAGCTCGTGCCGGTTTTGCTCTAGACTCGCCTCCTGCGAAATGTTGAATCCCTAGGGCAATGATAGACTCTGCGAATAAAAAAACTTTCTTGAATGACAGTCAAAATCTGCTCCAGGCAACTCTGGGTAAGAACAAATCTCTCAACCAAACAAACGCTTCGTCAAAATTTGTGAAAGCCGTGAATATATTGTCTATATAAAAGGTCATATGAGCTTTTTCTTCAGGGCTATCTGATCTTAATAAAGAAGGAAAACTACCATCTGAGCCATCTGGTAATCTCTGTCCGTCTGGAAGCGGCGGTATGTCGCCAAAAACAATTCGTAGAGCTTCGCACAACCCAAATGTGGCGCTAGCTGACCCCTGCGGTAGGCGAGTTGGCTGCATTTGCTGTAGATCGTCTAACGGGAATGCGAGGTACTGCCTAGACTGTTGGTCGAGAGCTATGCTCCAATAGGAGTGCTTGAAATCAAACTGACAGAAAAACTTCCATTTTGGATTGTCAAAGAACTCATGGATAGTCGACATTAGAGGCATCCTTGCTCCAGGTAAATCTTCTTTAACATTCCTGTAGTTGAAAGTTATTCTAGGCTCTGCACCCCATTCTGGGTTCGAAGTTTTATCCACAAGTACAGCCTGAGCGTTCCATTCAGAAAATCGCCCGTTTGCTGCTAACGTTGGTTCGTACATGTGGCACGCTACACCTTCTGCTACGATCTTGTGTAACCACAATTTCCTGTCCGCAGGCCATCTCTTTTGCTTCTTTTGGTTCCATGGTTTCGTTCCAGCTTTGAGCTTTATCTTGTGCACGTACAAGTCTGTGGGAGGCATATTCTCTAACTTATCGGCGTGTAGATCTTGGTATGTGTACATTAGCCTCAGTACTAAGTTATGGTGCGCTTCGCCGGTCAGGTGGCTGCCTAGTTTGATTCCACACGTGGTGAACCATTCTTTAATAATGTCCATAGGCGTTTCTGACAACTCGCGGATAAATGGCCTTCTAAGGGTGGGGAACGGAATATTACTATTACTATTACTATTAAAATTATTCGATGTTGTAACTGACAAAACTTCGGTATTACGTCGGTCCTGTTCGGCGGAGGGAAAGAGAAGAACCTTGCAATGAGAGAAGTCTGTGGGCCAAAGACATCTAGAAAGTTCGCCTGGAAACTTTTTCGTGAGCCATTTGAAGATGTCTGCTTGCCAGGCATTAGGGCCGGCATACAGTATGATGGCCAGTGGAATTGGCTGTGGACTATCGTTATTGAGCTTTTTACAAGGAGATTTATTAGGTCGAGATAAATCGGGATTTTTGTCGCTACCCAATGTGAGGTCTGATGAACGCACTTTAATGTCATGCTCGGGACTTATTAGTTTTTTTGATCATCTGAGCTATAATCCAATGAGTCACTGCTGGTATCACTGCTTGTATAGTCTTCTTTTATTCTTTTTAATTTATTTGCTCTCAGCAATACTTCAGGATCGGAGGGCCTTAAAAGAAGTTGATGGTCGGGATGGGGCTCCCACTTTGGCGTTTGAATTTTCACTCTTTCTTTGTCTTTGAACTGGTTATTGCCTGGGCCTCCTACGGTTATTGTAAAGTCTCGGATTGCCAATATAGCATTAACACTATATAGCCACGGAAGTCCTAATAGAAGATTTGTTGAATCTGGTTGTCCTGGTATCTCTGGTCGGATGAAAGCGTGAATTTTCCGAAATACATGTCCTACTCCTACAACAAGAACTGCAAAATTGTTGAGCGGAGTGATCGAACCGTCCGCTGTTTGCATTGAGAAGCCTTTCAGGCCATTCATACTTCTCCTTTCCAGTTTCAGGTCTTTTACTAGTGAGTTCGAAATTAAATTCAGGTCAGAACCCTGATCTGCCTGAACTGTACCACTCTGAAATGTCACTCTTGTTTGTTGGTTACTAATAACACATGCAGTATTTAACCTAAATGGTCTAGCTTCTTTAGGGATCCCCTTCAGCTTGGGTGGTTCTCTTCTCTTACTCCTTTCTGGTGGATAGTCTAATTATCCTACCTCCACTGGCCCGGTACCTTTCTTTCTCCCCCTTTTTTCATTTTCTTGAGTGGCTAAATGTCGGAAATGTTTTGCGGCATCTGGTGACGCTTGACAGAATTCTAGGACGCTCATCGTAATCATAGTGTTGGCAAGGATGAACTTGTAGTCTAGCGGACCTTCACCCCTTCGTCCATTGATGGGTTTTAGAGATTCCCTTTTAATCTTGGGGTATATTCTCGGCCCATTAGAATTAAACTGATGGTTGTCTTCTGGAACTTCTGTACTAAATTTGTCAAATTCTACGTGTCGTCTTTTTCTTGAAGCCTCAACTTCTGCTACTTCAGCGTGTGCTTCTTCCAGAATATCTTTGGCCGACCTCCATCCGTCCTCACTTACGACGACACTAAAATGCTCAAGACTTCCTGAAAGGTTTAGAATGTCTAATTCTGCTGAGACAAGCCCCCATGCCGCACTTCCATCCAAAGAATCGTATACTATCTCTGCAGGTAGCGACTGCATGACTTCTTCTTCAGGCTTTTCACTAAAACAAGGCGCTTGACAGACCTGTCGCTCCTCATCTAAAAGCTGCGCTCCAAATTCTAACGAGTCTACCGCATCTCCACCAGCTCTGGACAAAGACGTTTCCCTCTGTCCTGTTGCCTCTTCGTATGTCTGCGCCGGGTAGTTGCCATAATCTTCTTCATTATTTTGAACACTTATATCCATCACACGAGGTAACGGAGATCTTGGTCGCTGATGAGCGGTGGGGCTCGGAAAGGCTTGTTGGTTTTGAGGTGTAATCTGGTTATACATGAACTGAATGGCGTCTGCAGAATTTACTTGCCTCTGGGTCGATGCCAGGACTCTCTCAACGTATCTATTGTAAAGCATCGTCTGTTCCTCATCTGTCAAAACCTGAGGAGTTGGGCAATCTCTGGACGGGTGTCCCAATTCACCGCACTTGAAGCAGTGTTGTCTAAAAGGAATTGTTCCATTGACCACCGGATGTCTAGATAGCAATGGATTGTACCCTTGAGGTAGCTCTCTCTTCGTTGGCAGTGGACGATTTCCCGCATATCCACTCGAAGATCTAGGTGGTCCTTCGTACCTGGGTTGTTGTTGGGGGATGTTATTTCCCTGAGGCAATTGAAGTAATTGACCAGATATAACAGGGTGCGACACGTTATGACTATTCCAAAGTGGTGCAGGTTGGGAGAGTACGTTCGAGTTCTGGCTAAATGACTGTGACTAAGCAATCTGAAAATTCGGGGGAGCTGACGATTGTGGCCTGTTGCTTCTAGAGTAGTAATCATTCCTAAAATTACTAGTCAAGTACAAAGGAAAGATCTAGGCTGCCGGTTTATGAGGCGTCAAGTTATGCTGATTGACTGCAGATACTTGTAGAAATTCCTGAGGTTGTTGTTGAGTCTCGGCTAAGGCTTTCCACGCGACACTAGCTTGTGGACCGTACAAATGGATATGCTGTAGGGTCTGTACAGCTGCATTCACTTTCGAAATGGCGTCCTCTAAATCAGTCACTCCCATGGCACCATTCTCGATTGCCTTCAATTTTACCACTTCCTCGTATAATCCCGAAACAAATCCTTGTACAATAACCTGACATCCCATATCGTACATAGGCTCCATCTGGGTAGTTCTCCTACCGCCAGCTGAGCTCCAAAGCTCTCTCGCTAGATAAATATACGCGGTTAAATTCTCATGTGGTTCTTGCTTTAGACTTTGTGCATATAAGAAAGGGGATGCTTGCTGCGTGATGGCTACACGTCCTGGGAAGCGAGACCGGAATTCGGCTTCAAAGATTTGTACTTCAGTGATCGTTGCGGTCTGTCTGGTTGTCATTATATTTTTGATTTTTAAGGTTCTGTCCATCCAATCCTCTGCTTTTCCGGCTACCTTGGTGTAAATCGCCTCCAGCCAAAGTTGAGGATGAGTTTCTCTGTCTATGTTCGCGGCGCCAAAGTCCAGTTTCAACATTGTCAGCCATCTATCTGCGTTTTGGCCGTCTCCGTCAAAAAGTGGGAGATTCAATGCAGGCATTCTTGTCACTGGAGGTTGGGCCATTCTTGTTGACTTTCCTGTTGCTACTTCGGATTTTGCTTCCAATGCTGGTCCTCCGGTAATTTTGCGCGCTCTTTCAAATGACGTTGATCTGTTGAAAATAGCGTTCAGCTTACGGCTTGCAGTATCGTTTCTTGAATCAGCTTTTTCCAAGTCTTCTAGCTTGGTTGTTTTCTGTTTTACTTCTGATAGAGATTCTTCGGGGTTGTCTGAATCCTCAAAAAGATGAGCACTGCCAGGCCGTGTTCTCAGGGTGTTAAAATCAAACATAAACTTAGCCACTGGCCTAGAGGGCGAGGCTTCTTTTTTCTTTTTCCTTTTTTATTTTATTTTTATTTATTTATTTTTTTTTTTTTTTTGAGCGTTTCTAGGCAAGCAAGAAGTTCTTTTTTTACCGGCTTTTTAGAGTCTTCAGCACACTACAAATTTTGAGATAATATTTGGCGCTTTCTCTGGCAGGCTTAAGTTATTCTAAGCAGGTGTCGAGAATGAGAGGTAAAAATTTATCGCTAACGATGTTCAGATAGTGATTTGTCAGAATTTTTATTTTGGCGGGTCAAATACCTATGTTGAAGAGAAGTTGTTCAATGAAAAAGTCGTTCCAGAAGGCGAGAAAATATGAGTACTGAGGTTTCCAAAATGTCGTCGTGTAAAAATAAAAAAAATGACTTTCCAATAGCTTTTCAAAGAATTTACCAGCGTGCAGTTCGTTTTTAAGTCCCTGCGTAGGTCACCAGAAAGACTTGTCGTATCGTGAGTAGGTTTTCTTTTTCTAAGATGTCTATGCCAGGCTTCTATATAACAAACTGGTAACACGCTAATTAGGCCCTTGACACGCTAAACTATAATAGGACAACTACCTGGTTTTCTGCCAAGAGGAACGCCTTCTCGGAGGCTAAGAAGCTGGCTCTTCGGCATCACAGCCAGCTACACCCTTCCTATACCCAGAAAGAGCTTTGTACGTGGTTCGAGGCAACCTTTCAGAAGTCTATCAGGCAGAATACAGTGTCAGAGATTCTCAGCAAGCGTTACGAGCACCTTGATAGCCAAGAAGCAGTGCAGCTACAGCGGAAGAAGCAGCGGAAGCCTACCTACGAAGATCTCGAGTATGCACTGGCGCAGTGGGTAAAGAAGGTGGAGCAGTATACAGTAATTACAGGCGACACTCTGAGGATCAAAGCACGCTGGTTTTGGCACCGCCTTATTCAGTATAACGACGTACTGTTGAATTTAGGAAAAATATATTTCATTAAGCATATCAAATCTAAAGAAGTAATTTTTTATCAACAAGAAATTTTTTATCAACAAGATACCAGTATATAAATATATATAAACACATATCTACAAGTGCCAATTCTCAACATTCAGCTTCGCGTCTATAACCCCCAAATTCTCAACCTCCAACCGGATGAATATCAAAAGATTACCCGTAGGACTGTAGACGCGTGCTTAAAGAAATCTCGAGGGATTCCGGATGAATGCCGGAATGATCACTAATGGTTAACAATAATATTTGTTAATTATTGTTATATAGGTAAAATAATTGGCTCAGTGATAATCCGATTGGTCCAAGCCTGGACGTTAGCAGTTAGAAGGACCGGGTAGTTAGCCGTAATGAATGACGTCGCTTTTATGCCGAGCGGACGGTGCGGATATTGATCCGGGTAACTAAGTCGGGAGGCGTTCCAAGCGAGTGACCCGGGAGATGTTCCGATCTCGCCTAAATCCAACACGTACCTGAGCCAAAGTGGAGCAACAACTGGTTTGATGGATTCAAGAGAAGGCACAATATCAAGGACCGCAGACAACACGGAGAAGCTGCAGCAGTCAACACTGTGGAAATGATGGCCCAGCTTGCTACTGTCCAAACACGCCTTGCGCAATATCCACTGGATAATCAGTGTAACTATGATGAGATAGGACGATACTGGAAAGCAGTTGCGGATAGATCACTATCTACTCAGGTCCTATCTGTAAAGAAGAAGGATAAGACAAGGCTTACAATCCACTGCTGTGTTAACGCTTCTGGCACTCACAAGCTTCAGTCATGGATTATTGGCAAATACAACAAGCCACGTTGCTTTGCTGCAGCTGGGGTGGATGATATTAATCGGCTTGGCTGTTGCTACCGCAATAAAAATACAGCCTGGATGACTGACTTGATAATGGTTGAATGGCTGCGCTGGTTTGACCGTCAGATGACTGGCCGCAAATTGATCCTAGTCATGGACAACTTCAGTGCTCATGAGCTCGCAGTTGACGAGTCAGCTGCACTGTCTTCTTGTTGAAATGAATTCTACATATTGGAAAAGATCTGCAAGGAATGCAAACTTGTAGAGCCGAGGCTGCTCCGTTTGACATTCTGCGCTAAGACCATTATGGTTGGTCACACGCTAGTCCGTATTGACTCACAATCACCAATTGCTTTTAGTTCGAATTTTCATGTATATATAAAGCGCTTTAGTAGTTGGCGTGAGAGTAATGAATAACTCTCACGGTAACTTTCTATAGCCTCCTCATTGTGCCTTTTATATTCATCTGTGATCTCATCGAGTCTAATAAGCTCTAAGATAATCCCAAGTGCAACTCTAAACTTCTACACTTCTGAATATGGCCTCCACAATACAGAGATAATTTGGCTACCATCGAACACAACGAGCATGTCACAGCCACTGGACCAAGGCATTATTGCAACCTTCAAGGCCTGCTATCGTCGCTACTGGGTCTTCTATATGGTTGACAAAGTGGATAAGGACCGTGATCCAAGCAAGACAATCAACCAGCTGAAGGCAATGAGGTTCATTATGCAAGCATGGCATGAAGTCTCAGCAACAACAATTGCAAACTGCTGAATGCGTTCAAGCCTATCTATTTAGACAAGCACTCAAGGACAGGCAACTCAACTTACTGAAGCAATAGTTGGCATTGAAGAGCAGGTGGACAGACTGCAACAACAGCAGTATATCCATATCCATAACCGAATGGCTTTCCACCAGTTTCCCAACCCGGATGAGGATCAAGTTATTGACCCTGAAGACGATATAGCTGAGGCTATTTCACAGCAGTATCAACCTCCTACACAGGAGTCTGATAACGAGGAGGTTGAAGAGTTGCCGCGGTTAAGTGCTGTACAGGCTCTTCAGCTACAACAACAACTCCAACTCCATGAATTGCAATCAGAAGACTGCAATCAAGACTGGCTTCAAAGCCTTAATAGTTATAAAAGGATTGTGTATAGTAGACAGCAGCGCAGCCAGCAGCAAAGGAGAATTTCGATTTCTTCTGATTCTAGCACGTCACACTCTCATATGGCGATATATCATCTACAACAATAGGATTGAGCCTCACCAATGTATTGCTATAGATGAGGTTGGACTGTAGAATGGAAGACAAGAATCTTCTGGCAATCTGAGAAGATCTACATGTGTAGTTGAGGGTTAAGTCTATTAACCTTAGAGTCAAGGGCAGAATGTTATGAAGCAGAGCTGCACGGACCTATAGAAGCAGTGTATTTACAGAAGACACTGGTAATGTTTTATACAGAACTTTAAGATTCCCAAATGATATAATCTCTATCCCCTTTCAAGCTTGAATATATATGTGCTTAGTTGTATGGCAGTTACTTTCTTCCTTTATAGATTCAATATTGATTACTTCTGATTTCTTAGTTGCACACGCGCTATTAGATAAACCGTCACAGCAGGAACAGATTTTGTGGGAAAAGAGTTCGTCCAACACGCCTCGTCCCTCGCAATTCGGACAAAATTGTACCTGGTGAAGCAGACTGGTCAATAGGTATCGTAGAGCGTAATCATCATATGCTTCGTCGAGCTTACGAAATTGTGGTCGAAGAACTAAAAGGCCCAGGAATCAACAAGGAAATGACATTGTAAATGACCATTAAAGCTGTGAACAACTCTACCGGGACAGATGGTTTGGTACCAACTCCTCTGGTGTTCAGAACGTATCTTCGGAAGAGTGGAATTGATCCACCGGCGCCGACAATTTCACAACGCGCAAAAGCCATCCAAAAAGCGATGGAAGAAATTGGAATACTTTGTGCACAAAAGCAAATTGCTGGTGCACTTAATCAACGAAATGGTCCGTCAACAATTTCTTTACATGTTCTCACCCAAGGCTCTGATGTGCTTGTCTGGCGTGAAGGAAATTCTGGACGAAGTGGAAATTGGAAAGGTTCTTACAAGTTTCTCGTTATTAACGGCGAAACTTGCAAGATTTTACTCCCTAGCGGTATAACTGACTTCCGCAGTTCATCAGTTAAACCATTTTTTCAGAAACTGATTGATGCTGAGACTAACACTGCACCCAACAAAGATTTAATTGTAGCACCTGCTATCTCTGAGCATGAAAATAATGAATTTTCTGCAGTAATTAATATCGAGCCCAAACCTCAAAAGTAACCTCGGCGTTCAGAGCGTCAAAGGGCTCCAAGAAAATTACCCTATGATGATCATCTACCTAAAGACATTTTTATCCAGCTCCAACTTGATGACCTCGATGAAGCTCTTATCACAAATACATACTCTCCGACTTTCACCGAGTCTAAGCGCAAAAAAATTGATGGATTGATGGAAAAAGGCGTTTTCGAAATGGTAACAATAAAAAGTGTTCCTGAAGGTACAAGAATCTTCAATTCTCGATTTGTCAATGAAATAAAGAACCCTGGTGCTGATAAGACAGCTGAGACACAAGACTTGTAGTTCAAACTTACAAGGATGACGGGAAAATTTCTGTTCTTACAATCTCCAACAATAGAATGAGTGAGCCAACGAATTAATTTGCTAACCGCAGCTTATCTGAGAAATAAAATTGAGGATGTCAATCTTTATTTGTTAGATATCTCCTTGGCGTATGTACAATCAACTACATCACTAACCAGAAAATTTTTTGTGCATCCTCTTATTGACATCGAACTTGCCCCTGGAACTTTTTGGCAAGTAAAAAGACCACTCTATGGTATCCCAGAGGCTGGTAATTATTGGTATAATAAATACCATCACCATCATCTTCAAAAGCTAAACATGATAACATCAAAGTTTGATCCATGTTTACTTTACACCACTAACAATGTTCTTGACTTTATTGGGCTCCAAACTGATGACTTATTCTTGCCAATTCTGTCTTCGCAGCTAGAGAAGAAGATCAACTAAAGGAGGCTAAATTTTTGGCTAAAGAACTAGAGAAGCTGACAGCGTCAAATACTCTACAATTTTATCGAGGCTTGATCACTTTAATAAATAATAACGTTTATCTCAGTCAGGAAAAACAATGTCATAATATTCGTCTTATCGGAAACAAGCAAATCAATATCAAAGGTAATAGAGGCAAAATTCAGAAACCAGCCATGCCAAAATATGTGAATTTTGACAATAATCACGGTGAATGAAGCTGTGTATGATACAGCGAGAATAAAAGGTTCCGTAAGAATAGAATTGTGTAAGGAGCTTTGTAATGTAAAGCAAATTGTCCTGTCAGCAAGTTCAGAATTGATCAATTATATTCCTCACTCCCGTTTTTCCTTCCCGTATATAATACATACATGAGTCCTATGTTTCTCCCAAGAAAATTGTCTCATACCGAGAATCCCCTGTATCATAATACGTTCTTAATGCAATACCTGAATCAATAGTATCACGGAGTTGTCAAGCATGAAGTTTTCATTGAAACTTCTGATGCTGCGACACAAAATTATTCCCATCTGAAACAAAAAATATAAAACAACATGAAAGTAACATATGCAACCAGATGAAACAATGAAAACATAGAAAACAACCTTTGAAAGAAAAATTTCGGAATAATGATGCGAAGACCATATTATTATACACAAAAGATCAATATATTGCTCAACAGGCGCGCGGCGCATATGTCGCCTCGATGTATCAACCACAGGCATCATTCGATCTTACATTCGCTGCTCAATACGTCAACCCGATGGAAGATGATACAAAACTACTATATCAACGTCTCGAATGGCAAATTAATGATAATAATTGAGGTCTCAAATTCGTGCCTCGTGACATAAATTCCTTACAACTACTTGTTTTCACCGACGCATCGTTTGCAGGTAATAAAGATCTCTCATCACAAATTGGCTACGTGATAATTATGACGGACAAACATAAAAATTCCAATATAATCCACTGGTCGTCAATAAATTGTAAACAAATAACTCGAAGCGTGTTGGCTTCCGAATTTTATGCAATAGCATACGGCCGTGACACAAGTACTGCTATCAAAAGTACAGTTAGCAGAATCTTACGAATCGAAAAGCCGATACCTCATGTTATCTGCACTGACTCGAAGTCTCCCTACGATTGTCTAGTCAAACTAGGTACTACGCGGGAGAAGAGACTTATGATTGACAGAATGTCTCTCTGTCAATCATACGAGCGCAGAGAGATTGCCGAAGTTAAATGAATCGATGGCAATACAAAGACGGCCGACGCGATTACAAAATCAAAGCCATGTCAGGCATTGAAAAGCCTCACAGATACAAACAAGATTGAATTGAAAGTATCAGAGCGGGTAGAAAGAGAATGATTGAAGAGAATAAAATGCTCTAGCTTGATACCATGCCCTGAAGACCTATACTTGCATTTTGCTCATTTTCATATTGTCTCAAGAGTTGCCAGTGTGTATACACAATCGCGTTTTGTAGATCACATTTATATTTTGGGCACAAGTAGGATTATGGGAAGATGGCAGCTTGTGGTTGGAAAATGGTGTCCGTGCGTTACAATTTTTTTAAATCATTTTTGTGTATGCAGCCTGAGGCTATGACGCACATGATTACGGAAGATATGTATGTGACGCAGTATGACTCCTTTTGGCTTTTGGAACACTCATACTCAGATTTCATTTGCAGATACCATTACGAGAATAACGCCTTATGACATATATCCTTTTCTGTGAATACCCACCACAGGGAAAAGCGAGAAAAACCTGTGGTTATCTAAGCATGCTTTCGTCGTCCTGTAAATACAATATCACCGCAAGAGAAGTGGTGTGAGGGTCTTACTGGATTCGAACCAACTTTCTCCTGTCACAAGTGGGGCATGTGTCCAAGCTACCCAAACTCTACTTGGGAGAATAGCCCGGACAGTGTACCACTGCACCATCCGACCCTATGCGTTGCATGGGTCCTCTTAAGTAGTTTACAGTATCCCCGATACGAAGGGACAAGTTTATTCAATTTAAATTATATGATCATCCTGGTATATCAGTCCAATTTCCTATCCCAGGGAAATATCAACAATACCCCATATCAAATGAATTTTATTCCATTATCTTTGCCTGCAGTGGGCTGATATGTGTCTTTTAATCTCTCAAAAGCAGCAGCTAAATTGCATACGCAAAGCGACGATTGTGCCTTTGATTGCACAGGTAGCAAGATGAAAAATGCTAAGCGCATAAAACTTTATCATGCCGGACAGGAGGAAAGAAGTATCATAACACAGTCAATGATGGTCGGAAATTTCAAAGATGTACCCATAGAGTTGATTGTCCTGTTCGAAGTCGCGCACGAGAGAAGCCTGATACATTGTGGAGTCTATGTCATATTGAACCTAAGAGAGAGGGAGATAATATTTACAATCACCTTCCAGCAGAAGCTACAGCTTTCCAAGGACATCGCCAGCTTATTGAGGAGCAAATTGCTGTTACACAAGCTCATTATTCAGCCGGAATTCGACCATCTCCAACTATTGCAGTTCTAAAATCACTATTCCTTGATGTTGAGGTTCATATAAAGGGTATCTTTAGTCGCATAGCAGCTATTTCTCGCGCTGTACGTTAAGGGAAATCCTCTCCGGAAGCCTTCATTGATTATCTTGAAGGTGAAAAGAGAGAAGTGCGTATTATCTAAGAGTGGGAGGCAGACCATGGTCAAGGGGCCATATAGATTTTATCTTTATCGTAGATCAGCGCTCTGTAGATTACTTGAAGTTAAATCCTAATATTGTCATCCTTGATTGTACCTATAAAAATAACAAGTTTGATATGCTTTTATTGCATGTATTAGAGTTCAAAATTATGAGCCAGTCTTGCTTTGTAGGGTAGTGTTTCCTAGATACCGAGATGGAAGACTCCTGCAATAAAGTCATTCGACGCCTAGTGAGATCATTTTAGCCTGGAGTTTGGCCTTCTATAATTGCGACAGACTGCGGAACTGCGTTAATTAATGCAATTGATTCCCATTTTCCAGCCCATCTTACAAATCGAATAATTTATTTTAGGCATATATGCAAGAAGTTAATGGTCAAGTGCAAGGCGTTGTTTGAAACAGAACAACGATGGGAAGAGTTGGAGGGACTCTTCACAAATTTAATTTATGCAAAAACAACTGGGGAATTTATGGACTTAGTTGATGAATTTAAAGCCGAGTTCTATTTTAACGACGGCAACCTTCCACTATTACCTCCTAGTCCTACAGCAGAACAACGCGAAATGCACATCAATCAAAGTATGGAGTAAGAAGCGGTTAAGCACGCTCTTGGTCAAAAGATAATACCATATCATAAGCAGATTTTTTATGCTTAGATAGATCAAATCTTTCATGCCGGGACAACAACCACTTCTCGTCTTGAAGGCTTTCATCACATAATTAAATCTTGGATTGGGAAGCCGGTAAAAAATCTAATGATGGTTCGAAGAGCAATTCAACTTTTGACAGCTTATTAGTTAAGTCAATTAACGGGTAAAAGGTCACATGAAGCTCAACGTGCTCCTATCCGCCTGTCGGGGCCTTTTTTTGGCGTAACTAATAAAATTACCCACCACAGACTCCTGAAACTTTGTAAGTAATTTTCGATACCCAAAATGAAGCCAGACGAGTAGAGGCTGGAGAGATCAGTACCAAAATGTACAGGCCCTTTTGCTAAATCATATGGTATGTGTCAGGCGCTGGGATAGTGGAGAGCGGAAAGTCGGAGAGCTGGGAGCTGGGAACTGGAGGGCGAGCTGGCGAGCTGGTCTCGAACGAGAGGTCGAGGTGTCGGGAAGAGGTTTGGGTAGAAAAGGTGACAGTGGTCACAGACGCGCTAGGGGTGGAAAAGGGACAGTAGGTGACCGCGGTCACAGAGGAGCACCAAGTTGAGAAGAGAGGATTGTAAGATCTACTCAAATCTATCTAACAATAAGGTGAAGACGGAAGACAACGCATGTAGATCCCAAACTATCCATGGCGATATCTTATACATGTATACATCAAAAGGAAATATTAAGCGAGACCAAAACATAACATAAACCTCAGGCATCTATAACTAGACAACGACTTCAGGATACCTTACATTTACCCCCCCCCCCTTAGTTTAAAGTCGTGAGCTCCTGCGAGCGTGGTTTGTTGGGATATAATTTATGGAACTCTGATAAAAGTTCCGGTCAACTATCTAAGTGTTCATGTGGCTCCCATGTTTTATCGTTGTCCCCAGTCCAGTGTACCAGATATTGGACCTTTTTCCGGCGGATCCTTGAATCTAGGATTGCTTCTACTTCGTGGACTTCGTGTCCTGAGGGAGAAATCTTGAGAGGCTCTGGTATTGACTGTTGTTGAGACGGGGATCTATCGTACGCTGGGCGGAGAAGGCTGACATGAAAATTGTTATCAATTTTAAATTGGAATGGAAGATCCAACTTAGCCACAAGCGGAGACTTCATTTGTGTAATACGTCATGGTCCCGCTCGCACATGGTCTAGTTTTTTTGTGGGCCTGGACATTGCAAGATTCTTTAGGGATAAGTAGACTCGATCCCCGACCCGATAGCGAGGCGCAGGAAGACGTCTCTCATTTGCATAAGAGGACTGGAAGGCTTGTGCGAGGCTAATTTTTTTCTGAGCACTGTTGTGTGAGGCCTCTTATTCTTTCGACAATTTCGGGTGGAACACGTTTTTGTGGGAAATCTGATTCTGGACGGAAATCTAATTGGGGATGGTGACCGAAGCAAGCAAATAATAGAGTGACCCCTGTTGAAGCGTTGACATGATTATTGCAGCAAAATTCGGCCACAGGAAGGTGTTTTGCCCAATCGTCTTGGTGGTGATTGACAAAGTGTCGTAGGTAAACCTCCAACGTTTTGTTGGCTCGTTCTGTTTGCCCATCAGTCTCAGGGTGGTACGAGGTGGACAGTTTATGGCTAATTTTAAGACGGGCACATATATCCTTCCAGGTGCTGTCAATAAATGCACGCCCTTGGTCAGAAATTAACGAGTCTGGCAGACCTGCAAAACGAATTATGTGATTAAGGAAAGCCTCGGATGTTTCTTTGGCTGAAGGTCGTTCAAGGGGTATTATCCATATTCTTTTTGTAAGACGGTCTACTACCTGAAGTATGAACCGGTAGGTAAAGCCACGAATAGAGCAGATTGGAAGTGGTCCAACAAAGTCTAGGGTAAGATGCCGGAATGCTTGTTGAGGTGCGGGTATAGGTTGTAAATAACCATGAGGCTTTTGGACGGAAGGGTAATTCCTTTGACAGGCTTCACAGCCTCGAGCGTATTTTATGGCATCTTTGTGGCATTCGGGCCACCAGTATCGTCTGGATAGCATGTAATAAAGGGCAGCCGAACCTCTATACCCATATAGGGGGGTATCATGAAGCTGTTTGAGTACAACTTCTCTAAGATTTTTTGGAACGTATTCCTTTGAATTGAGAGTAAAGGAGTACTTAGTCATCACGCAGCTCGCTAGTTGAATGTCTTTTCTGTAGGCTGTTGGATTTGTAAGGGCTGTGTAACGGCTAGTTAGCCAATAATTACCTGTAGCATGCGCTAGTCAGCGTATGCTTTCATAGCGCCCTGAGGGCTGGTAGATCAACCAGAGTGATCTAGAAGATTCTCTAATTCTAGTCTGTGCGCAGGTAGGCGGCTACTCATGAACTAGCTCTGATGTATCAACTAGGATCTTCGAGAAGATTCTATTATCCTGCTCCGTGCACAAGCAAACAGCCGCTTGTGAAGCAGCTCTGATGAAATGACTGGAATCTTCGAGAAGACTCCTAAGGTTACGAGAATGAGGAGGAAGTAATTAAGGGTTGAGGGTTAAAATGTATAAAGACCTCTATTAGTTGCCTCACAACGAGGATTCATCATTATATTAGATATTTCTTCATAGTTAGATTATTAATTTACCATCATTTACTCGGATGCACATTGCTTCGATATCTTGATCTGTGACAGGCTGAGCGTATATCTTGACAATACTTATCTTGTTGACGATGCAATTTCCAATTTCCTAGGTCTAGACTGGGTGATATCGGATTTTTAATCTCAGGGGAATTTTGTGCGGATTTTGTATCTATTCTACGGAGTATTTGGTGGGGTTTAAGCAAAGTTTGGTATTGGTGTTGGTTGCGGGCATCATCTTTTTCCATAGGTTTGTCAGCACTAATTCTAGTTAGGGCATCAGGTTTACCTCCCTGTTCCCCTGGTCTAAAAACAATCTTAAAATCGAAATCTGCGAGTAATTCGTTCCACCGGACTTGCCTACGATTGAGCTTTTTAGTGGAGGTAAAGTGCTCGAGGTTTTTATGATTGGTTAGAACTAATGTGGACGCTTCAACGGAGCCTAGTTCCGCAGTCCAGGTTTCAAAGGCGTTGACTATTGCGAGGAGCTCTTTGTCAAAAATCTCGTAGTTTAACTCTGCAGGTAGCATTTTTTTTGACATAAAGGCTACAGGGCGAAGGATGCCCTTGTCATCGTATTGTGAGAGAATGGCTGCCGTCACAAAGTCTGACGCGTCTGTTTCCATTATAGTCTGGCGTCGAGGATCAAAGTGTGCCAGCATAGTTCCTCCTTTAAAGGCTTGCTTAATTCTGAAGAAGGCTGACTCACAAGAACTATCCCAGTCAAATCGTGCTTCCTTTTTTGTTAGAATGGTTAAGGTGGAGACGGTCGAGAGAATTCGGGAATAAATCGGCGATAAAAATTTGCAAATCCTAAAAACCCTTGAACATCTTGGACCGAGCGAGGGGTCGGCCATTCTTGAATGCAGGCAACTTTTTTGGGGTCCATGTGTATACCCTTGGTAGATATAATAAGGCCAAGGTAGGTAACCTCAGTTGCCTCAAAATTACATTTGGAAATGTCCACTTGTAGACCATGTTCGCGCAGACGCTCAAGGACCATGATGACATGGCGGCGGTGACTAGTTAGATCGTCAGAGTATATTAGAATATCGTCCATGTATGCCGTACAGAACTGGTCCAGAAGTCCATGGAGCGCATGGTTGATATATGCCTGGAAAGATGCGGGTCTATTGCAGAGACCAAAGGGCATTACTAAAGGTTCGAAGAGTCCATATCGACATGTAAAAGCAGCCTTCCATTCGTCACCCTCTTTGATTCTAAATTTATTAAACGCTGAAATGACGTCAAGTTTTGTAAAATACTTCGCTCGTGACAGCTGGCCCAACGTCTCTGATATGAGGGGAAGAGAGTGTCGATTTCTAATAGTTATTGCGTTTAATCTGCGATAGTCAATACAAAACCTGAGGTCTCCATTCGACTTTTTAACAAAGAGCACAGGGGCGGCTGCGGGGGATCGCAAAACACGTATGAATCCCTTCGAAAGTTCTTTGTCTAAATAGTTGCGAAGGGCCTTTAGCTCATGTTGGTTCATCGAATATGGACGCGCGACTGGGGGCTGTTTTCCAGGATGCAGATCTATGGCATGATCCCAGGATCGGTGAGGTGGCAACGAATTGACTTTGTTTCGATCAAAAACATCGAGATACTCGTGGTAGTAAGGTGGTAGAAAGTCTTTAGGGTCGGCATCTTTTGGGATGACCATGCTTGCGTTGCCTACGCGCAGACTGGGAAGTCGCTGCATCGAGTCTTCAAGGATTAGATCGAGATCCCTTAGACTTAGAGTAAAGGTAAAATTTCCGGGCTGCTGATTAGCTATTGCGTACTCTATGGCAGAGATCTTCACAGGATTCGACGTTGAATTTGGGGAAGGCGAGATGTGGTTAATAACGGGGTTTGATTGGCTTATCTGTCTGGAATTTTGGTTCACTGTATTATGATAGGGAATTGTTGTTTCGAAGACGCAGCAAGAAGATTTCAGACAGGGTTCGCCGAAAGTAATAGTGTGTTCCCCCTGGTCAATGTAGGGGCAATGTTTCTCCACCCAGGCTAGTCCGAGGACGATATCGTGTTTGCAATTTGGGACAACATAAGCTAACATTGTTTCCTGGTGGGCACCCAAACTCAAGGAAAACTTTACAAGCTTGGAAACCTTAGAACTCACTTTACCTTCAAAACCGAGGATGGCAATGGGCGAATTGAGGGGCTCAGAAGTAAGTTTTAGACGATCACAGAGCTGGTCAGAAACGAAGGAAAAACCAGAGGCGCCGGTATCGACTAGGGCTACTAAACTTTCATTTCTTATCTTGGCTTCTATATACATATGCCGCGAAGGTGAAATTCCAGATCTCCCTAGACAAACCGTAGAGTGCGACTCCAACGAGCGACTTAACGTTGGATTTAACCTTTTAATTGATCCTCTTCAATTAACTGCTCATCCATAGTTGCAAGTGTCCGAGAGCTAGGGGTGCAGTTTTCTGTCGTATGCCCCGTTTTATTACAGCGTACACAACGACCGAGGGCTTGTCATGCATCTTTTGCTTGCTGTGTAAGTCGACTGTTAGGCAGCCTCTGTGCTGATATGGCATCAAGATCCATTGCAGATCCACCTTGCAAGACAGTCGGTTCGGATACTGAGGTTGAGTACGGGGTAGATGAGGAAGGCGGGTACGACGCAGGTGTTACTCTTTGAGCCGGTACGGTGTATAAAGGTGCATTTATGACCTGGATGTTCGCGTCTTTTCTCCTCAGGTAGTTTACGAACTCGTGGTACTCGGTAGGAGCGTCACTTGCGGCATTCAGCAAGTGTTTTAACTCCTTTGATAGTCGTCGTTCGAGCATCGTTTTCCACTGGGACTTGTCATGGTCAGCATAGGTGGAGTCCGAAATATTATCCTCAAAGTGTTATGGGCTATGCCCTGCATTGATTAATGGCTAGGTCAGGGACTAGCCGGTCACGGTCGGTAAGGGACGCAGATTGCAATGACATTCATACCTTTCAGGACGCGCGCTCATAAATAGGGGCACGCGTTTATGTAACTGTATATTAACCTCACTTCCCTAGTTAGTAGACAGTTATAGGAAAGAATCTCTAAATCTAACAATTTTTCTTCCTTTAAGGTTAGATCCCTAAGTAGTAAAATGGATGTCAAGATCCATTGGTGTCCAGGTCATCAAGGGATTGAGGGCAATGAACTTGCTGATAATCTGGCAAGAAAAAGCCTGGATCAACCTGCTATGAAAAAGCATCAATATACCTCTTATTCCTTCCTAGTGGAAGGTATAAGAAAAAACATTTTACAAGCCTGGGACTCTGACTGGACTAAGCAAGTACTTAGGGAAGAAGAGGGCAGGAAAGCCATTGGTCTTGGAAAGTTTTATAGAACTTCTGCAAGGATTTCTATACCAAGCTTCAATACTAAGGCAATTAATCTTACAAAATTTAGCAGACAAACCCAGACCTCCTTTTTCAGGCAAGAACAGGGATTGGTAACACCCTGGCTCACCTCTATCTGATAGGAAAAGTAGATAGTAACATTTGCAACTTCTGTAATAGGGAGAAGCAGACAATGGAGCATCTGCTCCTGCACTGTCCACAATTCTCATCAGAGAGGGATAAGGAATTTGAAGGTCTGGAGCCCAGAAATCTGCAAATTATTTTCAAAACCAAAGTTGGCAGAGAAAAACTGTTAAGATACTTAGAGAATTCTAAATGCATACAACTAATTAAAATTGTAGGTCAAGAAGCTACAACTATGTAACAGATAAACGTTGAAACCAAAGGACACCAAATGACAAGCCATATTTAAGGAAAAATAAAATGGAAACAAAAAACACAACTTCAGGGATTCAGCTTGTATTTAGGGTTTATTTGGAATTCGTAGTAATGTTGGAAAGTCTAACCCTAAGTTATGAGCTTATAGACTGGTGCCAAGGGCAGTTAAGGGTGTTAGGAAGATCCTTTTTCTTTTTTTTTTTTTTTAAAATGTATTTAAATCTCTTGTCATAGCTAGATGGCTGAATACAATATGATTTTAAAAAAAAAAAAAAAAAAGACAGTTATAGGAGAAACAAACGGTATTTCGTGACATATGTTCGTCGTGCTTTATTCCGATCGCTTATAGTCCATCACACAAAGATTGAGATGAAGTCATGAAACTTCATATTTCTCTGATACAGTGTCTCCACTGTGCAACTCGCTCGTTCAGTAAGGCCCGGATCCTGGCAGCGTTGTCCAAGAGCCACAAAGAATTGGTCGATCTTGACAATTTCAGGAGGGATTGAAGCATCCTCACAGCAACGAAAGGAGGACCGCATTTTCCCAAGGGCTTCGGGACCAAGACATTGATAGGCGTATCTCACTTTGGAGCCTTCGTCCGGGAAGCACTCTGGTTGATCAAGAAACTGATTTTGTAGCTGGGAGCAGAACGATCTGAGGTTCTTGGAGGAGCCATCATAAGGGGTGATCGGAGGAGCGGTAGGGCGACGCGCCACTGGAGCTACTGGTGGAGGTAGGGCAGGAGCCGCAGATGCTGATGCTGTCGCAAAAACTTCAGCTACGCGAGGTCCGTCAGCGCGTATGGCGTGCTGAAGGACTCCAGGAGAAATGAGGTAAGCCACGCTCCACAATTGTGGAGGCAGCAGGATGTATTCGGGGTCCGTTGTGTCCATGTATTCACTGGGCGGGGAAGGGAAATGACTAGTCATGGTAAAATATTAAAATGTAATTAAATTTGTTTATTTATTTATTTAATTTTTTTTTTCCACACGCGTTGTAATGTCAGGCGCTGGGATAGTGGGGGCGCAGAAGAGAGTGGAGAGCGGAGGTTCGGAGAGCTGGGAGCTGGGAACTGGAGGGCGAGCTGGCGAGCTGGTCTCGAACGAGAGGTCGAGGTGTCGGGAAGAGGTTTGGGTAGAAAAGGTGACAGTGGTCACAGACGCGCTAGGGGTGGAAAAGGGACAGTAGGTGACCGCGGTCACAGAGGAGCACCAAGTTGAGAAGAGGGGATTGTAAGATCTACTCAAATCTATCTAACAATAAGGTGAAGACGGAAGACAACGCATGTAGAGCCCAAACTATCCATGGCGATATCTTATACATGTATACATCAAAAGGAAATATTAAGCGAGACCAAAACATAACATAAACCTCAGGCATCTATAACTAGACAACGACTTCAGGATACATTACAGTATGCCTTGTTGGTATATGATTAAGGAGCGACTAGCTCAAAACCAGCCCATAATCTCAATTTATTTCCATACCTATCAGCATATCAATTGACCTCCTATTGGGTTTCAAAGCACAACTATACAACTCCCTATATTTGACACCTTAACACAATAGCAACAGCGTCGTATCGACGCAATAAGAAGTGCTTATCAACGAGCATTTAATCAACAGAGGGCAGCGTAAGCAGAAAGAATTCTTAGCCAGTTTGAAAGCCAAATTCAAGTGCTGCGACACTTTTCATCTTACATGGAGGCAGGGCATGATAAAGCGAGGTGCGAGGGCTGTAGGACAACTAGACATAGTAGATTGTGACGGCTGTATAGCCATAGGGATTCCTGTAGCCTATGCCTGGTAGCATAGGCATGATATGTTGACAGGGTCCGAGCTTTATGTGATAAGGCATTTAGCAAAGAATGCTAAAGAACCTTCTGGAAGATTTCCATACTATCCTTGTATGTTGGGGACTAGCCTGATTAGTACAACCTAATCTAATCACAACAACATGGTACAGAAGGTTCTAGAAGCAAAGCCTTGGTTTATTAAGACACTTGTATTTACAGTTATGTGGTTCCTCTCTAGATAGAATAAAGACTACCAATAGGTACATAGCGCTCAAGCCTCTATACCCGAATCCGTGACAGATATTCTATCTCTTCATCTCAGTCAGTCAGCAGTTTAGTCAGCAGTTCAGTCAGCGATTCAGTCAGCAGTCCAGTCAGCAGTTCAGTTAGCGGTTCAGTCAGCAGTTCAGTCGAGTCACCTTTGTTGGAAGAATGAAGTGGTCACCTGGTGATTTTCAATCAATAGATAGGAGAGGAGTTTTTTTCCGGGCAAGATGGAAATCAGAAGATGAGCTAGCAGAGCTTCGGAATGCGGGATGTTGCTTTAGATGTGAGAGGCGGGGATGTATGTCTCGGATGTGTCCCCTGCTTCCAGCAATTAATCCACGAAAGATTAATAAAGTTTTGTCCACCAACCCGATAGCATACAAAGATCCATGGGGCGATGGCCTTGGTCCTATTGATCCGGAGCTATATGAAGTAGAATCATCTGGAGATGGCCTCGGCCCAATTAATCCGGGGGTGTATGAGGAAGACCCATATGGTGATGGCCTCGGTCCTATTGATCCGGAGGTATATGAAGTAGAACCATCTGGCGATGGCCTCGGCCCAATTAATCCGGAAGTGTATGAGGAAGACACATATGGTGATGGCCTCGGCCCTATTGATCCGAAGGTGTATGAGGATGATGAGTCTCGTAGATGTCATATTCTAATCAATTCGAATGATGGAAAACAGTGGCCAGCTGTCAAGGCCAATACCCTTACTGGTCAGGAACCAAGAATGAATACATCACCATTTCTCGTTAATGCATTACTGAATGATACTACGATGGTGCAGGCTTTAGTTGACAATGGGTGCTTATGTTCAGGTATCATCGACGACACTCTCAAAACTCAGTTGGATTTGCCCCGTATCAAAATCCTACCTCGAGCGCTCGAAACCGCAAAAAAGTCAACGACTACAAAAACGATCATAGATTCAATCACATTTGTCTCCTTGGATCTGGATGGGCATGTAACACCAAAGTTGTGGCTCTATGTTGTTCCTCAAAGCACACACAAGATTATACTAGGAAAAAAGTGGCTTGAAGAAAATGATGCTATAATTCATTCAAAAGATCAACGATTAGAGCTCAGAAAATTTGGGGCAACAATATCTAGTACTCAACGGTGGAGGGATGATTTAAAAAACGTGACACAGCCACGTTATGTGCCGGTTGATAGGCTTACGTCAATGGTTGGATCAGTACCAGTCTGCAAAGCATCAATCGAGGATATTAGCAAGGCGCTGCGTGGAAAGCCTCGTCTGACAGTCGAGCAAGTACGAGAGCGCTTACCAGAAAAGGTGAAAGATTTTGCACACCTTTTTGCTGATAATGCTGGGGCAGATGAATTGCCCTCATCGAGGGGTGACCTTGACCATGCCATAAATTTACGCAGCGAGAATGGAAAGCCTTCGACGCCGCCTTGGGGACCCCTATACAATATGTCTCGGGAGGAATTGCTGGTTTTACGAAAAACTTTAACAGATCTCTCAGAAAAAGGATGGATCCGTCCAAGCAGCTCCTGTACTATTTGCAAAAAAGCCTAGCAGAGACCTGCGTTTTTGTGTGGACTACCGGGGGCTGAACGCCATAACAATTCCAGATCGGTATCCTCTCCCGCTTTTTAAGGAAACTTTACGGCAGCTTTCGAAAGCAAGGTGGTTTACCAAATTGGATGTGAAGTCAGCATTCCACCGTATCCGGATAAGAGAAGGAGACGGGTGGATGACGGCGTTCAGATGCAGGCTGGGCCTTTTTGAATAGCTTGTAACGCCTTTCGGACTTGCGAACGCACCTGCCACATTTCAGCGATATATAAATGAGCAGTTACGCGAGCATCTGGATTTAGATGCGACGGCTTACATGGATGACATATTGGCGTATACTGATGGTAGCAAGGAAAATCATTGGAAGACGGTTCGCAGCATCCTAAGCAAGCTCGAAAAAGCCGGACTTTATTTAGACATCGATAAATGCGAGTTTCTCTGCGAAGAAGTTAAATATCTTGGCTTTATTATACGGGCTGGAAAAAGTGTGACTGTCGACCCGTCTCAGGTTAAGTCAATACTCGAGTGGCAAGCTCCGGTTTCAGTAAAAGGAGTGAGATCGTTTCTTGGATTCGCAAACTTTTATCGATGCTTTGTCAAATATTTCTCGGAAATTGCTGCACCACAGGTTGAACTTACTAAAGCTAAGACGGCATGGCGATGGGGGAGTGTTGAGAGCGAGACATTTGAGATGCTAAAGAGAATTTTTGCCTCGGAATCGGTGTTGACACAATGGGATCCCGACCGAGATACGATCCTAGAGGCAGACTGTTCAGGTTATGCAATGGGTGGTTGCCTTTCCCAGATTGATGATGAGGGTAGGCTGCGACCAGTGGCTAACTTCTCTAAAAGAATAAGTAGTGCTGAGGTGAACTACCAAATTCACGATAAGGAAATGTTAGCTATAATATCTGCGATGCAAGAGTGGAAGGCAGAACTGCAATCGGTAGCTAAACCCTTCACTATACTAACTGATCACAAAAACTTGAACTATTTTGCGACTAAGCGATTACTAAGCGAACTTCAAGCGCGATATAGCGAAGTTCTGCAGCAGTTCAGATACAAACTCAAGTGGAGAGCAGGAACAGCTTGCGAGCGTCCAGATGCTCTATCACGTCGTGAGCAAGATAAGCCTACGGGTCTTAGTGATGAGCGGACAGCTGGAAGAGTTATGCAACTTTTTACCCCAATAACTGCTAGTTTGGTTAACATTTCAACAAGTGAAGTTTCTTTAAATCTGACCAAGGTTGCATCCAATGATAAACCTGATTGTGTCAATAAAGCAGATCAAGCCACGATCGCAGGAATATTTGAAGACAACGAGTTGCAGGATCTCTGGTCTCAGGGCGTAGCATCAGATAAGGATTGGAGAAGAGCACGTGATTCGGTGAAGGCGGGTGAAAGGGGATTTCCACCAGATCTTGCCGCCAAAATGAAGGTCAATTTTGGCGAGTGTACGGTCGCTGCAGACGGTTTACTCAGAGGTCGAGAAAATCGCATTTGGATACCGGATTACGAGCCACTACGCACAACCATTATGCAGCGCACTCATGATAGCCATCTCGCCGGGCATCCAGGAAGAGATACAATGGTTAGTTTATTGCTTCGCCGTTATTTTTGGCCGAAAATGAGAGAGTCGGTTCGAAGATTTATTCGGAACTGTGGCGTATGTGGAAGAACTACGGTTTGGCGCGAAGCAAAAGCAGGATTCTTGCGGCCATTACCGGTTCCTGACCGAATTGGTAGTGAGCTAACAATTGATTTCGTGACCAGCCTCCCGGAATCAAAAGGTTGCACAAATATTATGGTCATAACAGATAGGTTATCGAAGGACATATTCGCATTTGGCGCGAGCTCCATGGGAGCCCAGTATTGTGCAGAGTTGTTTGTGGACCGTTACTATAGGTACTTCGGGTTTCCAAGGTTTTTAACTAGCGATCGAGGTAGTGACTGGACAAGCCACTTCTGGAAAGCTCTCTGTGAATCAGCAGGAATAACCCAACGACTAACAACAGCATACCATCCGCAGTCAAATGCAAGCGAGAGAGCTAATCAAGAATTATACAAATATTTAAGAGCGTTTACCTGCTATGCACAAGACAACTGGATGGATCTATTACCATTGGCTCAACTAGCCTTAAATTCAAGGCCAAATTCAGCTATTGGAGGGATGAGCCCTTTCTTTTTACGCAACGGCTATGACCTAGATCCCTTTGCAGAGCCAATCTCACAACTAAACTGCCCAGCCCTTCACCCAGGAAAGATCGCGGCGGAAAAGTATGTCCAACAACTTCGAGACGCTCAAGACTTTGCGCAGGCAGCAATGGCTTCAGCTCAACAACGGTACGAAGGGAGTTCAAACAGGTTTCGCCGTCAGCCCGATAAGTTTAAAGTGGGTGACAAAGTCTGGTTAGAACTAAGGAATGTTAAGACCCCGCAATTATCTAAAAAGCTGGCGTGGCAGCATGCGAAATATGAAGTCACAGCTGTCCCAGATGCGCTGACAGTAGAGTTAAACGTACCTGGGAATATTCACAAGCGATTTCATGTTGAGTTGGTCAAAAAAGCAGGAGATGATCCATCCCCAAGTCAAATCAGGGATGATGCTCAAAACCCACCAGTTATAGATGATCTAGATGAGCCAGAATATGAGGTGGAATCAATCCTGCGGGCTAGAACAATAAACAGAGGTCGCGGAAAGATCCGACAAGCTCTAGTCAAATGGATTGGCTGGGCTGAACCAACCTGGGAGCCAATGCAGAGTATCCAAGATACGAGAGCCCTTGATGAATTCGAAAACTTGTATGGTTCAATAAAAACAAATGATGGACCGACAGAAGAAAAACTCGGAGGATTTGTGGGGCCAGCAGGTCCTAAGATAGCAGAGCAACGACGCCTAAAACGTCGAGGAAAGAAAACTGATCGAAAGGGAGGGGCATTGTGACGGCTGTATAGCCATAGGGATTCCTGTAGCCTATGCCTGGTAGCATAGGCATGATATGTTGACAGGGTCCGAGCTTTATGTGATAAGGCATTTAGCAAAGAATGCTAAAGAACCTTCTGGAAGATTTCCGTACTATCCTTGTATGTTGGGGACTAGCCTGATTAGTACAACCTAATCTAATCACAACAACATGGTACAGAAGGTTCTAGAAGCAAAGCCTTGGTTTATTAAGACACTTGTATTTACAGTTATGTGGTTCCTCTCTAGATAGAATAAAGACTACCAATAGGTACATAGCGCTCAAGCCTCTATACCCGAATCCGTGACACAGATATAGATGTCCAAACATTAATCTTGCTATTAGTTTAGTGACTCAAGATAATTTGTTAATGATTTAGACACAATTTATTCAGCTGATCTGAACATTTATTCCACTATAAACATTTACCCTTAAAATCGGTTCTGTAATAGAATAATATAAAAACATTGAATTTTCAATTAAATAGGAAAAAATACGTCGTTTTTATTGGAACAGAATGAGTTACTTATGTTGTTAAGGAGGGGTGGTTAGGTAGCAATTTTCAGAGAGGCCCACCAGCTGGCCGTAGCAAGTATGTATGTACCTAGGTGCGTCTTCCTTCCCCTCTGCTAAATGACAGGTGTACTACCTATCCTTGGAGTTGTATAATGATACCCACGAAGATTCGGCATAATGTAAACATTCACGATGTAACCTTTTTCACTTGCTTAGTCGAGCACACATTTGTGTATATAACATTTGTAGTCAGAGCCTTGATTTTCAGCTTTATTGCTTTCTAGGTCTTGAATTCTTACTTGTCTTACTTCACATTTCATAACACCCTTCCTAGCCTCTCCTCAGCTCCTCCCATAGTTTGAGCTTTCGAACAAACTAAGGACGTGAAAGGGTATCAGAAAAGTCTTGGTGAAGATCGATGACCGAAAAGAAGCCTAGCCAAGCTCTCAAGAATCTCTACGGACCTAGGGTATTCGACTAAATCGTGCATCTTGGTAAGCATTTCCAGCTAGTTATTTGACCCGTGTTCGTTGCGCCTTTGGAAGTCCATAGGTGGCAGTCTTCAACGTAATTTGTGTCTGGAGGACTTTGGTTCGCTGCAGCTGCAGTAAAATTACTAGTAGTATTTAAGCCTATGAACTGATACTTTATCCGATAATTATAATATGCTCAATAATGCTAGCCGATGAAAATAGATCGTGTCTCCTGCTTGTATGTATATTATACATGGGAATGATGTAAGTGTTTGTTAAGTAGAGGTGGACATATCGTCATTATAAATAGCAGCGTCATCACTACGTCATAGGTGTTTAAATAAGAATCTAGCATTACAAAACGAAATATCTCGAGAAACTAGAATTTTACTAAAATGCATATTCGATGAAGCATATGCATCCAATGATTCTAATTTGACAATTCTCTGAAAACACGCCTAGTAGGTGTACATCATCTTGTTATGAGACTGAAGCGTGACGAATCCGAATAGTTTATCGTCATGAAACGATTGCCGAATTGTCAAAGCGCTAAAACACCATGATGGACCCTCTACAGTACAATCGTCCCTCTCTAACTTGATAGTGGGTCCCGGTATAAGTGTTGAAAATATTCATTGTAACTTGGACTTTTATATTTGCAGCACTTACCCTTACAGGTTATTTTTCGTGCAGGGGTAAGTATTGCAAATGTAAATGGTTGAATTTCAATGAATATTTTCAACACTTATACCGGGACCCACTATCGAGTTAGAGAAGGACGACTGTACTATTTTTCAATTACATTTCCTCTCCGATCTAGTTTTACAATTTAATAACATCAAATGTCTTTGCAACGCCACCCACAAGAGCTTCCGTGGGCGAAGCCATTCTCAATCGATCTTATTCTGAAAGTACTCAATGTCACCTTCTTGCACCCATTCGTAGCATGGATGGTTCCTCTCTGTATGCGGGCGCAAGCAATGTCGTGGAATCACACAGCAATACAAATCACAATAGGATATGCGGCTTTACTGACTCTGTTACACTTTGCCCAGGTTTTGAATGTACAGATAGCGTATTCAAAACCACGCAAAGTTGATTTCTCTGAAGAAGTGATTGTAATTACAGGAGGTGCTAGTGGATTAGGCCTTCTTATGGCTGAGGTGTACGGAATGAGAGGCGCAACAGTCGCAGTGCTTGATGTAAAAGAATTGGAGTCAGGAGAAGCCCGTGGCGTGACAGCTTACAAATGCGATGTGGGCTGTAAAGAGCAGGTTGCAAAGGCAGCGATTGAAATTCAAAGAGATGTGAGTCCGGAATCAAAATTTTAACAACACTGCTTCATGCTAAGAATTTATAAGCTTGGAACTCCGACAATATTGATAAACAATGCTGCCGTGGTAATAGGAAAACCACTTCTTGACCTGTCTACAGAAGAGATTGAACACAGTGTTCGCACGAATCTCCTCGGAAATTTCTATACTCTGAAAACCTTTCTCCCGGGCATGGTTCGTGCTGGCTTTGGAACGATAGTTACCATTTCAAGCTCTGTGTCAACAGTTGGTGCTGCTTCTTTGACCGACTACACAGCGACGAAAGCGGGAATCACAACACTACACAAATCTCTTGCAGCTGAGCTGAAAGCATTTCCAAACATTAAAACAGTGCTTGTTTCTCCCGGACAGATGAGTACGCCATTATTTAATGGAGTGAAAACACCAAGCAGTTTTTTTGGACCAGTCCTTGAACCGATCGACGTTGCAAAAGAAATAATTGCAGTCGTTGACTCGGGAGCTAGCGCTGTTCTTGCATTTCCACTTTATGCCAGGTGGATCGAATGGATGAATGTCCTACCTGTTGGAGTACAAGCCATCCTAAGGAATTGGTGTGGAATTGATAAGGCTATGACGAGTTATGTTGGCCGAACAGAAAAGTTTGGAAGCAAAGAGAAACTATAGTACGAATCAAATGCAAGATGACAGCTTGTAAGATTATAGTACTTGCCGACTTATTTAGTTGGGTATTTGAGATGTTAAGCAAAAAGTAAATGTTATGGAACAAATGTAATTAAAATTAATTGTACCTTGCTGCTAATTTAGCTTGTAATAAAGCAGCTTCTAAAAGATGCTTTTGTGTCTCTGATAAAAACATATAGAGAATGGCTAACAATATTGTTCGTTGAAGTTTTGCCATTATTTCATGCACCCTCTAGAAAAGCGCATTCACGAGAAGTGTATCTAGCTTCGCGGGGTATGGTCTGTGCACATCGCGTTCGAAAGAATAATTCACAAGGCGCGTAGGCAATCAATAAATTTACTATGCCAAGGCTAAATTAATAGATTCATTACAAACGACATAAGTGCTGGCAGCTTCCTCTATCTCTAGTTTTTTTAGTAAAAACCTGTATTGCCTCCAAAAATGCAGGCGCCAGTGTTAGTCATGAGTACGTTCATAATAAAAATCACTTTACTGAAACCGCCAACTAACAACCTGTTGAATAGACACCCAAAGTGGTGACAGACAAACTGGGAGGAAAGCTCAGATATCTAATATTACCGCCGCAAAGACGTAAGCCTTTTCAGCTATCCGTCTCAAAGTCACATCTGACTCAGTACAGAGTCGCTGATATTATCCGATCATGTTTGGGTCCTAAGGCCATGCTGAAGATGCTTTTAGATCCTATGGGTGGTATTGTATTGACAAATGATGGCCATGCTATCCTCCGAGAAATCGAAGTTTCACATCCGGCTGCAAAGAGTATGATTGAACTTAGTCGAACTCAAGATGAAGAAGTGGGTGATGGTACAACAACAGTCATTATACTGGGTATGTGGCAGTTAAATTTTTTACGACTGCAACTAAATTTAAGTAGCTGGAGAGATCCTCGCGCAAGCTCTCCCTCAGCTAGAAAGAAATATACATCCGGTTCAAATAATATCTGCATTCAAACATGCTCTGAAAGACGCACTCACAATTATTGATGAAATCTCTCTTCCTGTTGATGTAAATGACGACAAAGCTATGTATCAACTTATAGCTTCTTCTATTGGAACAAAATTTGTTAACCGCTGGTCCGAACTGATGTGCAATTTAGCACTTAAAGCAGTTCGGACAGTTTCGTTTGACGTAGGCGGTGGGAAAAAAGAGATCGATATTAAGAGATATGCTCGGGTAGAAAAGGTTCCAGGTGGTGAGATTGAGGATAGTAGAGTCTTAGATGGTATAATGCTGAACAAAGACATCACACATCCTAAAATGAGAAGACGGATCGAGAACCCCCGAATCGTGCTTTTAGACTGCACTCTGGAATACAAAAAAGGGGAGTCTCAGACTAACATCGAGATTACGAGAGAAGAAGACTGGAATAAGATTCTTCAAATCGAAGAAGAGCAGGTAAAGTTAATGTGTGACTCGATTCTTGCTCTCAAGCCCGATTTAGTCATCACTGAAAAGGGTGTATCCGGTATTCGAAAAATCCCTTCTCTCACCACAAGATGCTAATCATGTTAGATCTGGCGCAGCACTATTTTGTGAAAGCTAACGTAACTGCTCTGCGAAGAGTCCGAAAAACAGACAACAACAGGATTGCTCGTGCCACCGGTGCTAGTGTAGTTAATCGTGTCGAGGATCTTCAGGAATCCGACGTTGGAACTAAGTGTGGGCTGTTCGAGATAGAAAAGATAGGCGACGAATATTTTACTTTCTTGACTAAGTGTCAGTCACCAAAAGCTTGCACAATTCTGCTCCGTGGACCATCAAAAGATATTTTAAATGAGATTGATCGAAATCTAGCAGATGCCATGTCCGTAGCTAGGAACGTCATATTTCACCCGAGACTCTCACCTGGTGGAGGAGCAACCGAAATGGCAGTAGCCGTTAGGCTGGGGCAGCTAGCAAAGAGTATTGAGGGGGTACAACAATGGCCGTATAAAGCCGTTGCAGAAGCAATGGAAGTTATTCCTAGAACTCTAATTCAGAATTCTGGTGCTAGCCCTGTCAGAGTTCTTACTGCATTGAGGGCTAAGCATGCAGAGGGCGAAAGTTCATGGGGGATTGATGGAGATACTGGCAAGCTAGTAGACATGAAGGAGTATGGTATATGGGAGCCAGAGGCCGTAAAGTTACAGAGTGTGAAGACGGCAATTGAGGTAATCTCCCACAAAATCAGTTATTTAATTTCAATACTAATTTTCTATAGTCTGCTTGTTTACTTCTGAGAGTTGACGATATCTGTAGTGCTAAAGCTGCGAAACAATCCGGGGGTAGTGGATCAGGACCAGCGGAAGAATAATATGGGACTTACATCATGACACAACGAATGTACAAATTTTTCAGAATCAAAAAAGTTCAAATTTAAAGTCCAATCAATTTTGTTTTGGACGCTTGTGTGAAATATGATAAACACGTCCAAAATTCTTACGTTATTGTGAATATTATTAGAGGTTGAAACTCAATCATCATCATCATCATGGATTATCATCCCATTCTCTGCAGCCCTGTGAGCTTGTTCTTCGGTTTGTATTCCCGACGATTGATTTTGAGAGACCATCACCTCTGAATTGTTCTGAACTGTAACGCTATGTAAAAAATTACCTGCTTTTCGGTCAATATCAATGCCTTGAACGACACCTTTCCGAGATTTTCCTTTCTTTTGCTTAAGCCTTTCCCTCTTTTCTCGTTTCCGTTTTGTTATTTCTCTATCTCTCTCTTCTCTTTCTCGTTTTTCTTTCTCCCAAGCTAAATTCTCCTTTTCCTTTTCGACCTCGGCTTCCATGTCTCTTAATCTTTCGTATTCTCTCCTGCGACTTGCTTTGTACACGTGGAATTCACCTGATCCAGCTCCGGCACTAGAGCCTTGCACATTCTGTACAATCTCGGGCGGCTGTTGGACTATTCGTGGCGCAGGAGTTAAGGCGGATGATATATTTGCAATAGCTTGCTCCGGTTTTGAGAAGAGAGAGCTGATTTGTGTCGCTGTTTGAGAATGAGGAGAAAGTGCGCGCTTCTTTGCTGGTCGTTTGGAACGCGGGTCGGCAGACGTCGGTATCGACTCCGGAATAGGTTCTGACATTTTGGAAGTCGTATAGCTTTATCTGATGGTCACGAGTTGACCCGGGACAATACTGCACGCAGTTGTTTTATAACGTTACCAAATAAGTTCTGACGGAACACAGTACTTGGCTGACCTGGGAAGATATACGAAGTAATCTGGCGTTAATGTTAATATTTCGATTGTGAAATGGAAAATATCATTAGACTGCTGACCTATAAGATATAGAACAATTATAGTTGTCACAGGCGGGGAAGAGATATATGTCTGCTTGTAATACTTAGAGTAGGAATATGTGATGATGGCATCAAACACATCGATAAACGGAAATGTTGCACCTAGGGTGCTAACTCGTTAAACGTAAGGTGCCTTGTAGATGATAATCAGATTCACATTGATCAGCTACGGGTGCTGCCTGAGAGGGCTAGTGAAGTGCGAGAAAGTATAGAGTTTTATTTATTTAGTTGTTCTCATTTACAGGGGGACAAGTGTAAGTTAACGAAGGTTAGAGAATAAGTTATGTGCACTGTATTCATATGTTCATACTATCGGGATAAACAGAATTTACTGCCTAGCCTTCGTTAACTTACCCTTGTCCTCCTATTTATACAGTGTATCCACCCTAAAGATTGTTAGTTTGCACAAACGACAGGCATTAAAGTGAATATACTTGAAATTCTTTGTTCTATTAGGAAACGAACAACGATCATACTTCTTTGCCGAGACATGCTGCAAACATTTTACCGCATTAGGGACAACATACCTTGCAAAAGCTCTGTACTCTATTACAGGAGTAAGAAGTGTAGCCCCACATTCTGTGTAATTTACACGGGCTATCCCTGACATTCCGACTTTAGCGCTACAAAAATGGCTAGACTAAGGCAATAAGGCAACCGAGGCATTGCTTCTTCCTTGAACCTTCTCTCTTATGTTCGATAGTTGCACAGCATCCTCGTACCACACTAAGTCGGTTGACACGACATATCGAATAACCTAATCCTCATGATAAACTGCGAAGAAAAATGAGCACCCCAGCATCTCCCACTACTCCAAGATCACGGAGCCAGCTTTCTAGGGATCAGCGAGTCCAGATATACACGTTACGTGGCCTTGGTTTTACTCATCTCGCCATCGGTAATCAACTCGGTATTTCCGAAAGAAGGGTACAATATGCCCTTGCAAGGCAATGTCTGACGCCCAAAAAGCGAAATGGCCGACCCCACGCCTTGAACGCTCAGCAGGAAGTTGAGCTTGAAGAGTTTGTCACGTCTTCAAGTGAGGCCCGTCAGATGAGCCACCTGGAGCTTGCTGCTAAGTTTTCCCACTGGAATTGTGGCCAAATCGCAATCAAAAGTGCTCTTGAGAGAAGAGGGTTCAAGCGTTGCATTGCTCAAGCGAAGCCTGCTCTAACGCCTGCACATATGAGGAAAAGATTAGAGTGGGCGGAAGAACACTCTTCTTGGACACCTGAACAGTGGTCCCAAATTCTTTGGTCTGATGAGACTTGGGTCACTGGTGAACGACACACAAGAGTATGGGTTTCGAGGAAGGTGAGTCCAGATCTCAGCCATGTATCAACTGCATTAATCTAATTTTTTAGCCCGAGGAGACATATTATCACACTTGCCTGGTTCGAAAAGGTCCTCGAAAGCGTGGTTGGATGTTCTGGGGCTCCTTTTATGGGAACCAGAAGGGCCCTGCCCTCTTCTGGAGTAGGGATTGGGGGACTATAAAAGCGGAGAGTTACTGCCAGAGGATTGTTCCTTTAATCCACGCGGCAACACAACCAATTGACTCTCACGGCCCTCTTCTCTTTATGTAGGATGGTGCTCCTGCCCATTCTGCTCAACGTACGAAAAGAGAGCTGTCATCAAGGGGGGTAGATTTCATAGTCTGGCCGTCATATTCCCCAGACCTGAATCCAATTGAGTCAGTGTGGGATATGATGAAATCCCATATTGAAGAGCACCACCCAGAATTTGATTCTGGTAATCCATCTGAGGAAGTGCTCCGTAATGCAGTCCTAGAGGCATGGGAGTCAATATCTCAGGAGCAACTGGCTACGCTTGTAGAGAGCATGCCAGAAAGGTGCCAGGCAGTCATCAGAGCAAGAGGAGGTTCGATTCCTTATTAATGATGCTTAATTATTGGTAAAAATGTATTTAATACTTGATAAAAGCTAGCACTTTTGAATAGAATATCATCATTTCAACGAGTTACAGGGATCTCGTACACTTCTTTTATCACGCAAAATTTCCCATATAAATAAGGTTCAGCTATTGTCGGATTTGGTATGGTCAAAATATTGCAGCCAATGGCATATTGTATAATCCCTGTCAGATCTTGGCATTCAGGGGTTTCCTTCACTATTTACCCCTGCAATAGAGTATATACTCTCACACATGGGCCCGGAATGTCAAAAGGGTATTCCCTGTCCATTGGGCTTTGTACAGGGTCTACCCCTAGTAATATCTACGGGCTAATTTACAGTAATTATCCATTCATCTGGCACAACGCCTGCTCCTCATCCAGCTACCCAACAAGAATATATCGCCAACGTCTACTTTTACACCAGTCAAAAATCCGAGCGACTCTCACTGAATCGTTGTTGAAAGTGAGGCATGCTTTAAATGACCCTAACGCTACATATCGTACCAATTGTAGCGATAGATGAACAGCGAGGAAAAATCTCCTGCAAGGCGTAGCTATTCGAGAAGAGCTTCAGCAGATAAGTGCTTTCTGGTCATTCTTTACTGGATTTGGAAAGATCTCAGCTAAATAACTCCAGGTAATTACTTTACACAATGCTGGCCACGAATGAGGCGAAATTGCATCTATCCTCGACTTGAGCTACAAACAAGTTATTCACATCATCAATAGAGGCACTACCTCTCCCAAAAGGAATCCGGGTGGAAAACGAAAACTGGATCAGGCCTAAGCTGATGAGCTAGAAAATTTTGTGCGACTCTCTCGAAGGAATCGCCAGATGACGTATATAGAGCTTGCCATGGAGTTTAGTTGCTGGGGCGCTGGGGTTTATGCGATCAGTGTTAGAATCGGTTAATATTGATCCGGTTCGGACCGTAATTCTACACCAAATCAACGCACTATGCGACTCGGCATCCGGATATCCGACTCATTACTAATCTGTACTAATCAGATAATCACTGGGTATGGTCACGGATAGTTCTATCCGTAATGGAGGTATACACGTTCACCCCCTTATCATCCTCTCATCATCCTTTGGAAATCCTACAATGATCTCTTTGATTATTAACATTAACTTTCTTCAGGATCTTATGATAGTTTCTACCATATTCATCTGGAGTTAGAAGATTGGATTATAGAATGGACCTGGGCAAAGATGTATATATACCACTTGATAAACCCCTGAGTAATTAATTTTTAATACAAATATATATCTTACTTCTGAAAACTCTACAATCAGAAGTGCGCTCAAAGATAGAGGTTACTCCAGGAGTTTGTCTCGAGCAAAGCCACCTGTATCCGAGGTCAACATGATAAAAAGGTTAGAGTGGGCTCTAAATCATCGTCACTGGACCACTGACGATTTGTGTCAGATCCTTTGGAGCGACGAGACATGGGTAACAGATGGTAGATATCGAGATGCCTACATAACGAGAAAGGTTTGTAGCGCGTGTCATCAGCTATGATTTAGATGACTAATAATATACAGCCTGGTGACGAGCTTGAATACACCTGCCTCGTCGACAAGACTAGAAAGAGCACAGCCTGGATGTTCTGGGGGAGTTTTCACGGAACTCAGAAAGGAACCTGCTTATTCTGGGAAAAAATTGGGGTTCAATAACAGGGCCGAGTTATTGCGAACACATTGTTCCCCATGTGGCTGACTACATGGAGGTGAATCCTGAATTGCAATTCATGCAAGATAATGCACCGCCACATAAAGCGGCCTTCACTCGGGAAAGTTTAAGGGTTAAAAATATTGAGCCCATAAATTGGCCTCCTTACTCCCCAGACCTCAACCCTATTGAGGCTGTGTGGAGCGAGATGAAGGATTATATTGAAAATCAATATCCTGAACTCGAGGATGGGCGGGAGAGGTCTTGGGCTGAGCTTCGCATTATCATACTGGAAGCATGGGATTCTATTAGTCATAACTCTTTGCAGTATCTCATCGGAAGTATGCCGGTGCGATGTCAGGCGGTGATTGTAGCTGGTGGGGGAGCTACGAGATATTGAAGATTTATTTTTACAGCTAGTCAACAGCTTTAACTTTAGTCATATTTAGCGCGTAATCTGCTATAAAATCTACCAGATTTCATTTGCATATACCACTACGAGATTACCGCCTTGTGACATGTGCCATCTTTCGTGATTACCCACCACAGAGAAAAGCGCGAAAACCCTACTATTATGTGAGCGTGCTTTCGTCGACCTGCATGAAAAACAGCAACCCGAGAGAAACAGCGAGAAAATCCTACGCAACCACAGCCTGCAAACTCATATCCCGAATGTAGCACGTGACAAATCTACCTGGAATCTATCTTTGAGCAAAGCTCGGGCCTTGTGCCACTGTACCATCCGACCAACTGAGTGAGCAACGTGTTAATAATAAATATGTTCTTTATCTCTTATCTACAACTAAATAGAGCTACCGTACATTTTAAGATAGGACAAAGTTTATCGTTTAAAATACATCAATATGGAGTAGGTCCTCCTTTTGCTTCTACGACACCTTGAAACCTTGCAAGCATGCTGACGACAAGTCGACCGAGTTCGTCAGATGAGATTGAGTCCCAAGCATCTTTTTTGGCTCTTTCGAGAGTCTGCCGAGAAGTTTGCATTCCATTATCAAACTCTGGATATCGAACTTGGATGTAATCCTTCGGCGATTTTCATACAGACTCGGTTGGGTTTAAGTCGGGAAAGAAGGGAGACCACACGATGGGTTCTAACCAAGCCTGGATTAAAGCTTCCATGGCATTTCGTGCAGGATGGCAGGGAGCACAATCTTGCATCAGTAAAAATGATGTACTAGCTTCTCGTGCCGCTATTATCCTTGATTAAATCGACTGGCAGTAGGTCTCCAAGTTCAATTTCTCTTGACTTTTTCTCAATTTAGATCCCTATTTTTTGGTTCCCATTGAAAGATCTCCATTATATCAGCAATTTCTTTGGCCAAACCTAGGAAATAAGCACATCTCCTTAAAATCCTCACCAGTCATGACTTCATTAGTGGAAAAACCAAAATATCAATAAGCGAGCTGACCTTTCTGGTGACCCACAAGCGTGTTTGCTGATCGCCAGTAATCCAAGATTCGACGTTCTGTGAGACCTGATTCCACTGCTCAATGGTCAAACTTAGATGAGACCGAACGAAAAGTCACTGTCACCTTTTATTTTCTTCGCCAAGCGGAGGCTTACTCTGGGTGACAACGAATATATCCCTTACTTTCTAGAGTATTCCAAATAACTTTCTCACCGACGTGGCAATGAGAAAACTGCACCGTGAAAGGTTCCAAGTAGGTCATAAAACGACCGACTCGTGAACTACAAACAATATTCATGCTTATCAGCTAGAACCTCACTTAGGCCTGTAGGTCGACCGGAACTCCTGGCTTCTAAAAGGTCACCACGTTCGTATCCATACTGAACTTGTCTCTGGCTTAGCCCAAATTAATGAGCAATGTCAAGATATGAAAGGCCGTGCCTTCGAAGAGTCTGGATTGTGACCCGCTTATCCCGATTAAGATTTTGGCGGCGAGATATGTTCAAAGACTGATGGGTGCGAGGATTCATTTTGATTTTTCAGTGACAGGATCTGATTTGGAGTACGAAGTGGGAAATATAGTGATCATGTGTTCGTGGCTGCAAAATTTGGAAGGTTAAGATTAACATTTATTTGAAGAACATAATTGTAAGCTCAGTAGATGGTGTCGAAGTTGCCCCATGCGGAACAAATGTGTTATTTAGACTGAATCTGCTAGCCCTATTAAGAATGATTAGCGGGAAATGCAATGATTATGCTTGTAATTTTTTTACTTAAGGTTTAATAATCTTTAGGGTTGAGACTCTGTATGTATGCGTCTAGAGTAAATATTATTTATTTAGTTTGATTGATTGATTGATATTTCATTTTCCTAATAAGGTGCCTAAGGCCCATGTAGGTGTCTATGAGTCTGCTATTGTACACAGAGGGAAAACCTTTCGGTGAAAAACCCTCAAATCTTTATGTGAATACTTGTTGTATGATGTTAAATCCTTCAGGAAGTGCATACACTGTACTAGCCAGTACGGGTTCCGTCTTATCCTTCTCCCATCCTCCTCTCCTCCATTACCGCCTCCACCGTTCGCGTTAGTCGAAATTGCTCTATCCATCCTTCCTGTTGTATCCACCGCTTTATTCGTCCAACATCTTCTGGGTTGTCCATCATTGCTTCAAACGACCGATTGTGCGCTTGTCGTAACACTCCTCCTCTTCCCTGCGCCCACTGAGGAAACACCATGACCATATGCTTGGCGTTTTGAGACGGATACCCACATTGGCATCTCGGGTCTTCAACTCCGGGGACTTTTCTTCGGTGCAGATAAGCGTTGAGCCCGATGTGCTCGCTTCTTATCTATGTGGCAATACTACTTTGGGCCCTCTTCAGGTTCTGGTGGATGGCAGATGGAGTTCCCTTCAAGTTTATTCGTAGTCTACCCGTCTTTTGGTCTATGGTTATGTTGGCTGCTTTCTACTATTTATTTATTTATTTTTACAGGTCTACCGAGCTATATCAAAGGCTACAGCCCCATCCCTAGGGGGACACGGTGACTATTATATTCTACATTCTTTTCCATCCTATGCGAAGCCATCAAGCCTATACACAAACTAGAAAATTTACTGTGAGCGCTGTGCAGCATATCCCTCAGAAAGGTTGATTAATTGGCACGGATTGGGCAGATTTCTGTCAGAAACCTACTCCTCTCCAATATAACAGAAAAACGCTTAGCACCACGGGAGGAGCCGTGGAGAAAATCTAGCGTGCCCAAACTTTGACGGTGGCCATTAGAGGCCAATCTTATTCGAACGAGAGGGCAAAAAACTAAATGGGTGACTGACTTGTTACCTCCACAAGAGCAGGTCACGAGGGCATCACCATGTTGGGACCTATTGTGGTACGCACGGAAATCGCCATGTCCGGTTCTGCGTTGAATGAGATACCCAAGATTCCGGCGGGGAAGACGGAGCTCCTCGGGGGGCTTTTTTAGGAAATGGCATCCCCAATTCACAATATGTGGACGGCGCTTGGTTTTGCCACCATGCAGAAGTCAGGTCTCAAATGTGCTTTTTGGTCTTTGCGCGGGCTCCAGCGAGAGATGCGGCGGGGGGAGCCGGTTGGCGGGCCGCCTCTCCAGCCAGCTTGTCTGCTAGCTCATTCCCAGGGATGCCGACGTGGCCAGGAGACCACATCACATTAACCTTACCAGGAGCCGCAATTGATGATATTCTCCTGGTGGGCCGCTTGGAGGCGAGATGTCGAAAATCAAGAATTTTTTGCTGCGAGGTTTTCGAGGGTGATACATCAAGAAGACGTCGAGCTGCCTCTTGGTTGTCTAAGATGACGTGGATGTTGGTAGCCAAGTGGATAGAGGGAGCCGCTGTAGCAGCCTTGAGCCCTGCAAGGGCGCCGATGACTTCGGAGTCATAAACCTCAAAGTCGGGGCCTAGCGGAATTTTCACTTCTGCTAGGGTGATTCCCTTGTGGATAACGACGGCACCTGCCCCAGCAGATCCATCTTTTTGTTTGGAGCCGTCCGAAAAGACAAGGATGTCCCAAGGAGGTAACTCGCTAATACGTCGGGAAGAAGCTTCGAAGGAGAGATCAGTCCGGGTAAGGATTGGAGAGGCTCTATACGAGGACGGTACGAGCCGAGGGCGGGGAAAAGGGGAAATGAGCAGTTATTTTTCCGTTAGACGGGTATGCGCGCGGGGCTCCTTAGATCTTTTAGCAACAGGATGAAAGTCGTCGGCGGCGGCTAATTTAATGGCAGAGTTGAGACGCGTCTCCTAAAGAAGAAAGTCTGCAGGTTTGAGCCAAACCTCTCTTAATAGCGCTGCAATCGGAGTAGTTTTGTATACCGGAAGAATTGCTCTAGCCAAATTGACCAGAGCTCTAGACACCGTGGCTACTAGGTGTTGAGACCGGGCACAAGTGAGGCGGCCGCGGCGTAGAGTAAATATTACATAAGCGTGGGATCCACATTAGTAGAAAGCAAGTCAGGTGACCATTAAAAAAAGATGTGTTGATTACGGTCCTACCGCATCATGGTTATGCAGATCACGAGTGTCGATAATACAACAGTTAATAATAATCGTGTCATGAAGAAAGCTGGGGCCCTAAGCTGAGGTCAAAGTGCCTCACTCAAATTATCAAAACTTAACGCGGGCTCTTAGATGACATTTCTGTGTGATTCCTTCCTTTAATTTTCTTAGCTTAATCTCAGCACTTACTATGGGCCAACCTCGCATGATTATCCTAATAAGACATGCCCAGTCTGAAGGCAACAGTAAGCGACGCTACACTCCTTTTTAAGCTAGTGGTCGTGATACATTAAACCTGTAACTACAAAAGAATACTACGAATAGCTACTAACCAGTCTTATCAGAAAATCGGGACATACATCAAACTATTCCTGACCATCGTGTTAAGCTAACTCAGGAAGGCTGGAAGCAAGCATACGACGCTGGCCGTCGTTTACGTGCACTACTACGTGACGACGATACACTACATTTTTTTACGTCTCCTTATCGTCGAACACGTGAAACGACTGAAGGCATTTTATCTACACTGACAAGTGATGAACCGTCTCCGTCGCCTTTTCGCAGAGAATCTATTAAGGTCTACGAGGAACCAAAGCTAAGGGAGCAAGATTTCGGTAATTTCCAGCCATGTAGTGCCGAAATGGAACGCATGTGGCAAGAAAGAGCAGACTATGGTCATTTCTTCTACCGGATTCCCAACGGGGAAAGCGCAGCAGACGCATATGATCGAATTAGTGGCTTCAACGAGAGTTTATGGAGACTATTCGGGGAAAAAGATTTTGCAAGTGTTTGTGTATTGGGTAAGTTATGGTGTGGCCATACACTATGAAGAATCTAACAAGATCAAAGTAACACATGGGCTTATGTCCCGAATCTTTCTCATGAAGTGGTACCACTTCAGCGTCGAATACTTTGAAGATCTCCGCAATGTAAATCACTGTGAGTTTCTAATCATGTGCAAAGAAACGAATAGTGGAAAATATATTCTTGAGAATAAACTACGTACTTGGTCCGAGCTAAAACGAGAGCGACTGGCGGCAGCATCAGCCGCTAAAGACAAGGCAACTTTCCTACCTACGATAGAATCTGAGAAAGATAAAGAAAAAGAGGCGAGATTACGGGCTAGAAATGCGTCACCGACTAATCAAACTATTACAGTACGCAAGAAATGGGGAGGATGTCCCAACGGCTGTGATCATGCGAAACACAATTACAAAAAGGAAAATTCTATGTGCGCGATGCAACTCAACGGACGACAGACCTCTATGAATGAACAGCCCATCATTCAGATACGCCGCTCCATACGTCGTTGGCATTCAAGCTCTGGAGATGAAGAACATGACCCGAATGCGTACCTTAAGCTCAACGCCGAGTGTGCCCTCGAAGATATTGTTTCCTCTCCTGATGGCACACCTAGCTTTATAACTATGGAAAACCGCATGCAAGCTACTCCTACTATACTCGAAAAAGATTTTTCGCGAGACCACATAATGAAGCACATCAAACTTTCTGATCTTGACAAGGACGCTGGTCAGCCAGGTAGCGATGACTGTGACTTAAGTGCCGAGGAGGCATTTCTGCGTTCTAAAGGTAGAATCCCTCAAATAATCAAGCTGTCAAAAAAGGAAAGTGCACGAGGGCGTGCTCCTAAGACTACTCCTCTGCAGGATCAAAGTGATGGTAGTACTGATGAGGGCACTGAGAGTGATGTCGAAGATTTAGTTAATCTAAAGATTGATGATGAAAAGATTCAGGCCAGTCATTAACAGCTCATTTCTGAACGCTGCAACTTCCTTTTCATTTGTCTTAAATCTATTTCTTGGATTTGAACCTCACATTTAGGGTACATCAATTCATACAGAAAATAATTTGCTCCTTTCGAGTGAAAAATTATAACATAGACTTACCGATCACAAGGGATATGACGTTTTATGTCAGGAGGTATGACTGGGAACTTTCGGGTATGAAAAGTTATAATTCTAACACGATGATTCTTAAATATGCCACAAGCTCTAATCCTTGGTATTATGAAATTTAATGGAATTAAACCTCAAGATATCCAAGCCAATGTTAATTGACGACTATGTAGTCTACTCTGCCGTGAACGAGGCAAATACACCTGGCCTCGAGCTATTAATTTTAATTTTATCTTCTAGATATTATTTACCTGTCCTGCATACGAGTTTCCTCTCGAAAAGACAGGTATCCTTCTTAAATGAAATCAGGGCAAGACAACTCTAATGGAAAGTTTGTGGAAACCCATACTGACTTAACCGCTTAATTGACTTGATCTGATAAATACTGGGTCGTGGTATTCAACTGCCATACGATGATATGCTGCACCCATCCCCTCCAAATCAGAGACTAGTAGTCTCTCAACCAGGAGGGGTCGCAGATTACGACCTCAAATATTAGGTGATGCGCAAAGCACGCAGCCTTCCATATTCCCGACTGGAATCATCAAATCTTTGTCATGATAAAATCCTTGAGTTTACAAATGAGAGGAGCCAGATTCTATGACCCAGAGCCTGAGAGCTTAATGTGTTATTGATTTCAGATGGCATCGTCCTAACCTGCCCTTACCCTTATATGTGACCCAATGTCTTACTTTGGAACTAGATGTACAATATTCAATTCGATCACTATTTGAATAGGGAATGGCTGAATAGCTATAAAAATGGATATACAAATAATCCCAAAGTAAACAATGAAGTTACAATCTTCATCCTTCCACCAAAATTAAGATATTCTAGTGCATCATGTCATGTCCACAACAACACCAGAATTAATCTCCTGTGCGAGAGGCTCATCCTTCTCGAGCCCTATTGAGTCAAAGGAATATCCGGAGGGAGCAAAGAAAGTTGGTAAAAAGCTCCACCGTAGAGATGAGGGTAACCTAAGTACCCGTAAATACCCCTCTTTCTTCGGACACCAAGCCATTGAGTTGCCTTCTAGTACCGTAGCATCATCTTTCGAGACTAGGTATCCCCCCTCAAATTTCCACGTCTCATTGCAAGCGTATAAGCTACAGCAATAGCAATATTTGCACTCCCTCCACCTCTGATCCCGGTGTTACAACCGCTTGCTCAAGGAGGCACTAGTACAACTCAATTAGGCTTGACACGAGGAGGTACGGATAAGGATCCATAAAATCTCGGCACCTAGCGGTAGCAGGTGTACACGCGAAGAATTCATAGCAACAAATTGGCCTACGCAGAAATTATGAAGGACGAAGATGATGATTAAAATATAATAGACAGTGAAACAGGTACTACACAGCTACGAGAGCAGAAATTAAAATGGCATTTGCTCCTTAATATGTGAATAATCAACAGCAAAACGTAACTCTGGATTGGGTCCAGAAGTACCAGATTTCTCGGCCGGCCGTGGATTTGCATTCCAATCCGAAAATTTTCCATTCGCCTCAATTGCGCGCTCAAATAACCCACACTTCAATCCCTCTGAAACAGTTTTGTCGATCCAATACTGTTCATTGGGGGTCCACCGTCTCCTGGTTCTAGCTTTGTACGGTTTTGTTCCTGGCACTAGTCGCACTCTGTGAACAAAAATATCAGTTGGAGTAACATCGGATATTTCCACGGCATTGAGATCACGATATGTATATAAGAGACGCTTTACTCGAGGAAGTAAAGAGTCTGGGCACAAGGGGCCAATTTCAATTTTGGAATCATTAAACCAACGTTCAATTATATCACCAGACTCCCTAGAAATTTCACGTCTTTTTGGGCGTCGTATAGTTGGATATAGTTGATCCACTGTCTTTTGGTTATCAGGTGAAACATGAAAAGTATTTGAGTGCCACATGGCTGCCCTTATGGAAGAAAATTCAGTAGTAAATGGCAGCCTAGGCGTCGATGGGCGTAAAGAGAAGTTCATAGATTTACTGGCAGAATTGTTTCTCAAATTACTGAGATATTCTATCAGCTGGTTTCGCTGATACCCCATCCGTCTCAATGCCTTGATGAATATATCTTGACTAGTGTATTTCCGGGGCACGATGGAATAGCCCGTTTGATTGACATCAGTCTTGAGGTATGATGATTTTGTTACAATGTTGAAATGATAATTATTGTGCAATTGTAGCAGTTTATTGTCTTGCCTGGGACTTTCTAGTTTTTTGAATCTTCGGAACTATAGTCACTATCTCCAGAATTCAGCTCTGAATCAGAACTGGAATTATCTAGGTCCTCCCTATGCGTTTCTTTGCCCAAGAAACGTGTATGGTAGATTCTAAATGATCCTTGGCCATGGTCTCAGATTTTAGCTCTTCAAGTCTTCTTTCTACCGATTCGATCTGTTTTTTGTATCTGCTGTCAGTAGAGTAAAGCGTTAAGGTATGATATTTAGAAGTTGTGAAACGAGGAGTCTCAATTATAACACGTTCTTCGCCAATTCCTTCATCACCAATAGTTATCGACGAATTTTTTACATCAATTACGGCATTAACGATATGAAGCCATGGTAATCCAAGCATCAGAGCTTGATTGTGTCCGTTATTATTGTGCGGCCGAACAAGAGCATCAATCATACGCCAGATACCACCTATACCAATATGAATGCTAGCATATTCTTTATAAAATGCTGTGTTACCATCAGCAGTGCCGATTGCGATGTTATCGGCTAAAGATCGTCGGTCAAAACTTAATTTTTCTACCAACCAGTTCGCGATTACATTCGTATCCGAGCCTTGGTCAGCCATGACATGCTGAGCTTCTAACCTAATCTCTACTCCCTTAGGGTGCTCATTATCAAAGACTAGAAGCTCAGCTGGAAATCGGAACGCTTTATCCGCATAGACTACACCCATGCCTAAGACAAGACCGGACGTGTTGGTATAGGGTTTACGCTCAACAGGCCTAATCGTAACCGCTGCATTAACCCCAGAATTTGCGTTTTCTGATTTCTTCTTGCGGCGATTAATCCGGGTACCAAGGTTAATTAGGTGTCTCGTAAAATCTGGAGATATTTGCATCAAATCCATCAAAGATAAAGTTGGGCCAATCATTAATCCTTTAATGATTTTCTTGTAATCCATTGGTCCTTCCCCTTTTCGGCCGTAAATTTCTTGTAACTCTTTAGTACCACGTTTAGCCCTCGGTTTTTTAAAATCACCCTCCATATTACCATCCGGGGCTACGAATCTAGGTATTTGACCAGATTGACCAGCACCCGAGACTCTGTCTGATGGGATAGATAATATTTGAGTTTCTAGAACGTTTTCATCGTTATTATCTTCACCGTCGATCTTGGCCCTTTTCCGACTGTTCTCATTCACCTCAAACCCGAAACTAATTTGGTGCATTTTCTCGCTCAGTTCTTCTTCACTCTCCATATCTTCACCTGGGATATCATTAAATAAATTCTCATCGGGAAGAACAGTAAATGCTGAATTTTGACAATTGCCGGGATTTTCACTGCTTGGTGCGGAGATACCTGGATTATAATCGTCTAAATTCATTTGAGGCCGTGCTTGCCTAAATTGAGCTGGTTGGTCTTGATTTGGCACTCGCTGGAATGACCTGTTTCCCATAGGATTTGAATTTGCTCCCGTCAGTGGCTGAGGACTACTACCTCGTTGGGTTCTGGTTTCACGGATTACTCGACGTAATATAGCTTGCTCCCATGGCTGTAGAGGCGTAGAGTCTTGGCATGGTCTATTTTGCGGGTGACTATAATGATATTTTCCACACGTAGAGCAAAGGAAGTCGGACGGGTGTAGGGTCTCAGAGCCATTCACAGTAGAATGTTGAGATTCTGAGCGCTCATACCATTCACGTCTGTTTCCTTGTTGGATCCTAGAAGTATCCTGGACAATATGAGCCTGCTGTTCGACAGGGGTAATACTTGCATTAGTTGCAGAAGGTCGCATTTGCATCGAGTTAATGAATGAATGTCGGTCTAGAGAATGGGCATATGAGAGAAGATTATTGTAGCCTCCGGTACGTGCTTGCTTGTCAAAAAGATCAAGTGTCTTTAACCGTTGTTGAACTTCCACCTCTTCCTGAAGTTTCTTCTTCTGCTCTAACATCTTGACAGCGGTGTTGACGATTGAGATATATGATACAAGCGAGTTGAATAGTAGTGCTTGTAAATTTACAGCTTCCAATCGGAGCTCAGCACTTGATAGGCCATATATAAATTTAGATTTTATACTATTGAGAGTTCCAGCTTCCGCAGCACTAAGCTCCACTCCAGCTACCTGATCTTTAACACCAAACTCATGAAGAAGAGATGTAGCTCTAGATGAGTATTCAGAAAGAGATTCATCAGATTTCTGCTGAAGCTTGGCTAATTTAGCATGTACATCAACTTCACCCACGGTGACCGTATTAGGGAATCGTGATTTAAAAGCCTCCTCAAAACGAATAAGGTCAGCCTCAGTGGCTGTCGATGTATCTTCGAGCATCCTTCAGACAAAGGCTGTCTGTTGGATCCATCTATCTGCATCACCTGTGAGTTGTAGATCAACGCAATATAGTATATTCTCTGGAGTTAAAGATTTCCGTTGAGCTCGAAGCTCATGCTTGAGCTTTTTCAACCATTTAACTCCATCCCCAGATTGGAATTCCGCAATATTATCGAGTTTAATAACTTCATTAGCCATTTCAACAGAATTCAATGACTTGACCTCGATCCGAGACTCTCTTAAGGATGGTTCGATGTAGGATTCAGACTCGTATTCCAGAATTTCGGAAGGCTTAATTGTCAAATAATTATTTTGAAGCAATCGCAAGCTATGAGGGATTAAACGGCCCAGTATCTGAAAAGAGCAGTTTGCAGGACCAGGACAGAGCTCCTGGTTGTATGTGTGACGCGTTTCCAGTATATATGGGTGATCTAGCTCGCAGGAGTCTTGATGACAAATTTCGTAGTAACAGTGACAGAACTGGGAACCTATTTCGGCTATTTTTTTTTGAACGAATAAAGGTACTATGTATTAGCTAGAGATAAAACCGTATTTATCACCGATTCTCAAAAGATGGAATATAGAGTGGCGTGTTGGACTTGAGTAAGGATATAAAGTGCTTGGATGCCTGGAAAGGTCTCGCGTGAAGCTACTTGTACAATAAGGAGAACGTTAACTCGTAGGAGATCTAAACCTGCAACAACTAGCTATCCTAATAGCTGTCCCGAAGCTGCAAATTAATTCCTGTCTTAAGAACGCTAATATCGACTTAATTGTACGCGCTGTAAGTGCAAAGAGCTTAAAAGACTTATTTTGCCAGTCACGCAACTGATGATGGCTGAATCCTGTAATGTAGAGGCGGTATAAGTTTATACAGAAAATAACTGTGGATAGACGTTGAATGGAACCAGATTGCTCTTGCAGGAAAAGTAGATTAACGATCCCTGCGCAGGTCACCAGAAAAAGTTAAGAGAATAAGTCGTAAAGTGATATGTTGGTTCTATCTACTTACATTCCTCCCACGTCCTCTAATGCGCGTCTGCACGTGCACTGAGCTTACAGGGTTCCTGAGTTTTAAGGCCTTTTTCTGCTATGCGAGCTATAGATGATAGTTTATGTTACGGGATAAAAACGTCAGACTAGTGATGGCTGCGCTAGAATATTAATGCATTTACTACTAGCACACGTGGCTAGTATTTGCGAGGCTGAGAATAGTAATACCCGCGAGGCTGGATGTTCACCAGGTGAAGATTCTTATCATTTTCGTGGGGTCGGTATTCAAAGGAATGCAGAGTTACGAGCAGGCTTGGATCAAGATAACGTACATGTATATATATGAGGACATAGATACTTCTTGAAGTTTTTTTGGTAGATTGGAATACTTAGCTAATTTTTACCTCTGGACTTGCTCTGGTGTTTACAACCATTAATTGATCCCGCGACAGTTTAGCTGCCCAATCTTGCTGTTTCGACACTCTTAGTTCTATTTCCTCCGATAAGAAAACCTTCACCTGGCCGTTTCTCATCTGACGAGCCCCGATGACTTCTTCCACCTCAATCCTCTTTACAAGCTGTTCACTCGACAGTTCAGCAATTTCTTGCTTTTCAATTTCGTCTTCGATTCTAATTATAGTTCCCTTCTATTCGACTTTTACTGCGACTTTCCCCCATAAAAGCGTCTGCAATTGTTTCAGGGCCTGTATTTGAGCTAATAAGGCTTTAGTACCCTTTATTTCCTGTAGTATATTTATTGTAATTTAGCGACCATGTAGGGGAGAGAGAACGTACCTTTTGAGGTTATGGCTAGACTTTGTAAGATAACTATAGTGACTGAAAGATGAATGTAATTATGAACTATTGAGATCTGATCTGTCTATTTACATGAGAGAGAATACTCCTACTTACAGACTTAGCTTGTCTTTCTACTCGTCTCTAGAATATTCTATCTCGTGATATAGAAAATTCTATGTTATTCTATATTATTCTATATTCGAAACACACACTCGCTGTAGTAATATAATCCAAACCATAACAATATTTGTGAGGGTAGATGAGACCTCAGCTGGTCTGGTCTCCGAAGATTTGGGCGTGTCGTCTGTTTAATTTTGTAGACCTTTGGCTGTAACAATCGCCTCCTTGAAAATATTCTGGTATTCTGCTATTGGCCAAGAAATAGAGAACTAGCTGTAGATCTTCGACATCGATAAAGTCTCCGCGTCCTCCCCCCCGCTGGGAACGTCAACGTCCCTATCCTTGCGACTGCATCCTTCTACCATTTTCCTTTCGGAATCTGGACTGAATCCATCGTCTGATTCTATCAATACCAATACTGATATCAAAACAATTGGTTTGATTTTCGACTTTTATTGATCAATTCGATAATATTATTATTTGGATTTGATTTCATTAGCCTAGTATAGTGCCTTGAATAGCTCACGCAGGAATCTATACTTATTGTATGTCTAAAGGAGGAAACCTTCCGGTGAAAATCCCCTATTTCTGCCTGTCTTATTTCTCTGTTTTTAAATTAGTCTATGACTTACCTGCAGGAATCGCGGTGAATGCTATATAGTCGCATATGGACCCCCTTACCACTCTTCTCATCCTACTGCTCTCCTTTACGGCCTACTTTTCCTTGCTTCTATGGTGGCTACACCATCTCCTACCAGGCGAAACTGCTCGAGCCATCCTTCTTTAAAAATCCAAACAGTTATTCTTGCAATATCTTTTGGACTATTCATCATTGCCTCAAAGGATCTTTCTTTTGCTTTCCTCCACACTTTAGCTCTTCTTTTCGACCATCGCGGGCAAGCCATGATCATATGCTTAACATTTTGGGAGGGGTATCCATCTGGGCAACTTGTGGCGTCAACTCGAGGGACTTTTTTCGGTGAAGATAAGAATTGAACCTTATATGTTCACTTCTTATCTACGTGGCTATGCTGCTTTGGGCCCTTTTCAGGTGTCGATGAAGCTCGCTTGGCGTGTTTTGGAAGTTTATTCGCTTTAGGTCGGTGTTCCTTTTCGCGTAAAAATTGGCTGCTTTCCAGGTTTTTGGGTTTTTTTCCTAATCTTATTATTTGAATTTGAATTTGATTTCAATTATCCCGTTCAGGTACCCTAGGGGCCATGCAGGTGTCTAACTTTAATATAAACACAGGAGGAAAACCTCACGGTAAAAACCCCCCAGAACTGCAATTTGTTATCTCTTTGTTTACAATCTGTTCCTTCGAGAAATGCATTTCACTGTGCGTCCAGTGTGGATATCGTCTTATCCCTTGCCTGCTCTAGTCATCATTTCCTTCATTGCGGCTTCAACTCGACCAACAAGTCGAAAGTGTTCCAACCAATCTTCATTAAGTATCCGCTGTGTGATCCTAGCCACGTCTGCCGGGCTGTTGATCATGGCTTCGTAGAACGTATCTTTTGACTTCCGCAGGATTTCCCCTCGTCCTTTCGCCCATTGCGGACACGTCAAGATCATATGTGTGACGTTCTGGGACGGATATCCACATTGACATTTTGGGCTATCAACCCCGGGTACTTTTCTTCTGTACAGATAAGATTTGAGTCCAATGTGTTCGCCTCTTGTCTGCATTATTATGCTGCTAATATTATTATTTATCTTCACCGAAGAAAAGTCCCTGGAGTAGACGCCCCAAGTTGCCCATGTGGATATCCCTCTCAAAATGTGAAGCATATGATCATGGCTTGCCCGCAATGGTCAAGAGGAAGGGGTGAAGTATGGAGGAAAGCAAAAGATAGATCTTTCCAGGCGATGATGAATAGCCCGAAAGACATTGCCAGAATAACGCAATGGGTTCTCAAAGAAAGATGGCTCGAACAATTCCGCCTCGTGGCAGACGTTGAAGCCACCATAAAAGCAAGGAAAACGAGGCCGGAAAGAAGAGGAGAAGGTTGAAGAGAGTGGGATAGGGGTCCACATGCGACTACACAGCATTCACCGCGCTTCCTGAGGGTAAGTCTTTGACTAATCAAAAATAAAGAAATAAGACAGGCAGGAGTAGGGGGTTTTCACCGAAAGGTTTCCTCCTTTGTACATACAATAGTTGATAGATTCCTGCATGGGCCATCACAGGCACTATATAAGGTTAATGAAATCAAATCAAAAAAAATTATTATTTGATTTGATTTGATTTCATTACCCTGGTTCGGCACCCTTAAAGGCCCACGCAGGTATATCTAACTTTTTATTTACACAAGAGGAAACCTTTCGGTGAAAACCCCCTAGACCTACCTGGTAAGATTCTACTGATTTTGAAGTTAACCTACAGGAAGTGCGATGTACTGTTCTGTCCAGTACGGATATCCTCACGTCAAACTCCTACCCCTCGCCTCATTCTTTTCTCCTCCCGCTCCTTCACCTGTCTTTCCACTTCCCCAACCAATCGAAACTGCTCTAACCATCCCTGGTCTAAGATCCACTGCGTTATTCTTCCTAAGTCTTCCGGGTTGTTCATCATTTCTTCGAATGATCGGCTCTTGGACTTTCTCCATACCTCCGCCCTTCCTTTGGCCCATTGGGGGCAGGCCATGATCGCATGTTTGACGTTTTGCGAATAATATCCGCACGAGCAGTTTGGGCTATCAACTCCAGGGACTTTTCTTCGGTGCAGATAAGATTTGAGCCCGATGTGCTCGCTTCTTATCTGCATGGCAATGCTGCTCTGGGCCCTCTTCAGGCTTTGGTGAATGTGAAATGGGGTTCCCTTGAGGCTTAGTTTTTCCTTTCCTGATTTATCTGTGTAAATTCAGGCTGCATTCCAGACTTCGGGATCGGCTGTAGGTCTTTGCCTTAAGGCCTCATTGCGACTTTGGTGTGGCCAAGAGTTTTCCCACTTTCGGAAAGCCGCGATCTTTCCAAGCTCTTTCTGTCCCTTGATGGACACTTCTCCGCAGCAGATCCTAGACCACTCTTCTATATCCTTTTTCTTGGATGATCTCCTGTGGTTGTCCTTTCCTTTACCTTGTTGCCTGATCATCTGGCAGGTCTTTTCTATGGTCTTTTGGACCGGTAGATTGTGAGTGAGCCCGGCGTGCTGCACTCTTCTATGCTTTAAGTAGATCTCCATCGGTAAGATGGAAGTCTCGTGTTCCAGCACTCTCGTGCTGGTGGATTTATATGCTCCTGTTATCATGAGTAAGCATCTTCTCTGTATTGACTTCAGAGGTTTGACTATCCTTTCGGGGGTGTTCCCCGTTCTCCCGTACTCGGCCCAAATAGAGGATCCATACGTAAGGGCCGGTCGTACTATCGCACTATAGATTAGTTTGGCTTTCTTGAACGTCGCTCCCCACGTCGACTGTGCTAGCCTGCTCATCGCCTGCATCTGCACTCCTGCTTTTTCCTCCACTTGCTTTACGTGAGCTCCCCAGTTAAGTTTGGGGTCGAGGTGGATGCCGAGGATTTGAAGTGAAGCTTGCGGATTAGTAAGATGGCCTTGGATTGACACGGTCGCTGCTAGGTTGTGTTTCTTCCTTGCACGAGAAAAGTGGATTAGCTGGTACTTTTCGGGTGCAAACTTTACCCCATGCCTTTTTGCCCAAATTTCGCATTTCTCGTGTTGCCGCTCGAGGTTACGGCAGTTTTCTTCCGTGGAGTTTGACCATGTCAGGATATTTGTATCGTCGACGAATCCTACGGCTGTCGAATTCGCTGTCTGCAGCATTGGGAGAAGCGTACTCGCAAAGAAGAGGAATAGGATCGGGGAAAGGGGGGAGCCTTGAGGAATTCCTGTTCTTGTGCTCATTTGTTCCCCTCTATACTTTCCTAGAGCTATGGACGTTGTCCTATCGCTAAGAAATGACTCTATGAAGTTAGTTGTCCAGCGTGGGATGCCCTTCTCTCTTAAGTTATGGATTAGTCTTGTGTGAGAAACGTTGTCAAACGCCCCAGCAATATCTAAACTTAAGAGTGACGCTACTCTTGCCTTGTCCTTGCCCCAGATAGCGTGCACCTGCTCTGTAATCAGTTCTACCGCTGTGATTGTTGATCTCTTAGGTCGAGCGCCCATTTGTTCTTCGGGGAGCAGGTTATGTTCTTCAGCAGCCTTGGAGATTCTTGTGGCAACTAGTTTTTCCAAAATTTTTCCCATCGTGTTTAGCAGTGCTATTGGTCTGTATGCTTTCGGATTATCATACCTCGGCTTATGAGGTTTCCTAAGCACTACCGTGATAGATTCACGGAACGCTTTCGGGTGGTATCCTAGGATTAAACATGCGTTGAATATTTCTGTGAGGAATTTGCTGAAGGTGTTACTGCAATTTTTCAGAAGCTGATTTGGGATTTTGTCCGGACCTGAAGCCTTGTCACTTGGTAGCATTTTGAGAATAGCTAGAACCTCAGCTTCTTCGATTTTCCCGGATATAGTACCCAGTTCTTTTCCGTAGCAAGCCTCCTCAATATCTTGAACATCCGCCCTTATCGGGAGCGGGAAGAAGTGCTGTGCCATTGCTTTGGCCTTGTCTTTATCCGTGGTATGTATTGCTCCAGTCGCATCTATAATTTCGGGAATCTGAGGGAGCCGTTGCTTTTCTTCAGTGCTCTTTCTAGCCCACTCAGCAAGTTTCCACATTTTCTTCGGATCTTGGGAGGCTTCCGTGACGGTTGTTCTCCACCCAATTGCCTTGTCTTTCTTAATCTGCTTTTTTTCCGGTTAGTAGCTTTGTTGTATTCTACCCGGCTGTCCTCGGTCCCTAATTGGGTCCAGCGCCTCCTGGCTTTACGAGCATCTTTGACAGCCTGGGAGCACTCTTTCGTCCAGTAGGGCTTGGCATACTTGGATGGTTTAGCTTTGGGTATTAGCTCCGTGATCAAATTTTGAACGGCCTCTGTGGTTTCGGTTACCCTCTGGTCTATATCATGTCGAGTGGTTAATTGTCTGTCGGCTCCGATGTCCTTAAGGTTGTCAGCTAGTGCAGTATTGAATTTATTCCAACATGCTTTCTTCCACTGGGGGCGTAACTCTTTTATTATTATTATTATTATTATTATTATTATTATTATTATTATTATTATTATTATTATTATTATTATTATTATTATTATTATTATTATTATTATTATTATTATTATTATTATTATTATTATTATTATTATTATTATTATTATTATTATTATTATTATTATTATTATTATTATTATTATTATTATTATTATTATTATTATTATTATTATTATTATTATTATTATTATTATTATTATTATTATTATTATTATTATTATTATTATTATTATTATTATTATTATTATTATTATTATTATTATTATTATTATTATTATTATTATTATTATTATTATTATTATTATTATTATTATTATTATTATTATTATTATTATTATTATTATTATTATTATTATTATTATTATTATTATTATTATTATTATTATTATTATTATTATTATTATTATTATTATTATTATTATTATTATTATTATTATTATTATTATTATTATTATTATTATTATTATTATTATTATTATTATTATTATTATTATTATTATTATTATTATTATTATTATTATTATTATTATTATTATTATTATTATTATTATTATTATTATTATTATTATTATTATTATTATTATTATTATTATTATTATTATTATTATTTGAATTTGAATTTGATTTCATTGACCTGATTTGGCGCCTTTAGTGGCCCATGCAGGAATCTATCAACTTCTTATGTACATTGGAGGAAACCTCTCGGTGAAAACCCCCTAACCTACCCGGTCAATTTCTGCCGTTTTCATGCTTACCTTCAGGAAGTGCGATGTACTGTTCTGTCCAGTACGGATATCCTCACGTCAAACTCCTACCCCTCGCCTCATTCTTTTCTCCTCTCGCTCCTTCATCTGTCTTTCCACTTCCCCAACCAATCGAAATTGCTCTAACCATCCCTGGTCTAAGATCCACTGCGTTATTCTTCCTAAGTCTTCCGGGTTGTTCATCATTTCTTCGAATGATCGGCTCTTGGACTTTCTCCATACCTCCGCCCTTCCTTTGGCCCATAGGGGGCAGGCCATGATCGCATGTTTGACATTTTGCGACAGATATCCGCACGGGCAGTTTGGGCTATCAACTCCAGGGACTTTTCTTCGGTGCAGATAAGAATTGAGCCCGATGTGCTCGCTTCTTATCTGCATGGCAATGCTGCTCTGGGCCCTCTTCAGGCTTTTATTATTAATATTATTATTGCTATTGATATTATTGAGCGTCCACGGATAACATGATACCCATGTTGTCACAGGCTAGTGCCTGACAAATTTTAGGCTGATGCCTAAGGCTAGAACAATGACTTCTGAGCGGTTCCATGTTGACACCTCCCCGGCTGACACGTCTCCCCATACATCAATAGATGACACGTCGCCCCATACATCAGCGGATGACATACAATGAGACTATGGTTTCGTACGTGATAGAGCTTGAGTCATCCTGAGAGATCGAATCTCAGCAGAAAGGACTCGGAAGCGGGATGGAGTTATGGAAACTAATGGAGGGAACAAAGACTACGCAACATTCACTTGGATCATGTGAAGCAAGACAGGGAAGTAAAACATGAGGAATAGATAAATGAAGTTTGCTCTCAGTCTCCTTTTGTTCTTTACTTCAAGATTTTCTATTGTACGTAGCTCTGGATAGCTTGTGAATAACAATCATCTTAAGACTTTTACACACGTGGCCCTACTGTACCCTGTCGGGATATCGGACGCTGTGGGGGGTAAGCCATCGGCTTTTATAGGGAGATTAATATGCCGGGCTCTGGCTCTTCCTCATTGCTGCCAATAGATGATATAGCTAATGACCCTCCAATTATATGAAGATGAAAAAGATAGATAGCAGACGGTCTAACCCCGTGGCTTCTGTCCGCTTTTGACGTCCGTTGTACCCTTAACTACTCACACTCACAGAGGAACATGATTTCTACCTGTGAAACCGTGATATGTTTGTAAATATTCGTCTTGTTGCTTTTTGTTTATACTGCTATATCACAGGAAATTTAGGAAATTGCTTTGCAGACAATATCGGATGAAGGAGAGCATTAAGAGAAGGAAAGCTAGAATTCGACAAGATAAAGAGGGGTTGGGCAGAGCGAGTAGACAAGAGTGGAATGAAATGACATCAACACTTTAGCTTGATGGTTATGTAATATAATTTGTTGGGAGAATCCTGTAACTTATATGTATATTCCCTGTAAAAAACTGGGATATATCCCTACTTTCCCATGTCGATCACCGAGTAAAAGATGCCCCTGAGGTCCTGTACTTGGAGAGAATATACTACTGAGATGGCAATCATCGAGGGATATGGAGACATGATGTTGAATAGCATGAGAGGAATAACTTTCTGTTGTGATGACAAAGAATGGACGCTTAAATCAAAATGAAATTAGTAGCTTGATCCGAATGGATGGCATACCAAGAATAATATGGGAAACTAGTAGATCTTTGTACATACTAGTACTAGTACTGGTACATTTATACTTACACCAGGATGGGTTTTGTCACTAGTCCCATATAATTTAGTGTGGGACCGGGACAAAACATAGTTCAGTCTCAGAATACATATTAACCCTAACTTCGATAGGTAGGCTATCAAATACACATTGGTTGCCATAGCAATGGTACTGGTATTGCGTAAAAGTCACGGGAAAAAAGCCATGGTTCCCAAAAAAATTATGGGTTATGGAGGATGACAGGTTCTACTGTATATATATATATATATATATTGGGTTGGATGGTGCAGTGGTACACCGTCCAGGCCGTTCTCCCAAGTAGAGTCTGGGTAGCTTGGACACATGCTCCACTTGAGACAGGAGAAAGCTGGTTCGAATCCAGCAAGACCCTCACACCACTTCTCTCGCGGTGATACTGTATTCGTAGAATGACGAAAGCATGCTCAGATAGCCACAGGTTTTTCTCGCTTTTCCCTGTGGTGGGTATTCACGGAAGAGGGTACATGTCGTAAGGCGTTATTCTCGTAGTGGTATCTGCAAATGAAATCTGAGTATGAGTGTTCCAAACGTCAAAATGAGTCGTTCTATAACAAAGAATAAGTATCTTCCGAAAAATACCTACGTGGGCCTTCAGGCGCCGAAATAGGATAATAGAAAAATTTAATTTTTTAATTTATATATATATATATATATATTTTTTTTTTTTTTTTTTTGTAAATGAGGTGCAAATTTCGGTACAGAACCGCATTTTGGTGGGCCACTCATGAAATACGTTACCACTTTTCGAAGTGCCCAGGATAAAGGGGAGAAGCTCTGAAGCTGGGCCTGCCGGAAGTCTAGCTCGTCTTTAAGCAATGTGACTGAAGTAAAAGTGAACCTAGTCTTTGCGACGCTTGCGTCGACAGTTTAGATTAGCCTCAGAGTGGTTGAAGTTTTTGTGGTACTTCGCGAAGTCCCAATGGCCGGTTTGGGATACAAGTATACAGCCTAAAGTCGTCCGAGAGAGTTCTAATTTATGGGTCCAGCTAGTGTAGATTTAATTAGGAGCCTATAGAAATTCCCTGTGCATGGTAAGAGTGGGCTCCATAGATTTTCCACCGCTCGGAGCCTAGAACACCTTCCCCATTTCCTCAGTCCAGCTTGAGTAAGTGGGTCATCTGTACTCGCTGCTTCAAGTGCGCCTTGGTTTGCAGTTGTGTCTGCAGCCTTATATCTGGGAATAGAAGCGTGCCCAGGATCCCAGCGTATTCTGACTTCACCTCGACTGATATGTGCGAGGCGATACCCTGCTTGCCAACGTGAATTCAGGATTCGGATCTCTTCTAATATAGACCGAGATGAGCCCAAAAAAGAATGTAGGAGCCTTACAGCTGTCACAGATCAAGATATCGAAGCAATGTGCATCCGAGTAAATGTATTACAGTTATGAGCGCTCGTAGGAGAAATTGTGGAAGTAAGCGCCAGCCGCAAAGCCGATTAAACTAGAGCTACTTGTGGAGTTAGAAACTGCTGATGAAAATAGGTATTTGAAGGGAATTCTTAAGATTGTATTTGCCAACTTATATAAAAAACACTATTAAAAGTTCTCATATTTTACAATAAAGAGTTGTGTTCCTATCGCTTAAGGAATCACATGAAATATGCTACGTACTCTGATACTACGGTACTAGGTCCTGGCCCTGCGGCCCTTCGCTTCGCTCCGGGGCAGGGTTCCTCGCGTTGCTTCGGAAGGGGTGGCTGGTTTTGTTGGCTTGTGATGTAGTTGGTTGGAGCGAGTCTGTAGAGGTTTACAGATCTTGGTCTCATGAAGCGGAGGCAGGTAGTTTGGTGTTAGATATTACGGTAACCTTGCTTCACATGTAAGGGGTCATGTGGATTGTTTTTAAATGCGGTTGTTAGTATGGCTCACATTATTTGGATAGGCATTATTTGTTACGTTAGACTGCGTTAGTCGACATTGTTAACATGCAATGAATGGGAAGATTTTGCCTTCAGTAAGGTAAGATAAGAAGCGTGGAGTATGTGGCTTCCATCTGGTACCATAGAAAGGCGTGTAAATTTTTTGAGTCACAACTGAGCAAGAGTTTATTTGCCATCATGAGGAATGGCATAAAAAAATCTTTGAAATCCATTCGAGAACTTGTAGATTAGAAGTGAGTTAGTTGACCACATCACTTGAAGATGTCGATCGAAAAGCATGGCTACAACAGATGCTATACTATCTTCATGAGGGCCGTTAGTTCTTTTCCATGAAAAGTTTGAAGAAATTCACAAAGTTTAGGGTTAGTCCAAATCAGTTACACGAATCAGAAGATAATTATGTCAGATAACGATCTACTTGATTCACATGAATGGAGATGATGATTTTGCCTTTATCAGAGCCAGATGAGAAGCGTGGAAATACTAATTTCTATCTGTTACTTGAAAAGAGGCATGTATTGTTTGGGCCAAACTCAAGTAGGAGTTAGTGACATTACGATATAATGGCAGTTACGCATGTTCGGCCTGAACCAAGGTGATTTATTCGCCATTGAATGGTTAGTCTATTCCCTTGAACGTGAAATTTCAAGTGCAGGGCATGACGACAGTTCATGTAGTATGATGTTGAAGGCTGTTTGCCCTTACCAGTAAATTTATAATAATCGGGCATTGGAATGATGTGTTTAGGTCTTGCTTGTAGAATGCAGACCTATAGTGCCTGTCGAGTTAAGACAGTGCGTTAATCTGTGGGATTAACTGGAGGGTCATAGCTTTAGATCCACGATTTTGATGGAGAATGATGAAAGGCAGGGTCGAGTACACAATATGCATATGTAGTATAGGGACCTTGCACTGGAGGTGCGTGATTCCACAGACATGTTCAAATCGTGAAGAGTCTGTGGGGTTCACTACGATATAGTAACAGTAGCTGAGTTTGTGCATCGTATGCCTCCAGTAGGAGTCCAATGACATAGCCTTCTTTAAGATAATTGGGGCACATGTTAGGTGAATGGTAGATGTGGTGGATGAAAATTTTTTTAACCCCTGATGATACTATTCTGATTTTGTTGACATTTTTCGTTCATGTATAATTTTATTTGAGACCGATAACGTCTCTTGTGTTAAGTGTCTGAGGTATTGATTCCAGATGCGTACACAGCTACCGCATGTAGGATGATAGAATACTCGTTGTGTTTTTAGTTTTTAGTAGATTATTTCTTTTCTTTAGGAGTAACGTTTTTTTGCAGCGTCTGTGTGCTGTCTTTAGAGCATTGACTTTCTTCTCTTTACATGTCAATGATATATCTTATTTTGTTTCATACACGTAGCCAGTGGCACATATGTTTTGTGCGTAGACAGAAATTAGTCGACTTGAGGTCGTCGATACAGGTTCAACCAACCTAATAGGTGTGTAGTGTACTGTCGATAAACTTGTTAGTTAAGTATTTTATTTGGAATAAAGACCAACCTAATGATGGGTGAAGATCTATGGTGAAACCGTTTTAGATCAAAAAGTAAATGTGAAAGTTGGGTCGGATGGTGCAGTGGTACACCGTCCAGGCCGTTCTCCCAAGTAGAGTCTGGGTAGCTTGGACACATGCCCCACTTGAGACAGGAGAAAGCTGGTTCGAATCCAGCAAGACCCTCACACCACTTCTCTCGCGGTGATACTGTATTCGTAGAATGACGAAAGCATGCTCAGATAGCCACAGGTTTTTCTCGCTTTTCCCTGTGGTGGGTATTCACGGAAGAGGGTACATGTCGTAAGGCGTTATTCTCGTAGAGGTATCTGCAAATGAAATCTGAGTATGAGTGTTCCAAACGTCAAAATGAGTCGTTCTATAACAAAGAATACGTATCTTCCGAAAAATACCTACGTGGGCCTTCAGGCGCCGAAATAGGATAATAGAAAAATTTATTTTAAAAAAAAAAAAAAATGTGAAAGTTGATGGTTAACTGGTGGGATGGACCGGATGATGAGAAATATTTATAGTTTGTGTGGGTGGGGACTTGCTAGCGTCAAAAATAAGCGATACGCAATCATTACATAAGAATCATCAAGAAGTTCAAAAAAAAAGATGTTAAGAAAGTCGCGTGACCTTTTTGCTGAATAACATATTTTTTTTTAAAAAAATAAAAAATGTAACATGTTCAGCAGTAACATGTGTGGAATATGCCTCACTAAGTGACAACAATTCAATACATCGCAATTTAATGACTCTGAACCACAAACTGTTCTTTGTGATCACGTTGGCAACATCGCGCAACTTTGACCTTGCCATCTAATCGTATAATATAGATTTGATTTGTTTTTCAAAGATATCCAAATATTGGGTTCCTCACTCGCGTTTTATTAAGTATTCAATGTGTAGCACCCATAAATAAAATTACCATAAACTACGTGTTTCGAACGGCGGGCAAAATTGAGTATGATTGCAATACGACAACTAATTATCGCATCTTATTTCATTGTATCCGATTACCCAATACCTTAAACCATTATCACGGCATGCGTCTATGTTGCGTGTCGAAGGTGAGAATTAGTATATCACTTTTAAAAGACTCGATCCACAAACTGCCAATTTTAGTAGGTGTGGCGTAATGACGTCGCAATGGGTATGCCGAAATCTACAGGTGTGAATCTAATGGACGCGTAGATGGATCCAGAATGTGCATCCTTGTAAGTCATTCTGTTGCGATGACGGATAAATAATGAAGGAACCATGTTCATATCACCTTTATAACCCTCAAGCTTATTGTAGCATGGGGGTAAACCACCCTTGATTTCCCAGGTCCTTTTCAGCGATAATGCATGTTATATAAGAAGTAGATTTACGTGAAAGGCTCCACAGCGTAATATCTCTGCGAATGAATTCCGACCATGCAAGCCCTGATTAATATTAGCAAGGGGCGGAAATCAGCTTGAACTTGATGCATCGCGCTTAATTATGCAGCATCGTGTGATATCGTTATTGACGAACTGCCGCGATGGTGGATCCTTAACCATGTAGTCCTGTGATAGTATTCTGCTAATAAATGCCCTGCTTACTATTAGCAAGGGGCGGAACATCGCTCAAACCCCCTTGTTGCGCATATTTCATCCTATTCGCATAATACTCTGCTGGTCGACTTCCGCATTAACAAATTCACATAAAATTATCCCTAGAGTTGTTTCCTACACTTGACACTTATGGTAACGACAGCACGTCGCGGCAAACCATTCCCGCAACCGTATTGAAACAACTGTGAATTTCAAAAGTACGATGGACGATTGCATTCTGCGTTGCATCAGTAATGCAATTAAAAATTTTTCAAGTGTAGAAAGGTACAGTCATGCCTCTGATAGATTAACTAATTCACTGCGACCGATTATTTAAGTAATCAGAAGGATGACTATATCAGTGATCGTTGGTTTATACGGATGTTAATTAAATGAGATAAAATAATTTTATACTATGTAAAAGTTCCTAGTGGCATACCCATGCTTGTAGCATTGCATGAAAATCCGAGTCCGGGTACGAAATGCTGTCATATCTGTTATATAACCTTAAAATCTTGCCTGGGATAGCCATGCTGGGGTGTGTACATGAAGCAAATACTTGTAGGGGATACATCAACATAACATAATGCATAATTCATAGTACGATCAGGGATACCCTCAAGCATAATACCTTGAAAAGATACTTGTCAGGTTTATCCATGCTAACAACTGAGAATGGGTTATAACTACTTCAGGGGTGATATAATCAGAATTTCTGCATATTTAGTAAAAATTTCAAGGAAATCCCTATCACTAATTTGCATAAAACATCTTTCAAACTGGGATATCCCTTGGGGCATTAATTTTCTGAATCAAATCATTGGCAGGGCTATCCATGATGGCTTTTCTGCATAAGAATATTTCAAAATAGGGATACCCCTACTCTGATTCGGAGTTCAAAAATTGCCATGCTAGGCATATCCCTACAGGTGTAGGGTCATAAATATTAATATTACAGGGTAGCTCATGGATAAACCTTGGTAAAAAGTCCGAGCTTACGAACGTTATCCCAAATAATGAAATATTTGAATATAACTTTCTATCAGGGATATCCCTACATGTAAGATTTGATATTTATTAATTTCAATCATGGACACCACTGAAACTTAATTGACATGAAGGATAACAGAGTCAAGGGTATCCATGGTTATATTTTTTCGTTGATTAAAATAATGTCGGCATAAATCGAAAATAAATTTATATAAAATATCATAATATGTCTGGGGTACCCTTGTTAACATATTAACCGAATAAAATATGTTGCCATGGAGATCAATTTAACCGAATAAATATGTTGCTATGGATACAGATTTAACCGAAGATGAACGTTATCATGGATACAACAGCACAAAATTATGTAATTCATATTATTTATGTCTGCACATATTTTATTTCAAAATTATTATGCTAGTATAAATTTGTATAATTTTTATGTATATAATTATTCTTTTCACAATTTGCATAAATATTTTGATTAAACTAAAATTAGCAGATACTATTTTTCTTTCTATTTATATATTGCAAAATTTCATTACTATTAAAATCTTATCTTACAATCGTGCCGTTTCATCATTTACAAATGTCAATGTTATTTTAAGGACACAATGCAGTTACTTTCTACACTTTTACTTGTTAGATACAGAATTTTCAGATAATGGTTTTACGTTAGGGAAGCTTCGCATTTACGTCAGTATGGCAATTTTAAAACTCATTGCGAAAAATCACTACGAATGTCCTTACAGAGTCCGAAACTTGGTGAAGTTGGAAAGTGTGTCCTCCGGGAGGCGGTTCTGGGTATGGTTGAGGCGCAAATGGTATCCAGTCAAATCCGTTTTGGAATGTGAGCTAATTTCCTACTCATAAGTTGTCTGTGATACGTCTCAGATGAAGTATTTCGAATGAAGTATTTTCAATACGTCTTTTTGATAACTTCGACCATGGTTTTTGTCAGATACCTGAGATAAGAAGTTCCTCTGGAAGGATATGACTGGTGTCTCTGTGGAGATCTTTGAGTAACGGTTTAAATACGATATCTGTAGCTTTCGAAGTTGAATGTAATTTCTTAAGGAATGTGTCCTGAGTATGTATTAGCAATCGTTTTCTGAACAGGATGGTTTGGATTAAATCTTCAGATTCTCTACACTTCTTAAACTTATCGGTTTTCTATTGCTCTTTAGTTGATGCATTGGCTGTTGCCAGTTGTCGTCTTTCTTATTTTTTTTTGGAGTAATGTGGTAAGGTCATCTTGAAAATTTGTTCAGACTCGTCGGCATTTCGAATAAAATTCTTCTAAAACTCGTTAATGACTGTTTTGGAGCTCGACTTGAAACGTACCTGGTGATAGTATAGTCTGTTCAAAAACCTATAGACTGATGAATGTCATTGGATCGATTAAAATGATGTCTTATATTTCAAGCAGCAGTACATTCGATTCTAATGCTTGTTAGTAGAGTGAAATATAATTTTTGGCTTCGTACCTGGGCAAATTTGATAAATTGTTCGTTGGCGTAATTTATTGGATTGCGAAGATGCTGGTGTGAAGTATTTAACGGCTTAGCGACTGATAATTCTGAGCTGGTTAATATGACTCCTGAAGGCTATTCTGAGACGTACCTGAGAGTTGTCGAAGTATGAGGGCAGTAACGACCTTAAATCGTCAGTGAAGCAGGATATGTGGAGATGTTCCTTTCGTTTGAAGTTTTTCGCTGGTGGTTTTGATTTCAAAGCCTGTGAAGAATTAGCAGCTTAATTTGAAGACGTACCTGATTTAAAAAACGATGTAATGATGTCGCAGCGACCTATTTAATTGTCAGAGTTGAAGAATAGAGAGGCTTTCAATGGTCTGAGGCTGCCTGTAGATTGTCAGCGATGAAAATTGCGCGATATGCCTGATTTCGGGACAAATACTGCTGCGACGACGACCTATGGATTTGTCAGTGATTGAGGATAGAGTCATTTACTCACCTGAAGTCATGTGTAATACTATTTCATGTGAATTTATCAGAAATGAGCGTTGTAGACGATGTACCTGATTTAAAAGCGATGAAATTTTGTCGCAGCGGCCTGTTGAATTGTTAGAATTCAAGAATATAGTTGCTGTTACTTACCTGACGCTTCCTGTGTATTGTCAGCAATGAAAAGTGAACGACGTACCTGAGATCGTAATTATTACTGCTACGATGACGACCTGTATGTTTGACAGCGTATCAAAAAGGAGTCATTTACTCACCTGAAGCCATGTGTAGTTCTATATTCCTGTGAAATGGTCAGCGATGCGGATAGGACGACGTACCTGATGGTGGTGACGATAAATTCGACGACGACGATGATGAATGCAAAAGAGAAAGAAGAAGCGACGGATTGTGGGAGGTGATGAAAAATTTTCTTAGCGTGGTCCAGACGCTAGCGGCGACGAATGAGCATTCACGGATTCTCCCTTGGTATCCACATTTAGTCTGATGAGCTTTAGTCAGCCGGAACGACGCTCCGTGGGCCAATGGAACAGCTTCATTCTATCTAGCGCCAGCATTTTCTCGTGGTATCCACATTTAGCCCTCTGAGCTGAGTCAGACATCCGACGCTCTGCGAGCCAATCAGTACTGCCGTTTTCGGGCGGTCAGACGAAATGATGTCGCCCCTCGCTTGCCCGACCAACCACCGGCCACCTCCCCTCTCCCAGCCAATCAGCTCTTTCGCAAAACTGAAAAGGTATCCACAAATATTCCAATACATTATAGACTAGGTCCTGGCCCTGCGGCCCTTCGCTTCGCTCCGGGGCAGGGTTCCTCGCGTTGCTTCGGAAGGGGTGGCTGGTTTTATTGACATGTAATGTAGTTGGCTGGAGTTAGTCTGTGGAGGTTTACAGGTCTTGGTCACATGAAGCGGAGGCAGATAGTTGGTATTGGGTAGTACGGTAACCTTGCTCCACATGTTGGGGACATGTGGATTGTTTTTATTTACGGTTGTTAGTATGGTTCACATAAAGTGGAAATACGAACTTAGTTACGTTAGTCTGCGTTAGTTGGCATTGTTCACATGCAATGAATAGGAGATTTTGCCTTTTGTAAAGTCAGATGAGAACCGTGTAGTTAGTAGCTTCCATCTGGCACTTGGGAAAGGCGTGTAAATATTTTGAGTCACAACTGAGCAAGAGTTGATTAGCCATCATGAGGAATGACATAGAAAAATCTTAGAGATACGTTCGAGAACGTGTAGATGAGGATTGAGTTAGTTGACTTCATCACTTGAAGAAGTCGATCGAAAAGCATGGCTTCAACAGATGCTATACTATCTCCATGAGAGCCGTTAGTTCTTTTCCATGAAAAGTATGAAGCAATTCACAAAGTTTAGGGTTAGTACAAATCAGTTTCACGAATCAGAAGATAATTATGTCAGATTACAGTCTACTTGATTCACATGAATTGGAGATGATGATTTTGCCTTTATCAGAGCCAGATAAGAAGCGTGGAAATACTAACTTCTATCTGTTACTTGAAAAGAGGCACGTATTGTTTGGGCCAAACTCAAGTAGTAGTTGGTGGCATTTCGATATAATGGCAGTTACGCATGTTCGGCCTGAACCAAGGTGATTTATTCGCGAGGGGATGGTTAGTTTATTCCTGAACGTGAAATGTCAAGTGGAGGTCATGATTACAGTTGATGTAATTGACGTTGAAGCTCTGCTCGTTCCCGTAGAGGTATTATAATCGGGCATTTGATTGATATGTTAAGATCTTTCAAGTAGAAAGTAGACCCATAGTGTCTGTCGAGTTGAAGCAGAGCGTTAATATGTAGGATTAGATGTAAGAGCATAGATTAAGATGCTCGATGATGATGGAAAATGATGATCGGTAGGATCGAGTACATGACTTGCATATATTGTATAAGGACCTTGCAATGGAGGTGTGTGATTCCAGAGACATGTTCAAATCATGAAGAGTCTGTGAGGCTCACGACGATATAGCAACAGTAGCTGAGTTTGTGCATCGTATGCCTCCAGTAGGAGTGTAATGACATAGCCTTCTTTAAAACAATGGTGGCAGACGTTAATGACTGGTAGATGTGGTGGATGAATTTTTTTTTTTAATCCTGATGATACTATCCTGTTTTTGTTGACATTTTCGTTCATATGTAATTTTGTTTGCATCCGATCACGTCTGTTGTGTTGTATGTCGGAGGTATTGATTCCAGTAACGTATACAGCTACCATATGTAGGATGATAGAGTACTTGTTGTGTTTATAGTATTTGATACATCTATTTTCTCTAGGAGCAACGATTTTTTGCAGCGTCTGTGGACTGTCTTTGTAGCCTTAGCTTTCTTGTGTTTACATGTCAATCATAGGTCTAAATTTTTGTGTCGTACGCGTAGCCATCGAGCATATGTTTCATGCGTAGACAAAAAATTTGTCGACTTGAGGTCGTCGATACAGGTTCGACCAATATCAAGGTGTGTGGTGTACTGTCAATAAACTTGTTAGTCAACTATTTTAATCGGAGTACAAACTTACCTGTAGATGGTTGAAGATTTGTGGTAAAATCATTTGAGATCGAAAGTGTTTGTGAAAGGTGAAGCTGAACTTTAGGCTGGCTTGAATGATGAGAATATTTATAGTTTGTGCGGGTGGGGACTTGCTAGCGTCAAAAATAAGCGATTCGCAATCATTACATAAGAATTATCAAAAAGTTCAAAAAAAAAGGTATTAAGAAAGTCGCGTGACCGTTTTGCTGAATAACATTTTTTTAAAAAATAAAATATGGTACGTTTTCAGTAGTGTCATGTGTAGAACATTACTTGCCAAGTGGCAACTAATAAGTACGCCATTTAAAGACTCTGAACCACGAACTGACCCTTATGATTGCGCCGGCGGAATAGAGCAACTTTGACCTTGCCATTTTATTGTATGGTAAAATTTCGATTGATATTTAAAAGAATCCGAATATTAGGTTCCTCACTCGCTTTATATTAAGCAAACAATGTGTAGCACCCGTAAATAAAATTACCACAAACTACGTGTTTCGAACGGCGGGAAAAATTGAGTATGATTGCAAAACGACAACTAATTATCGCATCTTATTTCTTTGTATCCGATTATCCAATACCTTAAATCATTATCACGGGATGCGTCTATGTTGCGTGTTGAAGGTGAGAATTAATAAACCACATTTAAAAGGCTCGATCCACAAACTGCCAATTTTAGTAGGTGTGGCGTAATGACGTCGCAATGGGTTTGCCAATATCTACAGGTGTGAGTCTATAGGACGCGTAGATAGATCCAGAAAAATGTATCCTTGTAAGTCAATCTGTTGAGATGACGGATTAATAATGAAGGATCCATGTTCATATCGCCGCTATAACCCTCAAGCTTAATTTAGCATGGGTGTAAACCACCCTTGATTTCCCAGGTCATTTTCAGCGATAATGCATGTTACATAAGAAGTTGATTTACGTGAATGCCTCCACAGTATAGTATCCCTGTGGATGAATCCCGACCATGCAAGCCCTGATTACTATCAGCATGGGGCGGAACTCAGCCTGAACTTGATGCCTCGCGCTTAATTATGCTGTGTCGTGTGATATCGTTATTGACGAACTGCCGCGTTGGTGGATCCTTAACCATGTATTTCTGTGATAGTATTCTGCTAATAAAAGCCCTGCTTACTATCAGCAAGGGGCGGAACTCAGATTGAACTTAATGGATCGCGCTTAATTATGCAGCGTCGTGTGATATCGTTATTGACGAACTGCCTCGTTGACAAATTCACATAAAATTATCCCTAGAGTTGTCTCCTACACTTGACAATCATAATAACGATAGCACGTCGCGACAAACGTTTCCCGTAACCATGTTGTAACAACTGTGAATTTCAAATGTACGATGGGGGATTACATTCTGAGTTGCAGCAGTAATGCAAATAAATTTTTCAGGTGTAGAAAGGTACAGTCATGCCTCTGATAGATTAACTAATTCACTGCGACCGATTATTTAAGTAATCAGAAGGATGTTAATATCAGTGGTCGTTGGTTTATACGGATGTTAATTAAATGAGATAAAATAATTTTATACAGTATAAAAGTTCCCAGTGGCATACCCATGATTGTAAAATTGCATGAAGTAAAATTCGATTCAGGTACGAAATGCTGTCATATCTGTTATAAAAGCTCAATAATATATCTGGGATAGCATTGCTGGCGTGTATACATGGGGCAATTGTTTGTCAGGGATCATTTAAAATAACAGGTTTCATAATTCATAATCCGATCAGGGACACCATCAAGCATAATACCTTGAAAAAAAAACTTGTCAGGTATATCCATGCTAACAACTGAGAATGGGTTTTACTTAAGTCAGGGATGATGTAATTAGCATTTCTGCATATTTGGATTTATTTTCAAGGATACCCTAATACGATTTTGCATAAATCATCTAACAGACTGGGATATCCCTTGAGGTATTAATTTTGGAAATAAATTATTGTCAGGGCTATCCATGATGGCTTTTCTGCATATAAGTGTGTCGTATCAGGGATACCCCTACTTTGATTCATTGTTCAAAAATTGCCATGCTAGGCGTATCCCTACACGTGTAGGGTCATCAATATTAATATTACAGGGTAGCTCATGGATAAACCCAGGCAATAAGTTCGAACTTATGAACGTTATCCCAATTTATGAATTATTTGAATATAACTTTAGATCAGGGATATCCCTACTTGAAATTATGATATACTTAAATTTCAATCATGGATAACCCTGGGTCTTAAATTTTAGAAAAAATTACAGAATCAAGGGTATCCATGGTTATATTTATGAGTTGATTACACTAATGTTGGCATAATTCGAAAATGAATTTATATAAAATTTCATAATGTGTCTGGGGTACCCATGTTATTATATTAACCGAATAAAATATGTTGCCATGGATACCAATTTAACCGAAGGCTAAAGTTGCCATGGTTACAATAGCACAAAACTATACATTTCATATTAATTATGTCTGCACAATGCATTTCATAAATATTATGCTGGAATAATTGTGTATGCTAAACGAATATTAATTTGTCCAATTTCATATTTGCATAAATATTCACGATTTAATTATAAATAGCAGAAAATTTGTATTTTTTTCTATTTATACATTGTAAAAACGTTTAAATATTATAATTTTATCTTACATTACGCCGTTTTTTCGATTACAAATCACGTTAATATTTTTAGCCACAATTCAATTACTCTCTACTCATTTACTTGTTAGTTTCACAATGTTCAGATAATTGGTTTTACGTTTTGGAAAGCTTCGCTTTTACGTCGGTATGGCAAATTTTAAAAGTCATTGGGAGAAATCATTACGAATGTCATTATAGAGTCCGAGACGTGGTGAAGTTGGATTGTGTGTCCTCCTGGAGGTGGTTCTGGGTATAGTTGAGGCGCCAATGGTATCCAGTCGAGTCCGTTAAGGAATTTGTTCTTATTTTCTACACATAAGCTGTTAGTGATACGTTTCTCTGTAAGTTTTCAAATGCATGTAGCTAATGACTTCTCTATCACGTTGACCATGATATTTGTCAAAATTCCTGACTGAGAAATTTCCTTTCGATGGAAATGCAACTGTTGTCTGTGAGGAGATCTTTTGGTAACGGGTTAAAACGTGATCTTAAGCTGTCGAAGTTGGATGTAATTTTTAAGTGACGAATGTGTCCTAGGAAAGTGATAGCAATCGCTTTCTAAACAGGATGGATTGAATTAGATCTTTTCTCTATACTTTTCAAGCATGTCGTTTTTCTGTCGTTCTTTAGTTAATGCGTCGTCTGAAGCCAATTGTCATTTTACTTATTTTTTAACGGATTATTAGGTTATTTCTGTCTTGAACCTTTGTTAAGACTCGTCGGCATTGCGAATGAACTTCTTCTAAAGCTTGTAAAAGGCTGTTTTAGAACTCGAATTGAGATGTACCTAGTGATATTGCGATCTGTTCCAAGAACAAACAACTGATGAATGTCATTAGGTCGAATATGATGATGTTTGATATTTTAAGCAGCGGTGGATTCGATTCTAAAGCTGGTTGTATGGGTGTACTATGATTTTAGGATTCGTACCTGAGCAAATGTGGTATGTTGTTCGTTGCCGTAATTTATTAGATTGCGGAGATGCTGGTGTCAAATATTTGACAGATTCGTGAGTGATAATTCTGAAACGGTTAATATGACTTCTGGAAGCTATTCGGAGACGTACCTGAAAGTTATCGCAGTATGAAGGGCAGGAACAACCTAAAACTGTCAGTGAAGCATTTTGTGTGAGGATGTTTCTTACATTTGAAGCTTTTGCTGATGATTTCGGAGCCTGTGAAGAATTAGCAGCTTAATTTGAAGACGTACCTGATTTAAAAAACGATGTAATGATGTCGCAGCGACCTATTTAATTGTCAGAGTTGAAGAATAGAGAGGCTTTCAATGGTCTGAGGCTGCCTGTAGATTGTCAGCGATGAAAATTGCGCGATATACCTGATTTCGGGACAAATACTGCTGCGACGACGTCCTGTGGATTTGTCAGTGATTGAGAGTGGAGCTATTTACTCACTTGAAGACATGTGTAGTTCTATATTCCTGTGAAATGGTCAGCGATGCGGATAGGACGACGTACCTGATGGTGGTGGCGGAAATTCGACGACGACGATGATGGATGCAAAAGAGAAAGAAGAAGCGACGATTTGTGGGAGGTGATGAAAAATTTTCTTAGCGTGGTCCAGACGCTAGCGGCGACGAATGAGCATTTGCGAATTCTCACACGGTATCCACATTTAGTCTGATGGGCTTTAGTCAGCCGGAACGACGCTCCGTGGGCCAATGGAACAGCTTCATTCTATCTAGCGCGCGCATTTTCTCGTGGGATCCACATTTAGCCTTCTGAGCTGAGTCAGACATTCGACACTCTGCGAGCCAATCATTACTGCCGATTGCGGGCGGTCAGCCGAAATGACGTCGCCGTTTGCCCGCCCGACCAACCACCGTCCTCCCCCCCCTCCCCCAGCCAATCACCGTTTCGCAAAACTAAAAATTGGGATCCACAAATGCTCCAATACATTATAGACTAGGTCCTGGCCCTGCGGCCCTTCGCTTCGCTCCGGGGCAGGGTTCCTCGCGTTGCTTCGGAAGGGGTGGCTGGTTTTATTGACATGTAATGTAGTTGGCTGGAGTTAGTCTGTGGAGGTTTACAGGTCTTGGTCACATGAAGCGGAGGCAGATAGTTGGTATTGGGTAGTACGGTAACCTTGCTCCACATGTTGGGGACATGTGGATTGTTTTTATTTAAGGTTGTTAGTATCGTTCACATAAAGTGGAAATGCGAACTTAGTTACGTTATACTGCGTTAGTTGACATCGTTCACACACAATAAATGGGAAGATTTTTCCTTCAGTAGGGTTAGATGAGAAGCGTGGAGTATGTGGCTTCCATCTGGTACTATGGAAAGGCGTGTAAATGTTTTGAGTCACAACTGAGCAAGAGTTGATTTGCTCTCATGAGGAATGACATAGAAAAATCTTAGAGATCTATTCGAGAACGTGAAGATGAGAATTGAGTTAGTTAACATCACTTGAAGACGTCGATCGAAATGCATGGCTTCAACAAATGCTGTACTATCTTCATGAGAGCCGTTAGTTCTTCTCCAAGAAAACTATGAAGCAATTCACAAAGTTTAGGGTTATTACAAATCAGTTTCACAAATCAGAAGATAATTATGTGGGATTACGGTCTACTTGATTCACATGAATTGGAGATGATGATTTTGCCTTTATCAGAGCCAGATGAGAAGCGTGGAAATATTAACTTCTATCGGTTACTTGAAAAGAGGCATGTATTGTTTGGGTCAAACTCAAGTAGGAGTTGGTGGCATTACAATATAATGGCAGTTACGCATGTTCGACCTGAACCAAGGTGGTTTATTCGCCAGGGAATGGTTAGTCTATTCCCTTGAAAGTGAAATTTGAAGTGCAGGGCATGACTACAGTTCATGTAGTATGATGTTGAAGACTGTGCCCGTTCCGGTAGAGGTATTTTAATTGGGCATTGGATTGATGTGATGTGGTCTTTCGTGTAGAGAGTAGACCCATAGTGTCTGTCGAGTTGAAGCAGAGCGTTAATATGTAGGATTAAATGTAAGAGCATATATTAAGATGCTAGATGTTGATGGAAAATGATGATCGGTAGGATCGGGTACATGACTTGCATATATTGTATAAGGACCTTGCAATGGAGGAGTGTGATTCCACAGACATGTTCAAATCGTAAATATCTGTGAGGTTCAAGATAATATAGCAACAGTAGCTGAGATTGTGCATCGTATGCCTCCAGTAGGAGTGTAATGACATAGCCTTCTTTAAAACAATGGTGGCAGACGTTAATGAATGGTAGATGTGGTGGATGAATTTTTTTTTGAATCCTGATGATACTATCCTGTTTTTGTTGACATTTTTCGTTCATGTATAATTTTATTTGCATCCGATAACGTCTCTTGTGTTGTATGTCTGAGGTATTGATTCCAGTAACGTATACAGCTACCATATGTAGGATGATAGAGTACTTGTTGTGTTTATAGTATTTGATAGATTATCTCTTTTCTTTAGGAGCAACGATTTTTTGCAGCGTCTGTGGACTGTCTTTGTAGCCTTAGCTTTCTTGTGTTTACATGTCAATCATAGGTCTAAATTTTTGTGTCGTACGCGTAGCCAGCGGAGCATATGTTTCATGCGTAGACAAAAAATTGTCGACTTGAGGTCGTCGATACAGGTTCGACCAATATCAAGGTGTGTGGTGTACTGTCAATAAACTTGTTAGTCAAGTATTTTAATCGGAGTACAAACTTACCTGTAGATGGTTGAAGATTTGTGGTAAAATCATTTGAGATCGAAAGTGTTTGTGAAAGGTTGAAGCTGAACATTAGGCTGGCTTGGATGATGAGAAATATTTATAGTTTGTGCGGGTGGGGACTTGCTAGCGTCAAAAATAAGCGATACGCAATCATTACATAAGAATTATCAAAAGTTCAAAAAAAGATATTAAGAAAGTCGCGTGACCGTTTTGCTGAATAACATTTTTTTAAAAAATAAAATATGGTACATTTTCAGTAGTGTCATGTGTAGAATATTACTTGCTAAGTGGCAACTAATAAGTACGCCATTTAAAGACTCTGAACCACAAACTGACCCTTATGATTGCGCCGGCAGAATAGAGCAACTTTGACCTTGCCATTTTATTGTATGGTAAAATTTCGATTGATATTTCAAAGATATCCGAATATTGGGTTCCTCACTCGCGTTATATTGAGCATTCAATGTGTAGCACCCGTAAATAAAATTACCACAAACTACGTGTTTCGAACGGCGGGAAAAATTGAGTATGATTGCAAAACGACAACTAATTATCGCATCTTATTTCTTTGTATCCGATTATCCAATACCTTAAATCATTATCACGGCATGCATTCATGATAGGTGTCGAAAGTGAGAATAAAAAACCATTCTTAAAACACTCGATCCACAAACTGCCAATTTTAGTAGTTGTGGCGTAATGACGTCGCAATGGGTATGCCAAAATTTAGAGGTGTGAATCTATAGGACGCGTAGATAGATCCAGAAAAATGTATCCTTGTAAGTCAATCTGTTTAGATGACGGATTTATAATAAAGGATCCATGTTCACATCGCCGCTATAACCCTCAAGCTTATTGTAGCATGGGAGTAAACCACCCTTGATTCCTCAGGTCATTTTCAGCGATAATGCATGTTACATAAGAAGTTGATTTACGTGAATGCCTCCACAGTATAGTATCCCTGTGGATGAATCCCGACCATGCAAGCCTTGATTACTATCAGCATGGGGCGGAACTCAGCCTGAACTTGATGCCTCGCGCTTAATTATGCTGTGTCGTGTGATATCGTTATTGACGAACTGCCGCGTTGGTGGATCCTTAACCATGTATTTCTGTGATAGTATTCTGCTAATAAAAGCCCTGCTTACTACCAGCAAGGGGCGGAACTCAGATTGAACTTAATGGATCGCGCTTTATTATGCAGCGTCGTGTGATATCGTTATTGACGAACTGCCTCGTTGACAAATTCACATAAAATTATCCTAGAGTTGTCTCCTACACTTGACAATCATAATAACGATAGCACGTCGCGACAAACGTTACCCGTAACCATGTTGTAACAACTGTGAATTTCAAATGTACGATGGGGGATTACATTCTGAGTTGCAGCAGTAATGCAAATAAATTTTTCAGGTGTAGAAAGGTACAGTCATGCCTCTGATAGATTAACTAATTCACTGCGACCGATTATTTAAGTAATCAGAAGGATGTTAATATCAGTGGTCGTTGGTTTATACGGATGTTAATTAAATGAGATAAAATAATTTTATACAGTATAAAAGTTCCCAGTGGCATACCCATGATTGTAAAAATGCATGAAGTAAAATTCGATTCAGGTACGAAATGCTGTCATATCTGTTATAAAAGCTCAATAATATATCTGGGATAGCATTGCTGGCGTGTATACATGGGGCAATTGTTTGTCAGGGATCATTTAAAATAACAGGTTTCATAATTCATAATCCGATCAGGGACACCATCAAGCATAATACCTTGAAAAAAAAACTTGTCAGGTATATCCATGCTAACAACTGAGAATGGGTTTTACTTAAGTCAGGGATGATGTAATTAGCATTTCTGCATATTTGGATTTATTTTCAAGGATACCCCTAATACGATTTTGCATAAATCATCTAACAGACTGGGATATCCCTTGAGGTATTAATTTTGGAAATAAATTATTGTCAGGGCTATCCATGATGGCTTTTCTGCATATAAGTGTGTCGAATCAGGGATACCCCTACTTTGATTCATTGTTCAAAAATTGCCATGCTAGGCGTATCCCTACACGTGTAGGGTCATCAATATTAATATTACAGGGTAGCTCATGGATAAACCCAGGCAATAAGTTTGAACTTATGAACGTTATCCCAATTTATGAATTATTTGAATATAACTTTAGATCAGGGATATCCCTACTTGAAATTATGATATACTTAAATTTCAATCATGGATAACCCTGGGTCTTAAATTTTAGAAAAAATTACAGAATCAAGGGTATCCATGGTTATATTTATGAGTTGATTACACTAATGTTGGCATAATTCGAAAATGAATTTATATAAAATTTCATAATGTGTCTGGGGTACCCATGTTATTATATTAACCGAATAAAATATGTTACCATGGAGACAAATTTAACCGAATATATAGGTTGCCATGGATACCAATTTAACCGAAGACGAACGTTGCCATGGTTACAACAGCACAAAATTATGTATTTCATATTATAGATATTTGCACAAATCATTTTCATAAATATTATGCTAGAATAATTGTATATACTAAAAGTGTATAACTTTGTTCTTTTCACTATTTGCATAAACTATTTGTGATCACATTATAAATAGCAGAAATTTGTATTACTTTCTTTTTATACATTGTAAAAACGTTTAAATATTATAATTTTAGCTTACATTACGCCGTTTTTTCGATTACAAATCACGTTAATATTTTTAGCCACAATTCAATTACTCAATACTCATTTACTTGTTAGTTTCACAATGTTCAGATAATTGGTTTTACGTTTTGGAAAGCTTCGCTTTTACGTCAGTATGGCAAATTTAAAAGTCATTGGGAGAAATCATTACGAATGTCCTTATAGAGTCCGAGACTTGGTGAAGTTGGATTGTGTGTCCTCCTGGAGGTGGTTCTGGGTATAGTTGAGGCGCCAATGGTATCCAGTCGGGTCCGTTAAGGAATTAGTTCTAATTTCCTACACATAAGCTGTTAGTGATACGTTTCTCTGTAAGTTTTCAGATGCATGTAGCTAATGACTTCTCAATCACGATGACCATGATATCTGTCATAATTCCTGACTGAGAAGTTTCCTTTTTGATGGAAATGCAACTGTTGTCTATGAGGAGATCTTTTGGTAACGGTTTAAAACGTGATCTTAAGCTGTCGAAGTTGGATGTAATTTTCAAGTGACGAATGTGTCCTAGGAAAGTGTTAGCAATCGCTTTCTAAACAGGATGGATTGAATTAGATCTTTTCTCTATACTTCTCAAACTTATCGTTTTTCTGTCGTTTTTTAGTTGATGCATCGGCTGTTGCCAGTTGTCATTTTACTTTTATTTTAACGGATTATTGGGTTATTTCCGTCTTGAAACTTTGTTAAGACTCGTCGGCATTTCGAATAAAATTCTTCTAACGCTCGTTAATGGCTGTTTTGGAACTCGACTTGAAACGTACCTGGTAATATTGCGATCTGTTCAAAGAACAAACAACTGATGAATGTCATTGGATCGAATTAGATGATGTTTGATATTTTAAGCAGCGGTGGATTCGATTCTAAAGCTTGTTAGTAGAGTGTAAAATAATTTTAGAATTCGTACCTGGGCAAATGTGATAAATTGTTCGTTGGCGTAATTTATTGGATTGCGAAGATGCTGGTGTCAATTATTTGACAGATTCGTGAGTGATAATTCTGAAACGGTTAATATGACTTCTGGAAGCTATTCTGAGACGTACCTGAAAGTTATCGCAGTATGAGGGCAGGAACGACCTAAAATTGTCAGTGAAGCAGTTTGTGAGAGGATGATTTTTACATTTGAAGCTCTTCGCTGGTGGTTTCGATTTCAAAGCCTGTGAAGATTTATCAGCTTGATTTGAAGACTTATCTGATTTAAAACAATGAAATGATGTCGCAGTGACCTATTTAATTGTCAGAGATCAAGAATGGAGTGACTGTTACTCATCTGAGGCTCCCTGTAAATTGTCAGCGAAGAAATATGGACAACGTACCTGATTTCGGATTGTTACTGCTGCGACGATGACCTGTGGGTTTGTCAGTATTAGAAATGGAGCCATTTACTCACCTGAAGCCATGTGTAATACTATATTCCTGTGAAATTGTCAGCAATGAGCGTTGTAGACGACGTACCTGATTCAAAAGCGATGAAATTTTGACGCAGCGGCCTGTTAAATTGTCAGAATTCAAGAATGGGGCCGCTGTCACATACCTGAAGCTGTCTGTAGATTGTCAGCGATGAAAAGTGGACGACGTACCTGAAATCGAAATTATTACTGCTGGGACGACGACCTGTGGGTTTGTCAGCGTATCAAAAAGGAGTCATTTACTCACCTGAAGCCATGTGTAGTTCTATATTCCTGTGAAATGGTCAGCGATGCGGATAGGACGACGTACCTGATGGTGGTGGCGGAAATTCGACGACGACGATGATGGATGCAAAAGAGAAAGAAGAAGCGACGGATTGTGGGAGGTGATGAAAAATTTTCTTAGCGTGGTCCAGACGCTAGCGGCGACGAATGAGCATTTGCGAATTCTCATTTGGTATCCACATTTAGTCTGATGAGCTTTAGTCAGCCGGAACAACGCTCCGTGGGCCACTGGACCAGCTTCATTCTATCTAGCGCGCGCATTTTCTCGTGGGATCCACATTTAGCCTTCTGAGCTGAGTCAGACATTCGACACTCTGCGAGCCAATCATTACTGCCGATTGCGGGCGGTCAGCCGAAATGACGTCGCCGTTTGCCCGCCCGACCAACCACCGTCCTCCCCCCCCTCCCCCAGCCAATCACCGTTTCGCAAAACTAAAAATTGGGATCCACAAATGCTCCAATACATTATAGACTAGGTCCTGGCCCTGCGGCCCTGCGCTTCGCTCCGGGGCAGGGTTCCTCGCGTTGCTTCGGAATGGGTGACGGGTTTTGTAGTGTTGTGATGTTGCTAGTTGGAATTAGTCTGTTGAGGTTTACAGGTCTTGGTCACATGAAGCGGAGGCAGGTTGTTTGGTGTTAAATACTACGGTAACCTTGCTTCACATGTAAGGGGACATTTGGATTGTTTTTAGTTACGGTTGATAGTATGATTCACATAAAGTGGATTGGCGATCTTAGTTACGTTTTTCTGCGTTAGTTGGCATTGTTCCCATGCAATGAATGGGAAGATTTTGCCTTTTGTAAAGTCAGATGAGAAGCGTGTAGTTTGTAGCTTCCATCTGGTACTTGGATAGGCGTGTAAATTTAATGAGCCAAACTTAAGTATAAATTGGATAACTTTCAAGATTAATGACATAGATGAATGTTTGGGATCCCACCGAGTACGTGTGTATGGAAATTAGGTTATGTAATGTCGTCGTTTATGTGTCAGTCGAAGGGCTTGGCTACAATCTATGTTTTACTATCTGGAGGCCGTTAGTGCATAAATCAATGATATAAAACATTTCACAAAGTTAGGTTTAGTACTAATCAGTTTACGCGAAGAAGAAGTTAGTTATTTCAGATTACAGTTTACTTGATTCACATGAATTGGAAATGATCATTTTGCCTTTATCAGAGCCAGATGAGAAGCGTAGAAATACTGACTTCTATCTGTTACTTGAAAAGAGGCATGTATTTGTTTGGGCCAAACTCATGTATGAGTTGGTGGCATTTCAATATTATGGCAGTTACGCATATTCGACCTGAACCAAGATAATTTATTCGCAAGGAAGTGGTTGGTCTTTTCCTGAACGTGAAATGTCAAGTGGAGGTCGTGAATACAGTCCATGTAGTATGGGCATGAGCGCTATGTGTCCTTTCTGTAAAGGTAGTTTAGACGGGCGTTGGAAAGGATATTTCAAGGACTTCTGTGTAGAATGTTGACCCATAATGACGGTCGAGATGAAATAGAGAGGTAATCTGTAGTTTTAAAGATGTAAGAGGTGTGTAAATAAAGATCCTCGATGTTGATAGAGAATGATGAGCGGTAGGGTCGAGTACACAACATGCACATGTAGTCTAAGGACATTGCACTGGTGGAGTGGAATTCCAGACATGTTCAGATGGTGAAGGATCTGTGAGGTTCACGACGATTTAGCATTAATAGCTGAGCTTTTGCATCACATGTCTCCAGTAGGAGTGTAGTGACATAGCTTTCTTTGACATTGTTGGCACACGTTGAGTGAATGATGATCGTGGATGAACATCGTTTCTTTTTGAAGATAACCAAGACGATACTGTTCTGTTTTTGTTGACATTTCTCGTTCGTGTATAATTTTAACCGTGTCCCATAACGTTTCTTGTATTGTATGTCTGAGGTATTGATCTCAGTTGCGTACACAGCTACCGCATGTAGGATGATAGGATACTTGTTGTGTTTTATACTCTTTGATAGATTATCTCTTTTCTTTGGGAGCAACGTTTTTTTGCAGCGTCTGAGGGCTTTCTTTGTAGACTTGACTTTCTTTTCTTTACATCTCAATAATAGTTCTTGATTTTTTCTCATACACGTAGCCAGCGGAACATATGCTATATGCGTAGTCAGAAAGTTGTCGACTTGAGGTCGTCAATACAGGTTCGACCAATATAAAGGGTGTGTGGTGTACTATCAATAAACTTGTTAGTTAAGTATTGTAATCGGAGTAAAGCAACCTGATGATGGTTGAAGATTTATGGCTAAACATTTGAGATCAAAAGAGTATGTGAAGAGTTGAAGGTGGACTGATGAGCAGGAAGGGACAATGAGAAATATTTATAGTTTGTGCGGGTGGGGACTTGCTAGCGTCAAAAATAAGCGATACGCAATCATTACGTAAGAATCATCAAGAAGTTCAAAAAAAAAAGAAATTAAGAAAGTCGCGTGACCTTTTTTCCAAATAACATATTTTTTTAAAAAATAAAAATGTAACATGTTCAGCAGTAACATGTGTGGAATATGCCTCACTAAGTGACAACAATTCAATACATCGCAATTTAATGACTCCGAACCACAAACTGTTCTTTGTGATCACGTTGGCAACGTCGCGCAACTTTGAACTTGCCATCTTATTCTATAATGAAGATTTGTTTTGTTTTTCAAAGATATCCATATATTGGGTCATTGATTCGCGTTTGTTGAGCATCCAAAGTGTGGTCCTCGTAAGTATAATGACCACAAACTACATATTTTGAACGGCAGGCAAAATGGATTATGTTTGCAATACGACAACTAATTATCGCATCTAAAATCTTAGTATCCGATTATCCAATACCTTAAATCATTATCACGGCATGCATTCATGATAGGTGTCGAAAGTGAGAATAAAAACCATTCTTAAAACACTCGATCCACAAACTGCCAATTTTAGTAGTTGTGGCGTAATGACGTCGCAATGGGTATGCCAAAATTTAGAGGTGTGAATCTATAGGACGCGTAGATAGATCCAGAAAAATGTATCATTGGAAGTCAATCTGTTTAGATGACGGATTTATAATAAAGGATCCATGTTCACATCGCCGCTATAACCCTCAAGCTTATTGTAGCATGGGAGTAAACCACCCTTGATTCCTCAGGTCATTTTCAGCGATAATGCATGTTACATAAGAAGTTGATTTACGTGAATGCCTCCACAGTATAGTATCCCTGTGGATGAATCCCGACCATGCAAGCCTTGATTACTATCAGCATGGGGCGGAACTTAGCCTGAACTTGATGCCTCGCGCTTAATTATGCTGTGTCGTGTGATATCGTTATTGACGAACTGCCGCGTTGGTGGATCCTTAACCATGTATTTCTGTGATAGTATTCTGCTAATAAAAGCCCTGCTTACTACCAGCAAGGGGCGGAACTCAGATTGAACTTAATGGATCGCGCTTAATTATGCAGCGTCGTGTGATATCGTTATTGACGAACTGCCTCGTTGACAAATTCACATAAAATTATCCCTAGAGTTGTCTCCTACACTTGACAATCATAAGAACGATAGCACGTCGCGACAAACGTTACCCGTAACCATGTTGTAACAACTGTGAATTTCAAATGTACGATGGGGGATTACATTCTGAGTTGCAGCAGTAATGCAAATAAATTTTTCAGGTGTAGAAAGGTACAGTCATGCCTCTGATAGATTATCTAATTCACTGCGACCGATTATTTAAGTAATCAGAAGGATGTTAATATCAGTGGTCGTTGGTTTATAACTGATGTTAATTAAATGAGATAAAATAATTTTATACAGTATAAAAGTTCCCAGTGGCATACCCATGATTGTAAAAATGCATGAAGTAAAATTCGATTCAGGTACGAAATGCTGTCATATCTGTTATAAAAGCTCAATAATATATCTGGGATAGCATTGCTGGCGTGTATACATGGGGCAATTGGTTGTCAGGGATCATTTAAAATAACAGGTTTCATAATTCATAATCCGATCAGGGACACCATCAAGCATAATACCTTGAAAAAAAAACTTGTCAGGTATATCCATGCTAACAACTGAGAATGGGTTTTACTTAAGTCAGGGATGATGTAATTAGCATTTCTGCATATTTGGATTTATTTTCAAGGATACCCCTAATATGACTTTGCATAAATCATCTAATAGACTGGGATATCCCTTGAGGTATTAATTTTGGAAATAAATTATTGTCAGGGCTATCCATGATGGCTTTTCTGCATATAAGTGTTTCGAATCAGGGATACCCCTACTTTGATTCATTGTTCAAAAATTGCCATGCTAGGCGTATCCCTACACGTGTAGGGTCATCAATATTAATATTACAGGGTAGCTCATGGATAAACCCAGGCAATAAGTTTGAACTTATGAACGTTATCCCAATTTATGAATTATTTGAATATAACTTTAGATCAGGGATATCCCTACTTGAAATTATGATATAATTAAATTTCAATCATGGATAACCCTGGGTCTTAAATTTTAGAAAAAATTACAGAATCAAGGGTATCCATGGTTATATTTATGAGTTGATTACACTAATGTTTGCATAATTCGAAAATGAATTTATATAAAATTTCATAATGTGTCTGGGGTACCCATGTTATTATATTAACCGAATAAAATATGTTGCCATGGATACCAATTTAACCGAAGGCTGAAGTTGCCATGGTTACAATAGCACAAAACTATGCATTTCATATAAATTATGTCTGCACAATTAATATCATTAATATTATGCAGGAATAATTGTGAATGCTAAACGAATTTTAATATATCCAATTTCATATTTGCATAAATATTTTTCGGTAAAATTTTAAATAGTAGATAATTTGTATTTATTTCTATTTATACATTTTAAAAACGTTTAAATATTATAATTTTAGCTTACAGTTCGCCGTTTTATTCGATTACAAATCACGTTGTTATTTTTATCCACAATTCAATTACTCTCTACACTTTTACTTGTTAGTTTCACAATGTTCAGATAATTGGTTTTACGTTTTGAAAAGCTTCGCTTTTACGTCGGTATGGCAAACTTAAAAGTCATTGGGAGAAATCATTACGAATGTCCTTATAGAGTCCGAGACTTGGTGAAGTTGGATTGTGTGTCCTCCTGGAGGTGGTTCTGGGTATAGTTGAGGCGCCAATGGTATCCAGTCAGGTCCGTTAAGGAATTTGTTCTAAGCTCCTACACATAAGCTGTTAGTGATACGTTTCTCTGTAAGTTTTCAAATGCATGTAGCTAATGACTTCTCAATCACGTTGACCATGATATCTGTCATAATTCCTGACTGAGAAGTTTCCTTTTCGATGGAAATGCAACTGTTGTCTCTGAGGAGATCTTTTGGTAACGGGTTAAAACGTGATCTTAAGCTGTCGAAGTTGGATGTAATTTTTAAGTGACGAATGTGTCCTAGGAAAGTGATAGCAATCGCTTTCTAAACAGGATGGATTGAATTAGATCTTTTCTCTATACTTCTCAAACTTATCAATTTTCTGTCGCTTTTTAATTGATGCATCGGCTGTTGCCAGTTGTCGTCTTTCTTAATTTTTTTTTTGAGCAGTTGGGTAAAATCATCTTGGAAATCTGTTCAGACTCGTCGGCATTTCGAATAAAATTCTTCTGACGCTCGTTAATGGCTGTTTTGGTGCTCGACTTGAAACGTACCTGGTGATATTATTATAGTCTGTTCAAAAAACTATAGACTGATGAATGTCATTGGATCGATTAAAATGATGTCTGATATTTTAAGCAGCGGTGTATTCGATTCTAAAGCTTGTTAATAGAGTGTAATCTAATTTTTGGATTCGTATCTGGGCAAATGTGAAAAGTTGTTCGTTGGCGTAATTTATTGGTTTGCGAAAATGCTGGTGCCAATATTTAACGGCATCGTAACTGGTAATTCTGAGATGGTTAAAATGACTTCTGGAAGCTATTCTGAGACGTACTTGAGCGTTATGACAGTATGATGGGCAGGTACGACCTAATTCTGTCAGTGAAGCATTTTGTCTGAGGATATTTCTTACATTTGAAGCTATCGCTGGTGATTTCGGTTTCGGATCCTGTGGAGTTTCGTCAGCTTGATTTGACGACGTACCTGATTCAAAAACGATGTGATTTCTGTCGCAGCGACCTATTTTATTGTCAGAGTTGGAGAATAGAGTGGCTATCAATGGTCTGAGGCTTTCTGTACATTGTCAGCAATGAAAAATGGACGACGTACCTGCAATCGAAACTTTTACTGCTGCGACGATGACCTGTATGTTTGTCAGCGTATCAGAATGGAGCCATTTACTCACCTGAAGCCATATTCAAATCTCTATTACTGTGAAATTGTCAGCAATAAGCGTTTGAGACGACGTACCTGGTTCAAAAGCGATGAAATTTTGTAGCAGCGGCCTGTTAAATTGTTAGAATTCGGGAATGTAGTTGCTGTCACTTACCTTAAGCTTCCTGTTAATTGTTAGCGATAAAAAGTGGACGACGTACCTGAAATCGAATTTTTTACTGCTGCGACGACGACCTGTGGGTTTGTCAGCGTATCAAAAAGGAGTCATTTACTCACCTGAAGCCATGTGTAGTTCTATATTCCTGTGAAATGGTCAGCGATGCGGATAGGACGACGTACCTGATGGTGGTGGCGGAAATTCGACGACGACGATGATGTATGTAAAAGAGAAAGAAGAAGCGACGGATTGTGAGAGGTGATGAAAAATTTTCTTAGCGTGGTCCAGACGCTAGCGGTGACGAATGAGCATTCACGGATTCTCTTTTGGTATCCACATTTAGTCTGATGGGCTTTAGTCAGCCGGAACGACGCTACGTGGGCCAATGGAACAGCTTCTTTCTTTCTAGCGCGCGCATTTTCTCGTGGGATCCACATTTAGCCTTCTGAGCTGAGTCAGACATTCGACACTCTGCGAGCCAATCATTACTGCCGATTGCGGGCGGTCAGGCGAAATGACGTCGCCGTTTGCCCGCCCGACCAACCACCGTCCTCTCCCCCCTCCCCCAGCCAATCAGCTCTTTCGCAATTTCTCGTGGGATCCACATTTAGCCTTCTGAGCTGAGTCAGACATTCGACACTCTGCGAGCCAATCATTACTGCCGATTGCGGGCGGTCAGGCGAAATGACGTCGCCGTTTGCCCGCCCGACCAACCACCGTCCTCTCCCCCCTCCCCCAGCCAATCAGCTCTTTCGCAAAACTGAAAAGGTATCCACAAATGCTCTGATATATTTAAAGAAAGATATATTTAAAGAAAGACGATGATGGATGCAAAAGAGAAAGAAGAAGCGACGGATTGTGGGAGGTGATGAAAAATTTTCTTAGCGTGGTCCAGACGCTAGCGGTGACGAATGAGCATTCACGGATTCTCTTTTGGTATCCACATTTAGTCTGATGGGCTTTAGTCAGCCGGAACGACGCTACGTGGGCCAATGGAACAGCTTCTTTCTTTCTAGCGCGCGCATTTTCTCGTGGGATCCACATTTAGCCTTCTGAGCTGAGTCAGACATTCGACACTCTGCGAGCCAATCATTACTGCCGATTGCGGGCGGTCAGGCGAAATGACGTCGCCGTTTGCCCGCCCGACCAACCACCGTCCGCACCCCCCACCCCCAGCCAATCAGCTCTTTCGCAATTTCTCGTGGGATCCACATTTAGCCTTCTGAGCTGAGTCAGACATTCGACACTCTGCGAGCCAATCATTACTGCCGATTGCGGGCGGTCAGGCGAAATGACGTCGCCGTTTGCCCGCCCGACCAACCACCGTCCTCTCCCCCCTCCCCCAGCCAATCAGCTCTTTCGCAAAACTGAAAAGGTATCCACAAATGCTCTGATATATTTAAAGAAAGATATATTTAAAGAAAGACGATGATGGATGCAAAAGAGAAAGAAGAAGCGACGGATTGTGGGAGGTGATGAAAAATTTTCTTAGCGTGGTCCAGACGCTAGCGGTGACGAATGAGCATTCACGGATTCTCTTTTGGTATCCACATTTAGTCTGATGGGCTTTAGTCAGCCGGAACGACGCTCCGTGGGCCAATGGAACAGCTTCTTTCTATCTAGCGCGCGCATTTTCTCGTGGGATCCACATTTAGCCTTCTGAGCTGAGTCAGACATTCGACACTCTGCGAGCCAATCATTACTGCCGATTGCGGGCGGTCAGGCGAAATGACGTCGCCGTTTGCCCGCCCGACCAACCACCGTCCTCTCCCCCCTCCCCCAGCCAATCAGCTCTTTCGCAAAACTGAAAAGGTATCCACAAATGCTCTGATATATTTAAAGAAAGATATATTTAAAGAAAGACGATGATGGATGCAAAAGAGAAAGAAGAAGCGACGGATTGTGGGAGGTGATGAAAAATTTTCTTAGCGTGGTCCAGACGCTAGCGGTGACGAATGAGCATTCACGGATTCTCTTTTGGTATCCACATTTAGTCTGATGGGCTTTAGTCAGCCGGAACGACGCTACGTGGGCCAATGGAACAGCTTCTTTCTTTCTAGCGCGCGCATTTTCTCGTGGGATCCACATTTAGCCTTCTGAGCTGAGTCAGACATTCGACACTCTGCGAGCCAATCATTACTGCCGATTGCGGGCGGTCAGGCGAAATGACGTCGCCGTTTGCCCGCCCGACCAACCACCGTCCTCTCCCCCCTCCCCCAGCCAATCAGCTCTTTCGCAATTTCTCGTGGGATCCACATTTAGCCTTCTGAGCTGAGTCAGACATTCGACACTCTGCGAGCCAATCATTACTGCCGATTGCGGGCGGTCAGGCGAAATGACGTCGCCGTTTGCCCGCCCGACCAACCACCGTCCTCTCCCCCCTCCCCCAGCCAATCAGCTCTTTCGCAAAACTGAAAAGGTATCCACAAATGCTCTGATATATTTAAAGAAAGATATATTTAAAGAAAGACGATGATGGATGCAAAAGAGAAAGAAGAAGCGACGGATTGTGGGAGGTGATGAAAAATTTTCTTAGCGTGGTCCAGACGCTAGCGGTGACGAATGAGCATTCACGGATTCTCTTTTGGTATCCACATTTAGTCTGATGGGCTTTAGTCAGCCGGAACGACGCTCCGTGGGCCAATGGAACAGCTTCTTTCTATCTAGCGCGCGCATTTTCTCGTGGGATCCACATTTAGCCTTCTGAGCTGAGTCAGACATTCGACACTCTGCGAGCCAATCATTACTGCCGATTGCGGGCGGTCAGGCGAAATGACGTCGCCGTTTGCCCGCCCGACCAACCACCGTCCTCCCCCCCCTCCCCCAGCCAATCAGCTCTTTCGCAAAACTGAAAAGGTATCCACAAATGCTCTGATATATTTAAAGAAAAGATGAGTCAGACATTCGACACTCTGCGAGCCAATCATTACTGCCGATTGCGGGCGGTCAGCCGAAATGACGTCGCCGTTTGCCCGCCCGACCAACCACCGTCCTCCCCCCCTCCCCCAGCCAATCAGCTCTTTCGCAAAACTGAAAAGGTATCCACAAATGCTCTGATATATTTAAAGAAAGAAAGAAGATATTTAAAGAAGAAATGCTCTGATATATTTAAAGAAAGAAGATTAAAGATTAAAGAAAGAAGAAAGAAAGATAATGGACCAAAAAAGCAAAACCAACGAATATTTCGTTGTGAAATTTTTGCCATACAAATTTAAAGTTTAGGTGGGGAGATCTACTTATCGTCATGCTAATTCAAGTTAGTAAAAGCCTATATACCCTGTAAAAGTCGAATTTTAGCGCCTATACACGATTAATACCGTAGTATCAGAGTAACTCGATAGTGGGTCCCGGTATAAGTGTTGAAAATATTCATTGAAATTCAACCATTTACATTTGCAATACTTACCCCTGCACCCAAAATGACCTGTGAGGGTAAGTGTTGCAAATATAAAAGTGCAAGTTACAATGAATATTTTCAACACTTATACCGGGACCCACTATCGAGTTAGAGAGGGACGACTGTATAACCTGGATCTACATCATGATTTATTTAAAGTTATTTGTACCGTGGGTTGAATCAATAACTAATTCTTCAAATCTAAATTCAAGACCAGTCATAGTGCCGCAAATCTACATTGCAAGGCCGCGTAGATTACCAGATGAGTATGTTGCATGCTGGTAATTATTTTCAAATCCATCAAGAAATTTTGTAACGGAAACATTTGGGTCGTTATCATGTCGCCACAATCTCGAATTTGCACAATTCCATTGGTAGTATACCTGATGTTGGGCAACTTTTTCTACACCGGGAATGTTTGAGGCTTGAAGATCGCGGTAAATATCAGCAGGCGTTTGCTCTGAACGTCGCGAGGCAATAAATTCAAGCATCGCTAGTGATGTTTGAATGCTAACATATGTGGTATGATAACTATTGTAAAAACTGATTCTCAAACTGCGATTATTGAGATCTGGTCTTACAGATAACCCACTTTTACAGGGAAATCTCGTTGTCGGGTCACGATCACGTTTGCCTTATTTCTTTGATTTCTGAACGTTTTAGCTATCTTGCTAACAGCATTAGTAATAATGTTTGCTTTTACTGGTTCTTGTAGTCCTTATCTGCCGGAATCTATGGCCACCAGCTTCTCGAACAAGTCCAACAAGTGAGCCAATGGCCTGATCAAATGGGTTAGAAGTCGCGATTATTATCATCAGTGCTCTCAATAGAATCCCCAAAATTAACGGGTAAGTGGTTAGGATCAAACTCTATTTTATATCTAGTAATTTGGTTTGTTGCTGTAGAGGCTCTTGTTAGACCATTTCCGAGAGCGATATGTAGGAGAGTAAAAGCTTACAGGCTTACGCCAAGTCCTAATTTCAAATAAAAAATTGTCCCATTGATCCAATAAAGATTGGGCATGTTTTTTAGAATGCTTAGAGCATGTCTTGAGTGTATTTCCATGTTTGTTCACCGAGAAATCGCTTGCTGGACGGTAGCACATGCAGACAGAGCAGAATATTTTGAAGATTCCATGGCAAGTTGAAGAATTAAACGTAGAAAGTCTAGTAGATAGAAAAGATGATTGATATCATAAATGCGAAATGTGCGTGGGTTCAGTGTAGGACGCAGATGAGTCGGTTGCCCTGGTACCATAATACACGACAATACTTATGACCACAATAAAAATCACATGATAATCCTTGATTATAAAGCCAACCAGGTGACCAGTAAGAAATGAGTATTAGTTACGGTTCTATGACCGATGGCATTCCCAAACAAAAGTGAAAAATACTGCGTGGGGCTGAGATAAAACACATAGGGTGGGGGAAACGAAGACGGCGTTTCTACCTGTACGTGGTGTCCCCTACGAACCTGGAGTATATCTTCAGAGCCAATAGAAACACGCATTACTTGGTCACGGAGGAAAAGTCATCCAAACGAGTTTCCGGGGCGTACCCAGCTCCCGTTATGGTGGTGATGGATCAGACTAAGTTGGCCCTTTTTACCAAGATGAATTCTCACTGTTTACAGATATTCTGGCATTATACTATCTCCCGAGGAAAGAGCACCGCTACCTGAGCGCTGGTGGTGTCGGTATAAGGAGGATATCTGGATTATAGGATATTAGGGAGATACAGATGGGGATATGCACCTCGTGTGGCTCTGGTGTCTAGGCCTCGCCTGGCTGGGGTTGTAGGTTTTTTGAGACTTTTTCCCGCGTACCGGTTTCCATGGCTGCTCTTTTTCAACTTTTTTTTGAGCAGAAGGTTCCGTAGAAAAGGTGGTTGAATTCTACGGGTAATTACTGAGCTAAATTGCTACCCGTCATGGGTCAATGTATCAGTGATCTTAGGTTCGAGGTAAAAGGGGATAGGAGCACTGCAAAAGGTGTGGCCTGGGTCAGAGAGGAGCCCTAGTGTTATAATAGTCTTGGACTCTACATAGCACGAATAAGTAAAACTACTACTACACATAGGGTGGAAGTAACAATTCCTAAAATAATTATCATTTTTACACTCATTAGCTTAATATAAGCATAGGCCACCCATCGATGTGCGTTTAGCGATTTTAACAATCACGACGCAGTATTGTCATCGCCTCATCATCGCACACGAGCGGAAATTGTTGAGTCGTACGTTAAAAAAAATTGAACCTTTTTTTTAGTCATTCTTTTGTATGCAGCCTTTAGGCTATGAAACGAATGACACTGGTACGGTACATAGGGGACGACCCAAGTTGACATGAGAGGCGCCCACCCCCAAACATCATTGGAACACGTAACTCGAAGTCAGGCGCCTTACTGCCCTTTCAACCCTTAACCGAGCTAACATGACCTATGCTTGGGAAAATTCGTTTAATTTTTGTATTTGATTTTTAGATCACTTGTCAAAGCTATTAGGCTGAATACAAAATGATTTAAAAAAAAAAAAAACCCCCCCCTTAACCGTTTACGTCTACCGCAGGAACACATTCTAGCCACTCACAGCTATACAGTGTGTCTACGTCATCTTCACATACATGATGAGACGAGAAATGTGGTGCGAGGGTCTTGCCGGATTCAAACCAGCTTTTTCCTGTCTCAAGCGGGGCAAGTGCTCGAGCTACCCAGACTCACTTGGGAGAAATGCCTAGACGGCTTGCCACGCCACTATCCGGCCCCTAGAGAAACCTTGTTCCCGGACCCTTTCACCAGAGTGTTTGTTTACCTTCATTCTTATCATTCGGGATGTTACGGGCTAAACCCGTTGCTGGTTGTCTGGGCTGTCCTACGGGCCCAGCCTTGTCATTTACCCGAGTGGCAAGGAAGGGGCTTCGCTTAAGAAGCTAGGGAGCGCTTATCTAAAAGAATAGGGGCTTGGCGGGTCGTCGAGGATTATTTAGAGTCGCGATTCTCCCATCTTTAATTACCCTTCATAGATAAATATAAATTATTTTGTGGCATAGTTTACGTGCAGCGTCCGTATCTCTCGTTCCCATTACACGGGATTAATAATAAATGTATATATATTTATTTATTTTTTTTGGAATTATTGTTTAAGGGATTTTACGACTACTAAAAGACATGTAGGTCCTTTCTGCCTACAGGCCAAAGAAGCCTATTCCTCGGCTGGTACGCCTTTTCCTATGCCTCTCTCACGGTCCCTTCCTACCAGCAATACCCCCACAGGTCTTCATTCTAGTGTACACTTAGAGGAACCTTTAGCCCATCATTATCTCCCCTCTGCAACCAAAAAAACGAAGGCTATTTACTGGGATCAATGATAGCTTACCCGAACCTGGGGTACTAATATCCAATTTTCCAATACTCTTTTTTTTTTTAAATCATTTTTGCGTATGCAGCCTGAGGCTATGACGCGAATGATTACGGAAGATATGTATGTGACGCAGAATAACTCTGTTTGACGTTTGGAACACTCATACTCAGATTTCATTTGCAGATACCACTACGAGAATAACGCCTTACGACATGTACCCTCTTCCATGAATACCCACCACAGGGAAAAGCGAGAAAAACCTGTGGCTATCTGAGCATGCTTTCGTCATTCTACGAATACAGTATCACCGCGAGAGAAGTGGTGTGAGGGTCTTGCAGGATTCGAACCAGCTTTCTCCTGTCTCAAGTGGGGCATGTGCCCAAGCTACCCAGACTCTACTTGGAAGAACGGCCCGGATAGTGTACCACTGCACCATCCGACCCTCCAATACTCTCTTGCATGAAAGCAATCTGATCAATCGAAGTCTATGTTTTATGTAGCATGTTTCATGAGCACCTTGGTTGCCAATTTTTCAAAACTTTGTGGTATTTTGATTTCCGAAGCAGACATGAACCCTCAAACTGACTTCGATTTTAGCGAGGGGGGTATGAGATGAATTGCTTCTGTTCGACAGAGTCAGCAGTCAATCTGTCACTTGTTATTGTACTGCGACATGTGCTGGTACGTAAATATGATCTATTCGACAAATGTACATACATGCACATACTTGTACATGTATTTCATCCTGCGCCCTCGAGGATATTTGTCTATATTTGAAATCCAAAGTGCTTCAAGAGCTAGTTCTTCAGGTTTTACTTGATAATGGATTAAACGTTGGAGAATACTCCGAGAAGTTGATATGCATCGACCTTGTCCCGGAGTAGGTATTTCTTACACTTACACTACTGCCAGGCTACCGATTGGTTTTATCCCTTGGGTCTGAGATATGAGGCATATCCTAATTATCTTAACTCAATATAGTTAGAAGCTCCTTGAAATTAGATTAAGGAACTTTATGACAGGCATTATTCTGTGCATGAGATACAAGGGTGTAACACGTGATATGGTTTAGCTGTTTTACTAGGTATATGATGGGGTACGTACAATTGCGCAGAGTTACTAAAAGGATTCAGATGCTTGGGTAGAGCAGGCAATTGCGCGTATGGCAGGAATGTAAGATTGAATTAAAAGATGATAAGAATGATGATTATATATTTACAATGTGGCAGACTTCAGCCTATTTATACCAAGAATATGTCTGTGTGTGACCAGATCAAATGCAGCAAACACAGATATTCTTTGTGTGCCGAACATCGCTTAACTTATCCAAACACTCCAGCCCGACTGCAGCCGCATCGGCTCTTCCGTGACCCCAGCGTACTCTGCCGTGTACCGCTCCGTCTAAGCTCCTGCTGCCGGAACGAGCACGTTCACCGAAGCTCGGCATAACATTAGCGTTCACACGCGGTCATTTGTAAGCGAATGGCAAGAAGGATAAAAACTAGGTAGTTCGCGTCTAAGAAAATACAACTGGCTCTTAACCCATTTATTTATCTGGTGACCCACGCAGGGAGTTATAACGATCCTGTACGGTCAAAAGTGAGTCGTCTTCTTTATTAGGTCATTTTCTCGAATCTCCAGTACCAGTTTGTCGTAAGCCCAATTGTACCAATTGGCAGAATTCTGCAGTTATCGACCGGTCTACATTTGAGCATCTCAAACGATCATTCTTCAGAACAATACCTTGAATGCCGAAAAAGGCAGTATCTCCAGTCATACGTTATCTTTCATTATCTCTAATGGGTATTTGTTAATCAGCCTCGGAAGTGGGCTCTCTCAACGAGTCCAAGTTAAAGTTTTCGCTTCGGTTCAAGCAGCCACCTATGCATTTTGTTAATCAACTTTAGAAGTTACGAAATTTCAGTAATTTTTTCAAAAAAAAAAAAATAAATAAAAAAATAAAAATAAAAATAAAATTAAAATTAAAATTAAAATTAAAATTAAAATTAAAATTAAAATTAAAATTAAAATTAAAATTAAAATTAAAATTAAAATTAAAATTAAAATTAAAATTAAAATTAAAATTAAAATTAAAATTAAAATTAAACTTAAGATTAAAATTAAAATTAAAATTAAAATTAAAATTAAAATTAAAATTAAAATTAAAATTAAAATTAAAATTAAAATTAAAATTAAAATTAAAATTAAAATTAAAATTAAAATTAAAATTAAAATTAAAATTAAAATTAAAATTAAAATTAAAAAATTAAAAACTAACACGAGTTTTTTGAAAAGCACCACCGACTGCAACCCAAGACACACTCATATGCGAGGCAGCCCTCGATCAATTCCTCAGCAATTCCCCTCTGACAGCATCTCAGGCTCTTTCAGAGACAGTGCTAGCATAGGCGCACCATCAGACGCCTCGATAACTCAACGATCATCCCTTGAGAGTCTTGTGACTGGTCTGGAAGCTTTAAGCATGAGTCAAGAGCTCCAAGTCAGGGCTTGAGTTCCTGCCCTTACGGTACCTTTTTTGATGGAGTCTCAATGGGCGCTCATAAATGGCTCTTGTTACTCAAACAAGATTTCGAAAAAGCGAATTTAGACCCTCGCCAGCACCCATCACAGTGGGCGGAGACAATCTACTCCAGATCGATTGGTGAAGCGGACGTCTGGATGCATTCGACGCCTCATATATCGAGGATAGTTCAGGACACAGACACCACAATGGCCGAACAGGCTTTGCTCCTTGTCTCCGAACTTAAGGCAAAATTCCCAGGACCAATCTCTCACGATCCAGGCCTCCAAAATCCGGTGTGGGAGGCGCAAAATCTTCAGCAATCGCTAAGTGAAGATTTGAATACTTACATCAGGAGGGTCCGTACCTTCTACCAGAGAATGGGAGCGAGGTCTGGGAGAGAATATGATGATCTTCAGCAAGGATTCATTGCGGTCAGCATATAGAACTTTATCCGAGGCCTCGTTGATGTCAATCTCAAGATAGAGGCACTCGCCAGGGCGCCCCGACTTCTTTGACGTTAGATTCAACTGTGGAGAAGGTAATGAATGCGCAGTCCACACTCCAAAAACTTGCAATAATGGAATACCAGTCGCGCATAAACGACTCAATTCTCCAGCGCTGGCCTGCGAATCGCGGAGTAGAGACTTCTGTGGCAGCCGTAAGTGCGTTCTCAAGCCAACTTCCCGAGTATCAGGCGCCTGCCTATGTCATCCCCCACGGTGCGCTACGCTTTCCCCAGACACTACCGCACTCGATGGTCCAAAACTACACAGGCCAGCCCCAGCTTTATCTGCCTCCTGTCCAAATCGCTCCGAGAATAGCGCCTCAAGCCATTGCACCTAGGACTGCTCCACCAGCTCAGAATCGTGACCCACCGTCAGCCTCTCGTACTCAGCCCAACCCCGCTGGTGTGTTACCTCAAGCCTGTCCCTCGAGCCAGCGGTATGTACCCCCGGCGCAGAGGAACATGGGAAAAGGAGGTGCGTATGGCGATCCTCCCAGAAGTCAAGGGGTTAATTCATTCGGATCACAACCAAAGCTCGCTCGTTACGTAGATCCCGAGTTTGATAATGCCACGTCGACCTGTGCGGCAGTAAATGGGAGTCATATAGTGAGTAGGCCGTGTTTAAGGTGTAGTAGTGGAGACGGCTATGGCGCTGAGAATTGTCGGAACGCCCCTCTCTCTCGGAACGAGCAGAATTTCCTCCGGAATAGGTTCGTGGAGCATTAGAATTGGAATTTAGAGGTACACGCCTCGATGGTCGAATACGAGCAGGATCAGCTAAGTAGAAGGAATCAGTGCCCGACGCCAGAGCCACAAGCAACCCTACCGTTGCTGTCGGATCCGCCCTACCTCCACCCTCGGGTGGAAGAACTTCATGAGCCAGAAGAAGACTACTCGGGATTACAGGAGCAATCGTTCGATGAATACTCTGGCATGCAAGAAAGTTCTTCCTCAAGAATGGGCTCCCACATGGTCGAAATTTGGCTTGGACAAGCTGAGCATCGAGGGAAGGAAGTCTTGAGTAAGGCAGACTCTGAGCTGACTTCAACCCAGATTTCCAACGCTGTTGTGTTTGCGGCCGAGTCTGCCACGGAGTGGAATTTATTTCAGCTAAATGAGGAGCTTGAAGCCTTTTTGATGGAGGTACCAGAAGATGAGGAGCCGCTACGCTCTCCCAAGCAGATAATTTCGGGTTTGTTTGCGGAGGTGATGGAGGTGACAGGCGAGAATCCCAGGAAGCGCACACACCTCGACGTTCCCAGCCTGTTAAATTCGGAGGATGAGAACTCTCAAGGAATTAAGTGGAGGAAATTTGCGAAGAGGAAATTAGGGAAAGCGCCAGCGAATCGTCGACACTTGAAAAATATTGCCGCACGAAAGGGAGAGCCTCCTGTAGATTATCGGATGCGCGTGTTGAGACAGTCCATCACTCTAACGATCGAGGAAATTTGTCAGATCTCTCCGGATGCGGCAAAACACCTCAGACAACTAATAACTCGCGAAAACCGAAAACCGGGTCGTAAGCCTAGAGTAGAGGCCGGGAAGCTCGATGCGTCGAATACAACCACCACCGCCACTCACAAGCCACCTAGGGGCGATTTAGTTGTAACCTCCTCATTTGTCGCTCGAAAATTCAGACCCTTTCGTTGTAACAGTGGAAAAATAATTTCTGGAGGAAGTGAGAAGAAAGCCGTCAAATTTTCCGAGGGATCAATCCAAGCGGATCAGAACTCAGATATCAATCTTATCTCGTCAAGCTTGGTCCGAAGCCTGCAGTTGCCAGTACATAGGCTTGCCGGGATAACCCCGTTGTCAATGGTTACAGCTGATGGAAACTCTACACCTCTACCAGAGTTTGTAAAATGCACGGTGGGCATCAGAGGTGTGTGGCGAACTATTCACGCCTTTAAGGGACCCGAGATACCAGGAAAGACTGATCCTACTCATCTACTGTTGGGATTGCCTTGGCTATTTTCCGCAGACGCTCGAATCAATATTCGGCAATTCACTCTGGAGATAGGTGACACCACAAAGGCTCGTCAGCGGAGGGTTTGTGTGCAAACCCCAGTTTGGGAACCGCAAGAACAACAGAAACTAATCCTGAGGCCTCGGGATTTTGAGACCGTTAAGAGACTGCCGCCGCCACCTGTGATAGAAGTTAGTTCAAGCTCAAGCTCAGAAGATGACTCGTCGGATCCAGAATGATCTAACGAAGATACATCAGTTCAGCAGCTGCAGGGAAAAGACATCGTCAACTGTGGGACGTAAAACCACAGCATACAAAGAGTGAAAATACCCTGGATGAACCTTCAGTGGCCCTAAATTTGGTCAGGATATAACCCCCTCAGAAAGTTCCCAAGAGTTTCGAGCAACCGCAGAAACTGCTTCCTTGCCTCTACAGTTTTACTGAGATCTTCGGACCTACTGAAAAACTGCACACTAAACTCATTTCGTTAGGCTCGGAGGATTCCGCATCCATAGAGGCGAGCTCCATTAACGCCGCAACCCAGCAAGCTACGGGGGAAGTCAGAACTTCGCAGTTCTCTACACGACAACGCCCTCAAGTCAGGCAGCTATCTCAACAGAGCTTTGATGCTATTGAGGAAAGGTTTGGGATTTCTGGAATAAAAATTGGCCCCAAGATCCCAGATGATAGCGCCCGGGGTCATCTGAAAAGACTGCTCTATACATACTGTCAGGAAAGCCTCTACCATATAATATATATATGGAGATTGCCAGGTCATAGTGTTCTATGATTCTGGTCTGGCCTTTTAGCCGAGTGGTGATGCATCTATCTCGTGCATCATGTAGGATGGCAACCTTTAGCCTGACACCCACCTCTTGACCCCTGTCTCCACCCACGCTGTCTACATACCGCTTATGACACATACCGATCGATCCACGCTGACAAGCTTGAGCATATGCCACCTACAGACCTTTACACTCATAAAATCCGTCTTAAGCCCGGTACGAGGCCTTTTGCTCGCAAGCAGAAGAGATGGCCTCCCGATAAATTATTGTGGCTCAGAGAGATTGCGGGGGAAGGCCTGAAGTGTAACATGTACGAATATACCATTGTTGCGAACGGAGAGTTTAGTCAATGGGACGCCCCGGCAATTCTTGTAGACAAATCTGAAAACCCAGAGTGGGGAGATCAGCCCCGGATAAAATTTAATTATTCCAACGTCCATGAGGAGCTGCCCGGATGCCAAATACCGCTAATGGCCGAGGTCCATGAATTCCTCAGTAATCCGAAGTGGGAAATATTCTGCCAGTTCGATTTTAAGCATTCCTACTGGTCAATAGGCCTCCACCCCGAGTCGAGGCCTTATCTTGCGTTCACCTTGAGCGATTTATCTCAGTTACAGGCTACTAGACTACCACAAGGCTCACTGTTGTATGTCGTTATCGTAGTGGCGGTTTTGATTACGTAAGAGGTGGTTGTGTGCTTATTAAGGATTTTATCCTACATGTATATAGTTACATGTAGTTACTTTAGAAAGAAGAGAACAGAACGATTTAACTCCCCATCCTACCTTGTTATCTGATCAGATACCGAGACACGACCTATCCAACATTGATCAATGGTTGTTGGCAACACAACCCTTGACGTGGAAGATAGAAGAGATAGTGATACTACAAGTTATTGACACTGACCCCTGTGGTATCATTGTGCTACGACATCACGGTTTACAATACTGTTTACTTACTTCTAACCTGTTGTAAATACGTGAGAAAGGCAACTTCTGAAGAACTTTGAAAGACTTTCCTAGGACTAAAGAAGAAGCGGGCGTCCCATCACGCTAAACCCTTACCTGATCATTATCTTTTTACCCAGCATATCTACCTCTTTGATACAATAAAATGGCCAACGATCCTATCTCTGACGAAGGACCATCCTCTCATAATGCTTCCAAATCTCCAGATATCGATAAGTTAACTATTGCACGATACATGAAGGGAATCGACTTTGGCCCTGGCAACCTAGATTTTATCGAATTACCCTTCTGGGGGACAGATCCCACCTCAAAATCCACCCCTAATCATCTGGCTACCCACGTTGCTAAGATGATGTCCGATACTACTGCCGAACGACAATTTGACGATAATCTTTTCTATGCCTATTGTGAGGAGTTCGAAGGTTGGAATATCGATATGTTCGCCACGCTTCCCCGAGCAGTCCGTCGGCAACTCAAGATATTTCTTCGTACTCGTGGCGTTTTCACAGGAAAGAACAACGGCAAGACGGCTCCTCAGTTGATGTAATTGACTACCCTTGAAGAACCATGGCGGTGGATAAATACAGAGTTGGCACAAACTGAAATCGTTCCAGGTTCCCGTTTTCACAAGGACAAGAATAACATCTTATTACGGGAAGCTGTAGCCAAATCGGAAACCGCAAGCTTACCAATCTCGAAGCAGGAGATTCAGATCTCTAATGAAGCCACTGTCCGAAAACCTACCAACTCACTCACAAATCCGTCAGATCTCTCCGACTCTTCTCTGAAGGGAGCACATACCCAAATCCCGGAGCAGTGGCCAAGCCGAAGCCCCTATCCTGTCCCGACTCCATATACTCCTTAATTGCGTTCCGGGACATATGATCCGTATAGCTCTCTTCCTCCAGTTCCAGTCCCTAATGAGCAGCTAGACCCCTCGATAATGCTACAATTTACAAAGACGTACGACCGAGAGAAGAAGTACACCGGCAATGCGTACGATTTGTTGGACGACAAACTGAAGATCTTTTTCAATATCTGCTTCCATATATGGATTACCCCTGGCCAATTCTACGCGGTATTCCCTCGGATCCTGACCGGAAGAGCAGAGCACTACTATCTTCATTACGTTAATCGGGAGGACGACTTCTACACAGCCTATACGAAGATCAAAAATCACTTTGATACGGAGGTCAATCACAATCACTATTTTACCGATTGGACAACCACAACGTTCATGAAGATCCGCCAAGAAAACCCTGAAAATGGTCTACAGGACGTTCTTCAAATTCTCCTTGATAAGTTACAACTGTGGCAGAGGGCTCTGGGGCCTGAGTACGCTTGAGAAGGTAACCTCCGTACTACTGTTATTAAGGCCTGCCGTGGAATTCCAGAATTGGAACATACTTTGTTCAAACCGGCTCGTCTTTGCGAGGAACTCTTTTCGGACCTACGATCTTCCATTGAAACGGCTCTTAGTCGAACCACATCTCTTTCCTCCCAACGTTTTCTTGCTGACCAGGAGAATGTAGACGATCAATTTTATCTTGACCGACGATACAGCAATAACAACAGCAATCAACGCAAATTCCCTTCACGCAATCCCGGCCAACACGAACGCCCCGGGTACCGCCAGCCTTCCTCTAAGCCTGGAGGCCGTCAGTGGTGAAGGAAGTGCTTTATCTGCCATAAAGAGGGCTGTTGGTCAACGAAGCACTCGGAAGAAGAACGTCGACGCGCAAGAAAACAGTATCTAGCACACTGTGAATTTACTGGTGATTCGACCGATGGTTTTGCTACGTATCTGGCGGACTATGAAGGTCATGAAATGGATTTCCATTTGGTGCAGGATAACGAATCCCTCAAAGGCAAAGAATACAGTGAACAGGCGATTAAGTATCTGACCGACCAGGCTTTTGTTCACCACCTCACAGGTATTGATACCTTTAACCTGTCGGAAAACACAACCCCGGCAGACCAGTTCTTGATCGAAGACCGATACTCCTGCACTTGCTTCCAGGGGATTCTAATTGATACTGGGGCAGCTCGAGTGTCTACCGCCGGCTTTGAACAACTCCAAGCTCTTCAAAATGAACACAAGGATATTTCCCTAGATACTTCAACCAAGGGACAAGCCTCTGTTAAATTTGGAAAAGGATCAGTCACGGTTTCAATGGGCTCAGTTAGTCTTGACACACCTATTAGCCAAATCCAGTTTCACGTTCTGAATGCGTCCACACCATTCTTACTGTGCTTAGCCGATATGGATCAATTGAATGTCTATTTTAACAACACGGCTAACCAACTGGTCCAAAATGGAAGAACGATACCAGTCCTCCAATGGTGGAGACATCCTTGGCTAGCTGTTCCTCAAACCAAGAATGCCGCTCTTTTTCTGACAGAAACAGAACTTCGACGACTACATCGACGATTTGGCCACCCGTCAACAGACCGCCTTTACAAGCTTTTGTCCAAAGCAGGTCACGAAGGTGTCTCCAAAGAAACTCTAAGTGAAATTTCTAAGTTTTGCCACCATTGCCAATTACACGGATCAGCACCTAAACGGTTCAAATTTTCATTGAAAGATGACCGAGAGTTCAACTACGAGATACTGGCTGACATAATGTATCTAGATGGCAAGCCAGTACTACACATGGTTGATTCAGCTACCAGTTTCCAAGCTGCCCAATTCTTGACAACGATGAGTGCAAAAGAGACCTGGCAAACATTACGACTACTGTGGATTGATACCTACCAGGGCCCCCCCGATGTCATCACTCACGATGCAGGTACTAACTTTTCATCGGTGGAGTCCAGGAACGAAGCCCGTATCTTAGGTATCACTTGCAGAGAAGTACCCGTCGAAGCTCACTGGTCGATCGGCAAGCTTGAGCGGTATCATGCGCCCCTGCGCCGGGCTTACGAAATTCTCTCCACAGAGCTCCGTGGAATCTATAGCCCCAAAGCTGTTCTTCAGATGGCTGTTAAAGCTGTCAATGATACAGCTGGACCTGACGGCCTGGTGCCTACGCTGCTTGTCTTTGGAGCGTATCCTAGGATAAACCTGGACTCTCCACCATCGCCAAATACGGTGCAGCGTACCGAGGCAGTCTAGAAGGCGATGAAGGCACTACGGAAAATATCGGCTGAACGACAGGTCCGAGATTCCCTGAATACTCGAAACGGGCCTTCTGTAAGCGAGGTCCTGGCTTTACCCTTACAGAGTGAAGTACGAGTGTGGCGGGAAAAGAAAGGTTGGCAAGGCCCCTTCAAAATCCTTTCAATCGACGGCCATTCAATCACACTAGACCTACCCCATGGACCCACAGCTTTCCGGTCTACAGTAGTCCAGCCCTACTACCGGAATTCAGAAACTGAACGTCAGGTTGAATCACTTCCCGATCATGATACTATTGACAAGGATAATTCAGAAGAAGAGGGTTCCGAACACGAAGATCCACCATTGCGCTCAAAGCGTGGCCGGGGCCGCCCTCCAGGTTCGATTAATAAACGTAGGTCCACTACAACGTACTTTTCAAGGAAGGAGGAAGGTGACCGTCTACTAGCTGTCAAGCTACGTAACGATGGAATTATCACTGCCCTTGGCGCCCCGTTTGAAGAATCAGATGCAAAGGAAATCAACGATTTGATTGGACGCGGTGTTTTCAGCTTTGAACTATTTGACGAAGTCCAGCACGGACAACACCGGTTGTTCAAATCCAGGATGGTTCGCGAAATCAAGGGTAAAATTGACAAGCCCTATGAAAAGTCCCGGCTAGTCATTCAGGGCTACAACGACCATGGGAAGAACGAAATCCTTACCCAATCTCCTACAATCCAGAGGATGAGCCAGCGTCTGATCCTGGCTTTGGCACCTTCCCTCTTGAAACAGGGCCTATATCTAGAGCTGCGAGATATCACCCAGGCCTATCCCCAATCCCAAACTAACCTCAACCGGGTGATTCTGGCATCCTTGCCAACGGAACTTCGATCCATGTACCCAGAAGGAACAATCATCAGGGTCATCAAGCCTTTATACGGCATTGCTGAAGCAGGCGTTCACTGGTTTGCAACCTACCAAGGTCATCACAAGGACAAGCTGCAAATGGAAACGTCTACTTACGACCCCTGTCTGTTGATTACTACAAAAGGTCCATTTGCAACAATAGGCATGCAGACAGATGACACGCTTATGCTGGTAACCCCTGAATTTTCAGCTAAAGAAGATAACGAATTAAAAAGCGCTGAATTCAGGGCTAAGGACAAGACGAAGTTAACCCCGCGTACGCCATTTGACTTTAATGGTGCCAAACTTTCAATGATGGACGATGGTGTTATCCTAATGTTACAGAAGGGCCAAGGCTCTAAATTAGAGCCTATTAATAGGTTCGCCCCTGATCGTGACCAGAGATACTTGGAGCAGCGAGCCCGTGGTGCCTATATAGCCTCCATCTGCCAACCAGAGGCTTCCTTCGATTTTTCGACAGCCGCCCAAATCCAAAAGCCAGAACCAGCAGACTGTGAAAAGCTAAATAAGAGAATTCGATGGCAAAAAGAAAATATTGCCAGAGGAATTCGTTTCGTACCACTGGACTTGAAAAAAGCAAAACTATTCATCTTTGCAGATGGATCTTTTGCAAACAATAAAGACCTTAGCTCTCAAATAGGCTTTGTAGTGGTACTGGGCAACGAAACGACCCAAGGAAACAGCTTCACACTGAATGGTAATATAGTTCACTGGTCGTCAACCAAATGCAAGAGGCTTACTCGAAGTGTTCTTGCTTCCGAGATTTACGGAATGGTTAATGGATTTGATGTGGGCATTTCTCTAATTACTACGATACGAATGATTACTAGCCAGCTCAATCTCCCACCAATTCCTTTGGTCGCTTGCACTGATTCGTACTCGCTATATGAGTGCCTAGTCAAACTGGGTACTACTAAAGAAAAACGTCTGATGATCGACATTATGGCCTGACGACAATCATACGAACGAAGGGAAATTACAGATGTTTGATGGATTCACGGAAACGATAACCTAGCTGATGCGATGACCAAGGCATCAACTAACAAGGCCTTGGAACAATTGATCGACGTAAACGAGGTGGTGATTAAGATTGAGGGCTCTGTAGACCGACCACTAGTAGAGGGTACATTGGACAAAGACTAACGAAAAAAAAAAAAAAAAAACTGCCAGTGTTGTATGTCGTTATCGTAGTGGCGGTTTTGATTACGTAAGAGGTGGTTGTGTGCTTATTAAGGATTTTATCCTACATGTATATAGTTACATGTAGTTACTTTAGAAAGAAGAGAACAGAACGATTTAACTCCCCATCCTACCTTGTTATCTGATCAGATACCGAGACACGGCCTATCCAACACTCACAAAGTGCTACATTTGGGTTGTGCGAGTGTATTCGAATTGCCTTCGGGCCCATTCTACCTTTACCCAAGGGGGAGTTACTGAATGACAGATCTGATGGAAGCTTCCCCTCCCTATTACACTCGAGTGACCTTGAGACCCCAGCTCATCTTACTTTCTACATGGATAATCTGTTTTCCGCGTTTGAAAACTTCGAAGAAGCTTATGATTGGCTCAGGGACTACTTCCTTCCCCGGGTGGAATGGTGTATGTTCAAACTCTCCTTCAGTAAAATCTACCTCTTTATGGAAAGTATCATCGCTCTGGGGATACAACATTTCGCCCACGGCAAGTCCTTAATTAAGCCCGAGCGAGCTGACAAGGTCCGAAACTGGCCTGTACCTACCGAAAGCGACGTCTCTAAGGTCCGGGGCTTCCTAGCTTCCATCCAAATAACCCGAGACTGGGTCAAGAACCTAGCCAACATCGCGAGGCCGCTCACTCGATTGACCGGGAACGTGGAATAGAGATGGGGCCCTTCAGAACAACTCTTGTTCCAACTGTTAAGGGAAGAGTGTGCAGTCCAGGTTGAGAAGCACGGCTATGACCCATCTCAGGCTTGTTGTATTTATTCCGAATCCAGCCAGTATGCCGCCGGAGGCTGTTTCACGCAGCACAGAATCTTGGGAGGAATTAAAAAGGAGGTTGTCCTACTATACGACAGCTTCACATTTAACCAGACTCAGAGAAATACTCTACCTACAAGAGAGAGCTCCTGGCGATAGTAACTTTCGCGCGAAAGCACTCCCACTACCTTCAAAGTCGGCCCCAAGCCACAATATTCACCGATCACAAGCCGCTGACGTACTTTTTAAATTCTCCTTACTTCGAGGGAATCTACGCTCGTTGGGCATCTGACTTGCTGATAATGAATATCAAGATAGAATACATTCAAGGGACAAGGAACCAGATAGCAGATGCATTATCGAGGGTGATATTTCCAGGGGAGGATTGTGAGCCGGATTAATTGCTACTCGACAGTGGACATATGATTACGGACGAAGCAGGAGGACCTCTTTGGGTTTGGAGAGACGGGAAGGGTGGATAAATGGAGTTTCTGGAGAAGCAGCGAGCACGAGAGGCAGATCTAGCTGCAGATAGGACTTGGAAAGGAAGCAGAGGCGGGTCGGGACTGAGAGGTGGATTGGAGAAAGGGATGGAAGCGGCGGAAGACAAATCTACTGAAATAGAGGAGGGAAGGATAGATGTGTGTCTCGCATACATGATCAACGTGGCTCGGTTCGAGGCTTCGGGGCTCGATATCAAAGTATTCTCTACAGCCTCGGAGGCCTTGGAAGCCAATCCATACAGTAACGACCCTTGGTATAGCCAAATCTTCCGATTTCTAAGCACAGGGCTCTATCAAAGAATGAACGCCCTCGAGACCAAGTTATTCTCGCGCAGAGCGTCCGCTTTTTCGATTTGAGATGGGATATTATTCTACATCCTCAAAGGGCACCACAAGAGATGCGTTCTTCAATCAAAGGTTGCTCAAGTTCTCACTGAAGCTCACGACAATTCAGGGCATTGGGCGGTTAACCTTACCATGAAGAAGCTACGCAACTACTGTTGGCCCAGACTCGCCGTGGATACTAGAGACTACATCTTAGGTTGTTTTAAATGTGCTCAGCATGGTACCCAACAGAGATCTTAAACGCAGAGCTCGGCTAAGGTCAAATCACCTTTTGTTCTGTTGGGGATGGACTTCATTAGGCCGCTGCCAGAAGTCGAAATCTCCATTGCCGAAGCCCGAAAACTGATGTGGCCGCACATAGTTAATGTCCAACATGAGATGCATTCAGCCTTCGGACACCAGTTCGCAGAGTTTGAATACCAGCAGGGCCCGCCAATTTTCGAGGCCCATAAACTCAGGTTTACTGTGACGGCTGTTCAGCCGATTGTAAACCTGTAGCCAACGATGTTTATCGCAGGCATGTACTATCATGCAGATCATGGGTACATAATGCAAGATCACTAATAATAGATATTAGCGACTGCATTATGCAAGGGTCCTAGATTGTACAAGGGTCTATAATCAGGGCTTGGCTTGAACTGACTGATACTAATTATAAGTTTGTATCCTTGATTTTCAATAAGAATTACTCACGGGTGATGCTCGAAGCTGAACAATGGGAAGGAAACACAGAACTTGTATATAGAGGATTGTTCGGAACCTGAGTTAGCTTTTCTTCTTCATAGTTGTGAGGGTCAGGACCCTTGCTAATGACTCGGGCTCTTGCCCTTGTATAATTACCTTACTGTCTGTGCGGTGTTGGATGACGTGGATCAGGATGTTGTGGCGCAAGGAGTTCTCGCTTACATTAGGTAACAATTTCTAAGCGCTAGCCATCATTACGATGATCCTCGTCTAAATAATGATCATCGCTTACTTACCCAATTTGGATGATAGCTATGTCCGCGTATATTGGGGAATATTAAGAAAGCTTCCAGAAAGTTCTAAAACGGTTTGTTGGCATCCTAAGGCGTGGAGATTATTCTAGCATCTTCTATGAGTTATTGCAAGTTCTAATTCTATGGCGTTCGGAAGGCTTCGGGGGTGATAGATCGGGATAACTATTTAAACCTGCGCTCTTCTCTTGTAGATAATCTCCATGCACTTCTTAGTTATTTAATTTACAATTTTAGAACCTCACTCGAGTTATTCGAGTTGAGCCTCTTACAACAGTGAATTATTAACAACCATTACTCATACAAGTGCTCATTGCCTCATATAGTTAATCTGTGACATTTTACCAATATTCTAGTTGTCGTAGACTACTTTTCTAGGTTCATCTGGGCTTTCCCAACTACTGGCACGTCCTCAGAAGAAGTAATTCGCTGCCTCGCTTGGCTATTTCACATTTTCACGGTGCCAATTGCAGGGTACTCAGACAACCAACCTTTTGGAAGCAAGGCAATAAAAAGTTTCTTCACAAAAAAAGGTAGCATGTGGATCCCTGCCCTTGTAGGGGCACATAGGGCCATCCGACTGGCTGAGAAAATAGTAGATCTTACCCAAAGAGTGATAAAAAAGGATGGTAGACTATGGCCTCTGATAGTTCAGTCAAGTCCACGAGAAATCAACAAGCGAGATATCACACATCTAGGATACTCACCCTTCGAGATCCTATTGGGATTCCAGCCGACAGGAAGCCTTGATTTACTGTTTCTCTCATCTTCGCGGCTAGATCTCGTAGCTAATCTCAGGGATTTTGTCTCTGTCGACGAAGAATCTGTCGAGGTGGGAGCCATGCTTAACCATATTGCTGATCAATGCCTTCGACGCCAGACAGTTATCGAGCGAGATGACTGGGAGAAGCGGGTACGTAATGAACGGTATAATTTAGTGTTAGACTCTGAGGGTCTTAGAAAATTTAATGTAAAATCAGTATATTTTTTTGAACTATCTTGATCGAAGAAAATAACTTGTACATATAGAAATCCTCCTCCAGCCAATATCCAGATGACATCAGGATCAAGCCCATGTAAACCATTCCGTGCTGCTCCTGATACAAAACTCTTTTGCAAACGTGTTTTCTAATCCAAAACGCCTAATCAAACATTGACCCGCACACAAAACACTCCTTGTAAGCAAACACAACTAATCAGACGATATTAGCTCGACTACAACTGAAACATCCAAACAATCCAGAGTTTGACACACCCCCCCAGGAAAATTGAAGGCAGTAGTCTAGACTGAAGTATTCCTGTCACATTAACGAGACATTGCCTTTGATATGCCTAAGTAACCATCAAAAGTTTAGCTTGTCCTGAATATCCTTAAGATTTAGTTGTCGCACGAACTCTTTATGTTTTGAGATGGAAAGAATTTTTGTGAATCCATCTGCAACCATATCAGCTGTTTTCACCCATTCAACCTGAATTTTCCCGGACTGCACTTCTTGTCGGAGCCAGTTTTGGTGTATATCGACATGTTTAAGAGCAGTTTCTAGCTTTGGGGCTTCCTTCGTTAGTATGCGGATAGTTTGCATATTATCACAGCAAATTGTAGGCTTTCCTTGAAGGTCAAAGTCTAGATGTGAGAAGAAACGAACCCAACGGATGAGTTCCTTTGCAGTGAATGAGATTGCAAGAAGTTCAGCTTCAGTAGAGGAAGTTGTGACCGTTTTTCCTTTGGTGGCTTTCCAGTGTATTGGCCCACCATAGAGTAGAAAACAGAAGCCATGGGAGCTGTACCTTGTGTTAGGTTCGTCTGCGAAGGCTGAGTCGCTATAAGCACCAAAAATTCGTTGACCCTGATTGAGACCATCAAACTGAAGAGCCAAATACTTTGTGCTTACAAGATAGCGTAGGCAATGTTCAGCGGCTTCTGAGTGCTCTGGGGATGGGTTATGGAGTACACTTGACAAATCGGAGACTGCTTTTGAGATATCTGGGCGTGTCGAAAACGCAGCGAAGCCAATACTCCCTACTCGTTGCTGGTAGGCAGATATCTGATTTGGTGTTGCTGAACCATTCCACGGTGACCAGTCCACACCAAGCGGTAACGGTGACTTTGGTCCCTTGTCAGTCTTGACATTGAATTTATCGGAAATCTTGTCAATATAACTGTCTTAGATCAGCCATAATTGCCGCTCGTCCCTGCTTCTTATAATCCGTATCCCTATAAAGTGAGTTGCATCACCCATGACGCGAAACTCGTAAAGAGCTAAAAGTTGAGCCTCTAATTTAAGGAACTTCTTCTTATACCATAACAAAGGTGATTTTTGAAGGCCATAGATTGCCTGATTAGCTTTCATCACTGTGTCTTCCTTTTCATATCCCTCCGGACACTTACAGTACACTGGTTGAGGTAATTTAGCGTTTGTGAAGGCGTTGACAGCGTCGTACTGTTTCATTTCTAGGTCAAAAGCTGCTGCAATTGATGCCATTGTTCTAAATGTTTGGGCAGCAAGAGTACATGCGTAGGTATCATCCTGATTAAACTCGAGATCACCGCGGGCTACAAGACGAGCCTTATGTCGGTTGAGGAAGCCATCTTCGTCAAACTTATAACTCAGGATCCACATAAGTAGTAGAATGGTCTCATTGTCGGGGATATTTCTCTCGCTAACGTATTCAAACATACCTTTTTCGAAAAGGGTCTTGATTTCCAAATCGCATGCCTGCTTGAACTGCGCTGAGTGTATGTGACTGTTAATTTGTCGGAAGGATTTGGGTGCATGAGGAAGGGTGCTTCGATGTACTCGAACTTTTTGTGGAGCCCGAATGGCTAAGGAAAATGCATGGTGATAGCCTGAGAAACGTGAAAGCTGCTGGACAGAGTGAGCATTTCTTCTAGTCCTCTTTCCACTGATAATATTTTCTGGATTTATTCCATCCAAAATCCGAGTACCAGATCTGTTAGATGGCACTGGGATAATTGCTGGGCGTTCATTTGTGGTCGCATGCGCTATATCTTCATCATGGTTAGTATCAATTCCTGCCGTATCTAGCTCAGGGGTGAGTCTTGGCGAAATAAGCTGCGTATCGCTTATATATTGATCATGTGAGATAGGATTGGCGTTTCGCTGTTTTTCACTACTCGGCTCATTCTGACACGTTTCCACCTCTCCCAATCCATCGACGCTTCGAATCACATCCAATATGTCCTCCTCTTCCACCACTTCTCGAACGTTAGTCTGGGGTATGTCCAATATTTTCAGGATATTGTCTGCGGATTCATGTAGTATATCGCTGATATCGAGATCGTCGTTGGTCCAAAATGAATGGTGATCAAAGGTCACATCTCGAGTCCGAATAACTCTTTTCTTGCTGGGGATCCATATGCGATATATATTCCGAGAATCATATCCAACAAGATATCCAATGTATGCACGAGGAAGCATCTTCAGCTTGCGAGGGATTTTATGATCCAATGCATATGCTCTGCAACCGTACGGATGCATGTGGGCGTAAGTCGGCTTGATTTTATGAATGGCTTCGTAAGGTGTTTTCCAATCGAGATGACGATGAGGTGTACGATTTTTGATATAAGTAGCTGCATTGAAGGCTTCATTCCAAAGTTTTGTCGGCAGGTTAGCTCCGATGATGAACGAGCGTGCTTTTAGCACAATCACTCCTCCCGATCTTTCCAATCCTCCGTTCTGTTCAGACGTATCTGGTGCAGTGCGTTCTGTAACTATACCTCGATCTCTCATGAAATCGCGGAAATTATGACCAAATGTTGTTTCTCCGTCAAGCCTGCAGAAGTGGATTTTGAATCCAAGGTTATCCTCTATGAAAACGACAATTTCTTTCAGGAAAGTAAAAGCTCCTGGCTTTGTTGGGTGCGTGCCCGAGAACTCAAAACCATAATCTCGACAGCGAATGTGGCTGCCATAGTTATCTCCATTTGATGCCCGCTCGAACTCTATCATGTGCCAGGCGATTTGAAAGAAAGGTTGCTCGTTTGATTCGAATTCAACTTCTTTTCGTCTAGATATCAATTGCTTCGCCTTGGTCAATGAGCATGTTTGACACTCGATTGTAGAGGGGCAGGGCACCGAAAAGTCAATTGATATATCGCTGCCTTCTACATGTTTGATTGCTTCAGACCCTGCATGGGCAAGCACCGAATGTAGTTCATTCGCGGTGAACTTGGCGATTCGAGGCGCATGGCTAGTTGAAGCAATCGCCTTGTCGAACATCTTTTTGCAGAGTCCAATGCTTTCCAACTCTTTCTAGGATGCAGAATTTTTCATGGTTTCTCTGTAGCTTTGATGGATACTCTGAATTCCAATGTACACCCTTCTGGTTTAAGATGTCCAGCGAGACAAGATTTGTCATAAATCCTGGCGCTAGAGCAACATTTTGCAATTGTAATGTTGCAATACCTTCATTGGTCTTTACTTCCAGAGTTACCGTTCCGAACGCTTCACTCGGGTGTGACGTTTTTCCAGCAAAAATTTCATCGCCTGGACTGGCTTCTCTTGTCGTAACCCAGTTGCTGATAGATGAGTCGTTGCAAACATGAGTATCCGATGCGCTGTCCAGTGTCCACGAGAAGTACAGCTTGTAATCAACTGTACTTGCTGCGTTGAAGGATGAGCTTGTTGTGAACACACCCAGTGATTTTGCTGCGGCAGGCTCAGTATCTGCATCGCCCCCTTTCAATAAAGGAGGATTGTCAAAACCATCATACTTAAAAGTCGTGACAAACCAGTTCTTGAGTGGTTTTCCTGCTCTATTCTTTAGGGTTTCGACTTTCCTGTTAATATCACGGAATATATTTTCTTTTCCCCTCCAACCTTGTGGGCGTTCTGATGGTGTAATGTAAAAGCATTTCTTATACCTGTGTTGCATACCACACAAACAGGTTTTCTGTGGTTTCTGTGGCGAATCATTGTTTGCTTTTACACCTTTGCCTTCGTCAGAAGATGCCGAAAAAGCACCCATTTTCACAATAACCTTTAATGCTTGGTTTCGTCGGTAGTTTCGAAAGTCTTCAACCATGTCAAAAAGAGACGGAATAGCTGTCCCTGAACCAATCTTTGAAGCTTGTCTAAGCCAGAATTGTTGGGCTGTTGAGTAAGCCTCATTGATTGCACTCAATGCAATGGCGAAGTCATTTTGTGAACGGTTGCCTGAGACTTCTGGTAAATCAAGGGCCACAGCATCTGCATAGGTAATCTCCCAGTCTTTGCACCATGCCTCAACGTCTGTTCTCTTGTCAAACTGTCGAAGTCTTTGATATTTGTCGACTACCTCCATTTTTCGAGCCTCATCTGTGGGAGCTAGCCGTTTCTTGAGAGCAACCAGCATTTCAAAGATTGTGTCTTTTGATTCGATGTACACAATGTTTTCTTTGCTGATTGATGTTACCAAGTGAGTTCTGATTCCTCGAGGCGTATCTATTTCCTGCTTCATTTGAGACAACACTTCTTTATACTCCCTATAAAGAAGCTTGTAGATGTCTCTCTCATCTGAGGTGAGAGTTGCTAAAGTTGTATGGCCCGCTATTGTGCTAGCGTCAGCCGGCGCAGGTAACGTTGGTAGGGCAGGCTGAGAAGGTGGTGTTGTCAGATCCGGGTTGATATACTTCCACACATCGCCGCTCATGGCCATTGACTTGATGATGAATAGCCATGGTCTCCAGTCACAGCTGCTTGTGAGAATAATTTTTGACGAACTCATGATGGTCTCTTATTCCTTGGTGTCAGGAAAGCCTCTACTGTATAATATATATATGGAGATTGCCAGTCTATAGAGTTCTATGATTCTGGTCCGGTCTTTTAGCCGAGTGGTGATGCATCTATCTCGTGTATCATGTAAGATGGCAACCTTTGTAACAGCTGGTAAGCTGGATAATTCCTGTAGCCTATGTTATACATAGGCGTGCACAGGCGTGCACAGGCTTAACAGGGGTAGTGCATTGTGCACTGGCAGATATAGTGGCTGATGTTAATTTTGGCTGAGACACTGTATATCAGAATTCCCAAAATAGATGGATCATGGAGCTGAAACATAAGAGCTTCCTGGCATGCGGCAACCTTCTACTCCGTGGCTAACTTCTATTTCAGGAATCCTCATTGATGTTAGGGCTATGGTATTATCTACGAGGAGCAGAGCTTTGTATATATTTGTAGGACTACGAGATAGATTGCTTTCTCTTCAGATAGAATATAAACTACCTCTATTCATTTAGCTGCGCAAGCGCTCTTGTCTAGACTGTGACATATATTCTATCTCTTCCTTTTTTTTTCAGCAGTTCAGTCAGTCGGCCAGTCGTTCAGTCGGCAGCCATTTCAGCAGTTCAGTCAGTCGGCCAGTCGTTCAGTCGGCAGCCATTTCAGCAGTTCAGTCAGTCGGCCAGTCGTTCAGTCGGCAGCCATTTCAGCAGTTCAGTCAGTCGGCCAGTCGTTCAGTCGACAGCCATTTCAGCAGTTCAGTCAGTCGGCCAGTCGTTCAGTCGGCAGCCATTTCAGCAGTTTCATCAGTCGGCCAGTCGTTCAGTCGGCAGCCATTTCAGCAGTTCAGTCAGTCGGCCAGTCGTTCAGTCGGCAGCCATTTCAGCAGTTCAGTCAGTCGGCCAGTCGTTCAGTCGACAGCCATTTCAGCAGTTCAGTCAGTCGGCCAGTCGTTCAGTCGGCAGCCATTTCAGCAGTTTCATCAGTCGGCCAGTCGTTCAATCAGCAGCCGTTTCAGCAGTTTCATCAGTCGGCCAGTCGTTCAATCAGCAGCCGTTTCAGCAGTTTCATCAGTCGGCCAGTCGTTCAGTCGGCAGCCATTTTAGCAGTTCAGTCAGTCGGCCAGTCGTTCAGTCGGCAGCCATCTCAGCAGTTCAGTCAGTCGGCCAGTCGTTCAGTCGGCAGCCATCTCAGCAGTTCAGTCAGTCGGCCAGTCGTTCAGTCGGCAGCCATCTCAGCAGTTTCATCAGTCGGCCAGTCGTTCAGTCGGCAGCCATTTCAGCAGTTCAGTCAGTCGGCCAGTCGTTCAGTCGGCAGCCATTTCAGCAGTTTCATCAGTCGGCCAGTCGTTCAATCAGCAGCCGTTTCAGCAGTTTCATCAGTCGGCCAGTCGTTCAGTCGGCAGCCATTTCAGCAGTTCAGTCAGTCGGCCAGTCGTTCAGTCGGCAGCCATTTCAGCAGTTCAGTCAGTCGGCCAGTCGTTCAGTCGGCAGCCATTTCAGCAGTTCAGTCAGTCGGCCAGTCGTTCAGTCGGCAGCAATCTCAGCAGATTATTTTGGTCGAGATTTCGGGAGATATCGGCTTCGGAACAATTTTTCGGCAGTTCAATTATGATTTCGGGGCAACAGCGGCTCCGAAATATTCAGCAGTCATCCGCAGTTATCCAGTAGTTGTGGTTCTACTATATTCTGCCTGTTACACTAGGTTGAGTCAGTTCAGTTAGTCAGTCAGTGACAATCGTAGTCTGTTGCTCGCCGTATTCAGTATTTAGTCAGCAATCTCAGCAGCTAGTCAACCATAGGCTGGCGGTTCAGCCACGGTCTATTAGTTGCTTGCACTCAATTTTTACTCGGCATATTCTTGGACATTAGCGGTTCCAGAATATTCAGCATTTCCTTTCAGTTCGGTTCATATTTCGAGGCAACAGTGGCTCCGGAATATTTAGCAATCAGCCACAGTGAACCGCAGTTTACCAGTAGATGTGTTTCTACTACATTATGCCTGTTACTTTTGGTTGAATCAGCTCAGCCGTTCAGTTCTCGATATTGGCAGTCGGCCGCCCGTCAGTTCATCATCCGTCAGTCATTCGCAGTCATTTGTCAGTCAGTCATTCAATTATTTGCAGTCATATATTCACATCCAGTCATTCTTTAATCTTACAGTATTATCTTATGTTATTCTGTAAATGTTTCTTTTTTTTTTTTCACGACTCATACATCCTACAAAAGTCTGGCTCGTCATATTATTCCAACCTGTTAAGCAAAAAAAAAAAATATATGTATATATATATATATATATATATATATATATATATATATATATATATCTTTCTTTGGCTCTCAAAAGTGGAAGGGATGAGGAGGGAGGTAATACAAGGGTTGATTGTGCAATCAAGCCCATGTTGCCTGAATCAACAAAGTTTGAGCAATATCTTCTACGTTATTGGAAGATCTCATACTTCCATAAATCCCAGGTCCTGTTACGTCAGCTGGAGCATAAATACGATAGATAAATAATCGAGGATTATGGGCGACTTGGAAACCTGGTACTTTGGAAAGCAGATACTCCTGAGATACTAGCATCATGTAAAGGGTTACGGAAATTCAGAGACTATGGATGATAGTGATAAAGATGATGCAGAGTCTAACGAACTCATGGAGGCTGTGATGTTGAACCTACTCACCCTTTGAGAAGAGATGGATCGCCTTGGGGACTTGTTGGGTTTACAATAATAACGACAATGAAATATCAACAGTCATCATGCCGAGAAGGACAAGAGTTAGAGTTTGGAACTGCGATTACGATTGCGATTTGGGCGTTAGGTCGGCATCAAATTTTTTTGGAGGGAAAGTGATTGTGATCCAAGGGATCTAGACGTCAACATTTACTTGGATAATTTTTCAGCAACAACAGCCTAGAAGGCCGGCGAGCAGTCTTTCAGAAGGAGGAGTATTGTAACAGCTGGTAAGCTGGATAATTCCTGTAGCCTATGTTATACATAGGCGTGCACAGGCGTGCACAGGCTTAACAGGGGTAGTGCATTGTGCACTGGCAGATATAGTGGCTGATGTTAATTTTGGCTGAGACACTGTATATCAGAATTCCCAAAATAGATGGATCATGGAGCTGAAACATAAGAGCTTCCTGGCATGCGGCAACCTTCTACTCCGTGGCTAACTTCTATTTCAGGAATCCTCATTGATGTTAGGGCTATGGTATTATCTACGAGGAGCAGAGCTTTGTATATATTTGTAGGACTACGAGATAGATTGCTTTCTCTTCAGATAGAATATAAACTACCTCTATTCATTTAGCTGCGCAAGCGCTCTTGTCTAGACTGTGACAACCTTTAGCCTGACACCCACCGCTTGACCCCTCTCTCCCCACGCTGTCTACGTACCGCTTATGACACTTGGACTAGGATGTTTGTAAGCGTTTTTGTCGATATCTCGGATGATAAGAAGACGTGAAAATAAATCCTTTGTGAGGGAAAAGTAAGTTCGGAGGAGTTCAAGGATTTTAGTTGTAAGGTAATGCTACCATGTTAGACTCTGAGGGTCTTAGAAAATTTAATGTAAAATCAGTATATTTTTTTTGAATTATCTTAATCGAAGAAAATAACTTGTACATATAGAAATCCTCCTCCAGCCAATATCCAGATGACATCAGGATCAAGCCCATGTAAACCATTCCGTGCTGCTCCTGATACAAAACTCTTTTGCAAACGTGTTTTCTAATCCAAAACGCCTAATCAAACATTGACCCGCACACAAAACACTCCTTGTAAGCAAACACAACTAATCAGACGATATTAGCTCGACTACAGCTGAAACATCCAAACAATCTAGAGTTTGACATTTAGGTATCCTCTCAATACAAACGTTCTGACCGGGAAATTTGGTCATGCTCTTTGATGAAAAGGTGGGCAAGAGGAAGCTTCACCCTGCTTATCGAGGCCCTTTCAAGGTCACAGGCTTTTCAGGGAACAACAATAGGAGCTACAGTCTGAGTCAACTAGATCGCTCTAAGATAAAGAACGGGTTTCATAGGGACCAGCTGAAACTCTTCAGACCGCGGGAAGGGTATTTGATCTCAGAGTTTGACCATAAATTGGAAGTGTATCAAAATATTCGGGCAAAAAGGACAAAAGCCAAACTTCCAAAACCAGCTCGTAGCGTAGGCGACCCATATTCCCTGTCCGTGGATCTTGAGCTACCTTAGTGGATTGTGGACAATAAATAAAGGGAAAGTAGGCTACCCGGAAACACATCTTCTGCTTCGAAATGGTTCATCCGTGTACCCTATTACGTACTGCGCACTTAATCTCTGACCTCGACTAATAAGGAATCGACCTTTCCTGGCAAATATCCCATGCTAAAAAACCAACCTCCCACCAGCTCAGACTGGATAGCTTTCAACTTGGGCTATCTAGATAGTTTACTCAGTTCACTCTAAACTCGAACTGAAGCTCAGTCCAACGGGAGAACCAACGTATGGAGGATATTGCTCGGTCCCAGTTTGTGTGCTGGGATTGCCTAGAACGGCGATTGATTCTTATGTAGGGGAATAGATACAAGGGTGTAACATGTGATATGGTTTAGCGTTACACGCTGTCATTTGTAAGCGAATGGCGAGAAGGGTAAAAACTAGGTAGTTGGCGTCTAAGAAAATACAACTGGCTCTTAACCCATTTATTTATCTGCATGTGCTAGCGAGCATGAACCGAGCTTATTAGTAATTGAAATTGATTTTGCACGTTGCTGTAATCAAAAACAGTGTTACCACCCTAAAGATTGTTAGTTTGCATAAACGACAGGCATTAAAGTGGGTTTTCTTGAAAATCTTTGGCTTATTAGGAAACTGTCAGGGTTACAACCCCTGTGATTAACTCGGGCTTAGCGCCCTTGCTTACATCACCGTTTTTAGCGCTATCTGTTATCACGGCTACTTTTGCTTAATTTACTTTATCACTAATTATTATTTAACATTCACCTTACCCGATTGGGTTACTAGCCGTACCCACTTTATGACGATCATTATTAAATATTAGAGTACATTCACGAATCTTCTATGGAGTACTGAAATGTTTTAATGGCATTCTGGGATATTGTGAATACTCTAGTATCTTCTACGGTTTATTATACATTCTAGTTCTAAGGCTTTCGATGGGATTCGGTGGGGACAGCTTGGGATAACTATATATGATTGTTCTTGTCTTGTAAATAATCTTCACGCACTTCTTAGTTTATTAATTGAATCTTTAGATCTTTGAGTTATTCAAGACCAGCCTCTCACAGAAACAATCATACCTCTTTGCCGAGACATCCTGGAAACACTTTTCCACATTAGGTGTAACGGCCGAAAGTCCGGATGTAGCCTGTAGCTCGCGTTATTCAACGCAAGCCTCTCTGATGAACTCAAAGGTCCACGTGGGGTTGATCATACCATGAACTTCTACCCCTCAAATCAGACCCGCAGAGATAAGAGGAGCGCGTGAGGGGCCTGCAATCGAGGTATCCACAATTGATGGACCCACAATTGACGGAACGTTCCCGGGCCGATCGGGATCTAGGGAGAGCGTCAAATACCGTGCTGGCAATACCGCTATTGGTGGTAATGTGCTCTATAACATAAGCAATAATCCCCATTCAACAGATGTAAGGCAGAATTGTAGAGATGGCATTTTTCTCAACTATAGTGACGCTATAGCACGGGATGGGGAGGGATATGTTGAGGCAGGAAGTGGAGCAATGTGTAGTATATGTCAAACGCAAATTCCTGTATCTAGATTTCCTCCTCACAGAAAGAAATATTAAATATTGTTCCCGCAAATTACGCCTAAGCTAATTTCCTCCGAACCGTGACATTAGGGACAATATACCTTGCAAAAGCTCTATAAATAGTAAATTTTTCATGGCGCCCAAATTTTGTTAAACCTCAAGTTACTTCGAAATATTCTCGTTATATCTTATCTACAACTAAACAGAGCTACCGTACATTTGGAGATAGGACAAAGTTAATCGTTAAATATACATCAAAACAAAGTAGGACCTGTTTCTTCTTCTGTAACAGCCTGGCATCTTGCAGGCATGCCAACATGCTGGCGACAAGTCAACCGAGTTCGTCACATGAGATTGAGTCCCAGGCTTCTTTTATGGCCCTTTTAAGCGTCTGCTGAGATACTTGCCTTCCGTTATCAAACTCCGCATATCGAGCTTGAATGTCATCATTAATCAATTTCCGTACAGACTCGATTAGGTTTAGGTCAAGAGAAAAGAGAGGCGACATGATGGGTTCTGCCCCAGCTTGGAGTAAGGCTTCCATTGTATTCCATGCAGAATGGCAGTGAGCGCCATTTTGCATCAGTAAAGGGGATGGATTAGCTTCCCGTGCCATTATTATCTTAGGTAAAATCCACTGGCAGTAGGTCTCTGAGCTCACTTTCCCCCAAATTTTTTCCCAAACCAGAAAACTACTTTTTTGGTTCCGAGGGAAAGATCCTCGAAACGTCCAATCATTTCTTCGAACAATCCTAGAAGATAAGCACATCTCGTCAAACTCCTCACCAGTCTGGGCTTTGTTCGTGGAAAGCCCACATTATCAATAAGCGAACTGACCTTTCTGGTGACCCACAAACGTGAGTGTTGACCGCCAGTAATCCAAGATTCGTTGGTCCATAGGACTTGATTCCACTGCTCAATGGTCCAACTTAAGTGAGACTGAGCGAAAAGTAACCGTCACCTTTTATTTTCTTTGCTGAGCGGGGCTTACTCTGGGAGATACAACACTTGTATCCTCTTCTTTCCGGAGCATTCCGAATAGCTTTCTTACCGACATTACAATGAGAAAACTGCACCGTGGCAAGTTCTAAGTAGGTCATGAACTGACTGACTCGTGAACTGCAGACAAAATATTCTAGCTCATCAGCTTGAACCTCACTCAGGACTGGCGGTCAACCAAGACTTCTGGCTTCTGAAAGGTCACCACGTTCGCATGCGTAGTGAACTTTGTTGGAAATGAGGGTTTCATTAGTGATTTACTAATCGCCATGCGTACTAAAGGGAATACCTACCTTAGTGCACACATACTAATTAATGCACTTACTAAATGCGCTTAACCGTATTTATCGCTAATCACGTAAACCCTGTTAGTCAGTTTTACATATTGGTAGTATATATAGTCTGGTAAGATCCGGATTGTGGCGAATTAACAACTCCACCGTGCGTTTCTGACAAAAATACTTCAGTCTTCTTATTCTCTCCAAGTGACACGTGATTAATCAATTGACATTGATTCAAAATTCCCTACTCTTTTCACCAGGTTATGACCCGGTGCCTCTTTTTGGCAATCATTCACTTGGCTAAGAGAAATTCCTTGTCACAATTTGACTGAACTGTTGCTAACACTTACATTTTTCAACAGATAAAAAATGTCTAGCGCAAACAAACCTTTTCCCTCTGAGAGTGAAGACCCTACTTTCTTCACAACAATTCTAAAAGATCATCCAATAAAAACTTATCCTCTAGCGAACGTCGTTCTCCTTACAGGCCAAGCAACTTATGAGACTTGGTTTATTTTCATGATGACAATATGGAGAACAAACAGGATGGCAGAACTAGTGGTTGACGGACAGAAGCCTTCAAGCAAGGCGGATAAAGAAGAGCATAGGTCTTACACTCTTCTATACAATGCAACGATGGGCATACTTCTTCAAGTGATATCATCAGACCTGCTTAAAGTCGTACTCGAATATTCTGACCCCCATCTTATGTGGTGGTACCTGGTCATTGAATATAAACGAGACTCGGATTTTGCTCTGGTGTATTAAGTTGGGACACTGTGTCTACTTGTCAACGCACATAGGACAGTTAAAAACCTCTCTGAATATATCCAATTGTTCGAGTCCGAGTGGAATAAGTTATACCGTCTTGCAAAAGACTCAAGCGGGGAGTATCAACAAGACTTTGCCAAATTTCTTCAAAAAGATCTGGCGAAACGGGATTTCTTACTTGGTTTTCTGAGTCGACACAAGAAAAATGTCGTTGATAATTTGACTACTAAGTCGAATTTAACATTCGCAGCAGTTAAGCAACACCTTCTTGATATTGATTATGAAGAAACCTCTGAAACTGCTCTGGTAACAGGCAGTCTGAAATTAAAGAAACCTGTATTATCTCGGCCCTCAGGTGTATCTAAAAGCTACAATAATGTATGTTCTTATTGCAAGAAACATTATCCAAAGGCGAACCACAATCACCACTGGTACAATTGTCTGAGGCTAAAGGAGGACAAAAAGAAGAATAGAACTGCATCTAATAAGCGGAATGCTCAAAATGTCCACACTGAAGCAATGATGACTGTCGCGGGATCAGTTGATAGTGGTAAACACCAGAGCAAGTCCAAATATAAAATCAGTTAATTATTAAAATCTACCGAAGGAAACTCCGATGTTTACTTTCCTCCTGTTAAGTACTACATCTGGACCCGTATTAAGAAGGGGAAAATCGTAATAATCACCATCCTCACATTACCCGCCATCAGTACCAGCCACATAATAATCAGCCACACACGCCACAGCCACACAGAACCAGCCTCGCGAGAAATAGTGACAATCAACAAGGTACTGGCGCAGCCAGTGCTAACTACATGGATTCATCCCGTAACAATGACTGCATCCGAGGAGGTGAGGAACCAAAAATTCTTTCTAGATACGTGCGCAAGTACTCACATGTGCCCGCACACAGAACGATTCGATAACATCTCTCCATGTTCCGGCTCTGTGATATCAAGCTCGGGGGAGACAACGGAAGTTTTGGGAAAAGAAACTGTTATCTTAAATTGTATTATTAATAATAAAACTATTAATAAATTTATCTTGCATGATGTTCTTTACGTCCCTAAACTTCGTCATCCCTTATTTTCTTGAAGGAAGAAAGATTAAACGGTTACACCCTTTATGATAATGGTGATAAATTTGTATTCTTAAAGGAGATAAAATATGTCTTGAAACTGATTTTAATGGACAACTTCCTGTTATCAAGGAAACTCATTCCTGTAAACAAGAAAATGCTTTCTTATCTTATACCTTTTGGCATAAAGCATTATACCGTTCTGCATCTTCATCTATTATGAAAACAGAGAAATTAGTAGAAATTAATATACCACAATGCCCTAAGGATTTCTATTGTGAGCCTTGTGAGTTATCAAAATCAACTCACAAGATACCCAAACATTCAGAAAGGAAAGTCTTAGTCAAAGGAGAATATATCAACTCTGACCTTTGCGGCCCATTTCCTGTACCTTCCTTAGGTAATGCTCTGTATTATATAAGTTTTGTTGATGATGCAACACGATATTCAACTGTACGATTTCTCAAGACAAAAGCTGATGCCTCTCAAGAAATTATAAACATGGTCAATGAATATAAAACACAATATGGCAGTCAAATTAAGGCTATTAAAACTAATAATGGTGGTAAATATATAAATGAAAGACTCAATAAGTACTTGGCTCAAGAGGGGATTGTTCACGATTTAACCCCTCCATATTCACCTGAGTCCAATGGCGTTGCTGAACGGTTAAATCGCTCCGTTAGTGAAGGTATACGCGCCATGTTAGTACCCATAGCTGAAAAGCGCCTGTGGGCTGAAGCAGTACAAACATTCATCTACACCAAAAACCGTCTTTCACATAGTTCTGTTTGTGGGCAGACACCCTATGAAGCGTTTTTTAATATAAAACCCACTTTAAATCACCTTCAACCTTTTGGAAGAGAATGCTATTTACATATCCCCAAGGCTAAGCGTCCTTCAGCTGGTAAGCTTCTTCCAACGGCAGAGAAAGGCATATTTGTCGGATACACTAAAGTGCTACATCAATATCGAATCTTCACCCCCAACAATGGGAAAATTGTAGTATCAGCTGATGTGAGATTTCCTCCAACAGAGGATGGAGACAATACTTCAAAAGAAATTTCCTCTAATCAGCATAAACTCAATCCTAGCTCTACGCATCCTGATCTGCTAGTTGTTCTATCAAGTCCAATACAAGAAATGGTAAATCTCCAAACAAATGATATTACCAATCATAATGTCAACAATGATATTGTCAATGACAACTCAAATACCCAACTGCAACCTATTACTTCTAATACTAATAAAGTCTTAGAAAACATCGAAACTGCCAAGAATGAAAGATCATTAAATCAAACAAATACTCCTTTACATACTAGATCTAATCGCCTAATTCACCCTCGCGTGTTTGATAACACGATTACGGGGGAGTGGTGGAAAAGGTCTCGTGCACAAACACAAACTCTTCAAGGACAACCAATTAATTCGGAGACTACTGAAGAAGAAAGTGCATTAATCAGTATATTAGAAATATCGGAGCCTCGGAGCTATAACGAAGCACAACGTTCTCCTCATTGGCCTGATTGGTGAAGAGCATTTGAAGATGAAATGAAATCACTTCATGAGAATGAAGTATGGCAAGTTGTACCTCGACCTGAAGGTCGTAAGATCTGCAGCGGTAAATGGGTGTGTAATGTGAAAGGGAATGCTCAAGGAGAAGTCGAAAGATTTAAAGCACGATATGTGGCAAAAGGATTTTCCCAAACTAAAGGCTTGTACTACGATGAAACACTCGCTCCAGTTGTTCGCCTGGATTCACTTCGATTACTCTTAGCACTTTCAGCACACAAACGTTGGAAACCAAGGCAACTTGATATTAAGACTGCATTTTTATATGGCATCTTAAATGAAGAAATTTACATGGAACTTCCTGAAGGGTACAGGCAAGATAACCAAGTAGCACGCTTTAAATGGTGTATTTACGGACTGAAACAATCACCCCGAAAATGGTACTTCAGGTTGGTCGAGCAAATCATTCCGCAAGGCTTCGTTTCTACCATATTAGACCCATGTGTCTTAATCCACAATACAGGTAATTTGATTATTGCTATCTATGTGGATGACATAATACTCTTTGGTGAAAATTGCTCACTAATGGATGACACTGTCAACTTACTCAAATCTGAGTTCAAAGTCAATGACATGGAGGATCTTCATTGGCTATTTGGCATTCAAATTGAGTATTCCAATGCAGGTATCAACTTGTCCCAAATGGCATACATAGATAGAATTCTGACTCGATTTACTATGCAAGATAGCAACCCGGTCTCTAGGCCCATTGATGTCAACCAACGGCTCATGGCAGCTGATAAAGGAGATGTCAGGGTTAATGCCACTCTGTATCAGAAAATCATCGGCTCTATCATGTACATTGTCTCTGGAACACGTCCTGACCTAGCATATCCAATTACTCATCTCTCACAATACAATACAGATCCGTCTGTAACTCACTTAAATGCAGCAAAACGAATATTATGGTACCTAAAGGGAACTAGAGAACGAAAATTGCTTTATAAGTATAACTCTCCCCTCGTACTAAATGGATACTATGATGCATCATACGGTAATTGTCTTGATACTCGTCGAAGTTTTTCTGGTTATATATTTCAAGTAGGTGAATCTACATTTAGTTGGAAATCTCGCAAACAACGTACCGTTGCGCACTCCACTTGTGAAGCTGAATACATGGCACTGTCCTTGGCATCCAAACAGTTCATATGGATCGTGCGTGGACTTCATCAGTTTGCAAACACAGACATACCCACTTCCTTATCCACAGACAACAACGCTGCTATCGATCTAGCAAACAATCCAAAACTAAGTGATGCTACAAAGCACATTTCAATTGCTTACTATTTCACAAGAGAACGTGTCAAAGACGGAACTCTTACCTTATTACACGTACCATCTGTTGATAACTTGGCAGATATTTGTTCAAAAGGTTTGCCTAGCCCGCGATTGAATCACTTGTGCACCTGTATCTTCGGTACAAAGTGAGGAGGGATGTTGGAAATGAGGGTTTCATTAGTCATTTACTAATCGCCATGCGTACTAAAGGGAATACCTACCTTAATGCACACATACTAATTAATGCACTTACTAAATGCGCTTAACCGTATTTATCGCTAATCACGTAAACCCTGTTAGTCAGTTTTACATATTGGTAGTATATATAGTCTGGTAAGATCCGGATTGTGGAGAATTAACAACTCCACCGTGCGTTTCTGACAAAAATACTTCAGTCTTCTTATTCTCTCCAAGTGACAAGTGATTAATCAATTGACATTGATTCAAAATTCCCTACTATTTTCAACAAACTTGTCTGACTTAGCCCCAATTCATGAGCGATGTTAAGATATGAAAGCCCGTGCCCTCGAAATGTCTGGATTGCGACCCGCTTATCCCGATTGAATTCTGGCGATGAGGTTTCTTTGAAGACTGATGGTTGTGAAAATTCTTATTGATTTTTCAGTTCTAAGATCTGATTTGGAGTAAGAATGTCAAGATCACATGACTTATGCCTGAGGCATCTATATCGCCTATGTATTTATATATCGCACATCTAGGATATCTCCAATAAATGACCTCATACGCTTACATATCTGTAACCATAACTTTCTATCCTGATATATTCTGTCAAAGAAGTGGGAAATATTGTAATCAGGTGTTCATGACTGCAAAATTTGAAATGTAAAATATACAGTCATCCCTCTCTAACTCGATAGTGGGTCCCGGTATAAGTGTTGAAAATATTCATTGAAATTCAACTATTAACATTTGCAATACTTACCCCTGCACGCAAAATGACCTGTAAGGGTAAGTGTTGCAAATATAAAAGTCCAAGTTACGATGAATATTTTTAACACTTATACCGGGATCCACTATCGAGTTAGAGAGGGACGACTGTAACTTGATCTCGAGGACAAGATCTTTATTTATTTATTTATTTATTCTATTTAAGGTCCTAGGCATATGCCCTAATGTCCACATTGGGTTCAGGACCGGCGGAGCCGGTCGGGATCATGGCCTCAGGCATGTCCTACTCGTTCGCGCCCGTTATTTACATAAGATGAAGAAATGTGTAAAAGTATAATAATGAAAAGAAACAAAGGAAGAATAAATAAAATGAAAAAGATAAGAAACCCAAAAGAAGGAAACCAGTTCAGGATAAACCCAGTATTTCTCACACCAAGATCTAATCCGTTATCTTTAGTGATGATAACCTAATGTATACTCTCCACGCGTCCAGCAGAGGGTGAGTTAGATGTGAATTCGCTAAAGCAGCCTGTAATCTTCGCAAATTCTACGAATTTCTTGACGCAATTATGCCCAAGAAGTTGTCTCCTGAAGTTCTCCATGGTCATGCCCTTACGGAGTTTGCGCATTTGGTTTGCGTATCTTCGACAACGAAAAAAATGGGTAGGAGTAGTCTCCTGTCCACAGACGCATTCAAGGTTAGCGTCTAAATGATTTAACCGACGATGATACGCCGCGAAGTCACCATGTCCTGTTCTGGCAGCTAGTAGTTTATGTAGTAGCTGCCTTGTCAAAGCTAGCTCGGGTGGTTTTTTACGTCGCATTTTTAGGTCCAGATCCTGATATCGTATCGGACAAACATCGGACCACCATTTTTCTATTAACTCTTGACGGCGCTGCTGCATCAGACGACGTAGGTGAGCTAAGGTAATAAAATTCGGCTGAGTTTGTCTGTCAGGCAAATCTCGTAACGCGGCGCGTGCTTCCGCGTCTGCTTCTTCATTTCCGCTAATTTTTGAGTGTCCTGGCACCCATCTAAATTCTGCTTTCATATTCTTTGCTAGGTTATAGAAAAGCCTAGTCAACCGAATACTTGATGCTGATTTACCTGTCTGTAGGGCCAACACTGCAGCTTGATTATCAAGAAGAACAAAAATCTTCTCATCATTATTTCTCACTGATATGGCAGCACGAAGCGCGATAGTTGCACCAAAGATCTCCGCATCGTACACTTCTCCACCATGAAGCGTTCCATGACCTTTCTTTATGGTCACTCCTCCACGCTGTAGAACAAACCCCCATGAGGACCGACCGGGACCTTCTAACGATCCATCTGAAAATGCACAAATATCAGTCGGAGCAATTGAATTTATCCAACTTTCATGATAATGTACCCCGTCCACTTTTGAACCAAGCGTGGTAGTGTATACAGGGGCTGATAACGGTTCCGCAGCTTCAGCTTGAGGCAGCTGTTTAAAAGCACGCTGAACCCGAGTCATTTGTTTTTCCGGTCTTTTTGATAGCCTAGATTTCGATTTATATTTTCTTGTGCCAACATTAGGGCAAATACTAGCTCTTTTTCTAAGTGGATGATTATCATCGAGAGAATGTAACCTAGCAGCAACACGTAAGCGATACCCTTCTAATAGAATACGCGCTGGAGGGATTCCTCCTTCCCTGTGTAGGACAACATTTGGTGTAGTTCTCCACACCGGTAGTGCAGCTCTCAAAGCCATGCGAAGAACCTTATCTATTAGTTCGCAGTGAAATGATGTCGGGGGTCTAATAGTCCCCGTTGCCGCCGGTCGAGTTAATCCTGGCCACCACACTTCGGTTCCGTAAGTTGCTACAGGAATCACACATGATTCTACAGCTGTTATTAGAGATTTGGGACTAGCTCCTCTTTTGACAGTATTGAGCCGTCGCATGTGCTGAGCCAACTTTAATGCCTTTCCACACCAAGTTGAAACATGATGTTTAAATGAGAGTTGAGGGTCGAGATATACTCCTAGCCAGCGAATTTGCTCAGTCGGTTTCAGCATGACCCCATTCACCTCAACTTCGACAAAATCTTCTTTCTTACGCCCTGGAAACTGAATTACTTCCGACTTTTCAGAATCGAAAAGGACCGCATTTTCTTGAGCCCATTTTGACAGGCTATCGATTTCCTTTTGCGCTACTGCTGCTGATTCTGAAATGGTGCGGCCAAAACCTAGAATGCCAATATCATCAGCGTAGCTAAATCGTGAAATTACACTTCCGCTTCTCATCGGCTCTGCCATGTAGAGCAGGAATAGCAGAGGAGAGATAGGTGATCCCTGTGGAACCCCACACATAAGTTCCTTCGGAGTTGTCACACCCCCTTGGAAACGGACTTGGACTCTGCGATTTTGGAGAAATGATGAAGTCCACTTTAATATTGGTTTTGGCCATCCTTGTGATTCCATCCTCCATATCAACCTATTGTGCAAAACAGCGTCAAAGGCTCCTCGTACGTCAAGCGTAACAAATGTTGAAGCCCAGCCTTGAGTCTTTGCCTCTTCAATATCATGCACCACACATGAGACAAGATCCGTCGCCGAACGTTTGGGTAATGCCCCGAATTGTTGTTGACCAACAATATTCCATGTAATAGCTAAGTGAGACATTCTCTTAGCAAGTAGTCTCTCCAAACCTTTTCCCAGACACGACAGCAAAGAAATTGGCCTCCATCCTTTCACCGACGAAGGGTCACGCCTAGGTTTTGGAAGAAATAAAACCTCCGCTAACTTAAAGCAGGCTGGATGGTATCCAAGACGAATACACGCGCGAAAAAGTCGAGTAACATGAGGTTCTATGTTACTCCAACAAGCTGCCAAAAGCTCAACACTAATTCCATCTGCTCCTGGACTAGTATTCCCACTTCCAATGGTACAAGCCCGTACCTCATGTTCTGATATTTCTTGTAACCATGGGATACGCTCCTCACCTGTTAATGTGCAAGGATGAAGGTCGTCGGATGCTGAAAACCGTGCTAGAAGACAGTCTCGCAAGATTTGGGCACGTTCTGCATGGTCTGACACAAGTCGCCCTTCATATCTAAGAGGTGGAGTAATGCTAGTGTTGCGAGGAGTCGCCCATCGCATGAGTTTAAAGACATCCCGAGAGGATTTCATCTCTTCTACTGTTCTCTTCCAATGTTCTCTTTTTGCAGTGGCAACGGTGGTTCTAAAAATCCTTGCCTGTTCATTACGCTCATGTTCATCCGTGACATGTCGATAATCCAAATGAGCAGATTTACACTCAGAGGTCCACCATGGTGCGCCTCTTCCGCTTTTCTTGTTAACCCGTTTACCAACTGCTTTCAGTGCATTTTCGAGGGCCCAGTTAATATCCTCAGCGAATTTTTCTGTCTCTTCAATAGTGTTCAAGGATTCAAGAGGAGGCAGCCATTGTGAGACTACCCGAGCAAAGTGTGGTAAGTTGGTTTTCGATACTCGATGCATATTTCTAGAAGTTACTGAGGCCAGAGATGGTCTCTTTGGATTTGGCACAAATCCACATATCGGGAGGTGATCACTAGTCATACACTCCTCTAAGCCAACCCATGCCATTGCTTCTTCTATATTAGTCCATGCTAAGTCGAGAGTGTTCCCAGCACGATGTGTGGGTTCTCCAACGATAAGACAAGTGAGGTTATGCTCCTCCGCCCATTTCTCTATTTCCTCCCCTTGTCCGTAATACTTTCTAGCACTAGGTTGCCAAGCCCAGTAGACCGAGTTGAAATCACCAATCGCAACTGATCTAGATGTGGGTGTCCAATTTAGCAGTGGTCGAACAGCAGTAGGATCATGTGGTGCTTTATAAACATTCAGAAACATGATCTCGTTTACCTCAACCCAGCAATAGTCACCTGTGGGGATAGCTGGGTGCTTCTGGACAGAGCTAATTCTTTTGGGATCTTTCCTGACATATGTTGCTGCACGAGGTCGTATATTTTCTCCTCCATACGGAAGATAAAGATCGTAGAACGGGTGCGTCTTCGTTCGGTTAGACCACCATGGTTCCTGTATAAGCAAGACATCTATTCTCAGTTCACATGCACGAGCTAATGCAATATCTTGCGTAGTTCCCCCCCTTCCGACGTTAATGGACAAAAAGTTGAGCACGTCCTGGAGAGGATAACAACCCTCTGGGTTGTTCTTCATAAGCGCAATGCGTCACCCGTCGAATTTTCGACAGAAGACGCTGGAATGTTATCAATGTCGACATCGACATCTGAAATTTGACTACTTGGTAAATCAGCATTTAACTTATCGACTGGAGCAACGGATTCTTCAGCAGCTTTGGCTCGAAGGATAGCTTGGTATTCCCTTTCTCCTGCCTGTCGATATGCTTTCATTTGCTCTTTTGTTGGCGCACCTGAGCGAGTTGGACGCGCAAGACATCTGCGACTATCAGAGCGGTGCGGGCCTCCACAATTTCTGCACTTGGTAGCAGCTCTGCAAAGGTCTTCAGTGTGGTTTGTTGAGCCACAATTTCCACAGGATGGTGCCCTAGAGCAGTTCTTTTCAGGATGGTGACCATTACATCGTTTACAAAATTCTAATGGTTTCTGCTTTTTAAATAGTCGCGCGATCCCAGATTCATCAAATACTCGAAATCCTGCGCGTGGTAATTTCGTGAAGAAAGCCATCCAGGTTCTGTGTGGAGCTTCGGCTTTATTTCTCCCATATAATTTGACGTGAGCTGGTCGTATAGAACAAACCCGTTCAACCTCTTCTATAAGCATAGAGCTGCTTACTTCAACTTCTGCATGTTCTTTCCGAATTGACGTTGGTACTGTTGGTATAATTACAGGAGTCCAATTGGTTGCTTGATCCAATCTAGCTCCAGTCATAAAAAGGCCATTTGCTGCACCGAGAATAGCTTCCCGAGCTTCATTGTTACATGGGCTTAAAGCAAACCCTGAGTGGACGGGCTTGATCTTCCCAATCAGTGATGGCGAGATTGAAAGTTTTTTAACGATCACCTCACGTAAGCCCGCTGGAGATAGCTTACGCCATTCGTGTTCTACTGGGATGCGAACAAACAGTCTATTGTCCATAGGAGTTGTTTGAGATTTCTCCTTGGTTACTATAGGTTGGCTCACTGAAACTACTTGTTTCTTGTTGCTCAGAATTACCCGAGCCTTCTTCTGGCCATTGCGAGCTACAGTAGCCCATGTATTTTGGCTACTCTGAGGAGTTTTTGGTAATATGTGAGCTTCTTTTATTTTCCCTCCAGTTGAGGCTGCGCTCATCATGATTCTAGGAGTTGCGATAGCAACTTTCTTTACCACATTCTTGTCTATTCCCGATCCGTAACTACAGCTTTTAGTCGGACGAGAATGCGTTGGGACCTTTGGGGGGGTGGGAGAGGTATCGACCGCAGCAAAGTTAGCTATGGCCAACCTTAAGTATGCCTTGAAGGCCTCAACTTCTTCTTTTTCAATATCGCCATTAAAATTTGTTAAAGTGCTTTCTATATTACTAATGGCAGTTGTGCAAATCATTAGACGTACATGCCAGGCACGTTCACGACGCTGTCGGGTCGCAATAATATCAGCAAGTTCCTTTGGAAGGAACGCGTTCTGGGTTTCAAGTTTATCTTTGCCATTCTGTGTAGGTCTCTCTGAAACAGGACGCTTGGTGGGAGCAACAGGCTTAAGAATGTGTCTGCTGTCAATTGTCTTTGATTGTGGTTCTTGATTTGACGGTGGTGAAGGTGACGCGATAAGGAGAGGGGGATTGGGAATTGAGGGAATGGGGGGAATTGGGGGGAGTTGATTGCTCGATTCCGTCGATGGAGCTTCTGATTCTTGCGATAGATCCATTGAATCATTCATTCTTGTATCATTTGTGTAGTGTTGAAGGGCCTTGTCGAGGACAAGATCGTAGGTTCAGGAAATGGATTTAAAGTGCATCAAGTGTGCGATTTAGTCTGAATCTGCTAGCCCTCTTTGGAATGATGAGCGGAATAATGCAAGGATATGGCCTATGATTTCGAGATTTCAGGTTTAACAATCTTTAGGGTTGAAACACTGTACAGAGCAGCGACACACTGTGGTATGGTAAATCAAACGTCCCTGTAGTCTCTCCAGTGATTAGGTTTGTCCCCATTTCCATGAAAATTTGTTTGATATTAGAGACAAAAATAGTAACTGAAGGGGACTACAGGGACCTTCGATTTTCCATACCATAATATATAAGGTATCAGGGGCAATTAGTTTACTTGCATGTATCATTGCAGACCTTAACATTGATACTGAATAGCGCTAAATTTATATTTAATTGTCCTTCTAACCACTGGCTCAATCTACAAAATTAACGCTTACTGGTAACAATATTGAGGGCTGCAAAACTACATGCGAGTTGGAATTTGATCCCCTGATACACAGTACTACTGTAATATATCAGCCCTAAAGATTGTTACTTACTGACGTTTATTTTTGTACGTCATCAACGCAAATACAGTGCCTCAGGGGCATCTTTTACGCAATGATCGATATGGAAAAGTAGGGATATATCCCAGTTTTTTACAGGGAATTTACATACTAGTTACAGGATGCTCCCAACAAACGGACGTGCTAAACGGACAGTCCCAAATGCTCGCTGGACGTCCCTGCGAGTAGATTGCGCTTCCACGCTAACCAAATCTGCATTGATCAGCGATCTCGTCGAATATTTTTTGCGCTACTCCAAATTTGGTCACAATCGTTACAAGTATAGTAGTTACCATGACAACTTAGAGCCCGTGTTTAACAAACATAACATAAAGATACCATTTAGATATATTGGTCCTGGAATTGCCTTAATAACTTTTCCAAATCGTCCAATTCCATATTCCAATTTCATCTTCCTGACCTCCAACTTCGCCTCACTTATTGAACTCCAAATTACAATGGCTGAACTGAACCTTAATGCGCTATCAGCATCAATCAACATATCTCAAGATACTAATGAAAGAGGTATTTTTCCCTTTCTTTCTACTAAAATACATATTGGCTGATTTCTCCAGGGATGGTTACCGGAAGTGCTCTTTTAGAGGCCCATGATGGGCATCAAAGTATACCAAATAATGAGGATACCCGTATGCCAAGCTCCCTAAAATTAATCCATTTATGGCAAAATTTCCACTAATACGCAATTTCTTCAGTCGAGACCCAGAGCGGAAGTATGGAAGAAATAATTGGTGTCCGGATCGACCAAATGGAGGACTGTAAGAGAGCTGTCGAGCACCTAGCTAACGAAAATGGATTTGCGACAGTCCTCCATTTGGTCGATCCGGACACAAATTATTTCTTCCATACTTCCGCTCTGGGTCTCGACTGAAGAAATTGCGTATTAGTGGAAATTTTGCCATAAATGGATTAATTTTAGGGAGCTTGGCATACGGGTATCCTCATTATTTGGTATACTTTGATGCCCATCATGGGCCTCTAAAAGAGCACTTCCGGTAACCATCCCTGGAGAAATCAGCCAATATGTATTTTAGTAGAAAGAAAGGGAAAAATACCTCTTTCATTAGTATCTTGAGATATGTTGATTGATGCTGATAGCGCATTAAGGTTCAGTTCAGCCATTGTAATTTGGAGTTCAATAAGTGAGGCGAAGTTGGAGGTCAGGAAGATGAAATTGGAATATGGAATTGGACGATTTGGAAAAGTTATTAAGGCAATTCCAGGACCAATATATCTAAATGGTATCTTTATGTTATGTTTGTTAAACACGGGCTCTAAGTTGTCATGGTAACTACTATACTTGTAACGATTGTGACCAAATTTGGAGTAGCGCAAAAAATATTCGACGAGATCGCTGATCAATGCAGATTTGGTTAGCGTGGAAGCGCAATCTACTCGCAGGGACGTCCAGCGAGCATTTGGGACTGTCCGTTTAGCACGTCCGTACTGTACGTCCAATCAGCATTTCCCCTTGTAAGACATCCCAGTACTCTCAACGTACACCATGGCCAAATTTATCAGAGCTGCAGGAACCCTGTATGTGATTATCATAGAGAACTTCTCCTTCTGTCTAAAGATCTACAATTTAACCCCTGCAAAATGACATGGGTGTAAATGAATACCATGCGAGGCTGTAATAAAGTTACGATGTACAAAATTAGCGTCAGCTTCTAACAGTCTTAAGGGCTGAAATACGGGTCGGATGGTGTAGTGGTACACTATCCGTATCGTTCTCGCAAGTAGAGTCTGGGTAGCTTGGAAACATGCCTCACTTGAGACAGGAGAAAGCTGGTTCGAATCCAGCAAGACCCTCACACCACTTCTCTCGCGGTGATAATGTATTCGTAGAATGACGAAAGCATCCTCAGATAGCCACAGGTTTTTCTCGCTTTTCCCTGTGGTGGGTATTCACGGAAGAGGGTACATGTCGTAAGGCGTTATTCTCGTAGTGGTATCTGCAAATGAAATCTGAGTACGAGTGTTCCAAACGTCGAACTAAGTCATTCTGGGAAATATACATATCTTCCGTAATTATTCGCGTCATAGCCTCAGACTGCATACGCTAAAATGATTTTAAAAAAAAAGCTGAGACAACATTATCCTATGAGCCAAGACTAGTGCCAAAGTAGCATGGATTCCCCAGAGTTAGGGATGCAGGGGAAAACGGTTAATAACACAAAATGTATTTAAACCTTTTGTCATAGCTATGAGGCTGTATACAGTATGACATAAAAAACAAAAAAACAAAAAAAATGGCTGAGACACTGGGCACTGGTGCAAGGATATATTTTATCCATAGTCCTATGAAAATTTGTACGAGGCTACTAGGGACAAAATACATCCTTGTACCAGTGTTATTTTCAAATTTGCGGGGTATTTGGAAGCTACCTTGAATTAACAATCCACTATTATTAGCCTTGCTAGTAATGATACAGCCCGCGACGTCATCAATTTTAGGACGTAACAGATGAATTCTGTATCCGAAAGTCACAATTACAGAGGGGTATCAAAAATCCAGAAGCGACGCCAGTCTTTAGACTGCGCCATTCAAACATAGCGTGAGATGGGCAGGTCGCCCTATTGCCTGTGAGGGTCTGTGAAATCTCTCACAAAAGAATCCCCGATCTAACTTGAGGAAGGATTCAATTTTCTTACAGAGATAGAGAGTAAGCCAGGTCTAATTCTTCGATAAAAAGTTAATCACACCTACCAACTAGGAGATAATTCAAGATGAAAAATCTTGATTGTCAACGAGCTTTAAATACCACTCAAGAGAATGGAACTGAGAGGCTTTTTACTAGATCTCGAGATGCCCGACTTTTGACTCATGTTAAACTTGCTATGCACCCATTTTTCCACTGAAACATCAAGGAGCATGTCATTCGGAGAACCCTCCAGGAATGCGGATTTAGACGTTGCATCTCTCGGATGAAGCCGTCTCAGGGCCAAGTACGTAGGAGAAGTAGTCTTTTAATCACCCATTCCCATGTTGATTGGACGACAGAGAAATAGAGCAAGGCTCTTTGGACTGATGAAACTTTTACAGCCGGTGGCGAGATCGCACCGACGTGGGGCAATGAAAAAGATCAGCTCTCTGAGCATCAAATTAATTTTATGCTCTAAAAGAATTACAGCCCCGTTAACAACTTGATGAAGTGAATATGTCACTCAGACTAGCTCGTTGAAGCAGACACATTTTTTGGGGTTCATGTCCTCCTGATTTGAATTCATTAGTGTCGGTATAGAACACGAATAATTACATTCAAGAATATCATTTTCTGGTAGACATCACAAGGCTTTTGGCTATAACAAGACTTGATCATGCTATGAGAGAAGATTGAAACTCAATTACTCCAAGAACTTGATCGACTCATTGCTAGCATACCTTCAAGGTGACGTGCAGTAATTGAGGCTGAATGAGAGATCATCAGACAATAGTGATTGATGTAATATTGAAAACTTGTCCTCTTTGTTACAGTAGAACCTGTTAAACCCCATAGTGGGTCCTAGTATAATTATTGAAAAGATTAATTTAAATTTTAACGTCTATATTTGCTATACTTACCCATACACGCAAAATTTCTTGTGAGGGTAAGTGTTTCAAAAGTAAGTAGCAACAATTAGAGGAATCGTCACAATAATTAAGCCAGAGATCCACTGTAGGTTTTGACAGGTTCAACTGTAGTATCTCATTACTTCGCTCTATCTCTTGTGATGTACTCCGGTACTAGATTATACATCATCCCTAGTCCCATTTATTTCTGTACGGGATCAGAAATTATGTATAATCTTGTATCAGGGTAGACATGTAAGTAGTTGCTTTTTACATACATGTGTAGCTCAAAAGTTACAATTGATTTAAGCATTAAATAGTTTTACCTAGGTGAAATCTTGCACCTGGGAATGCGATACAAATAACCTTTCTTAGCGGCTGATCGAAGATGATCATATCCATATTTGATAATGAAATGCGGACCTTCTTACCCAAACTTCCTGTAAAATAACCACACTGACATTCCTTTCTTTTGTGCACCTGTTTGCCGATACTTTTGCTGTGAAATAGTGATGAGACGGTAAGATTCCGAATATGGTTTATCAACCATAGAAGGCGTTTCTAAGCTCAGGCAAGTCTGTGGTATCTAATTAACTAGTAATCGTCGGTGTCATCAATTCTTTCACCCTACTTGGTGAACTGTATGGTCACATGTTTATCTCGGGAATAATTATGATTCGACCTAGGATAGGTACAAAGTTCAAGCTGTACCAACCACTAACATCCTCGCCTCCCTAAATACCAGTATCTTTTTCAATACCTGAATAAAACGACTTGTTTTCTTTGTCAACTCATCCATCCTATACAGTTGAATTGAGATCTTATTCTTGCCAAAGCTATACATCGAGATGTCTCTTAAACACGGTTAGCTTACAGTCCCTCTTCGTCTGCTATAGCTTTAAACTAATACATCTCTCAGCTAACTTCCCTGCTTCTGGGGCCTTTGACGTTATCAATAGCATTCTGTCCAGCTCCGAGACCGAGAGAAAAAATGCCATCAAGACCGGAAACGGTGTATTTTCATTTGAGATTACTAATAGCAGTGGGGAAGTGGAGAACTGGCACATTGACCTGAAGGAGAAAGGAGAGGTTCGGAAAGGCCTTGGAAACAAGCCGACAGGTATATGTTCCTCTATTCCGAGTGTTAACGCGCGAAGTGACTACATATCATTAATCCTAAATCAAATACTAATGTGTCGTGTTCTAGTAACGTTATCTCTAAGCGATGCAGATTTTGGAAAGCTGGTGTCAGGAACTGCCAGCCCACAACGATTATTTATGAGCGGCAAATTGAAAGTTTCGGGAGATGTTTTTAAAGCATCCAAGATGCAGCCTATACTTGAAAAAGCTCAATTAGCGAAAGCCAAACTATAGTGATAATAATTAAATGCTGTTACGAAGCTTGAATGTTACAGAGATAATGCCACTACTGATATCAAATAATTCAACATGTTATTAAGGGATTTCAGTTATTTTTATATAAAGTTGATGTTAGCTTCATGAAAATGTATCCTGAAATGGTCCCGTCGAATGATTGGCTATTTATTAGAGCGGGAAAACCTTGGCTACGGGTCGAGTAGCTAAGTGGTAGATACTCCGGTCTGTTCTCAAAAGTAGAGTCTGGGTAGACGTTTAATATGCTCCATATGGGATAGGAGAAAGCTAGTTCGGATTTAGTAAAAATTTCCACTCATCTTCCCTGGCCATTATATATGTTGTAACGAAGGTAAATCTGATAATCGAAGGTGGCGAGAATGCATTCCAAAGGTAGATATTAACGGTTGAAGGTACGTGAAGAAAAGCCCGGTAGCCGCCTTATTTCCAGTATTGTCTTCAAGTAATGACCGGGTGCGGGTGCCCATCTTCCCATGTTGAGCCATCGCTTGATGTATTATACCAATCATATGAGTGGTATAGGCTAAAGATCGTATAGACAAGAATGACTGAAAAAAGCAAAAAATCCTGGCTATTCCTCTAGGCGGCTTAACATCTATGTTGGTTAAAACAAGCTGGATAGAACCTACATCTCAACACCCACTGGTATCTTAGGCTTGAAATATACAACTAGAATCGATAGCAGCTATTCTCAAGATGCAATCTCGAATCAAAGATATGCCATGGCCTTCATCCTTGCCAGATGAGGATTGGTCACAAATTCAACAAGAGCTCCCCAAGATCGATGATCCCATGCTTCAGCAATACTTAACAGGTCGAGAAGCATTTATTGAAGAGGAGAAGCAACGACGAAATGGTACATCAAATAAATCTAGTTGCTACTATCACTGATCGTACTCAGATCAGAAATTTCGACAGTCTCTATCAGCAGTATCTAGAGAAGCTTGTAGCATTGTTGATCGAATCCGCGATCATGAACAAAAGACAATATGGAATTCTACATTTCCAGACATACTTCCTCAAGAAGTTGGCGCAAATGTTTATCCGGGAATGATGTTTAGTCTAGCAAAGCAGAGAATGGAGCAAACTAAGCTTTGGCGAATTATCAAAAGGTTCCCAAAAGGTGCATTGCTGCATGCCCATATGGATGCAATGATAGATGCGGATTTTCTTTTGGATCTCCTCATGTCAACACCTGGGATGCACATACAATGTGCGACATCTTTAGCTGATCAGATCGAGCGAGAGAGGGCTTTTATCAAGTTTCGGTTTTTAAAGGTGACAGAGAAAGGTTAACTCTTCGGACCAAAAGATGAAATCAAGCTGAAAGTATATCAGGATTGAAATCTTCAATTTGGAGTCCCGACTACACCCCTAATACACCAATCTCGGTAGACCATGCGGCAGACTCTTTTCCCTTTTCAGGCAGACCCGGATTTTTAGCTTTCCTCAAAAGTTGTTGCACTATAACGAAAACCGAGTCCATCGAGCATTATCACGGTGTTGACGCGATATGGAGGAAGTTTGCATCCATCTTTGCTCTTCTGGGCTCCATTATCTTTTATGAACCCATATTTCGCAGGGTCTTAAGGCGAATAATGCAGCAGTTATTTGCGGACGGTGTCAAATGGGTTGACTTGAGACTAGCCTTTACTTTTGACTATTTTAAGGAAGGCCATGAGCAGCCAGAATCCGACTTTAGACGTTTTTTCCATGTTTTTGGAGAAGAAATTGAAAAATTTAAAGCATCTGACGAGGGTCGGGGATTTTGGGGGGCACGAATGATTTGGACCGGTCTACGAATTCTGGATACGAGAAAGATCGTTGAGGATATGGATGCTTGTATAGCAATGAAAATAGCCTTTCCACATCTTATCTCGGGTTATGACTTAGTTGGACAAGAAGATACCGGCCGATCCCTCAAAGATCTCGTCTCGGAACTTTTTTGGTTCAGGAAACAATGTGCGCAAGAAAAGGTAAATATCCCCTTTTTTTTCCATGCCGGAGAATGTCTTGGGGACGGAACCGAAACAGACAATAATCTCTTTGATGCGGTACTCTTGGGCACGCGCCGCATCGGACATGGATTCTCGTTATATAAACATCCCCTTCTCATCGAAGCCGTAAAAAACAAGAATATTCTTGTGGAGTCATGCCCAATCTCAAATGAAGTACTTCGTCTCTGTTCCTCAATCCTCTCTCATCCACTCCCTGCTCTTATTTCTCGTGGAGTCGCATGTTCTCTGAGCAATGATGACCCGGGTATTCTAGGCCAAGATACAGCCGGCCTGACGCACGATTTCTGGCAAGGAATTCAAGGATGGAATAATCTGGGCCTCGCTGGACTTGCTAGCTTAGCGGAAAACAGTGTCAGATGGGCAGCGTTTGAAGACCAAGATGCGGCTACTTGGATACAGGATATTAAAGATGCCTCACATGGTAGTGGTATCCGCGCCCAGAGGCTAAGGGAGTGGCGAGTTGAGTGGGAACAATATTGTCTCTGGATTGTGAGCGAGTTTGGAGACGACCAATCTCAAATGGCCGATCCATAAGGGAAGCAAATGGCTGCTCTAGTTTTGCTTCAAGGCATAACTCGATTACCTAACGGAGATATACCCGCCCCGCTTTTAAGACTACCTGCACTTCAATATTCCAACCTTTCATGAAGTCATAAGATCTCCTGCTAGAAAGTTTCTTTGGGTATTTTTATGCTCAATAGCCTAAGAATCTGCGTTAGCGCCGACCTCTGATTCATCGAACTCAAATTCAATTATTCTCGAAGGACATTAATTGTTTTATATACAAAACTTATAATTGAGGTGGCTGCTCTTATCACGAAATCTGTTGGTTTAGAATTCATTTGAACTTGAGTACGGTATATAGATTGGGGTATATGTATCTTCGTTTTGTCAGACTTCAGGCGTTCGGAAACTTTAACATTCTATCTAAGACCAGTTTTCGAGAAATTAGTAAGAATAAATGGGTTTTGATGAATCTCAGACTAGATAAGAAGTGAAAGCTCTAATCGAAAAGTATTTAAGTGACACCTTGATTGAATTAAGATCAAAATAACATGTCATATTTCTGTAGCTAACCATAACTAACTTCTCTTCCACTATAAAATTAGACTTTGGCCAAATGAGCAGAGGGTAAGATGACCAATTGCTGCAAGCCCTGACGTATTCGCAGCATGCGATTCTCTTACTTACCCCTGATTGATTCATAATTTTTGGCCGTAGCTAAAATCGGGTCATGATACAAACCCCCTCCCTTAGAAATCTTGTTGCAACGGTTTTTAGATGCTGAATTCGTCGAGCGGTGAACGCAAATTGAATTACTAATCAAATTGAGTACGATATCCGCGTTGCTACAGCAGTAGATGTAACCACGTCCAGTAACATTATGTGCAACTTATGATAAACTATCGCGCTCAACGAAGCCGGCGAAATATCTTTAGCTACTTTCAACTCTTAATACACTTGTCGTAACTTATGGACTGAATACATTATATATCAAGACAAGGAATAATAAATGACAAAAACTCACAAAACACATGTACTCTAGGCAATTTACTTATACCGTAGTCTCTCAACTTCAAAGGTTCTATCTAGTAATCATTCAATACTAATTCATCTTCTAACTGTTTCCATCTGCGTTGTTATCAATTGGAGCGTAATCGACGTCAAGCTCTAAAACTGACTATGGCAGAATTACTTCGTCGAAATGGAATCCACTCGGATCATAACTCTCTTCGCTCCTCCAGCCGAATCTTACGTCCCTTTTACAGAATTGTATGAGGTGATCGAAAATTACGCTAGGCCTGCTGGATATGCCATCACCACTACCAATTCAGAAGAGAGAAAGCGATGAAGAATGAAAGTCCTAGCCTGCAAGAAAAAGTTAATGTTTCACAGCGAAGTGGACGAGACATGCAGGAAACGACGCAGATTAACGCAAAATGTCAACTGTTTTCCCGGATTTAGGGCTAGGGAGGAGCCCTAGTATTACAATAGTCTTAGACTCAAGATAGCACGAAGAAACACAACTACACACACATTAGGGCACATGATAGGCAGTTGGTCGTGTAAACTAGTTGTGTCTTGTCTTAACACGAGACTAAACCAAAAAATTTACGATATTGCACAGCTTGTGTTGAGCTCGAATACGATACACCAAGATATTAAGAATGTAGGGCAACTGGCTATACCCGTAGTCATCGGCCTAATACGTAGGGAAATTCATCACTTTAAATTGATACGATGTTACGGAGCAGAATTGTTTTGTGTACTTGAATCAATCTTTGACCAGGAAATAGTGTGAATTGATACTAAATACTCAAACACTCAAACACTTTACTCTGATACTACGGTATTAATCGTGTATAGGCGCTAAAATTCGACTTTTACAGGGTATATAGGCTTTTACTAACTTGAATTAGCATGACGATAAGTAGATCTCCCCACCTAAACTTTAAATTTGTATGGCAAAAATTTCACAACGAAATATTCGTTGGTTTTGCTTTTTTGGTCCATTATAGCCCTCTATTCACTTTTTAATTCATTAATACATTTCATAAATAAATTTTACTTCTATCTAGCTAATAATTTACATATCCGCCTTCAGCTTCGTAAACGGCTCTGATTCTTCGGGGCATCGAATCTATCAGTTTCTCCAAGTCATCCCCATTAAACCCCAGATCCCACGCCTCGTTCACTATTTGACGAAGATGCCCTTGACTCCGCTGCCCCCTTGATCCAACGCTGGATAAAGACGCTCCATGTACGCTTTCATATAACTCCACAAAGTTTCTATCGGATTTAAATCAGGAGAATATGGCGGCCACTCCATTAGAGAAATATTCCTCCTTTCAAACTCACGCATAGTTTGCCTCGACTTGTGAGGAGGGGCGTTGTCCTGCATCACATCTAGTCCTGGTTCCCGAAAGACCGCACTCTCTATGAGAGGCACTATCCTCTCGCAGTAACTGGCCGCAGTGATATGGCCCCACTCCTTCTCCCAAATCAGGCAAGGCCCCTTCTGTCGTCCAAAGAAAGATCCCCAGAACATCCACCCAACTCTCCTCCGCGTCTTGGCTAGGACACAGGTATCTTCGTACTCTTCCCCAATCTTTGACTTAAACTTAGCTCAAGGGAACTCTAAATCTTAGGAGCCTTTAAGGGGCTACTGACCTTTCTTGTGACCCAACGATCACTTTGCCGACCATTCATAGCCCAAGTCTCGTCGGACCAGAGGACTCTCATCCAATGTTCCTTCCGCCAGTGGAGATGTATTCTGGCAAACTCATATCTCTTCAGTTTGTTGACTGAAGAGATAGGAGGTTTTAATCGTGCAATCCTGCGTGCATATCCCCTCTTTGCCAGTTCACGTCGGATCACATTCTCGCTCACACCAAAGTGCCGAAATATAAAATGTGCAAGTTGGAAAAATGACATCCGACGATTTTCCGATGATAAACAGACGAAAAATTCTATTTCATCGACCTGGGAACTACTTAGAATAGGTGGCCTACCACTGGAGTACTGAGGCTCGGTATTTTCAACGCTCATGGTGTATTGTACCTGTCGCCATGTAATCCCAAGGCGTTGAGAGATTTTGACGTAACTGTGTCCCTCACTGGCCAAGGTTCTAACCTGCACATGTTACTCTCTTAAGCTTATCAATTTGTAGATTTCAGACTTACTTGAATACGTTGAGTTTGTGTTAGGCGTTTTGCATAAGTAGGAGATGCTGATGATGGAGAAGGTTGTTGAGGTGAATCCATCTTTGCGGCAATCTAGTACAGTAAATTAAAATCTTCTAAAGTAGTTGACTTAAGGTTCAGATGCACTCACATGAAGTAAAAATTAGATAGATGAATGAAATAAAAGTATGCCGTTGAGCAAAATAATAGTAAATAGCTGACAATGATTTAAACGAAACGACCTCAGGTGTGCGCGAGTGAAGAAAGGTGCAGGCATGAAGGTGGGCGTTGGACTTCATATACAGATGCATATCTCTTATGCCTTAGGCCATAAGATTTTAAAATTTGAAGCTAACAGGGATACTGTGGATCTATCGTGAGGTAACCTGGAATATCACCACTTTATCTCCACTTTATCCCCGCTTTAACCCCTGTACCCTATAAGAAGCGGATCAACGAACAATACCCTATCATGAGAGTAGTGAGGGACGACTGTATAACTAAGTTTACCGTAGTTGCAACTGGCAAAGACGAACTCTTCAGCTTCACGCGATGTAGTCTATAAACGCCCAGGGTTCGCACATATGGGATATCCAAAAAGAGTCGCAGTTGGATCGCAGCCAATGCATGCGCCTCACAATCCTCATTTAATCTTCACCGGAACTTCAGTCAACCCAACCCGAAGAGACCACTTGTTCCAATCCGCCGCCTTTCATCCGCGAAGTATCGGAGAATAAACCCAAGCGTTAGCTTCTTCGACTGAACTATTACGAACTTCGGCGTTGCTTTGACGCGCCTCTATTTACAACCCTTCCATGCTACAAAAACCCAACCGAGGCATAGATTCAGAGGGCACAAAGATGGAGAGGTTACAAAGGCTTTGGAAGGCTAGATTACGGCGGGAATGTACGAGAAAGAGATAGATAGTGTGTAAGGGAAAGACGAGATAGTTCTCGAGGGGTAGACTTTTGATTTTTGCGTTCGAATTTATGAGTTTGGGATTGTTGTAGATGCCAATGTGACTATTATGGGTGATACCCACAATTTGATGCTAGGATCCTAGAGGTCCTAGCTTGACACGTGAATAATATAAATATAATGCTTGGCATTATAGGCAGAGACTGGTATATCTTAACACCAACGTACGGGGCTGGCTAATTGGGTCGGATGGTGTAGTGGTACACTGTCCGGGCTGTTCTCCCAAGTAGAGTCTGGGTAGCTTGGACACATGCCTCACTGGAGACAGGAAAAAGCTGGTTCGAACCCAGCAAGACCCGCACACCACTTCTCTTACGGTGATATTATATTCGTAGGATGACGAAGGCATACTCAGACAACCATAGGTTTTTCTCGCTTTTCCCTGTGGTGGGTATTAATGAATGAGGGTACGTATCGTAAGGCGTTATTCTCATAATGGTCTCTTCAAATGAAATCTTAGTACAGTCCAACCTCATCTATAGCGATAGTGGGTCCCGGTATAAATGTTGAAAAGATTCATTGTAACTTGGACTTTTATATTTGCAGCACTTACCCTACAGGTCATTTTGGGTGCAGGGGTAAGTATTGCAAATGTAAATCGTTTAATTTCGATAAATATTTTCAACACTTATACCGGGACCCACTATCGCTATAGATGAGGTTAGACTGTATAGCGATACCCCGAGTAACGATATCTCCTTTATAGCGATATATTTCCCCCTCACCGTCAGAACCTCTTCAAATTATCGCTTCTTCTACTCTTCAGCTATTACAACAACTCCAACTCCATGAATTGCAATCAGAAGACTGCAATAGATACTGGCTTCAAAGCCTTAATAGTTGTAGGGGGATTGTGTTTAGTAGACAGCAGCGCAGCCTGCAGCAGAGGAGGATTTCTGACTTCTTCTGATTCTAGCACGTGACACTCTTATATAGCGATATCTCATCTATAACGATAAGATTGAGCCTCACCAATGTATCGCTATGGATCAGGTTGGACTGTATGAGTGTTCCAAACTTCAAACTGAGTCATTCTGCAAAACATACATAATCATTCGCAGCATAGCCTCAGGCTGCATACGCTAAAATAATTTTAAAAAATGATAGGCTGGCAGATTTATTACATATCACCAGCTGGTTAATTACAGTTGACAACTTTGGGGGCTGGCCACTTACAGATGACCACAGAGGTCAGGATCACTGAGGTATTAGTCTTTAAGTATATATAATAGTTGTCCTACCTTTGTAGATGGACATAGAAAAATATAACTTTTTTTTTGGTATTGCTTGCGTGCGGTGACCGTTTGCTCTAACCATTCACACTAGGCTCTAATGTAAGCTAAGCATCGATGCCATGGCGAGATAGCGAAGTTTTTAGAATTACATCACTTGTTTAATGATTTTAAGGCCATGAACCAAGTGAACCCTGTTTTACCAACAGTTATAATCAACTGAATCAAGGATTTTATTTATTTATTTTTAGTGTCTAGCGGGCGCTAGTTACAACTAAAGCCTCATCCCTGGGGGGACATGGTGATTGCTATAAGTAGTACAAAAGAAAAGGTGCTGTGGCAGAGAGGCTATCAAAATACATGTAGAAACTGTGAGCGCTATGCAGCGGATTCCTCACATGACTGGCTCATTCGGAACGGATTGGGCAGATTTCTGACAGAAAATTAACCTTCTCCAATTTGGTGGCGAAAAACTTAGCTCCACGGGAGGTGCTGAGAAGAAAATCGAGTGAGCCCAGACTTCGTCGGTGACCAGCCGAAGCCAGTCTCTCTCGCACAAGGGGACAAAAAACTAAGTGGGTGATTGACTTGTCAGCGCCGCAGGAACAAGTCAGAAGTGTCAGGAATAGGCCATGATTCATTGCGGCACTGATATTAGGTAATATCAGGTGATATCATGTGTCAGGATTAGCGCATACTTAATGCTGTCACGTGAATAATAATCAATTCACGTGTTGTCGCTAATGGAGGTCTAGCCTTCTAGAATCTTCTGTACTTCCGTCTGAACACTAGGGATTTTGGGTTAGGGTTCTATAGGTTTCCATACTATTCTCTCTCTTGTAATGGTTGATGGGCTTCTACAGCATTCTTTAATATTCTATGTAATTCTAAGATGGCCTGGTTGTCGGCCAGATGGCCCTTGTAGAGATGGAGTTAGGCTTGTGTATAAATAGTGGCTTTCCCTCTGTCTCTAGAGGCTCTTCAGACCTGAGTCTTGTTATCTACCGTTGTTCAATATAATCTTGTCTTGATTCACAGTCATTGTCATTGTCTAGATTCATAGCTATTGTTATTGTCTTGTCCACCGAGTTCATAGTCCTCGCCCGTGGTCCACAGCCACAGTCTACGCCAACAGTCCATAGCTTACAGTTCACGTCCAAGGGTTCTTTGATCACACCTAGCCACGCCTCTTACAAGAAGAGCATCATAATGATGAAACCTTTCGTGATAAGTACGAAAGTCACCGTGTCCAGTGCGGCATTGGATTAAATATCCGAGATAACGGCGAGGGAGTTGTAGTTCCTCAGGAGGCTTCTTGGGAAATGGCATCCCCAACTCGCAATGGGTAGAGGGAGCATGAGATTGCCATCATGCTGTGATCAAGTCCCATATTTGCCTTTGTATCTTTGATTGAATTCCGGCAAAGGATGCCGCAGGAGGAGCTGGTTGGCGAGCCGCCTCTTCGGCCAACTTGTTGGCAAACTCATTACTTGGTATGCCCATGTGACCGGTGTCACAGGCTTGAGGCCTGACTTTCATTAAGCTGAGGCCTATTTATTAATAATTACTTATCAGCTATCCTTGCTTATAAATTTAATCACGAGACGCCAGGGTCACTAATTATAACACGTATAATGTTGATCATGATTTCCTTTTGTTTAATTGGTTAAATGCTACTCCTTAAAAGTCTAAATATTTTATGCATATATGTACTATATTTAGCTCCTTTTCTAAGTGTCGGTTAAGCGGCTTTCGCGTAAGCTCGGTATCGGGCTCACCGAGCAGTTAGGAAAGGGGGTCGGAATAACCAAAGTTCGAGCAAGCATCAGGAATACCGAGGTTAGAGGCTTGACGTCACTGACTCTTGAGATGTAGTCGGCTTCACCAAAGTACTGATAGCAGAGTTGTTCTAGAACGAAGAAAAGGAGAAGGAAAAAGGATTGGCAAAGTTTAATGTCTACATAAAAGGCTAGATAGATCCAGAAAGAAAGGACCGGACTTCTGAAATAAAAAACATTGACTGAAATCTTTCCGATTGACAGTTATCAGCACCATTTGCAGCAAAAGCACCAGCAAAAGCACCAGCACATCAGCTCACCCAATCCCTATTCCAACTCCTATTCTAATCCCCAACTCAATCTCATTTTTAGACTAAACATCACCCTCATCTTGATTTAACTCTTCATCACATTTATATATTTCAACACGTATTATGCATCAAATTCATCAAAACTCCGAGGAAATCTCCTCCAAAAAGATATATTTGGTTGATCATTCAACCTGGCTGCCATGGATAAACATTATCAAGGCAAAAGCGTTGAGAGGATGCATCGAAGACGTTTGGCAATATATTGACTCGAATAAACCATCTCAGCCAGAACTTCCAGCAATACCTGATGAGCCGCAACCAGAAGATGTGAAACCTGGCGCTAATAAAATTATGGATCTTGACTCGAATCAGTTTGCAAGGCTTCAATATCTAGAGAAACGCCACTCCATTAAAGTCAATCAAAACAATCAAAACCTGAAATCCATTCGAGAAATAGACAGCTATATTATGGGAAGTATTCAGTTTGACAATGAGCTTTGGACCCGTAATGCCACCTCAACTTGGGCTCTGCTTAGAGCACTTCAAAAAAGACTTGCCCCAACTGATCACTCTACTAAACTGGAAGTTATCAGATCTTACAACGCTATCAAAGCATACGATAAAAATCAGACTGTGGAGAGATATTTATACGAATGGGAAAGGATTTATGGCATTGCCACGTCAATCAACCTTCCAGATGTGATGGAAGAGCGACCGCTATATGATTTCGCCCTTGCTGTAGAAAGTATCGATCAGTCCTACGCAACCAATCTCGAATTAAGAATAGATGAAAACGTTAAGCAGCGGACCATGAATAATTCAGTGAGACTTATCCAACTTGAGGATATCATTGAAAAATTCAGAAATTATTACAATAGGCATAAGCTATCCCGCCATAATCTAATCCCTGCATCATTTACAACTTCTCATAATGAGCCAAAATCGGATTCAAGGACATGCGTTTGTGGAAACTATCACTTGTTTAAGGACTGCTATTACTTGAACCCTGATCTAAGGCCTTCAGGTTGGTACGGAAAAGAGTTAATATATCATAAAATCAATCAGGCGCTCGCAGATCCTCGCAGAGAAAAAATTAAAATTTTAATATCCAAAAGATTCAAATATGACGGTGAATTTAAAGGAACTGGCAGCACAGACTTAGGTCCTAAGCAAAAAAATGAGATATCAGCAAACGCTATTACTGAAATCCATGAGACAGAAGAACTTCAGAATATTTATAGAAATGATCATTTAAATTTTGCAACACTTGCTGCGACAGATTCTAAAAATCCCCTCAAGGACGCTTGGATTTTAGATGGAGGATCGGACATTCATGTTTGTAACGACGCCAATAAGTGGAAATTCGAATTATCAAAACCAGCGAGAAAGGGGGAGATGATAAGAGCCGGAAATTCTACAATTCCAATCGAAGCCTATGGAACAGTTCGAGTCGGAGTTGACACGCCCACCGGAAAAAAACACATCACGCTAAAGCATGTAGGTTTAGCTCATGGGTTTCTGACCAATATTGTTTCAATGCAGTTGTTGAACGAAGCTGGATTTCATTGGAATAGTAGAACCCCGACTAAACTAGAATGTGAAGATCAGTCCATTGCTTGTACGTTGTATCAAAACGGGGGACATATACTTTTCAACAACCCGCGAAACGCAAATTGTCACGATGTAGCCCTCATGGCCAAAGTGAATTATGATCCGGTCCTCCGTACGATAACTGAGGCCAATCTACATAAAATATTATCGCATGCGAATTCAGAAGTTTTGTCGCATATCAACGGACCAGATTATAAAATTAACATAGATAAATCTGACCCAACGCCAGAAAGCAAAAAATGTGTATCATGTTCTCTAGCCAAGTCAAAAAGACTAATTTCAAGAAGACCAGGCTCAGAAATTCCACACACTGGAACTCCTTTTCATACACTTTGTTGGGACGCAATAATAATGGAAGAAGCCTACAACGGTGATAGATATATTAGTCATTTTTACTGTCCTGATAGTCACTTTAATTTTGTTTTTACTTGCAGGATGAAAACAGAATTCAAACTCACAATACGAACTGTCCTTCAAATCATCAAGACGCAATGGAAATACGAAGTACATTCATTCCGCTTAGACGGCGAAACCTCTCTCATTCAAGAATGCAAGAATCTCGTCACCGAGCACGGAATTATTTGTCAAATTTCAGCTGCCGATACCCCGGAACAGAATGGTGCTGCTGAGCGCTCTGGAGGAGTGATAGTAGTCAAGGCTCGAGCGATAAGTTTAGAGGCCTCATTGCCAACAAGCCTCTGGCCGGAAACTGTGAAGTATGCAGGTTTCATTGCAAATCGGACCCCAATTCGACAACTTCAGTGGAAAACACCATTCGAAATGATACACAAGGTTAAACCGAGTTACGCACACTTGCATATCTTTGGTTGTCGAGCTTATGCCCTGGATAAACATATACCAAAGTCAAAGAAGTTAAGCCCAAGAGCGCACATTGGGCATCTTGTAGGATATGACTCGACTAACATATTTAAGATTTGGATTCCAAGCAAGAGCAAGACGATAAGGACTAGAGACGTCACGTTCGATGACACGAAATTCTATGATCCCAGGGAGCTTGATCTAGGGTCAGTTGTGTGGGAGTTCGCCGAAAACTTAATCAATGCAATTGAAATGCCAGAATGGAAAGACGTGAGCCTGGAAGTAGAATCAGAAAATAACAATATCATCGTGGATGTACCACTCAACCCCGGAGGAAGCGATAAATCAAAATCGATGAAAATAAAGTTAGACAATATTCCAGAGTTACTCCCAGTAACACGCCCCGACGATTATATGAAAACAGCTGAAAGCCCGAAAAACATCAACAGTGATATAAGCGAGAACAACATTATTCAAGGGAAAAGAAAGCGCAAGCAAGCAAATTTTACTGCGTTTCACAACGCGTTTGCAGCAGGAAAGAAAGTTGTTGAGTCAAATAAAATCCATCGAAATAACTTACCTCGGCCTCCAAAAAGTCATCAAGAAGTACTTAGATATGAATACTCAGCTGGATTCAAGGCAGCGGAAATAAAAGAATTCCATACACTGTTTGAGAAAGAGCTGTGTAAAAAAGTCAGCCAAGAGGAAATAGGGATTATGGAAGCACGCGGAAGTTTAGAACTAGGCAAAAAGCCTTTGCCGTTAATGTGGGTATATACCTACAAATTTGACGCTGATGGCTATTTGCTATCGTTCAAAGCAAGACTTGTTGCCAGAGGAGACTTACAAAAGACGAATGAGGAAACTTATGCAACAACCTTGGCTGCGCAAGTATTCAGAGCATCAATGACAATTTCCGCTGTTTACGAGTACAAGATACGCCAGTACGATGTCGTTGCAGCATACACTAACGCTACACTCCCAAAACCATTAGTTGCTTACCTACCTGACGGTTTTCGAGCAAGTGGATTTTTCCTTTTGATAAAAAAGGCATTATACTGTTTACCCGAGTCAGCGTTACTTTGGCAAAGCCATCTTCAGTCGACACTTATGAGTATAGGCCTTGCCCCAGTGCCTGGTGTCAACTGTCTGTTTGTTGGTAAAAATCTCATCACATTATTCTATGTGGATTATATTATCGTCATCTATCACGAACGTGATATTGCAGATGTGAATTATTTCGAAGAACAGTTGATGAGAAAATATCAAACTAAGCCTCTAGGACAAATTAATCACTTCCTGGGTATAAGAGTGGTTAGAAATGAATCAACACGAAAGATATGGCTTGTTCAGGATGCTTACCTGGAAAATTTAGCAAAAGAATTCAACATAGACGAAAAAGGAGTGAAACCCCCGACAACGCCTCTACCAATATCTCCGTTATACCCTAACTCAGGACAAGCTACAGCCAGAGAAATACACAGTTTTCAACAGCGTGTTGGAAAGTTAAATTACGCAGCTGTTGTAACTAGGCCGGACATCGCCCATGTAGTATCAAAACTCTCAGAATTCCTGCAAAATCCATCGAGAGAACACATAGAAGCTGCAGACCATGTGATTAGATATTTATGTGGAACTAAGTATAGGGGCATCGAATACGGCGGGAACGTAACTGACACTTCATGTCGAACCTTTGTCGCATCGAGCGATGCATCATTCGCAGATGATCCAGAAACTAGATACAGCTCCAACGGATTCTGCCTTCAATTATTTAATGGAATGATACATTGGAAGGCGACGAAGCAAAAATCCGTTACGACATCGAGCACAGAAGCTGAGCTGCTGGCGCTTACAGTCACAGCGAAAGAGTACATTTGGTGGATACGTCTCTTTCAGAATCTGCATTTGGACATTCAATCACCAGTAATCTTCTGCGATAATCAACAAACGCTTAGATTGCTGAAAAAAGAAACTCCGAAGCTAGCAACTCGCTTAAAGCATGTCGACATCCATCAATGCTGGCTCAGACAAGAGGTACAGGAAGGTAGAATAAACGTCGAATGGATCGAATCCAACAAAATGATTGCTGATGGTTTTACGAAAATACTCCCAGCTCAGAAACACCAAATCTTTGTCAAACAAATGAATTTGGTTGATGTGGAAATTACTAAATATAATAAACACTGTGCGATAACGGACTCAGATTCGGGTGGCGAATAATTTCACACTTTTTTGGATAACATTATCTGAGTACAGTTCAGTTTTGTGTCTTTATCATCAAAACTGGGGGGGGTGTGTTGATCATGATTTCCTTTTGTTTAATTGGTTAAATGCTACTCCTTAAAAGTCTAAATATTTTATGCATATATGTACTATATTTAGCTCCTTTTCTAAGTGTCGGTTAAGCGGCTTTCGCGTAAGCTCGGTATCGGGCTCACTGAGCAGTTAGGAAAGGGGGTCGGAATAACCAAAGTTCGAGCAAGCATCAGGAATACCGAGGTTAGAGGCTTGACGTCACTGACTCTTGAGATGTAGTCGGCTTCACCAAAGTACTGATAGCAGAGTTGTTCTAGAACGAAGAAAAGGAGAAGGAAAAAGGATTGGCAAAGTTTAATGTCTACATAAAAGACTAGATAGATCCAGAAAGAAAGGACCGCACTTCTGAAATAAAAAACATTGACTGAAATCTTTCCGATTGACATATAATGTGGGTCGGGCTGCTTGACTCATCTAAATGCGCACACAATAAATAGCAAGCTTAGACCATGACCTTAACGAACTTAATTAAGGGTCAAACGTGAAGCATCTGTGGGACCGTCAATTGACGTTTATGGATGATACTTATATGCAGCGAGATTATTCTCTAACTGATAACTGATCGAGTATAACGGCGCGGGTAAATGTGCATGAAGTTCAATTTCCTGGAGGCTTGTCAAGAAGAAAAAGGCTCTCTGGACAAGAGTCAGGAGAATAATAGTGGAGAAGGATATATTGGGAATTTGCCTTAGAAATAGCTCTTCACTTCAAGATCTTCTTTTGTATCTAGCTCTAGATATTCTGCGAATAGCACTTATCTTTCGACCCTTACAACTGGGAGACCGCATTACTTGGACCTTGCCAGGAGATGCGATAGGCAGAATTCTCCTCGTAGGCCAGCGAGAGGCGAGATCCCGAAATTCCAATATTTCCATTTGTGAGGACCTGGAGGGTGATGAATCGAGAAGACGGTGTGCAGCCTCTTGGTAGTTAAGGATTACGTGAATGTTTGTTGTAAGGTGGGTAGAAGGAGCTGCTATAGCAGCCCTAAGCCCTTCGAGGGCACCGATAATTTCGGAGTCGTAGACCTCAAAGTCGGGCCCCAGGGGCACTTTCACTTCAGCTACAGTGATATCTCTATGGAGAACGACGGCACCTGCCCCAGCAGAGTTATCTTTCTGCTTTGAGCCATCCGAGTAGACAAGAATGTCCCATGATGGCAGCTTTCTGATGCGCTCAGAGAATTCTTGGGTGGAATAGTCGGTTCGAGACTGGTTAGGAGGGGATTTGTAGGAAGGAGGTAAAAGCTGGGGTCGAGAGAGAGGGGAAATGAGCTTTAACTTCTCGGAAAGGCGGGTGTGAGCCAGGGGGCCGAAAAATCTTTTAGCAAAAGGATGAAAACAGTCCACGGCAGCTAGTCTAACGGCAGAGCGGAGGCGGATCTCCTCAAGTAGAATGTGAGCGGGCTTGAGCCACACCTCCCTCGGAAGTGCCAAAGTGGGCGTGGTCTTGTAAACCGGTAGAATTGCTCGAGCCAGGGTGACAAGAGCTCGAGAGATCATGTCTACCAGGTGCTGAGATTGGGTTGAAGTTGGACATCCTCGGCGGAGGTAGGTGTGACTGCGCCACCAGACCTCAGCGCCGTACAACAATACAGGTAGCGCCGCAGCTAAGCCTGCAGTGCGCAGAAAGGTTGTTGGTACACCACGGTAATTATTTCCAAGCTGTCGTATATGGGCGCTGATCTGTTGCGTTTGTCACGGTTCACTACTGAACGCTTAAGCTGTAGAGTAATGAAAGATAATTTATAATTAACTACAGAGAAGAAAAGCCCATTGAGGGATGATGGTTGCTATTATACAGCTTAGCTTACTCTCTGTTACTTGCTAGGCTTCAATAAAATTCATCCTGAAACTCCCCTGATCAGACGTGGGATGGTTTCAGTGCACTGAGCTTTGTCTCTAGGATGAAATCAAAGATTGCCACCACCAGTTCTGCGCACTTTGAGTCTCACGAATTTTTGGTTTCGCCTCCACTCCAGCGCCTGCGCTTACCTGCGTAGGCTACAGGGATTACCAGCTTCCCAGCTGTCACAGCGTTTTAGCACTTCATTCTTGCACATGTTGTTTGAATGAGAGCTTGCTGTCGAGGAAGACGCCTAACCACCTCAGAGTAGAATTGGTGGTTCTTAAGACGCTGTTGATGGTTATCGGAGGAGAAGGTTGACCGGATCTGTGAAAATGCAGGATCTCGGGCTTGTTTTCTGCCAGAGAGAGTCCATTCTGATCGCACCATTGGGTGATGCTTCCAATCCTGTCAGCAGTCAGACGAGAAGTATCGTTCAGAGTTTTTGCGACCGAAAGGATTGCTACGTCGTCTACGTATCCGAATGTAGGAAATCGAGTTTGAATAAAGGCTCGAGAAAGAGGAGAAAAAGTATTGGGGAAGCAGGAGATCCTTGAGGCAAGCCATGCGGAATATCCAGGAAGTCAACAACAAAATCATCAACTCTGAGGCGAGCCGTCCTGCAAGAAGCGAAGGAAGCAGCCTAATTCACGTATGGTAAAGGCCATCACTGTTCGCGGTAGAAGAACGCGGAGACGGCCAGGTTGAACACTATCGAAAGCGCTTTAGATATTGAGGGTGGCGAGAGTGCAAACTTGCTTTGTCTCCCACGATTTTTCGACGTCGTGAACCAAACATTCTACAAAATCTATGGCAGACCTTGCAGGCAGAGCTCCAAATTGCATCGGGGAGATAATGCGATCGGACAAGGCCCAGAAGGTAAAGCGTCTTGCAAAGAGGCATTCCAGCCCCTTCCCGAGAGCTGGGACAAGCGAAATCGGTCGCCAATTGGCGGGATTAGTGAGATCGTCCTTGTGTGATTTAGAATAACAACAACTTCAGCGCGGCGGAAGATGCTAGGATAGTGACCATATTCCAGGCAAAGCCTGTAAAGGTGAACAATCCACGAGCGCCAAGTATCCACTCCCCATACCAGGCGGAGAGCTGAGACAGAGAGGTGGTTATGTCCCGGAGTAATTGACGAAACTTCCAGAAGACAGTGGCGTACTTCATCTTCGCCTACAGAGAGAGGTGCAGGGATCGCACGCAGTGGGCAGGTAGGGGTATTCCTGGGTATATCCGGGTGGCCAATCGCGCGTGCTAGCTTAGTTCTGGAGTATATGTCTGCCCACTCGGTCGGGGTGCTATATGTGACACCTTGGAAATGAATTGGGGGGGACCAAAGCGACTAGATAACTTCCGCCATCCAACAACTTTATGGGCCTCTAGGATCAAAGACATATTATCCAACATAGAGCACTTGTGTTCGCGTTTAGCTCGTCTTGCCGATTTCCGAAATTTGTTGTGTGCCTCGTTGATGAGATCTTGATCCCCACTACGGCGAGCTTCGAGGTACTGGCGTCGTTGGTCTGAGCAATCACGATTCCAATCATCTTTGCATGGAGCGCAAGTAGGCCTCGGCGGGTTAGCTGCAAGCAGAATCGCCGAGAGAGCGGCGATGCCGGATGTAGTCACCGCGTCCAGGCACTGAGGGGTTAGGTCCTCAAAGGAAAAGCTAGGAGGTGCGGTCGCGGAGAGGGCTAGACAAAATACCTCAGCATTCTCTTTGTTGAATTTGGGCAGTTTCAGCGTTGGGTGACGCCAAGATGCCGAGAGTTGGACGAGGCCAGATATCGTTTCGTGGTCGGAAGTTGAATGTGACTCTGGATCCACACGGGCTGAAAGTCCTTCCATGTTCGTGAGTACTAGGTCAAGGACATGGCCAGCCCGATGCGTGGGAGCTCCATAGGGCAAAGCCGACCTCAGAAAATAGTTGTCAATCCATTCAACAAAGCTGCTGACGCCAGAGGAGCGGGAAACGTTGGGCTCCCATAGTTCGTGGTGAAGGTTAAAATCCCCCACGATTATGGTATTTGGTTTAACCGGCCAACTGAAGAGTGCACCAAGGCTCTCAGGCATTTGAGCTTGAGGTTGTCGGTATACATTTATGATCTCTAGAGAAGGAGAGCACTGGAGGCGGAGAACAATGATATCAGGTGAGGAACCACAGTCTAGCTGGATAGGTCGGAGGTTAGATTTCTTTCGAACATAGGTGAGAACACGCGGGCGCGAGTTGGTCCAGTCCCGATTCGGGGGAATGAAGGTAACGTAGGATAGATGGGACTTGGTTACATTCTTTAGGTAAATTGTTTTTGTCCAGGGCTCTTGGACAAAGATCACATCATACCTACCCTGAAATGCAGCTTGTAGAAGAATGAGGTGAGAAGATCCACCACGTCCAACGTTTGCTTGGAGAAAACGGAGGCGAGGCGGGGGGGGGTGGCTCCTAAAATAGCCTCTATTGCCCATGGGAAGTGCTGTGGGAGATATTTTTGGAGACTTGCTCGTCTTGGTCTACTTCCATAGACCCGTCCAAAGCAGAAATAAGAGCTGAGAATCTGTTCTGGCTAGCAGAAGGCGTGCGTTGAGTAGGGACGGGGAGATTCCGTCGAGAGAGTCAGTGCGCTGGAGCTTCCGGGAGAGGTGGAAGTTGCGGAGTTGGCAGCAGCGGCAGCCCCTGCGCGACGCTGTTTCCGGAGATTATTATGGTTACGTGCACGGAGTTCTGTAACCGCTTTTTCTGGGGGATGGATGAGTTTGCCCTTGAAAGGGCGAGGGCGGAGAGGGCAGTTAGGGTCGTCTGCAGAATGTGGCCCCAGGCAGTTGATGCATCGACAAAGTTGGCGGCAATCTCTGTAGTGGCGAAGGGGACCGCAACGAGCGCATAACGCCTGAGTACGGCAGCGGAAGGAATGGCGAAACCCAAAGCAAGCATCACACTGGACTACCTTTGGATTAGGGATATACCATCGGGAAGGGGCGCTGTCAAAAATTCGAAAAGTCGACACCTCTTTGGGGAAAAAAATAACAGCCGTATGCAGAGGATCGTGGCGATCCTCATGTAGAGACCATTGAGCGCTGGATGGAGTGACGCCTGTCTGCGCTTGGGCAATGCTCTTGACATCATCAAGCGTAGTGGTAACTAAATTGGAGACCGGATTCCAGATTGTGCGTGAGATACGTTTAACAACGTATCCAATGCGGTCCTCGATTTGAATTAGAGAACCCGAAAGAGACGCCTTTATGGTTTCAGCATTGTCCATCGCAATTTTTAGCAATGCGTCAGATGAGAAAGCGACAGTAAAACCATTTGAGCAGCGAGAAACAGAGGCAATTCCATCCTTAAGACCGGGAACAATGTGAATGTAAGCAGACTTAACTGCAGTTGCGTCTGCTTTGAGGAGTGGAGCTTCCTCAGAGAGGTGGAAGATAGCTTTAGGGCCCTTGATGAAAGCAGCTGGTTTTGGAACAGGCGTGCAGGAGGGCGGGACGTTGTTTTGGGTCAGGACGAAGCCGGCGTCGGAGGGACGGTGGCGGGAGAGCCTGCGGCGGTCGCTGCCCAACTCTGTGGTTGCTTAGCTGCAGGTAGATGGACGTGCTGGTATGTTTAGGCTAGGCTTGGGTAAGGAGCCTGATGGCTTGGGTTGTTTTGGGCTGTTGTGTCGCATAGGGTGCCCGGAAGCAACCGCAAAGAGAAACGCGTCCATTAGCTCGCGCACAAAGGATTGAATGAGAGGGTCAGCTTCCTCAACGGCTGACCAAAACTTGATATGAAAGGATTGGACCCAAGTACTCGACCCTTCGTAATGCGCTTGACAAGCTCGAGCTCTTCAGCGACGCGCTGGGCCAGAGGAGGTGGTTGTTGTGATTTGGCCATCACGAGAGCGATGACCAAATTAAGGTGCACTTAATAGGTATCGAAAGAGAGGAATCGAATTAGAAGGATCGGCTAGAGAGGAGTTGGGAGACGTGATGGTATGTAAAAATCATGTGTGCGATGTGAACTGAATTAATGATTGCAGAAAATGTAATTGTCGGCCAATGGCTCCAAGAGTCTCGCTTCTTCTCAGAGATATGCCCGTAGAGAATAGGCATCTGAGGCAGCCACTGAGTGCGGTCTACCGTACTCACGCACCCCAAACCAACCCTGATCCGTGTATCCTAACCTCTTTTCACTAATGGCAGCTATGGAAATGCGCCCTAGTCATGTAAATTATATTGCTTTACTTTGTAGCCCGAGGTTTACCCCTCGGCGTCCTGTATTCCAGTAGGGAACCGTAGAGGCCGTGACAAAACGTTTCCCCGCTGACGTTAAATAAATAAATAAATAAATAAATAATAATAATAATAATAATAATAATAATAATAATAATAATAATAATAATAATAATAATAATAATAATAATAATAATAATAATAATAATAATAATAATAATAATAATAATAATAATAATAATAATAATAATAATAATAATAATAATAATAATAATAATAATAATAATAATAATAATAATAATAATAATAATAATAATAATAATAATAATAATAATAATAATAATAATAATAATAATAATAATAATAATAATAATAATAATAATAATAATAATAATAATAATAATAATAATAATAATAATAATAATAATAATAATAATAATAATAATAATAATAATAATAATAATAATAATAATAATAATAATAATAATAATAATAATAATAATAATAATAATAATAATAATAATAATAATAATAATAATAATAATAATAATAATAATAATAATAATAATAATAATAATAATAATAATAATAATAATAATAATAATAATAATAATAATAATAATAATAATAATAATAATAATAATAATAATAATAATAATAATAATAATAATAATAATAATAATAATAATAATAATAATAATAATAATAATAATAATAATAATAATAATAATAATAATAATAATAATAATAATAATAATAATAATAATAATAATAATAATAATAATAATAATAATAATAATAATAATAATAATAATAATAATAATAATAATAATAATAATAATAATAATAATAATAATAATAATAATAATAATAATAATAATAATAATAGTCGCCCAGTCTAGGCTCACGTGATGTTTCTATATCGCCATATGCTCTATAACACGATACTAAAAATCTTATCAGATTGTACAGCGTTACAGAGTATTCACTGTACGATCACAGATGATGATCAATCCAACGCATACCTAATGGAGGCCAAAAAATGCTCAATCATATTCAATTTCAATTATTGAATGGAAAAATGACTATTCCCACATCTATCAAGCAGCTCCATGATCACATGAGTCACAAATGAAGCAGATAAAAGTCAGGTTAGTTGACGATGCGAGGTAGATCTCTTGGAGAAAATATGTTAACGTAATTTTTGCGGAACAGGGAGTCGCATCACCAACAATATGGTTGAGTGCCCTATTTGTGGCAAGCCCGTCAAGTCTAAGAATATTAATCCGCATATTGACTCTGGATGCGAGTCTTTCATTGGACCAGATACGACTCCTCAAACCCAGCCAAACGGCGCATCGTCTAAAAATTCCAGCGTATCAGCTTTTTTTCAAACACCAGTTGCAAAACGAGCTGCATCATTCTCGGCAACTAAAGCGGACTCGAGCCCATCTTCAAGCCTCCCGTCTAAGCTACAGATTCGTGACACCCCGTCTCTGTTTTCGAGGAAGAGGTCTTTCGAGGCCATGAACAAGGAATTTGGCATCCAGAAGGTAAATGAAAAGACATTGAGCTCACAAGAATTACCACCCATCAAAAAGACGCGTCTTAGCAATCTACAAAAGGTAGCTCCCCTTGCCGAACGGATGCGCCCAAGTTCACTCGACGATGTCTATGGCCAGGAAATTGTAGGACCTCAAGGAATCTTAAGAGGGTTGATTGAAAAGGGTCAAGTGCCATCGATGATTATCTGGGGTGGACCTGGAACAGGTAAAACGACAATTGCTCGTTGTATAGCTTCTCATAGTGATTGCAGGATTGTGGAAATAAATAGTACTAGTTCAGGTGTTGCGGAGTGTAAGAAAATTTTCAGTGAAGCTAAAGGGGAACTGAATATGAACGGACGCAAGACAATTATCTTTTGCGATGAGATCCATCGATTTTCTAAGAACCAACAGGATGTTTTTCTTGGACCTGTGGAATCAGGTCTAATTACCTTAATCGGTGCCACGACTGAAAATCCCTCTTTCAAGGTTCAAAGTGCATTGTTGTCTCGCTGCCGAACATTCACGCTCTCAAAGCTCACTGAGGACGATATCGTGCGTATCTTAGAGCGAGCATTATCGACTGAGAAAGAGCCACCTGAACTAGTCGATCTGGAGCTCCTAAAGTATCTTTCGGCTTTTTCTGATGGAGATGCGCGGACAGCGTTAAACCTACTTGAGCTCGCAATCAATCTATCGCATAGACCCTCAATTACAAAAGAAGACATAAAGGCCTCTCTGACTAAAACTCTAGTCTATGATAGGGCTGGAGATCAGCATTATGATACCATTTCCGCTTTCCATAAATCAGTCAGAGGCAGTGATGCCGATGCTGCTCTATATTATCTAGCGCGAATGTTACAGTCTGGAGAAAATCCGCTTTACATTGCGAGAAGAATGGTTATTATTGCTAGCGAAGACATTGGATTAGCCGATAATAGCATGTTGAGCCTGGCAACAAGTGCTTATGTTGCAGCAGAAAAGATTGGAATGCCTGAATGTCGAATTCCGCTCGCACATGCAGCTGTAGCATTATGCCTTGCTCCAAAAAGTACAAGGTCCTACCGGGGACTAAATAATGCTTTTGCTGCTCTCGGAGAACCAGGCGTTGCCGCGCTCCCGATTCCGATTCATCTGAGAAATGCTCCAACCAAGTTGATGAAAGAGCTGGGCTACGGAGATCAGTACAAATATAATCCTAACTATGTAGATGGGAAAGTGCGGCAAACCTATTTACCTGGTCAGCTCATAGGAAGAAAGTTTCTGGAAGAAAAAGACCTGGGAACTGAAATAGACCCAGATTTATGATTTTGAATTTAGATACCCACTAGCGAGTTCGCGAATCTTGTGTGATGATGTAGATATTCAGCAATCAGCGCTCTACTAAGCAAGATTTGTGTCTTGCTTCGAACTCTTAACATTTAAAGATCCATACAAACTGTGCCAGCGCGATAATTCATGGCTACTAACTATCTGAGCGAAATGAATAGTCCTTGGATAAAGATTTGCTCCTATGTCGTTGGTTTCCACCAGTGTTTCACAGTAACATTTACTAGAGACCGACATATAGAGCGGCGATTCTAAAGCTCTAACCACAAAATTTAACGGACCCTAACTCAGTTTGTTTGACTACATCATCAAGCTATAAAATTTAACAGGTTTCATTTATTTGGCGGAACCCTAGGCACTTTGTTCGATATTAGCTTATATATTCATTGAATCGTAGCATTACATCGTCAAATGAAGACTTTGAAAACTTGAAAGTCAAATATCTTTCGGCTCGTCAACTTTTTATCGAATTCATCAATACAGACCAGATAGGTACACAAGGTGGCTAACTCATGAGTTGAAAATTATCTATTTTCAGTCTTGGGCTGTGTTCATAGTGAGACGAACATCCTACCATCGATCATGACAAAATCATAAACTTAACTTCCAATCTCGAACCAGACGGATGAGCGAGTTATGGTCATCTTGACTCTAACTATATTTAAGCTGAACTATGGATGCTGACTTACTCGACAAGATTGTAGACTACGGATCTTCCGTAGCCTCACCTACTGAAGATACTCCATCCAGCCTTGGATTAGCAACATATGAGCCATCATGTATACACTCGTATCTTTACTCTATTTGACTCTCGAAAATAATTGACCAACTGCAAGTGTTTCCTTGCCGGTCGGATGTATTCTTTTGTTCTGAAGGTTGAGTGAGCCATCGCAATAGACCTTGACTATTTTCATGACTCACGTCTAGTGGCTTCTGATCGTATCTTTCCCTTTACGACCACAGCATCAGTATATCGGGTGCTTGTTGAAATTTTAAAATCTGGTCGTAACACCAACACAAAATGAGGGATCGATGCATGATTTTTTTCCTACATACGTTTCACTCTCAAGCTGTATCTTTTGATATATATCTACACCTCACTAGCTGATGTAAAAATCTTATTGTCTTCTGTTTCGTAGATATTTTATCGATTTGATACAGCCATAAGACTTGGCGTTACCGACTTTTTACAGTTCTTGTCATATCTTTGGAACAATCTACTCAGACTGTCCTGAGAAAGTTACACAGTAATTCTCCAAACCAAAATCCTAATATTCAGAGTGCGAGGCAGGTTTTCTGTGGGCCTAAATCATTCCTATTTTAAAAAACTTGGTAAAGTGCAAGTCCGAACTGAAAGCGACCTCTAGCTACAGAGACTTGGTTGGGTTGGGCTATATTTTTGTCAAGTTTCTAGCCTGCACGTGATAGTTACAATAAGAATCGCCGGGATAGAAGGTGATTGTGGGGCTTAGAGGGAAGTGGTGACTAAGAGGTGGTTTTTGGGCGCGGCAATTTCACACACGTTTTTGGATTAGTCAGCCCCTTGTTGCTTGAATCTCAACTCCACCCTAACCCATTACCTCTTTGCATAAATATTTGTGTTACGTATCACGTGCCTTTCATACAAACTGAGAGTAAATCATTTGTATTCAGCCATCTAGCTATGAGAATTGATTTAAATACATTTAGAGGTATGGATAGCGATTCCCGACTCCTATAACTCCCCATGGCACTAGTCCGTGGGCTCATAACATGGTTATTTGTAGAACGTTGACAATCGCACTCAATTCTGCATGTCGTCATCACGTAATATCATTTCACCAAATAATTGCATCAACCCCAATAACATTAATGCTCCATTCAAACTATCCAATATTGAAGGTGTAAGTTCTTCCTGCATTAAAAAGAGTTTAATTTTAGCTAACAGTTAGTCCTTGATAGCTATGACAATGTTACCGTCTTCAAATCGAATCCGCGCTATCAACAACTTAAATGATGATGCTGAAAAAGATTGTGAAAGCATTTTAAAATGAGGAGTCATTTAATTCATGGCTGGATGACGAGATAAATCAAATCAGATGGAATAATTACAGTAATAGGGTTTCCAAAAAAGGCTTGGATACATGTGATATTGCCCCAATTTAAGCAGTAACATATAATCTGATCCCAATATAGCCTCTCTCAGGACCGGCTTGTACTAGTGGATGAACTAAATACTACAGGCGTCTATTCTATAGCAAGCCTAATGTAAAGGTGGAAAAAACAGAGAAAAATTCAGAAGGGTATAAACCTAAAGAAACAGAAGGTAATAAAAGATGTGAAGCATGGCACGATTCAATGCGAAGAAAAAAAATGGAGAAGATGAAGTGGTTGTGACCATGTAACTTCCTTACACAGGCCACGTCAAACCCTCAAATCACACATAGGTAAAGCAGCAGATACAATCTTCATCTCGAGATAACCTTCAAAAACTTGTGCAATCCGGGGCGACACGCGCGCAATTCAAGGCGGCTATCAGAGAAAGTGGCCTGTCCAATTTTAATTTAGAAGATTTAAAAGGGAGTCCTCCTGTCCTTGTACCTGAAGTCTTTCGGATCAAATCCAAGGACATCTATTCTTGTAAGAGGAACCACGGAAAAAAAATAATGCAGCTGGATAGCAGAATTTAGAAAAGCCTCGAAAAATACAGAGAACGAATTGTATCTGAATGAGATAATGCCATCCTTAGAATGATTCCAGAGGCAGATGATTTGGACAGAAGGTGCTTTCAATTTGCCATACGCACTAGATGGCAGTCTGAGTTACTTCAAAATTTCTCATTCATGTTATTTCTAGACTCTACGCACAACACGTGCTTCTCACCAGATGGTCGTGATGAGAACGCCTTTTTATCAACAGTTATGATCAAGAATGATGAGGCTAGCTGTGGACTTTTTGTGGCATTTTTCCTACCGAACTCTGAGTCCCGGTGGCCACTATCAGAAGGTCTCAGGTGGTTTAAAAGCTTTACAGGACTAGATGAGGCACCAAACTTTATGATAGACTATTGTCAGACGAAAAAGCTGCAATTAACATGGCATCTAGCTAGCCTGAGATTAGATTCTGTCACTGGCACATATTCAGGGCAATGCGAGCTCAAGTCAATAGCAAAATTACCAACAATCATGTTGAGAATGTGCAAATGGTAAGAAGATCTTCAGTATCAGACTTTAAGATGCTGGTTTACACTAGAACCGTGAAAGACTGCGGCACCACATGGGCAGATTATCAAGCCCAGCTTGGATATTTAAAAGGGTGGATAGATTATGTTGAACGTACATGGATGTCTGATCCTATACCCTGGTGGGTTGGGGCTCGAAGGGTAAGTAATACTAATTTTTTGGTATAACCAGAATTTGTGTTTGTATCAAGTAAAAATTACAGAAAATTCTCGGCATCAATACGAACAATAACGTGGAATCCTGGCACAGCAATTTGAAGACGAACATTCTTGGCAAAGATAGAACAATACGCCCCGACGCCCTCATCTATAAACTATTAATAGAGGCTCTCCTAGACCTCATGTAAAAAGGTACTAAGGGTGTCTATGAGGCTTGAGGGTAGAATGATGGCCACAACTGAGACTTTTCAGTCGGAGGAAAACATGAAGGTGCCCACGGAAATTGTATCTGAATACGTTCAGATGATAACAGTCACTCCAGGAGATGGCCAATGCGAAAACTTAGTGACGGTAAGTTCTTTTCTGGATGATCTTGTGTTCTTTAAGGTATCCTTGACAGACCTTGGTTACACATCTGGCTGCACATGCCCATACATGGCTTCGAACCATGTTCTCTGTAAACACATCCTTATGGTAAAGCGCACGTTTGGTTACAATTTTAACTACGACAAAAGGAAAAACATGAGAAAATCGAACAATTTAATGTTTTAGTGGAAATCTTCCTCAGTCTGAAGTTGGTGATGAAGACGAACCACTTGATACGATGTATGATTAAGTGGTTGGCGTTCTACGAAAGGGCTTCCATAACCTAGGAGCAGAAGAACAAAAGGAGATGATGGAAAAAACCGCACACTGGTTAAGGCAAGAACAGTATTCGGGTACATCTCGGTCTCAGAGGCAGAGATAATTTTTTAATATATAATAATAATTCGTATTATTTAATATATACTTCTGTATTACACGTATTATAGGAAAATTTAAAGTGCAGTCCAGACGTGGGCTAAGAGATGAGAGCAATTATTCTCATTTATGTGAAAACCTAACCCAGAGATGTCCGAACCTGAAAGGTTGAGAATGTGTAGAGTTTAATTTTACTCAAAGAAAATCGAACAACTCGATTATCTTTGAGTAACATTAAATTCTTTACACTGTACATACATAATTTAAAATCCCGCGTCGCACTTGCCCTGATCATGTAGTGTCGGTCTAAATCGGCCCAAATAAAATTTTTTAGATCACAGAAGGCTGATCAGTTACGTTTTTGATGCAGGGATGAAAATTGGGTAGTGTTAATGTTGAGGAGATATGTCAGGTTAAAAGCTTATACCCATTTTTGAATTTTGATTTCAAGTAACCTAATGAGGCACCCAGAGGGTCCATGCAGGTGACTAAAAAAACTATAATATTTACACGAAAGGGAAACCTTTACGGTGAAAACCCGCTCCATCTTTTGAATTTAGGTCTGTAGTTCTTTGGTTTACTTTTAGAAAGTGCATATACCACTACTCTTTTGCAACTTAGTTTTCTCTCCCTTTATTCGTACCTTTGCGCATTAGTATATTCCTTTCATCACATCGATTATACCCATTTTATTTTTGGATATATTTTAGTTGCAAATCGATATCACATGATACGTTGTTAAGACACAGAGATGGCAAGCAAGAACTCAACTTGAAAATCACACATTATCAACCGCAGTCAACTCTGACAAAATCTGTGCTCTACGACTTAAATCCTTCGCACTTTCCATTAGCATTATCCGCGCACTCCATGACGAATCTTCCCCTTCCCCCGCCATCCCTCCCCCCTCCACACCTACGAGCCTTCGCCCCAAAGGGCAAGGAGGTGTCGCTGAGAGAGACGCTACTGTCAACTACCTCAGCCGCAACCACCAGGAATCAGGAGGCCTCACTCCTTTTCCAAAACATTGCAAGTGTCTTAGACGACGCGATCAGTGAGAACAGATCAATCCCCCACCACCTCCAGAAACCTTTCAGAGAATTTGTTTTGGACCTGACCTCTGTCGCCCGACGACACTTCGAGTGTCACGTTAGAGGCTCACCACGCCCGCCAGTACCCTACTCAACTACCCCTAATGTCCAAGTTAAACAAACTGTGCAAGGAGCTACCAATCCCTCCGGCCTTCGACAGACAAAATCGTTTGCTTCCATTGCTGCAGTTCCAACCCCAGTACAGAGGCCCAATGTGCAAGCATCGCAGCAGAAAAAACCGACACAACTGCTCAGTTCTGTGAAACCTACCAAAACCCACCCCAAAAAACTTCCAGAAGACAATCGCTTACTAGTACGAGTCAGCGAAGGACACCCCGCACTTAGGATGTCACCCTATGCCATACAACAGCAGCTCAATGCTTTCCTCAACGCGAAACTGGTTCGCGAAGTTCAGATGACCAAGACAGGATTTGCAATTTGCCCAGTAAACATAGAGGCTCAAGAAGCTTTGTCTGCCCGTATGGGCGAGTTAGAATCCTTTCTGTCCTCACAGGGCCAGTGCAAAGTCGAAAAGCCGATTCAACACAACGCCTACAGATTATCGGGCGTTCCCCGCTCATATGCTAGTTACAATGGTTCCTCAATGGAGATGTCAGAAATCTCCGCAACCACTATTGCAGAAGCTTTAACAGACTTGACCAATGTCGCCCCCATTAATGTCCTTGAGTCTCGAGGCTCAAGTAACTCAGAGTTCTATCATCAGAAAAATTGGATTGTCCTCTATCCCAAAGGCTCAACGCTATCAAAGTTGCTACCTCTCTTCGGGGTACGAGTCCCTACAAAACTGCTACCACAGAAGATTAAAACTCCCCAATGCGGAAGGTGCTTTGGCTGGCACAATGAACGTTCGTGCGCTCGGATCCCCCGTTGCAGAATCTGTGGCTCAACTCAACACTTAGAAGCAGGCCACACCTCCTGCGACCCTTCAAAAGATCATTTCTGCGCGCCTAAGTGCGCAAACTGCCATGGTCCGCACCCAGCAGACTCCCTGGAATGTCTTATTCGACCTCGAAAAGATAATTCGCTGCCTCCCAAGCAACAGATTGCTCAGATTAGACAGGCCGCATCGGCCGCTAGATTCCGTCTGAAGGCAGCACACTGTGGAGTAATGGAGAACCAAACCAGAGCATCCGCTCCTTCGAACAACAACGAAACTCCAGCACTCCCAAAGACCCCACCTACAGTTAGAAGGCTCTTCACTGAATCTCCTTCAATAACTAGCGGTAGATTCGCACCTCTGGCTGACGACAGCCTTCAGAGCAGCTCAATGGAAACAGCTAATGACTACTAAGACCTCTTCCATCCACATACTCTCAGTTAACGTATGTCGCAGCTCGTCTGCGCATCAAATTGCTCTCTCAACTTCCTTTCAGAATAACATAGATATTTTGCTGGTTCAAGAACCTTATATCTTCAAGGATATCTCAAGGAGAATCATGTGCAAACACCCTTCGTACGAATGCTTCACCCCTACCGATAATTGGTCTACCAGACCTAGAGTGCTAACTTACACACGGATTAATAGCGCTATTTCATTTGTCCAAGAACGGCCGCAACCCAATATAGTCCAAGGGGCCGGGGACGTTATTTTTCTCACCTTTAAAGCCTCTGGTCTCCCACTTACTCAAATTGTTAATGTCTACAACGCCCCCCTGGGGCTACAAACCCAGGAGCAGGTTTATCTTTCCTTATTTCTATACCAGAAAATGGTTTCCATCGAAATATAATCCTGGCCGGAAATTTCAATTTACATCATCACTTATGGCACCCTTCCCGCCGTGGGTCACCTTCTACTCAAGCAGAAACTCTTACCCGCTGGCTCGAGGCCAAAAATATTTCCTTTATATCTGAGATAGATCAGCCAACACATATTCGCGGAAATGTCCTGGATCTTGCTTTTGCTTCAGACTCCTTAGTCGCTGAAGGTATCACTGCAGCAGTCCAACGAGATCTTGACGTGACTTCGGATCATTATCCAGTCTTAGTTTCACTACCCTGTCAAGTTGAGGAAGACTTCCCCCTCCCCCGTTTACGGTTTGCAACAATCGACACGCCAACATTCTTCTCGCTTCTTCGCTCACAACTGGACGGGCTTGCACTCCCCGTAGCTAAGTCTCCGTCGTGCCTAGATAAGAGAGCTGAAGATTTAGTACAGATCCTACATAGCTCCTTCTCCGGTTCCGCAAAGAGGTCCTTACCACACAACAGAGGTCAGCCATGGTGGGACCAAAGCTTCAGGGAAGCAAGAAGGCGATATAGAGAAGCAGCTCGCTATTCTGACTCAACAAACGAAGAGAAGAAGAAATTCCGAAGAGCGGTAAGAAAGGCTAAGTCTTCCTTCTTCCAGAAAAAGCTTGAGGAAGCCAGCAACGCAAAGTATGCTTTTGATATAACTAAATGGCATAAGTCAAAAGGTAGCTTCCGTATGCCTCCACTTACCGACCCACTCTCTCCAGAGGCACCGCCTGCGCAAACCAATGAAGGAAAAAGAGAGGTTTTAATGAAGAATTTCGTGTGCAATCAATCAGGTGTAGCTGATATTCCCCTCGACAACCCCTACTGTAGCGAGTGCAGAGCTCCCTTTCCCTCAGATCGACTTTGACGAAATCTCTAACGCCATCCTCGGCGCTGGCAACACAACCGCAGGAAAGGATGAAATTCCTACTGCAGTCATTCGCCTCGCGTGGCCACATATCTCAAGTTTAGTCTTGGACCTCTTCCAGGGATGTATTGACTCCGGTTATCATCCTCGGTGCTTCCGTATTGCGATTATAGCAATAATTGGTAAGCCAAATAAGGCGGATATGTCATCTCCAAGGTCTTACAGACCAATAGCACTTCTCTCAGTTTTGGGTAAGGGGCTGGAAAGAGTAGTTGCCAGGCGGATGGCTTGGGTAGCCATCAAATATAAGGTACTCGCCAGTCAACAGTTCGGCGCTTTGCCGCTCCGCTCATCTGTAGATTTAACCACCTGTCTCACGTATGACATCGAAACTGCACTCAATAAGGGCTTGACGGCCTCGGTTGCTACCCTGGATATAAATGGAGCTTTCGACGCTGTTCTCCCAGGAAGACTTGTGAGACGCCTTAGGGAACAAGGCTGGCCTACTCATCTTTGCAATTGGATTGGATCATTTGCAACCGAACGCAAAGTTTGCATACGCATTGATAGAGAAGTTGGTGAGCCGAGAGCAATTAACTGTGGACTCCCCCAAGTTTCTCCAGTATCCCTTATTCTGTTCATGCTGTACATATCGCCTCTCTTCAAGCTAGAAGGTCTCAAAAACTCTTTTGGATACGCTGATGATGTAGCGATTCTTGAAATATCTCCCACACTCGAAGCGAATTCAGAGAAAATTGGTACAGCAATTGACCAGGCCTTAGCCTGGAGCATACAAGAAAGTATAAAGTTTGATCCAGCGAAATCGGAACTTATTCATTTCTCGAGAAAACACAGGGACAAGGAACGGAGTCCCCAAGTACAAACTAGTCACTTCACCATTACCGAGAACAGTCGTCCCTACATCAAATGGCTAGGCGTTTATTTTGATAGGAAGCTTACCTTCCGTCACCATGCACAAGTTCAGGCAACGAAAGCCCTTAAGGTTGCAAATGCTCTCCGCTGCATTAGTAATACTGTTCGCGGTGTGTCACCCAGACTTGCTAGACAAGCTATAATGGCGTGTATCTTGCCCATCGCTCACTTTGGGGTTGCAACGTAGTGGCCAGGGATAAACAGAACTCTTAAGGACAGGATAATATCTAATAGAGTTGGACAACATCTCCTCATGTTAGACAAAGTTCATGCAGCTGCCGCAAGAGCAATATTACCCGCTTTCCGCAAAACACCTTCTGTCGCACTCCTTAGAGAGGCAGGTCTCTCAACAGCTAGAGTGGCGCTAGACTGTATATCAAGAAGGGCCGCTGCTCGCATTCGAAAGTTAGACTCTCGACACCCTCTATCCCAACGAGGACGAAAGTCACTTCTATCCCCTGCTTTGTCAAGGTTTGCCCGCTCATATAGAAGCATTCCAGCATCTGAACATTTTGACCCTCTTATTCTTGCTCCTTGGGAGACGCAGGAAACCCTACGTGACTCCCTCAGACGTATCAAAATTCCGACAACACCTTCAATATCAGGAGTAAAAAATTTTCGAGACTTTGTCAGGTCAGTTCCACCAGCTGACATACAAGTTTACTCAGATGGTTCCAAATTACTAGACGAAAGGACTGGAGGTGGCTATATTATTTTCCAATTTGGGCTTCAAATAAAAACTGAAGCCTTCCCCCTAGGCACTGGGAAGGAGGCTTTTGATGCAGAAGCTCATGCGGCCCTAAAAGGAATTCAAGCAGCAGTTGCTCTCCCATCGGCACGTTTTGCGAGTAATATATGGCTATTTGTTGATAACATCGAAGTAGCGAGAAGACTCTTCACTAAAACCACCAGTATCTCGTCTCAAAATACTTTCCTAGATGCTTTCGAAATGCCCAAAAAATGGAAAGCCCGGTCTAGGCTCCCTCACACGTGTGAGGGAAGCATAAAAATACGATGGATCCCTAGCCATTCGGGGATTGAAGGGAACGACCTCGCCGACACCCAGGCTAAGAGAGGCGCAGCATTGCCTGCCCAAGATTTCCAAGAAAAGTTATCGATCGCGTCACTTGCTAAGTGGCTTTCGACTCAGATGAGCCAAGCGAGGGAGAAGTAGTGGAAAGATCACATACCCCTTAGCTACGCTAGATTTGAAATAAACGATGCCCCCGCTTTCCCAAAAGAGCTTCTACTGGATAGAAAAGCTTTGGGACAAATTATTGCTGCTAGGACTGGCCACGGAGATTTTGCCGCTTATCATACCCGATTCAACCACGAAGAGGCAAACAATAACTGCCGCTGCGGGTCTCCAAAAACCCCGACACACTTCCTTTTCTGCCGGATACTTCGTCGCCGCGGCGGACGTCCTGAAGGGCCCATAAATTCGCTTCTACCAAACCTACTTGGCACACCGGAAGGAGCTCTAATTTTAAGTAAATGGTTAGACCGTGCCCAATATTTTGAGCAAATTTGCCCTCGCTAGGGGAGCTTTAATTCTAATTTCCTTTCTGTCTTTTTTTTTTCCTTTGTCCGATTCGAGGCTCCGGAGGTAAGGTGGAGCGGGGGAGTGTGACTGACTGATCACCAGTCAAGAGTGTGTGGAAGACTCCTGAGATATTTTTTGTTTTTTTTTTGCATATTTGCATACTTCCATTTTGTGCGCAGTTTCAGATAATGCTGCACAGCCATGTAAATTAGACTTAGCAGTCCTTAGATCTAGGGTTCCGACTCTAGCGTCCTATATCCCAATTGGGATGGATATCACGTGCTTCTAGGGCACATGATCATCACCCCAGACGTAAAATAGAAACAACAACAACAACAACAACTCAACTTGCCCAATATAGGGACACGAAAATATAAGACAAAGAATCGAGGGTCGAAACAGCCTGAGAAACAGATGTCTCGTGTTCAACGGGCATTCAGACAACTACCACAAGCAGAAAGTGCAGAGCCCCTTCAGGCTCCGAAATACGTGGCAAAGCAAGACAACAAAAAGAATGGGGTGGAGCGATTTAAACAGTGGGCAAATTCTATCGGTCCCTCAGACATATCTGCATTTTCAGATGGCTCCTCAATAGGACATGGGCGCTCGTCATGGGGCTACTGTATACTACATGGTAATACCATCTTACACTCTAATCACGGTCCACTTCACGGAGGCGAGGTATTTGACGCTGAAATAATGGGGACATTTAAAGCTCTAGAGAAGGCAACTAATTTAGCCAGAGATGGACAAAAGATTTATATACTTCTTGACAACCAAGCAGCTGTCCGAGCTCTACAAACAGGGGTAACATCCTCTAGTATGGGAGTTGTAAGAAGATTTCAAGAACTAGCAAACACATTCGATGTAACAATCAAGTGGGTCCCTGGCCATTCAAACATAAGGGGTAACGAAGCAGCAGATGCTTCAGCTCGGGCTGGACTATCGCAACTTCCCCAACCTAACACTGCACCTAGAGCAATCACGACCGCATATCTTAGACAGCTGATGAATCAAAAACGGCAAGAATTGCTAGATAATTGGTGGAACAATGCTCGTCCACCCCGGTATAGAGATCTGGATCTCCAAATGCGACTTAGAAAGCCACCTGAACTAAATCTACCACGACGTCTTCTCCATGCACTGATTGCTTCTCGTACTGGTCACGGGAACTTTGCGGAATACCATCGTCGGTTCCATCATGAGGATGCCAATTTAGAGTGTGCCTGTGGGAAAGAAACAAACCCAACTCATTTTATTAGATGCCAAAATCATAGATATCTAGCACGGAAATTTACTAGACATACACCGCATGGCCTCTTGGTCAAAAAGTTACTTGGACCCAAGAGTCATACTAACTTTACCAATTTCGCACGAGAAACAGGCTGTTTTGGAAGACTAACGGGCGGCCCATCCTCAGCTCTGAGCGAGGATCGTGATGAATGATAAAGTCTGCTCAATAGCACGACAAGATGGAAACTGGGGCGAGAAGTGACAGTATATCATCTCAACACAAATGTAATAATTATATATATATATATATATATGTTTTTTTTTTTCAGGAGTTGGGGTATGGGGTACAGGAGTGCTTTTCATTTCCTTATTTTATTTATGTATATATGTATTTCTTTGTAATTAACCAGCTAGATTTATGTAGTTGGTTCATTCGGTGCAAACGAGTTGGGCATACAATCTGTATGATCCCCGCCGGCTCCACCGGTCCTATGCCCTATGGGGAGAGGGCTATAGCCCAGGACCTTAAAGAAAAAAAAAAAAAAAAAAAAAAAAAACAACTCAACTTGAAAATGGTAAAATAGCTAAAGTGCAACGCAATGTCTACAAAGATATTTACATGTTTGTATTTTCCTAAGCGAAATTAAAGAATTGTGACGTAGCGCCGAGCCTCCAGGGGTATCATTATCCAACTCCAAAATAGACTACTACATGTACACTTCGTCACTTAACATGCGTAACACAAATAATTATGCAAAGAGGTAATTGGGTAGGGTGGAGTTGGGGTTCAGGCAACAAGTGGCTGACTAATCCAAAAACGTGTGTGAAATTGCCGCGCCCATGAGTGGTGACTTAGGAGTGGGTGGTAGAAGTGGGTGGTGACTAAGTGGTGGGTGGGGTAAAGGTAATAATTGAGACTAAGAACTAAACGTGCCCCGCCAATCCTGATGGGAGACCCATACTATACAGTGTCTCAGCCCTAAAGATTGTTAGTGGCTGATGTTAATTCTGTATGTTAAGATAAGTGACTGCAAGGTACCGACACACAAAACCCATATCAGCCACTAACAATCTTTAGGGCTGAGACACTGTATACAGTAGAACCCCTCTTAGCTAATAGTGGGTCCCGGTATAAATGTTGAAAAGATTCATTGGTGATGAAATAAACAACTCAGGAAAGTGTATCAGAAAGAATATCTACCAACTCTGAGAGTATCACTTAGTTAATAAGAGCTTGCTGGCAATCAACAATATGTATCGAAATCAAATAGGGATTTTTATTAAAAACAATAAAGAAAGAGCTACGGGGTTAATCTGTCTATATGTATATATCTACGCACAGACCAAGTAATATATGCCTCAGGCATCAACTCATTTCCTTGAGATTGCACAAATTGGTATCTTCAACAATTGGAACTTGGACTTTTATATTTGCAACACTCACCATTACAGGTCATTTTGCGTGCAGGGGTAAGTATTGCAAATATAAAGGGTAAAATTTCTATGAATCTCTTCAGTAATTATACCGGGACCCACTTTTAGCTAAGAGGAGTTCTACTGCAGATAAAGCTTCGCGAAAAAGGAACAAAAGCGCTGACAAAGATTTCGATTAACAATACCTCAGGCATCTATAACCTTGAATCCTTACATTACCCCCCCCTTTTTCATGGAACGAGCTCCTGCGAGCGTGGTGCATTAGGATATGACTTGAGTAAATCTAACAGTAGCTCTTGACATCCGGTTAAGTTTTGGTAAAGTTCCCAGGTATTGTCTTTGCAGCCAGTCCAACGAATCAAGTATTGTACCTTTTTTCTACAAACTCGAGAGTCTAGGACAGCTTCAACTTCATATATATCGGGTTCATTGGTCATAGTTTCTATCGGCGGTGGCCGTAATTGCTGTTGAGATGGGAAGCCCAAATAGGCTGCGCGTAGAAGACTAACATGAAAATTATTGTCAATTTTGAGTTGAAATGGTAAATCTAATTTAGCGACGAGTGGGCTTTTCATCAATGTTATACGCCATGGACCAGCACGTATATGATTGAATTTTTTAGTGGGTCTTGAAAGCCTGGGGATTTTCAGAGTCGTGATATACGCAGTCCCCCCTTTTGGAATTGGGAAGTCCCCCCCCCCAATGTAAAAACTATTCTGCCTGGTTATTTTGATCTGTTACTAAATTTGGGACAAGAATAGATTTTTTCTAATTATAATAAGTTTAATTGACTCTAATCCCTAAAAAAGAAAACAGGACCCATAAAATTATGACGAACATAAAATACGTCTTTCAGCCTAACGATTATGAACCCACTTAGATGTTAGGGTAATGACTTCGAGTATGGCCTGTTGCCCGCCAACCTTGACATCTTATCTTGTCGTGTTCTAACTCAACACAAGTAGTGCAATGTCGTAATACCGGTTTCAAGGTCTCGTGTTGGAAAAGGATACGGCCAGTTTGAGCGGCCTGCTGCCTATTGTGTGCTCTAGCATGGGCACGGCGTCCAGATTCCTCAGTTCGACGCTGTTGCCGGATCTACAGGGTCAAGAATCGGAGGATCAGGAATAAGTTGCCGGAAATTAGGCTGCGGACGATCAAAGTGCCAATGTTGATGGAAATCGTTGATCGTTAGACCTGAACGAATTAATTAGCTTAACTTGGCCAGAGGTCAGGGTCCTAAAGTTAAAATACCTTGATTTTGGGACATTCGCTCCTGGATGATGTGCCAGCAGGACATACCCATCGACTTATTGAATGTCCCAGTACAAATGGAACTCTGTCCATTCCGCGTTCGCAGTTCCTCATTCCGTGCATATTTGACCTGCTTGCAGGTTTCATGGAGAGCAAAGTGTGAAATTCTGCCCAGAACTCCATAGTAGAGTTCTCCAGAAATTCCTGCAGGCAAGCTGTCGCGTTCTCTTGAGCGTTTGATTCTGATCTCGTTGATCTGATCAGACAGTGCCAGCTGGATCGAGGCCCAAACAGACGACAGCTTCTTGGTTGGAGCTCCAATCCATTTCTTGAGCACAGCGTGTGCACCTTCGAGCCTGGAGGTTGTCGTTGTGTTTCGGTTGAAGAACTGATTGGTCCAGGCGTGCACGATGTTCATGTGCCGGGGCTCTAACCATTGCTGAAGGGCAAACCTCACAGCATCTTGCTCAAGGATTTTGGTCGTGTGCCGAGCAAGATCACCAGGTGAATTGGCTGGCAGAAGTTTGTGCAATTCGCCCTCGTTGTAATTGAACTCTGTTTTGAATTCTTCGACTCTGTCTAGATGTTCTTCGGGTGTGATTGAGTGCACGACATCTGAAAAGAACCTTTCAAATTCTTTCCACCGTTCTTCCGCTTCGAATCTGGCTTTGCAATTGACCATCAAATTCTTACATATATGCCAGAAGCAGATAATTCTGCTGGTCTCAGAATGCGGAGAGTGACGATCAATTGCGTTCATCAATGCCATTCGCAATCAGTACCAATCACGGATGGATGTCCGTTATGCAGGTAGAGAGATTTGAGGTTAGTCACTGCCTTGTCATAATTTTGCTCATTTTCCCGGTCTAGAAAGCAATATCCTGTGGTAAACAAACTGTTAAGGTTATCAACACCAGGCATGTCCAAAAGAGGCATGCCAAACTTGTTTGTCTTATACGTGCAATCCATGAGGAGGATATCTGGACTTTTGTTCAGCAACTCGATGGATCGTGTATCCGCAACAAACAAGTAGTTGAGATGGCCTAAAGCGCCCTGGCTATACTCAAAGAACACACTTCCATTCGCACGTTGCTGGGTGAAATAGTTGATGAATGCTTGAGGAGTTGAAAGGCCGTGTTGGCTCGAGCAATAGATCTGGGCGTTAATGTTGTAGATATAACGATGGTTGACCTCAGGTGCATTCTCCCGGTTCTTCAAGGTTGCTACTGTCCTAGATGCCGGAATACACATGCTGAAGTTATTACGAACTAGTGCCATATCATTTTCGTTGAGACGACGATGCTATGGGAAAGACAATGGGTCAGCGGGCTCATGATTGATTGATACTCTCTGTATCAATACTCCCATCTTCTGCTTGTAGAAAACAAATATCCCATGTGCCATCCGTCCTCTCCCTAGCTTTGCACCTGAAGGCGTAATTTGTCTTCCGAGTGAGTCGCTGTCGCTTTCAACATGGTTCATTGACCTCACTGCGGTAACAACCACCCTTCTTGCAGATCAGAATCTTCATTGTTCTGCCTTTCCTCTTCGAAGAACTAGCAATTGTGATAGCATATCCGGCAGCTTTGGCATGGCCTTGTACAGCCTTGTGTAAGGCTTCAAATGAAGCATAGGAACCAGCAGGAAGAGCAGAAAGAGCTGTAATAGGTGAGGGATCCATTTATATAGTTTGATAGAGGGAATTCAATAGAAATTAGTTATACTGACACGCAATGGACGTGCTTAGAGTAGAAAGGTGTTGTCGCACATGTTAGTACTTCAAAGATGGTTTGAATAAGGTATGGTATCTTGGTCGTGTGAGACTGAGGTACTGCGTGGACTTTGATTGAATGAATAATAGGAGATGGTGTCACTGATGGTGCGTGTGAAGGTTGTGAGATATTAAAGAGTTCTGGTGTAGGAAAGAACTGTAATTAGTGTACATACACATAATATTATGATGATCGTAATCATTTATTACTATAGCAACATCGAAACTAAAAGTTTTTGTAACTAGTGACAGAATTAATTTTCACCGCTCAACAGATTTGGCATTCAGAAGCGGTGAGATGGGATCTCATGGGGGGGGACTTCCCATATCCAAAAGGGGGGACTGCGTATATCACGACTCGGTTTTCAGCAATAGATATACGCGGTGCCCGGCTTGATATCGCGGAGCAGGGAGTTGATTATTGTTAGCAAATGATGACTGGTAAGCCTGAGCGAGGGTTATTTTTTCTGAACAAGATTTGACTAGACCTGCCATACGCTTAGTTAATTCTGGGATTGTGCGAGTCGTGGAGGTATCTGATACGGGCCTAAAATCTAAGCGAGGGTGATGACCGAATGATGCGAAGAAGGGGGTAACTCATGTGGATTTTTTTTTTTTTTCTAAATCATTTTTGCGTATGCAGCCTGAGGCTATGACGCAAATGATTACGGAAGATGTGTATGTGACGCAGAATAACTCTGTTTGACGTTTGGAATACTCATACTCAGATTTCATTTGCAGATACCACTACGAGAATAACACCTTACGACATGTACCCTCTTCCGTGAATACCCACCACAGGGAAAAGCGAGAAAAACCTGTGGCTATCTGAGCATGCTTTCGTCATTCTACGAATACAGCATCATCGCGAGAGAACTGGTGTGAGAGTCTTGCTGGATTCGAACCAGCTTTCTCCTGTCTCAAGTGGGGCATGTGTCCAAGCTGCCCAGACTCTACTTGGAAGAACGGCCCGGATAGTGTACCACTGCACCATCCGACCCTAACTCATGTGGATGCGTTAATAGGATTATTACAACAAAACTCAGCTAGAGGTAAATGTTTCGCCCAGTCGTCCTGATGGTGGTTCACATAATGTCGTATATAAACCTCTAAAGTTTTGTTGGTGTTGATAAAAAAGCAGTATGTTAAAGCGTAAGCGATTAGGCTTCTAATTAATATCACCTAGGGAAGCGATTTGGAAGATGAAGAGTCTGTAAGCTGTAGTGGAGAGTTATTGATTACTCCCACTGAGAAGCAGAATGCTATACAACTAATTATTAGAACTAAGTGATTAACACGACTTATTACCCTTTGTAGATAATTGGTGGCTGGTCAATGTGTGAATAATCATCATCATGGATAGCAGGGATTTGGATCTTTATGCATACCCATAATAATGATGATCTTCATTACCAAATAGCACCAATTTCAACACCCCTTCTCACTTTGTACCAAAGATACTGGTGCACAAGTGACCTAGTCTCGGTTTTGGTAATCCTTTTGTATAGATGTCCGCAAGATTGTCCACTGACGGAATATGTAGTAAGGTGAGCGTTCCATCTGTAACCAGTTCTCTAATGAAATGATAAGCGAAATCAATATGCTTTGTAGCATTGTTGAGCTTTGGATTTGTGCAAGATCAATAGCTGCATTGTTATAGATCGACAGAGCAGTTGGTATATTGGTATTCAATAGTTGATGAATTCCTCGTACAATCCATATGAATTCCCTTGATGCATATGACCGTGCCAAATACTCAGCTTCACAAGTAGAGTGAGCAACAATACGTTGTTTGCGAGACTTTCAACAGATTGTGGATTCACCAAGTTGAAATAAATAATCAGAATAGCTCCTCCGAGTATCGAGACAATTAGCGTATGATGCATCACAAAAAGCGTTGAGAACCAAGGGGGATTCAAACTTGTATAACAATTTGACATCTTTCGTTCCCTTAAGGTATCTCAGGACTCGCTTAGCAGCACTAAGATGGGTGACAGATGGATCGGCATTGAACTGCGAGAGGTGAGAGATTGTGAATGCAAGGTCAGGTCTTGTGGCAGAAACGATATACATGGTAGATCCGATTATTTGCTGATACAGAGTAGCATTGGCCCTAGGCTCTCCACTTTGCGCAGCCCGTAGTAGTTGGTTGCACTCCATGGGCGTGGAGACCGTATTACAATCTTGCTGTCGCGGGATCAATTGATAGTGGTAAACACCAGAGCAAGTCCAAATATAAAATCAGTTAATTATTAAAATCTACCGAAGGAAACTCTGATGTTTACTTTCCTACTGTTAAGTACTACATCTGGACCCGTATTAACAAGGGGAAAATCGTATCAATCACCATCCTCACATTACCCGCCATCAGTACCAGCCACATAATCATTAGCCACATAATAATCAGCCACATAATAATCAGCCACATAATGATCAGCCACATGATAATCAGCCACACACGCCACAGCCGCACAGAACTAGCCTCACACAGAACCAGCCTCGCGAGATATAGTGACAATCAACAAGCTACTGGCGCAGCCAGTACCAACTCCACGGATTCATCCCGTAACACTTGCATGGCAAATCAATTCAGGATTCTATCTATGTAAGCGATCTGTGACAGAGTGATACCTGCATCGGAGAACTAAATCTGAATTCCAAGTAGCCAGTGAAGAGTTCTCATGTCTTTAACTATAAATTCAGCCTTGAAATGGTTCGCTGTTTCATCAATGAGCTCATCTTGTTCTCCAATTAGTACTATGTCATCCACATAAACCGCTATGATTAGGTTGCCCTTGTGGTGGATGAAAACACAGGGATCAAATAGGAAAGAAACAAAACCAACAGGAATAATATATTCAGCCAACCTGAAGTACCATTCCCTTGGTGATTGCTTAAGTCCGTTGATACACCTTTTAAGTTTTGCAACATGATCTACTTGCCTGTACCCTTCAGGAAGTTCCATGTAAATATCTTTATTCAAGAATCCATAAACAAATGCGGTTTTAATATCAAGCTGTCTCGTTTTCCATTTCTTAGATGCCGCAATCGCCAAGAGTAATCGTAATGATTCGAATCGCACAACTGGAGCATAGGTTTCGTCATAGTCAAGCCCTTGGATCTGTGAGAATCCTTTGGCAACGTAACGAGCCTTGTATCGTTCGATTTCCCCATGAGCATCTCTCTTTATCTTGAGTACCCATTTACCGCTGATAACTTTTCGTCCTTTAGGTCGAGGAACGATATCCCAAACATCATTGTCTTTAAGGGATGCCATTTCTTCTTCAAATGCTTTCTCCCAGAGTTCCCATTTCGGTGAGATCTTGGCATCACTGTATGAGCTGGGTTCTGATTCATCACAAACATTTAGCATTGCTAACTTGTTACTATTTCAACTTATTGAATTCTGCGAGGCGGGTTGAGGAAGATCACGAGAAGTTTTCCACCATTCCCCCGTTATCGTGTCTTCAAAAGTCCGAGCACGTAAAGTGCGCTTTGGTCTGGAGTTAACGGATGCTCTCTGTGTTATAATAGATGAGTTGCATTGTCTTGACGGATTCGTTATTGGTTGGGATTCATCTTGAATTTCAGTTGGCTGGGAGGGTGGCTCTTGCGATGATGAATCTTGTAAATCGGACTGAACAGTTTGATTTTAATCTTGATTTTGATAGATATGTCGAGTATCTTGCACTTTTCCAACGTTAAGAGAACATGGCCAACAGTCCAACATCAAAGGTGACGTTATAGAGTCTGGTTTATTCATCACATGTGGAGAGGAGGAAGGAGTTGTTTCAGGGACAAATTTATCAATCCGAAAAGCAAGAAATTTCACGTCAGCGGATATAACTATCTGCCTTCTTGCAGGAACAAATATTCGATATTAATGATCGACTTCGGTGTATCCAACGAACATACCTTTCTCAGCTCTTGGTAGAATCTTGCTTCCTGTCAGGCGCCGGTCTGGAAAGACGCAGATTTGGGCGAGGGCGAAGAACCGAGAGGGCGAGGAGCCGAGAGCAAGAGGGGACAGCAGTCACAGGAGAGGAGAGGTCAGATGAAAATAGTAGATTGGATGGTCTACCTAGAGGTCTGACTGATTAAGACGGAAAACAACGCGTGAAGAACCCAAAACATCCAAAGCCAGCTCTATATAGATATAAAAAGAAAACGTTAAGCGAGGTTGAAGAGTAAACAATAACATAACCAAAACCTCAGACATTAACCCCCTAGATTCCTTACATTATCCCCCCCTTTATTTAAAAATGCGAGCTCCCGCGAGTGTGGCGCGTCAGGATATGTTTCGTAAAATTATAATAAGAGTTCGGGACAACCGTCTAAATGTTCATGCGGCCCCCATGTGGTATCGTTGTCACCGGTCCAGCGCACAAGATATTTAACCTTTTTCCGGCGGATTCTTGAGTCAAGGATTGCTTCTACTTCGTGGACTTCATGTCCTGAAGGAGAAATTTCGAGGGGCTGTGGCAATGAACGCTGTTGAGACGGGAACCCATTATACGCCGGGCGGAGAAGGCTAACATGGAAATTCTGATCAATTTTAAATTGGAACGGAAGGTCCAATTTAGCGACCAAGGGGGACTTCATTTGTGTAATCCGCCATGGTCCTGCTCGTACATGGTCTAGTTTTTTAGTAGGCCTAGATATCGCAAGATTTTTTAAGGATAGATATACTCGATCCCCAACCTGATATCGAGGCGCAGGAAGGCGTCTCTCATTTGCGTATGAGGATTGAAAAGCTTGTGCTAGGTTGATCTTCTGAGCATTGTTGTACGAGGGTTTTCATTCTTTCGACGAATTCGGGTTGTTGACGAGTTTGCGGGGAATTTGATTCGGGACGAAAGTCTAATCGGGAGTGGTGGCCAAAAGAAGCAAAGAAAGGGGCGACTCCCGTGGAAGCGTTAACATGATTATTTCAACAGAATTCGGCAAGAGGGAGATGTTTTGCCCAATCGTCTTGGTGATGATTGACAAAATGTCGTAGGTAGACCTCCAACGTTTTATTAGCTCGTTCTGTTTACCCATCAGTTTCTGGGTGATATGAAGTAGACAACTTATGATTGATTTGAAGATATGAACATATTTCTTTCCACGAGCTGTCAATAAAGGCACGCCCTTGGTCAGAAATTAACGAGCCTGGCAGACCTGCAAAACGAACTATATGAGAAAGGAATGCTTCGGATGTATCTTTGACTAATGGTTGTTCAAGGGGTATTATCCATACTCTTTTTGTGTGGCGGTCTACAACTTGAAGTATAAATCGGTAGGCAAGCCCCCGGGCAGAGGAGACTGGGAGTGGTCCTAAAAAGTCCAGATTAAGATGCCAAAAGGCTTGATAAGGAGCGGGTAAATAATGTAAAAATCCATGAGGCTTTTGCACGGAAGGGTTTTTTCTTTGACAGGCTTCACAGCCGCGAGCGTATTTTATTGCGTCCTTATGACATTCAGGCCACCAATACCGTCGAGATAGTATATAATAAAAGGCGGCAGAGCCTCTATCACCATAAAGTGGGGTATCGTGGAGTTGTCTGAGTATGACTTCTCTAAGATTTTTTGGGACGTATTCCTTTGAATCGAGAGTAAATGAATGCTCTGTCATTGCGCAATTCGCCAGCTGAATATCTTTTCTGGTGATAGTTGGATCTGAAAGTGCGGAGCGGATATCCTGGCAATATTTGTCTTTGTGGCAATGCAATTCCTAATTTTCTAGAGTCAGTGTTATCGTGGCTTCCGTTTCTGGGAGATTTTGTGTGGGCATCGTATTGATTGGACGAAGGATTTGGTGAGGTTTGAGTAAAGTTTGATATTGGTGTTGGTTACGGGCGTCATCATTTTCGTGGGGTTTGTCCGCACTAATTCTGGTCAGAGCGTCGGGCTTACCTCTTTGTTTTCCGTGTCTATAGACAATCTTCAAATCGAAATCTTGTTGAATGTTGTAGAGAGTTCAAAGAGGAATATCTCGAAGAACAAGGGTTACAACACAAAAAGAACACTTTAATAGCAAGCTGATGTAGAATATCGGTTTTTCTTCTGACCAGATATAATAAGATTGTATATATAAAATCCTAAGAAGATTACAGATTATAGATAGTAAGGAAAACTCATCTAAATACATAATACTGAGACCCCCATGACCCCTTTTATTTTTTATTCTCTCAGTGGTTCGCATACTGGTTATTCCCCTGATATTGCCGATCACTTTAAGAAAAAACATGTCGGATTAAAACGACTAAAAATGTCCTCGGTGATGATCTTGCTGATCATATCACAAAATCAATTCATGTACGCTCAGGAAAACAACGAGCCTGAAATTCCAACACTGCTCCTGAACAGCAAGATCATCTAATCTTGTTATCTGCCTTTGAATATTTGCTGGTGTAACGGCTTTGCTTTCGCGAAGGACAAAGGCTTAGTCAGTATATCGGCCAGCATTTGACCCGAGGGAATATACTTTATATCCATCTTCCCATCCTGAATACACTTTCTAACGAAATGATAAGCTACATCAATGTGTTTAGCTTTAGCCGAGTTTGCACCATTCGCAATAGCTAGAGCACTTTGATTATCAGTGTACGTTAGCATACCCTTATCATCAATCAGCATATTAGCAACATGCAGTTCATTGAGAAATCCGGTAGCCCAAACGATCTGCTTTGATGCTTCAAAAAGGGCAACATACTCTGCTTCTGCAGTCGAGGTTGATATTGATTTTTGACGTCTGGTTTGCCAGCAAACAGGACCACCACCGAGCATCAAAATAAATCCACTAACTGATCGTCGTGTGGTTATATCCGATGCAAAATCGGAATCGGAATAACTGATAGCTTTAAGCTCTTGTGTAAGTATGTCTGAGGTAGGCCCGAAACTTTAAGTAATGCAATAATCTTTAGAACCTTTAATATACCTCAGAATCCTACAAACACTGTTCCAATGTCGAACAACTGGACAAGAATTGAAGCTACTAAGTTGTGAAATGGCGAATGATATATCGGGCCTAGTGCTGTTCGATGCATAACCTAGACTTCCAATAGCGCTAGCATATGCAGACTCATCTGCAAATTCCTCTCCATCTCGTCCGGGTAGGGCTCCATCGTAACCATCCATAGGAGAAATACATGTTTTCGCATTTTCTAGTCCAAAAGATTTGAGTTTTTCTAACAAATAACCCGCTTGTGAAATCGATAAGGTTCGTGTCGCTCTTTCCCGAACCACTTTCCACCCGATAATGGTGTCAATTGAACCCAGATCCTTGATTGGAAAATATGACGAGAGTTTTTCTTTGACCTCAATTACCTGTTCAATTATCTTGCCACAAATTATTAAATCATCGACATACACACCGATGACAAGTTGAAACTTTGGATGTATATAAATACAATGATCGTATTCGGACTTCTTGAACTCCAGGGAGGAAAGTCTCATGACAAGTTTTTCATTCCATGCCCGTCCAGATTGTTTGAGGCCATACAAAGCCTTTTTAACCTTGACAAACTTTGTACCCAACATTCCTTCTGGACGTTTCATGAAGATTTCTTCATGTAAGTCGCCTTCAAGATATGCTGTCTTAACGTCGACTTGATGGATTTCCCAGTCGCGAAATGCAGACACGGCAAGAAGGATTCTCAAGGAGTCCATTCGTAAAGTTGGTGCATAAGTGTTAAAATAATCTATGCCAGGAATTTGACTGAAGCCCTGAGCTACTAATCGGGCTTTGAATCTCCCATCAGATTTGATGGCAAACACCCACCTTGATCCAACTGGCCTTCTTCCTTGAGGAATATGACTAATCGACGTAAAAACTTCCTTGTCCTTCAAAGAATCAAGTTCATCTGAAATAGCGACTTTCCACTGCTCTTTATCTGGACCACTTATAGCCTCTGAGTATGATTGTGGTATTGATATTTCTTTTCCGACGTGCAACGCATGCGACCTAGGTGTCCAGGCAGATCGCGGTGGGATAGGCTTATGAGGGCGATTACTCCTCCTGAGCGGCTGTGACTCTACCTCAGGGATAGGTTCGGGAGTATCAGAAGTATTTTCATTGATATCTTCTGGATCTAGTGATTCAACGGGTTCTTGAGGAATATGTGGAAAATCATTCGAAGGCGTAATATCCATCTCAGAGTTAGAGTCTTCTTCTGAGTCGCTTTCAGATTCAGCAAAATTTTGGTTAGCAGATATTGGCATCTCTATTCTGTCAAAATTACTCGATGAGGACGTGTTCCAATCCCAGAAAGAATCTTCAATAAAACGGACGTTTGCCGAAGTTATAACTTTCTTAGCTCCTGGTTTTGCATTGACGTAAATACGATACTGAGTTGTTGACTCGCAGTACCCAACAAATATGCCACGGTGTGAAGTGGGTGAAAGTTTGGAACGTTGCGGATCTTTATCATCGATAAGTGCATAACAAATGCATCCCCAAACTTTGAGATGATAAATTACTGGTGAGCAACCATTCATAGCTTCAAATGATGTCAAATTATCCTCTCGGAAAGGTAATCTATTTCGTAGATAACAAGCTGTAAGAACAGCAGCATCCCAAAATCGGCTCGGTAAATTAGCTTGTGCAAGCATACATCTTGCCATAGTTATGAGTGATCGGTTCAATCTTTCAGCCACCCCATTTTGGTGCTGAGTATACGGAGCACTAATCTGTTGGATTATACCATCAAAATCAATAGTCTTGTACTCCGAACCACCGTCAAAACGCATTGCTTTTATAGTTCGGCCTGACTGTCGCTCTTTCTTTGACTTTTAAAGTCGAAAACAATTTGGCACTTCTGTTTTACTTTTCATCAAATAAACATCACTCTCTCGAGTGTAGTCGTCTGTAAAAGTGACAAAATAATGACTTCCATATATCCCAGGTACTCGACACTTGCCCCAAGTATCAGAGTGGATCAAGTCAAGGATACCATTTGATCTAGTAATAGGGCCACGATTGATCTTTTCAACCTGTTTGCACGAGTTGCAAATTTCGCATGACTGCAATATTTCTTTGTTGGCACGGAATTGCTTTGCATTTGGTTTTAATCCAGAGATTTTAAGCTCAGATAAATTAATTTTTTTTAGGATATGTGATCCTACATGTGCGAAGCGTTGATGTAAAAGTTCCACGGCCGAACTATTTATATCATGAGAAATCAAGGTTTCAGACTGACTTAGCGGCTTAGGTTGGGGAGCAATATAGCGTGAAGAAGTTGTATTAAAGCAGAATAGTCCTCCTTCTGGTCTAGCAGTAGCAATTACTGATCCATCTCTCGAAAGTACACTTAACCCCCCATTTAACGATTTTATCCCGTAACCCTTCGATATAAGCTGAATCCCAGAGACAAGATTTTTTGTACATGAAGGAACGAATAAAACATTTTCCATCGTGATAATTTTTGAAGAATTTTTGTTCTGATAATCAAATACCCTGAATTGTACTCTTCCAGTGCCAGAGACGGGAATGTGTTGGCCCGAAGCATTAACAACAGTTTTATTACTAGGAGAAATTGAAAAGAACATTGACTTATCGTGAAAAACATGATTAGTAGCGCCGGTATCGAGCACAATATTGCTGTTTATGCGGCCATTTGGAGCTAAAAGCGCGTGCTCCTCCATTACCCAAATACCTGATTCGGGTGCTTCATCATGATCACTTAGGTGGTTAACGCTGCTTTTCTCTTTTCCTTTTCGATTTGCTAATTTTGCTTTCAATTTCCGAGTTCTTGCAGCTTTCTCTGGATTTTTGGCTGCCCATTTTGAGCCGTCTGGTGTGTCTAGCCATAGGAAACAACTTTCACGCAAGTGACCACGGCGTTTACAATGTGCACAACTTTTGAATGATTTTGAATCGTCGTGTTCTTGAGCATCATCTATTTCGTTGGCTAAAGCAACAGTAGGGGTAGGATGTAATTGGCGATATACAGCTTGTGATGCCCGAATAGATGATACTGCAGAATCAAGACTAATAGTTGAGTCTCGCAATGAAATAACTGTTGCCATATAAAACCCCCCACAACATTTAATAAAATGATTTAAGATGCGTTTTTTCATACTTGAGTCGGAAGGACAAGAAGAGCTGGCGATTAAAAATATCTTTGCTCGAATTTCAGACAGTGTTTGGACCAAGTCGTCAACATCGACGTCGTCGTCGAAATTAAGCCCCCAAAACTCTTGTAAAAGGTCATCAGCGTCCTCATCAGAGTTAGGACGGTAAAATTGTTTAAGATTATCCCAACATTTCTTTGACGTGTATGACTGATCAACCAGATGAAAAGCGATGTCCGGAACAAGCTGAGATATGACGATACGTATATTTTTGTCTTGTTTTATGATAAGTTTGGATTTAGCGACATCTTTTCCATCAAAGTTTTCGAGCTCAACTTTCTGTGTTAGGACATAATCATCAATTTCAAATAATGAAAGAACATCGATGAAATGAGTGCTCCATCTATTATAGGTAGACTTATCGAGCTTTGGAGCACCCTTCATTGACTTAAGTATTTCTGCAGCCGACATAATCTATTGACTTAAGGATGCGGTATTAGAAGAGAATATTTAGATGAAGGTAATCTCGATGTGATAGCAGCTTAGATAAAAGGTATGCTCAATTGATTAGAACAATTGGTCTCATAATCTGTTGAATGTTGTAGAGAGTTCAAAGAGGAATATCTCGAAGAACAAGGGTTACAACACAAAAAGAACACTTTAATAGCAAGCTGATGTAGAATATCGGTTTTTCTTCTGACCAGATATAATAAGATTGTATATATAAAATCCTAAGAAGATTACAGATTATAGATAGTAAGGAAAACTCATCTAAATACATAATACTGAGACCCCCATGACCCCTTTTATTTTTTATTCTCTCAGTGGTTCGCATACTGGTTATTCCCCTGATATTGCCGATCACTTTAAGAAAAAACATGTCGGATTAAAACGACTAAAAATGTCCTCGGTGATGATCTTGCTGATCATATCACAAAATCAATTCATGTACGCTCAGGAAAACAACGAGCCTGAAATTCCAACAAATCTGCGAGTAATTTGTTCCACCGGACTTGCCGACGATTCAGTTTTTTGGTGGATGTGAAGTGATTGAGATTCTTATGGTCCGTAAGTACCAAGGTGGATGCTTCTATGGAACCTAATTCCGCAGTCCAAGTTTCAAATGCATTAACAATTGCTAGGAGCTCTTTATCAAAAATCTCATAGTTACACTCGGCTGGCAGCATTCTCTTAGACATAAAAGCTATGGGGCGGAGTATACCCGAGTCATCGTACTGTGAGAGAATGGTAGCTGTCACAAAGTCCGAAGCATCTGTTTCCTTAACCGTCTGGCGTCGAAGATCAAAGTGCGCGAGCATAGTTCCCTATTTAAAAGCCTGCTATATTCTGATGAACGCCGACTTATGAAGACTATCCCAAGAGAATTGTGCATTTTTTTTAAGTTAAATTAACCAGGAGAGGCGCGAGGCGGGAGAATTCAGTGATGAATCGACGATAGAAATTTGCGAACCCCAAAAACCCTTGAACGTCTCGGACCGAGCGGGAAGTTGGCCATTCTTGTACACAGGCAACTTTATTAGGATTCATGCGTATGCCACTTGTAGATATTCTGATCCCTAGGTACGTGACCTTGGTAGCTTCAAAACTACACTTAACGATGTCGACTTGTAAACCATGTTCACGTAGACGTTCTAGGATCATTCTCACATGGCGACGATGACTAAGTCATCGGAGTAAATTAGGATTTCATCCATATAAGCCATGCAGAACTGGTCCAAAAGACCGTGGAGGGCATGGTTAATATACGCCTGAAAAGAAGCGGGACTATTGCAGACACCAAAAGGCATAACCAAGGGCTCAAAAAGTCCGTAATGATAGGTGAAAGCAGCCTTCCATTCGTCCCCTTCTTTAATTCTTAATTTATTAAACGCTGAAATGATGTCTAGTTTGGTGTAATATTTTGCTCGCGATAGCTGGCTCAAAGCCTCCGAAATGAGGGGAAGTGAGCGTCGATTTCTGATAATTATTGCATTTAATCCTCGGTAGTTAATGCAAAATCTGAGGTCTCCATTTTATTTCATGACAAATAGCACAGGAGCTGCTGCTGGAGATCGCGAGACGCGTATGAAACCTTTCGAGGGCTCCTTTTCTAAATGTTCACGCAGGGCCTTCAGCTCATGCTGGTTCATCGAGTACGGACGAGCCACAGGGGGCTACTTTCCAGGATGAAGGTCTATAGCTTAATCCCAGGAGCGGTGGGGTGGCAAGGAATTGGCCTGTTTCCGGTCGAATACGTCGAGATACTATTGTTAATATAGAGTAAGTGTAGGTGGGCCTTGTGAAAGTGTGTATTTAGTATTATATGAAAACTCGTGTGTCACACCGAATGGTGCTAAGCTATGTGATTATATACACTAAGGATTGGCCTGCGCTTCAATCCCATTGTACCTATATCCGATTACTGTCACTATATGTTACTCTTATCGAGTTGTGCAATCTAACAGATCCTGACTAGTGAGACTCATTGCATAGATCGAGTCGGCACAGCGACACTAATGATCAGTGCTCAAGTCCATGCATGGCTCATTAAACACCCTGGACATGAGCGGTAATTACAACACTCCCTCTGTCGATGTGCTAGTTGGGATCTTATCCTTCAGTGGATTGTTACTTGTGATTTTATCTTTGTTAGTGGATCCGATAACTGTTCGGCGGATGGAATGTAAGTAACTGCTATTAGGCCATTTTGGTGCTGTTCCCTACAGTAGTGATTTCTTAGAGCTATATGTTTGGATCTTTTGTGGTTATCGTGATTTTTAATCAGGGATATGGCTGATTGGTTATCAACGTATAGATTGGTGCATTCCGAACCTTCAATAAGGTTAGTGAGATCTAGCTCTTGGAATAAAGCTTTGGTCCATTGCAGCTGGCGACAAGTTTCAGTGGCTGCTAGGTATTCAGCCTCAGTCGTTGAAGGGACCACTTCCTTTTGCAGGCGTGATTTCCAGAATAAGGGCCCTGATGCGAGCCTGATCAGTGAGCCTGATGTAGACCGACTGGTCGTTGTGTCTGCTGCAAAGTCTGCGTCAGAGTATGCTTCTAGGATTGGTTTTCCATCGTTTTTCGTGAATGTAATACCCTTATCTGGCTGTTTAGCCACGTACCGGAGGATATGCCGAGCTGCATGTATCTGTTCCAGTGAAGGGTTTGCCAGAAAGCGTGCGACATGGTTAATTGCAAACGTGATGTCTGGCCGGGTGTTGTTTGCTAGGTACTGCAGTCCTCCAATGATCGAATTGTTTTGTTTTAGTTCTTCTTTGGAGCATTTTGAGTCATTAGGGCTCGTGAGTTTCTCTAGTGGTGAGTTTACGGGTTTGCATTTGTCCAAGCCGTGTCTCTGAAGAAGTAGACAAGCGTACTGACCCTGTGTTAGTTCGAGAGTCTCTGAGTCAGGTTGCGATATTTTTATTCCAAGGAACATATCAGTGTTGACTGGTTTAAGTTTGTATCGTTTATGAAGTGAGTACATAAGTTTAGTTATCTTTTCGCGACTTGGTCCCATGACTTGAAAATCGTCAACGTGGAGAAGTACAAAAAAATCATTTGTTTTGTTTGTATATAAGCAAACGTCTGAGGTAGTTGGATGGGGACCCAGTGACGCTAGAGTGGTTTTGACATCGTCGTACCATAGCGCCGCTGCTTGTTTGAGTCCGTAGAGTCCTTTTTGAAGGAGGATGACATGGCCGTCTTTCTCAAAGCCCCGTGACATTTCCATGTAAAGTTCAATGTTTCAATTGGGGTTTAAGAATGCGGTGGGGACGTCGCCTTGACATCTATGCCATCCAAGGCAGTGGGCTAGTGCTAGCATGGTTCGACCTGTTTCAGGTCGTGGGGTCGGAGCAAATGTTTCATGATAGTCGAGACCAGGTCTCTGTGTGTAACCTTTGGCGGTGCAGCGAGCTTTATATTTATCAACGCTGCCGTCAGCGAGAAGTTTCTTCTTGAAAACCCATTTGCATTTCATTGGTTTTCGGCCTTTCGGTAGTGTATTACGATTTATAATCTTGATTGTGTTAGTGTTAAAGAGAGATTTCATTTCTTGCAGTGCAGCTTGTTTCCATTGTCGAGCTTCTGGGCTTGACATTGCTTCTTCCCAAGTTTTGGGATCATTTGATGCAATTGCTGATTTTCCATGGTGCAGGCGATAGTAGTCTACTCGTTTAACTTGTCGTCCTTGCTTGGTTTGCATGGTGTCTTCCTCTGGTGAGTGAGGTCGTTTGATGCCAGCCAGTGTCGGGTTAGAAGTGTAATTAGTCATTTCGAGTTCATTGGCCGTGTCGTCGTTAATACCAATTGTGGGTTGTGGTATAATTGGCTATGGAGCAATTTGTAGTTGTTCATCTTCAGTTTCACTATCTGTATCATAGTCCAAATATGTTATGTCAATTTCGTGTCGTTTATTTGCGATGTCCGAGTCAGGAGAATGTGCTCTCTTTTGCCCAGCTACTGGAGGAATCGGATCCCATCCAGTCATGAAGTTGTCATATTCGGGAGTGATTTCGACTTCACGTCGTTTATCTGTAATGTCTGATTCTGGTGAGTGAGCTCTTTTACGGCCTGCTATTGGAGGAACTGGATCCCATCCAGTCATGACGTTATCATATTCTGATGTTTCAGATGCTTCATCTGGTAAAGTAATAGTATTGTTAGTTGGTGGTGGTATTAAACCATTATTTCTAACAGCAACTTGAGGCTGAATTGTAGTGGTAATGTTAGTAAGATTGTCTTGTCCAATGTCTGGTTCAGTGTTTATGAGCGATAAAGGACTTGGAGTGGTTTCTTGCCATGTTGAAGTAGGTATTAGAGGAGTCTTTGCTGATTGATTGGTCTGATTATCAGCATTGCTATTTATAGATGGCGAATGTTGATATGTGATATCATCTAGTATAGTCTCAGTAGTTGTGTTAGGTTCAGAGTTGAGATTAGAGCTCGCAGCATTATCAGCTGGTGTTAAAGGAGTCTGGCCTCGATTTGATGATGGATTGTGGTTAATGTTGGTTTTAGTGTTTGGTAAATCGTGTGATGAGATGATTGGTGATGTTGTATACGAGGAGTTATTAGCCCAGTAACTCGTTGTACGTTGTTTGTCAATGGAGCTCATTTCGTCACCGTAAGTAACATATTCATTGAACGAGGCGTGGGGCGTAAAGCTGACAACCCATTTATCACCTTGAGAAGGTGTTTGATGTAAATGAAGAATGAGAAAGTTTCGGGACGTGTTAGCTTGAAAACCCAAGAACCTAATGTAATGGGGACAGATCGGAGAGGCGAGACGTCAAGATATCTGTGTAAGAGAAGCAGCGTAGTGTTTGAGATAAGTGAGGCTATTATAGAATAGGTGAGATGACAAAGAGAGAGATTCCTTCAGAGATATTCAGCAACGTGATTGACTGAAGAATTCTGAAGGAGAAGAGAGCTCGTTATATAAAGGAGTGTAACCCTTATGGGACTTTAATTAGCATTATTCATGATAGACATTGATGTCCCAATATAACAATATTATCATGGTATGAGTAAGTCCTAAACCTGAATGTTTCCCCCAGAATACTTAGGTGTAAGACGCTCATATGTGTAGCTGTTAGCTCGTACCATCCATAGTTATAGATGATATAAATAGACATTAAGTGGGAAATCTAAATATAACATATGAGATGATGACGATCACGTGACAGTGTACGAGTCGGTATGAGACGCGCATCGCGTGGGATGCCGGACTATTTATTTTACAACAGAACCATCCTTTGTCTGCTCTTGGTTCGAATTTTCCAGGTTTTGGAGTGATGAGTTTATACGCTCTGCAGCCAAATCGAGGTAAGTTTCTGAGGTCAATTTTATCTAAGTGTGGCTGTCGTAGTCCTTTAAGGAAGTCAATGATTGGTAAGTTTCTGGTGCGTATGCAATATAGTCTGTTTATTATGAAGCAGGCGTGATGAATGGCCCAAGTCCAGTAACATGGAGGCATGTTAGAATCTATGAGTAGCGATCTTGTTACTCTAAGTACTACTTTATTGGCGGATTCTGATGGTCCATTTTGCTCCGGAGTGTATGGTGCAGAAGTTTCAGTACGTATGCCATGCTGTTCACAAAATGTTTTGATTCTAAAGAACTCGGATCCGCCATCTTTGAAAATTGCTTTGACACGTTTGTCGTATTGATGGTGCATAGATTGGATCCATTTTACTAGCGTCGGTGCTATTTGGTCTTTAGTTGCAGTGGTGAGAACCCATCGCATCCGAGTTCTCGCATCTGTAATAATAGTGGCGTATTGCATTTTGTCGAGGGATTGGACTAGTTTGCCCACTGTGTCAACAAATATTTCGTCCAAGGGTTCGTGTGGTGTTGGCCTTGGTTCTCTTGATACATATCGTTGGGCTTTGCTAAGGTGACAGGTCTCGCAGGTGCTAAGTTCGGTGGTGTCAATGCCCACGAGCCCTATGGTGTGATCTTTGGTTCTTTTTAAGATTTGTTGTCCTATGTGTCCAAGACGTTGATGCCATCGCTGGGTACTAGTAGTTGATGGAATCCTAGCCACACCTGGTGCTGCAACGACTTTACTTGTATTAGTGTCATTAGATTGTAGTGGATGGATGTAATAAACATTGTTGATGAGAGCAAGGCGTGCAATGGGTTCGTCTGGATAGTTGTGTGAGTGTTTGATTAGGAGTCTATTTTTGTAGTCTGGATAAATATTTCCAATTCTTTGTAATCTTCCTGCGGAGATTATACTTGATTCAGAGTTTGGTGAGTACAGTGAGTTGTGGAGGATTAGTTTGTGGTCTCCAATCATTATGTGTGCTGTACCTTGTTCTGTGAGTGAGGAAACTCCTACAGCTTGATCAATTTGGAATGGTTTATGTCTTTTAGTCAGATTTTCGAATACAGATTTCATGGGGAAAAAATGGTGCGATGCACCGGTATCATAGATGGTAGTACTTTTATTGTGACTATTGGAGCTTGTAGCAGCTATACCATCAGTGCCTCTTTTCCGACCCGTGTTCTTGTCGTAGATTGTGTCCAAATATGACTTGAAACTTATTTCATCCTCCGACTCGTCCATCCCTTCGACTTCTGCTGCCGCTTTTCCTTTCCCTTTGTCTTCCTTTTTCGCTTTCCCATACCGCCATTTGTCGCCGTACCTTTGGCGAGCAAGGTCCGGGTTCTGTTTATAGCACTCTTTGTTGAGGTGCTTGTGGGCGCACTTGCGGCAGAGGGCGTTCGGGTCGACAGGTTGTGCTGGAGCTGCGTGGGCCGGGGTGGATTGCCGTCCGCTGTACTCGGAGATCGTGGTGTTTCGAAGTGACGACATCATTGAGTGGAGGCTCACGGGCCTGTCCGTACTGTCAACGGCCTTGTGGTCCCTCCACGTGCTAAGTCCGGGGAGGTGTATGGTGCCAACTATGAAAAATCAAGCGGCAGTGGCTTCCGGAATGGAGCGGTCGACTGTCACAGGCCAATGCCTGGTAATTTTAAGGCTGGTGCCTAAGGCAAAAAGAATACTCTTTGCTAAGCAGCTCCAAGCTGAAACTTCTCCGACACGCAAATTTCCCCAAACATTTACGGTAACATACGTTGATTTTACAGTTTCGTTTGAGATGAAGAGTGAGACGTGACGAGACACTGGTTGTCTGCACAAAGGACACCAGAGCATCATAAGATGTTAGAGGCGAATGCAGAGATTGTAGATCATGCGATTTTGATTTAGATCATGCGAAGAAAGAGATGAAATGTTGAACATGAGGAATAGATATATGATGTTTGCTCTCTCGGTTTTTTTTGCTTCTTCACTTCAAGATTTTCTATTGTATATAGCTCTGGATAGCTTGTGAATAACAATCATCTTAAGACCCTTACATCGACTGGATTTTCGTCACCGGAACTGAGAGTTTCGGCTGCTGTATTGACGTTTTGATACGCCGTCAGGAATGCGTCACAGTAGTGGTCGGCTGTACTGTTAAGTCGGACGTTGTAAAATTGTCGTAGGGTTTCGAGGTATGGCTTCGAAGCCGATTCTTTCCGTGTTTTCGTGACACTGTCGTAGAGATTCTTGGCTGAAAGCCTAACGTAGTCTCTGGGCCAAACTTTGGTGCTTAACCTTTCGAGGATTGTGTTACGAGCCTCTGTCTCGTTATTCTTCCATGTCAGTACTTCTCGTCGGTGCCCTTTCCAGATGAGATCCCATTCGGAATCCGTGGTATCTGCCGCCCTGAGAGGTGCGGCTGGTTTGTTGACTGGGTCAACGTCTTCGTCATCGTGAATCACGTGGCCTATGAGATCGCGTTTCGCCAAACGTGCGCGAAGTGAGGCGTCCCATTGGCTGTAAGAGTCGGTGTTTTCTCCGAGAATGATAACGTTAGATTTAGACATGGTGTTGTTTGTTCGAAAAATAAGGTATGAAATATTCAGTGAAAAGGCTTTACCGGGGTCATAACCTATTATTAATGTAGAGTAAGTGTAGGTGGGCCTTGTGAAAGTGTGTATTTAGTATTATATGAAAACTCGTGTGTCACACCGAATGGTGCTAAGCTATGTGATTATATACACTAAGGATTGGCCTGCGCTTCAATCCCATTGTACCTATATCCGATTACTGTCACTATATGTTACTCTTATCGAGTTGTGCAATCTAACAGATCCTGACTAGTGAGACTCATTGCATAGATCGAGTCGGCACAGCGACACTAATGATCAGTGCTCAAGTCCATGCATGGCTCATTAAACACCCTGGACATGAGCGGTAATTACAACAGATACTCGTGATAGTGGAATGGTAGAAAGTCTTTAGGAGTCAGAATTCGTGTTTTCGTTTAGAATTGTTTCGCTTAGCATTGTTTTGGCTTAGGATTGTGTTGGTTTAGGATTGTGTTGGTTTAGGATTGTGTTGGTTTAGGATTGTGTTGGTTTAGGATTGTGTTTGAAATGGTTTTGTCTAAGAATTTCTGAATCTGGAGTTTTTGGAAATCTAAGCATTGGAGCAAATGGAGGAGGACGTACATCACAGGGCAGAGCTGAACAGGGAAAACTCCACGGTTTGTTTTCTGTCATTTATTCTACCCTTAGAATCAGAAAACCACCTCTTCAGAAACCTCAGTCTATTTCTTACCTCAGTGCATTCTTCTCAGTTCTAGAATCTCTACTCTCACCTGTGAAAGACCTTCGGCAACACCTCAGTCACACCTTTATTGTCCCTTAGATCACTAGCTCGCGTTTTCCCCTTCTAACCTTTCTCTCCTCGGCTCGAGGATCGGTAACGTGCCAGACACGTCCCCTCTGACATTAGGGTTGCCATGTTTTGGAACAATCACACTTGCGTTGCCTATGCGTAAACTAGGGAGACGCTGCATTAATTTTTCGAGCATTAGTTCAAAATCCCTGAGACTTAGCGCGAAAGTAAAGTTCCCGGGTTGTTGACTATCTGTATTAAAATCATGACCAACACTGGTGCAGGAACTAATATCTTTTCTGAGGTGGGTAAGATTCGACTGATCATGATTTCTGGCTCACCTACATGCCTCATAGTTTGATCCGCTGTGTTTGAGCATAAGTCGAGAATTATTTCAAGCATTGAAAGGCTCCACCCTTGCTAGTCACGTGGCCACTGCCAGCCTGGTTCCATCATGCCTGACCTTGGCTGAGCACAACACTCCTCAGCTTAAGCCCCGCTCAGGACTGGAGGTCTTCCAGAATTTCTGGCTTCGTAGAGGTCACCAAGTTCGCATGCGTAATGAGCTTGTCTCTGACTTAGCCCCAAGTCATGAGCGATGTTAAGATATGAAAGCCCGTGCCTTCGAAATGTCTGGATTGCGACCCGTTTATCCTGATAAAGATTCTGGCGACAAGGTCTCTTCGAAGAATGATGGGTGTGAAAATTCATTTCGATTTTTCTTTGACTGGCTCTGCTTTGGAGTTAGAAGTGGGAAATATGGCGGTCAGGTGTTCGTGGCTGCAAAGGTTGGAAGGTAAAATTTCAATCGATTTCGAGAATATCTGGGAGATAGTTCAAAAGTGCACCAAGTGTGTGATTTAGACTGAATCTGCTAGTCCTTTTGGGAATGATGAGCGGGAAAATGTAAGGGTTAGGCCTGTAATTTCATGATTTAAGATTTAACAATCTTTGGGGTTGAGACACTGTACATAATAAGTTATATGTACATCATACTCATATGGAATGAGTAAGCGCCGATCCATGGTGTCCTCTCCATCGGGCGCACATGCACACCGACACCGATGGTTAGTGCCCAAGTCCGTGCATGATCGATCAGAAATCCTAGAGATGTGTACGCATCACAACGCTGTGTACAATGTCCAACGAGCAGTACCTTTACCCGTGTTTTCTCCTTCTCTCATTTAGAAGCTGACGACAGGACCGTGCAATAAATCTCATCACGATGGGCCATAAAGGTCTCAGGCCACAGCCTGCGCTTAGTTAGCGTGGCCTACAGGAAGTAATCGGCCAGCAACCCGTCACATCAAGTGTCTGCATTCGTACGATTCTTGGAGATACTCTTGATTTTATCACTGGATTTATCTATCGCGGACAAGATCTGATATCATGAATTTGTTTTCTAAAAAATTGATACGGGACTCCTTTATTACTTTCCTGTTGTGAGAGTCACGAAGAGGGAAAGATTCGGTATGGCAAAGAATACAGTCGAAGTCCGAGTCCTTGGCATTTAAGGTTCCGTGAGATAATTTTGGGCTTGGGATATGGAGGATGCTGATAAGGAGCGCGCTCTGTTGTAATACTTCAAGATCATGTTGAAGGTGTGAAAGAAATGTTATCAGTGTTTGGATCCTTTGGTATGAGCTGTTTATTTATGTCTGGGGGATGTGCTGTAAGATTTGGTTAGTGGAATCATCATGTCTATCGTCCGTCACTCATCATCTAAAAATTTACGTTAAATGATTCAATTGGAGCGCATCAAGAAAATATTCGCCGAGCTATCGCCCAGTCTGATATCATATGTTTAAATGGCTCATCTATTCCCATAATCAAGTGAAATTGTTGAATCTAGGAAAAATATATTTCATTAAGCATATCAAATCTAAGGAAGTAATTTTTTTGTTTTATCAACAAGATACCAGTGTATACATATATATATACAAGTGCCAATTATCAGCATTCAGCTTCGCGTCTATAACCCCCAAAGTCTCAACCTCCAACCGGATGAAGATCAAAAGATTACCCGTAGGACTGTAGACGCGTGCTTAAAGAAATCTCGAATGATTCCGGATTTGATTTGATTTGATTTTGAATACATTTAACGTCTGCGGCTGAACTACCTTCCGGTAGTAGCCAGAAAGCCTCCCGAGGGGCGTATGACGCGCTGTTTACTACAGCGATGGCAAGTGGCTAATGACTACAAATTACATAGGAGCATCGTCATCTCGTGACTAGCCCATTTCTATCTAAAGGCAATGAAAATTCCCACATTTTTAATCACTTCAAAAACATATATATCTCCTTGAGGAGACCTATTTACATATCCTTCATAATGCGGCTGAAAGCCGCCGCGCCTGGAGTCGTTCCTAGCAGCCAGTTTATTGCCTCTCGTGGTCTACGATTACCTATCTCACGCTTGGCCTTATTTTTTGTTAGTCTGCAAAAAAGGAAGTGTACTGGTGTTTTGTCTGCCCCGCAAGTGCAGCTCTTGTAATTTTCATGGTTGAACCTGTCATGGTATGACTTGAAGTCGCCGTGTCCTGACCGGGCTGCAATTAGTAGGCCCAAAGTTTTCCTTTCAATTTGGAGTTCCTTAGGCGGTTTTCCCATAGGGTCGATACCGATTTCAAGGGATTTATATCTGGACGGAGAGTGTGTATTCCACCAATCTGTAATCATTTTAGACCGGTATGAAAGCATGATCTTTCTAACCACAGCGTAGCTCATCTTATTGATTAAGCACTCTACCGTCGCACTTTGAGCACCTTGTTTTGCCAGACGGTCTGCTTCTTCATTGCCTCTTATATTTGCATGTCCTGGGATCCAACAAGCAAATATATCACCGCTTTGTGTATGTGGTAGTCTGCTTCTACTTTTCCAATCTTGCTGACTTTTCCGAATTTCAACTATCTCTTTCCGACTTGTTAGGCTAGTTTTCCCGTTCACAATATTTGCTGCAGTCTGATTGTCTGTGAATACAATAATATTTGTGGCTAATTGAGTAGAAGCTTTTTGAAGCGCTTTTTGAATTCCGTTGTTAATTGCAATTATTTCCGTGTCGATGGGCTCTACTTTATACCCAATGCTGAAACTTGAAGTCAGAATTTTCCTTTCTGCCTGAAATAGTACAAACGCTCCCCCTGCCCTACCATCGGGTAGAATTGCCCCATCTGAGTAGACGTGGACATCGTGGTTCGTTGAGTTGTGGGTGTTTGGAGGATTGGGGGATTCCTTGTCTAAATTAGCAAGCTCTGCATCTGCTGAAATTGGGAGTAGCTGAGCCGTTTTGGTAAGTCTGGTAATCCTATTGCCATACGCTCGTTTCCTCATGGGATGACTAGTATCCAAACTTTGAATGCGAAGGGCTTTGCGTAACCTAATTTCTTCTAGCATGATTTTAATTGGGGGTACTCCTGCCTCGCGATATATTATAGGTAACGGAGTGGTCCGATAGATTGGAAGGATTGTCCTAAGACTCATATGAATAGCCTTTGAAAGAAGTTGAATTTGATTGCCACATCGGTGCTTGAGTTCGTGAAGCTTTTTCTTTCTCCAGGCTAGTGTGTGATCCCCTGGCCACCAGGCTTCGATCCCGTAGAGAACTACCGGAAAAACGCATAATTTTACTGCTTGCCGTAGAAGGTACGGTGGAGAACCCTTCATTGTATTATTGAGACGTCTTAGGTGCGCTGCTACTACCATACCTTTTGCTGCCCAATGTCTCGTGTGTGTAAGAAAAGATAATTTTCTATCTAGCCATACTCCTAGCCATCGTGTCACTTGGTTTGGCTGAATAAATGTGTCATCAATTAGAAGACCAGAGTATTCTTTCGGTTTGGGAGCTAACGTGAAATGTTGTAGTTCACTCTTCTGATGATCAAAAGATATAGCATTTTGTACTCCCCATTCCATTAAGATTTTTGCTTCTCTGTCCAGCTTTTCGGTGCACTCCGTGAGAGTTTGTCCTGATTGTAGAATTGCCACATCATCTGCGTAGCTAAATTTCATTCTTTGATCACCTATGTGGAGGATAGGCTCCGTGTATAACATGAAGAGGATCGGAGATATTGGGGAGCCTTGAGGAAGGCCACAGTTTAGATGTATTTCATCAGTTCTTACATCCCCTAGACGTGATCGTGCAGTTCTATTTGTCATGAAAGATCTTATCCATGTAATAACCCAGAGGGGCCAGCCCTGATCAATTAATCTGCGTTGCATACGGCCCGGAAGTACAGTATCAAACGCCCCTTTTATATAAAGTGTGAGCAAGGATGCCACTAAGCTTTTTGAGCGTGCTTTTTCAACTTCATGAATGACACAGCTGACAAGGTCAAGTGCAGATCTTTTGGGAAGAGCGCAAAATTGTTGTGGGTTCAGTACCTTTTGTTGTATTGCGGCACGGCTTAGACGTCGGGCGATAAGTCTCTCAAGACCTTTTCCCAAGCATGATAGGAGTGCTATAGGACGCCAAGATCTGACAGAACTGAGGTCCCTTTTGTTTGGTTTAGGTAGCAAAACTAAGTCTGCCTTCCTGAAAATCTTTGGATGATAACCTTCTGTAAGACATTGCTGATAGAGGGTGACAACTGCGTACTTAATTTCATTCCAGCATGCCCGCAATACTCTGACTGATAATCCATCGGACCCTGGGGCCGAGCTTGTCACGTGAAGAAGGCAACGCTCCACTTCCAGTTCATCTGCTTTGTCTTGAACCTGGATTCGGGCTTGATATTCCATCGGCATGTGGTCTTCTGCGATGTCATCAGTTGAGGATCTTCTTTGTAGTAGGGCTTTTGTGAGAATCAAGGCTTTCTCGATCGGAACATCGTATATTTGTCCTTCATAGTTTATTGGTGGGCTAGAGAAAGTAGCATTATTTTTATGCCAACGTGTAATCTTGAAAATATCTGAAGGGCAATTCGCATTTTGGATCAGACTCTGCCAGTATGCCTTTTTAGCTGATCTTGTCGCTTTCCTGAGATCATGTTTCTCCATTGTGGCATCCCCAAATTTCCGGGCTCGGCGATAAGCACATGCCTTTTCTCTACAATCTGTGTTCCACCATTTTGTTCCTTGAGTTTTTTGACTCTTTCGCGGTAGAAAACGTTCCATATTGATCCTGATGCACTCGGTGATCATCAGAGCAAGACTATCCAAATCTTGTGTTAAAATCTTTTCCATTTTGAGGGTTTCCTTGATTCCAGAGCAAAATCTCGGGGTATCTTCTGGTGTTAACTTGAACCTATCTTCAGTAGCCTTCTCAAAATAACCTCTGATGGGGAGAGTAGTGAGCAAAGTCTCATGGTCTGAAGTAGTATGCAGGTGTTCCTCAATGTTACAATGGGTCCCTATTATGTTCGTGAGTACAAGATCTAGAACACTACCTTTGTTATGTGTGCTTTCGTCAACGGGGGAAGCAAGGATCAGAGAATTCTCTTTGGACCATTCAACCAGTTCATCTGCTCGACTCGAGTTCCTAGCGTGCGAGTCCCATGATGGATGCCTAGTATTGAAGTCTCCGGCAATTACCGAGTTTGAGGGTACCTTCCATTGTTTAAGTGTTGTAATTACAGGGCCTTTTTCCGGTTCTTGAGGGGGTCTGTATACATTAACAATTGTGATTTTTGGAGTAGCCCCGGCAATTTTAATCCAGCAGATGTCCGCTGTATTGTTTGGCCTTAATTGTATGGGTTGGAGATTTGTGCCTTTCCTTACATACGTCATCACTCGTGGGCGGGTTTCCCATGTTTCTACGGGGCAGAAGGCCATGTAGTTAGCATGTTGCTTAGTGATTCTCTTTTCTAGCTGGGAAAAGATCCAGGGTTCTTGGATGAGGATAACATCTGCTGCTTCAGAATTTGCCAGTGCCAGGGCCAAGTCGTGATTAGCTTGTCCTCTGGCTGTATTAGCCTGGAAAATGCTCAGGATTCCATGTTTAACTTTGTATTTTGTGCGTCTCATTGGGTTAGTGAAGTAGTATGTTCAGTGATTTTAGGTGATGGATTGGCCAAGAGCCATGCCTTATGTCCGGCTTGGCGAATTCTCTTGAGATGTGCTTGTGTGGGATGAATTAGGTTGCCAAATTTTACAGTCGGGCGTGCCGGGCATCGTGGTTCATTCGCAGCATGTGGTCCTTTGCAGTTGATACATCTATAGGTTTTTTCGCAACTAGAGTGCCCAAAAGCGCTGCACTGATTACATCGCTGTTCTGAATTGCAAAGTCTAGTATCGTGAAATGCCCAGCACTTAGGGCACTGGGTTGGTTTAGGGGGCTTGGTGACCAATCGAGCCAGAGAGCTTGTGCCAAACATTCTAAAGGGGTTGGTCGATTGTTTAAAATGGGCAACAATTGTTCCTGATGGCAATGGGTTTGTTAGAGTTTTCTTCGACCATGTGAGCTTCGTGGGTACTAAGCCAGTTATCAATTGTACTTCTTCTCGCGCCATCTCTTCTGTGACATCCCAAGATTTGCCATCCAAAGATGTCAATGTACGGGGAACGTGGTCCACCACATATGTAAACCATTCTTCTGCCTTTTCAACTTTTCCACCTATAATTGCGGTTATTGTTTGTGCTTTTTCCAGAAGTTTATCTGCGTGTTTTCCATCAGTCAGGACTATAGCCAGTCCAGATTTCACTTTCTGAATAGTTTTCACTGTAGGACCTTCAAGGCCTAGTTTGTTGACAAGAGCCGTTTTGATAGCGTGAACGTGGTGGTCGCGAGTGGGGTGATCTTCAGGAAGGCGGACAAATATCCTGTTGTCTGGTTTACGAGCATTTGTTGAGTTTCCGAGTGCTGGAGTGCTTGGCTTTGGTGGAAGATTTGCTCCAAATTTGTAAGGCAATTGGGTCTTTGTTGCATCTGCATAGGAGAGCTTTGTTGTTTTAGCATTACCCTGTGATCTACCGTAAATTGAGTTCGCTAGTCCAGCTCGACCAGCATCATTGTTAAGAAGATTTTCTCCATGAGCAAAGCGTTTAATTACTTGAGATAATGCTTCCTCAAGTTGACCTATGGCTTTGCCAAGTCCAAGCTGTTGTATACAGCTAGTCGCTTCATCCAGTGCTCTGGCATATTCCTCGGCGATTTGTTCTCTTTCTGCTATAGCTAAACGCTCTTTGTCAAAAGCTATTTCCGTGGCCTTAGTAATATTTCCACTAATCTTTTTAGAGCTAATTTTGTCAGAAGCTATGAAAGGATCCCCTGGGCTATACGGAGTCTCTGAGCGGGACCTTGCATGCGGAGCAGGAGCTATATCTGCAAAACGAAGCGTTCTCGATTTCTGAGTAGGAGTGGATGTTAGAGAGGATAAGGCAGACGATATACGCATTGGCGTCGTCGGTGGCGACATGTCGACATCCCTGTCGGCACCCGCCATAGCTCAAAGAGAGCGGATTGGAGCGTAGATATAATGAGAAAGTGAAAATTGGGTAGATGAAAGATATGTAGTCAATGTGGAGGGTGGGCTGGGAATATATTGTGAGATGAGAATGATTCCGGATGAATGCCGGAATGATCACTAATTGTAGAGGAAGATTACTAATTATCACGTGATGCCATGTATATATTCATAATTAGTAACCTCAATACAATCTTCATGCTTTTATGCTATAACACTAATGGTCAACAATAATATTTGTTAATTATTGTTATATAGGTAAAGTAATCGGCTCAGTGATAATCCGATTGGTCCAAGCCTGGACGTTAGCGGATGGAAGGACCGGGTAGTTAGCCGTAGTGAATGACGTCGCTTTTATGACGAGCGGAAGGCGCGGATATTGATCCGGGTAACTGAGTCGGGAGGCGTTCCAAGCGAGTGACCCGGGAGATGTTCCGATCTCGCCCAAATCCAACAGAAATGGCTCACTTTTAGACAGGGCTTGGTTTTTTTTTTAATCATTTTTTGCGTATGCAGCCAGAGGCTATGACGCGAATGATTACGGAAGATATGTATATGACGCAGTATGACTCAGTATGACGTTAAGGACACTCATATTCAGATTTCATTTGCAGATACCACTACGAGAATAGCGCCTTATGACATGTACCCTCTTCCGTGAATACCCACCACAAGGAAAAGCGAGAAAAATCTATGGTTATCTGAGTATGCTTTCGTCATCTTATGAATACGATATCAACGCGAGAGAAGTGGTGTTCGGGTCTTGCTGGATTCGAACCAGCTTTCTCCTGTCTCAAGTGGGGCATGTGCCCAAGCTACCCAGACTCTACTTGGGAGAATGGGCTGGACAGTGTACCACTGTACCATCCGACCTACAGTGCTTGGATGCACAAGTCAAGATGTTGTGGATGTCCGTCACGATGAGCTCTGGGGGTTGTTATACTTCGAATTTTCTAAACAGTTCATGCAATAACTGAATGACAACGCACACTCAAACGCTTCTATCTTGATTTACAGGTGAAGGTAGTACACTCTAGATATAGATGGAAACCCATCACCCACGTAATTGATTCTTCGACGGAGCGAACGACGTATCTACCCACCCAAACACGGCTGGGAATGCGCAACTTGCTTTTCTTGATCAAATTATATGTAGCCGTATGGGATTACGTGATGAGCATCATGTACGTGTCTCTCACAACATAAACTTAACAAATGTTGTCGACGCTTCGGGAATTCAGAATAGGATCGAATAGATTAGTCTTTGGATGCACACTCTCGTTTCAACGAGATGAGTGCGGGTTTGTGTTGTGTATAGCGGCATTGGATTTGTGCAGTGTAGGTATAAAGCAACAAGAATAGGCACTTGCATGTACGGATACACTGTGTTGTATGTGCCGAGGATACCGAGTCAGCTGGATCGAGTAAGATGAACGTCCCTTAAGGCGCCCAAATTTTTCGCGGACACGTGATATAACACGGTATATAATTATTTGGCTTAACGAATTGTGCACAATGCATAACTAAATACGCGGAGTACAAATTTACGTACATAAGGATGTTGTTACATTTTTTTGCGCGTACATTTGTTCAGTAAGCTCTTACGTGAACCAGTACACCGCTATTCACTACAGTAAAACTTCTCTAACACGATAGTGGGTCCCGGCATAAGTGTTGAAAATATTCATTCTAAGTTGGACTTTTATATTTGCAACACTTACCCTTACAGGTCATTATGCGTGCAGGGGTAAGTATTGCAAATATAAATGGATGAATTTCAATGAATATTTTCAACACTTATGCCGGGACCCACTATCGTGTTAGAGAAGTATTACTGTACATATGAAAGGAAAAAAACAAATCATTAGGTTGCATTAGTCACGTGTTCCCTAAAAATTGGGGTGCGTTACGGTTCTTTAGTCAGATGGGCCAAATCAGGTGATATGAGTCGTAAGACAAAAGGAGACCCTGTATAGAAATAGTACGAGAAGTAATCTCCAACTCTGTAAATAGATATTAGTAGACTCGACTCGGTGCTTGATAGATACTAGGCGCAAGTATGGGATCCGGGCAGTAGGGTAACAACGACTTGTGTATATAAGGAGAGAGTAATACCAACATGGAAGAGTAGTCAAGCAAAATATATCATATACCTTATACACTTTTACTCATTACTGTTCTATCCTCGCCTCGAGGAATCATGTGTAACAACTCGCAAATTAGTTTCATTGCACTATTTCCTCACTCATAACTGTAATCGTTTGAGGGGCGTAAGTCGAGAGGTAGATGTGCATGTATTGGGTTTGAGGCTTTGAAAAGAACTTCTTGCGGAGTTCAGGTGTTATCAGATGTAAATAGTAAGTAGGGGAAAGGGAAAATGCGAGTAGACTCAATAACTCATTAATCGTGCCAATGATTTTCCATGTTACTAGCATAAGTGATCATGTAGTTTCAAGTCGCTCTCAGTCGAAGAAATCTCCAAGACGTACTCTCATGATAGGGTATTGTTCGTTGATCCGCTTCTTATAGGGTACAGGGGTTAAAGCGGGGATAAAGTGGAGATAAAGTGGTGATATTCCAGGTTACCTCACGATAGATCCACAGTATCCCTGTTAGCTTCAAATTTTAAAATCTTATGGCCTAAGGCATAAGAGATATGCATCTGTATATGAAGTCCAACGCCCACCTTCATGCCTGCACCTTTCTTCACTCGCGCACACCTGAGGTCGTTTCGTTTAAATCATTGTCAGCTATTTACTATTATTTTGCTCAACGGCATACTTTTATTTCATTCATCTATCTAATTTTTACTTCATGTGAGTGCATCTGAACCTTAAGTCAACTACTTTAGAAGATTTTAATTTACTGTACTAGATTGCCGCAAAGATGGATTCACCTCAACAACCTTCTCCATCATCAGCATCTCCTACTTATGCAAAACGCCTAACACAAACTCAACGTATTCAAGTAAGTCTGAAATCTACAAATTGATAAGGTTAAGAGAGTAACATGTGCAGGTTAGAACCTTGGCCAGTGAGGGACACAGTTACGTCAAAATCTCTCAACGCCTTGGGATTACATGGCGACAGGTACAATACACCATGAGCGTTGAAAATACCGAGCCTCAGTACTCCAGTGGTAGGCCACCTATTCTAAGTAGTTCCCAGGTCGATGAAATAGAATTTTTCGTCTGTTTATCATCGGAAAATCGTCGGATGTCATTTTTCCAACTTGCACATTTTATATTTCGGCACTTTGGTGTGAGCGAGAATGTGATCCGACGTGAACTGGCAAAGAGGGGATATGCACGCAGGATTGCACGATTAAAACCTCCTATCTCTTCAGTCAACAAACTGAAGAGATATGAGTTTGCCAGAATACATCTCCACTGGCGGAAGGAACATTGGATGAGAGTCCTCTGGTCCGACGAGACTTGGGCTATGAATGGTCGGCAAAGTGATCGTTGGGTCACAAGAAAGGTCAGTAGTCCCTTAAAGGCTCCTAAGATTTAGAGTTCCCTTGAGCTAAGTTTAAGTCAAAGATTGGGGAAGAGTACGAAGATACCTGTGTCCTAGCCAAGACGCGGAGGAGAGTTGGGTGGATGTTCTGGGGATCTTTCTTTGGACGACAGAAGGGGCCTTGCCTGATTTGGGAGAAGGAGTGGGGCCATATCACTGCGGCCAGTTACTGCGAGAGGATAGTGCCTCTCATAGAGAGTGCGGTCTTTCGGGAACCAGGACTAGATGTGATGCAGGACAACGCCCCTCCTCACAAGTCGAGGCAAACTATGCGTGAGTTTGAAAGGAGGAATATTTCTCTAATGGAGTGGCCGCCATATTCTCCTGATTTAAATCCGATAGAAACTTTGTGGAGTTATATGAAAGCGTACATGGAGCGTCTTTATCCAGCGTTGGATCAAGGGGGGCAGCGGAGTCAAGGGCATCTTCGTCAAATAGTGAACGAGGCGTGGGATCTGGGGTTTAATGGGGATGACTTGGAGAAACTGATAGATTCGATGCCCCGAAGAATCAGAGCCGTTTACGAAGCTGAAGGCGGATATGTAAATTATTAGCTAGATAGAAGTATAATTTATTTATGAAATGTATTAATGAATTAAAAAGTGAATAGAGGGCTATAATGGACCAAAAAAGCAAAACCAACGAATATTTCGTTGTGAAATTTTTGCCATACAAATTTAAAGTTTAGGTGGGGAGATCTACTTATCGTCATGCTAATTCAAGTTAGTAAAAGCCTATATACCCTGTAAAAGTCGAATTTTAGCGCCTATACACGATTAATACCGTAGTATCAGAGTACAGATGCATATCTCTTATGCCTTAGGCCATAAGATTTTAAAATTTGAAGCTAATAGGGATACTGTGGATCTATCGTGAGGTAACCTGGAATATCACCACTTTATCTCCACTTTATCCCCGCTTTAACCCCTGTACCCTATAAGAAGCGGATCAACGAACAATACCCTATCATGAGAGTAAATGTTTGAATTTCAATGAATATTTTCAACACTTATACCGGGGCCCACTATCGAGTTAGAGAGGGACGACTGTAATCCGATCACAAGATTATGAGTTACCAGGTAGATCCCAGTAACAATACATGGATAATACAATAAGCGGACCAATAGCATGGATTTAAGTTAGGACGATGTGCGTACGGAGGTACAGCCCAGAAGTATTATTCCATGTCGACCAGGGGGAGCTTGGCCACCACAACGCTTTCCTTAATTAGGCAACATCGCGAGAATGCACCTCGCACCCATTCCTACTGTGTTTTGTATGAGTTCTAATGATCAAAGCATTGATTCAATGATTCCCAAATCATAATACAAAATGCAAAATAATTCCTATTCTTATAGTGACTTATATTTAGTAAACAATCCATTGGCATTAATGTTGTTGTCATCGGAATACATACAAGACACAGTAGGGATGGGTGCGAGGTGCATTCTCGCGATGTTGCCTAATTAAGGAAAGCGTTGTGGTGGCCAAGCCCCCCCTGGTCGACATGGAATAACACTTATGGGCTGTACCTCCGTATACAAGGGGTCGAGGGTAAGTGAAATCTTCGCTTAATCGACATGGGCTGGCGTGCAGGGGTGTTGTAAGCATTAAATAGCAGGAGGTAAAGGCACGGTGAAGTCCCTAAAACAGGGCATCCCAGTACTATTACATAATTTTCTGTGCCAAGTTTCATTTCCTCCAGAGTATTATTTTGGCTCATGTTTAACAAATCCGAAACTGTTCATATTCGCTGACCTCAATTTTCACTAATAATCTGGAACAATACTTTCCTTTATTGCAAAAACTTTACCAAATCTATAGTGCGATCGAAAATAAAATAAGTTTCATGCATTCATTACAAATATGCAATTTCTAATCAAACAGATAAATGCACCTCATTGCTAACAAAAACCTTAGCAAAATGAATACTCAATTCACTCCACCTGATAGCAGACGTGTGCTCTATCTTATTCGAGATCAAAAATTGAAGGTGATTACAGAAATTCTGCTACAAGAAAACTTTCCCCATAAATTAACTACATTTAGATACTCACACTCCACAGAGCCGGACTCTCTAATAGAGAAATAGCAGATCAATTTGAAGGCACAATCCTTCAGGTTCGGAACACGGCCAGATCTGGTCGTTCCTCTCCCCAACCTCGGACAGGGCGTCCACAGCTCTTTAGCTCAGCCCAAGTTGATGAGCTGGAAGCATTTGTTTGTTCTTCGCGGGAAACTCGGCAAATGTCGTTTCTTGAACTGGCTCTACACTTTTGTCGTTGGAGTGCCGGTAAATACGCTATTCGGAATACGCTCAGAAAACGAGGTTACGAGCGGCGAATTCCACGTAGCTATCCCCTGCTTTCTGAAAATCATCGTGCGGTCTGAATATGGTGGAGCGAACAGCATCTGAATTGGCGTCAAGAGTGGTCATGAGTTCTTTGGAGTGACAAGACATGGATAAACGATAGCTCAATAATGTCTGGATATGTTACCAGAAAGGTTAGTCCAACCTTATTCATTTTCAAAAACATCTCGGACCCTAATATCGACAAAAGAGGGGCCAAGACTTTGATGACATTTGTGTTATCGATCGTTACAATAAGAACAACTCTTGCATGTTCAGGGGGAGCTTCGCGGGAATCAATCGAGGTCCTCGTGTCTTTTGGGAGCGGTAGTGGGGAAGTATGACCTCTAAAGGATATAGTGAACATATCCTCCCAAGGATAGGTAATTGGATCAGAGAAAAGAGAGAAGAGACGGGCCACGATTATATCTTTATGCACGACAACGCCTCTGTTCATAAAGGACGTCCGGCTAGGGAGTTTCTCGATGCCAATGGAGTTGAATGTATGCCCTGGCCTGCGAACTCTCCTGATTTAAATCCGATCGAGTATGTACGGAGTATGATGAAATATTACATACAAGAACGATACCCGGAGTTTGAGCGGACGAGACAGCGGAACAAGGCGGAGATTCGATCCAATGTGCTAGAGGTATGGTACCATAGTACAATAGAGGAAAATCTCATAACTAATTGGGAGTACAGCTAGAAGATGTGAGGAAGTATTGAATGCAAACGGGGGTCCTACTTCAAATTAGGCTCAAAAATCTGTATCAACAACAAACCTTAATTGCAAGTTTTAATATGACGTATGAACTCGATTTTTTAGGCTTAGTGCGAAACAAAGTGGGGAGAGACAGGCGACTTCTCTTTTGTCGACCTCAATTTCTCTCACCTAATTTTTGAACAGAATTTGAAGCTTTACCATATTCGGCCTCGCTTAATCGTAATCATCACGGTGAATTACTATGTTTGGGTAAATATTGGCAAAAGACCCCTGTAAATGACAGGCGACTTCACTTAACCTTGACCTCCTATATAAGTTTACAAGATAGCGCATTGTTTGAATTTGATTTCATTACCCTGATAGGGAGCTCTTGTGGCCCATGCAGGTGACTATTGCTGTACATATACATAAGGGGAAACCTCCCGGTAAAAACCCTTTGGTTCTGCATGACTAAATTCTTTACATTTTTCCTGGTTTTCCCAGGGTCTCCTTCAGGAAGTGCTTTTACACTGTTATGCCCAGTGTAGCTACCATCTCGTCAATTACCTACCTCTTTGGTTCCTTCGTGAGTCTTCACTGCTTTAGTTGCGCCTCAACTTCCCCAGCCAGTCGAAATTGTTCTATCCATCCCTGTTCTAAGATCCATTGTGTGATTCTTTCAATATCTTCTGGGTTGCTCATCATTGCTTCAAATGACCGATTTTTGGCCTTACGCCAGACTTTTGTTCTCTCTTTGGACCATAAGGGGCAGGCCATTATCATGTGTTTGACGTTTTGCGGTATGTATCCACATGGGCATCTTGGGTTGTCGACTCCGGGGACTTTTCTTCGGTACAGATAAGAATTGAAGCCGATATGCTCGCTTCTTATCTACATGGCTAAACTACTTTGGGCCCTTTTGAGGTTTTTATGTATCGCGCATGGTGTGCCTCTAAGACTTACCCTTTTCCTACCAGTTAGTTTGTCTGTAATAAAATGGGCTGCTCCCCAGATTTCGGGGTCGTAGCGCATTGTTATTATTTGTTTACTGAACCTCGGAGGACACTGATCAATGTCTCGTAACGTGCTTTACCACTTAGCCAGTCACTTTGTAGAGGAACTGGCTGATAGAATAGCTCGCTCATAAAAAAGTGACTGGCTAAGTGGTAAAGCACGTTACGAGACATTGATCAGTGTTCTCCGAGGTTCAGTAAACAAATAATAACAATGCGCTATCTTGTGAACTTATATGTAGAAATGAGGCTCGGTCCGATGCCGGGAGGGCGATACGTGGTTTAGGATAGAACGGATGGAACTACAGTAGGACCCCTCTTAGCTAATAGTGGGTCCCGGTATAAATGTTGAAAAGATTCATTGGAACTTGGACTTTTATATTTGCAACACTTACCATTACAGGTCATTTTGCGTGCAGGGGTAAGTATTGCAAATATAAACGGTAAAATTTCTATGAATCTCTTTAGTAATTACAGTAAAACTTCTCTAACACGATAGTGGGTCCCGGCATAAGTGTTGAAAATATTCATTGAAATTCATCCATTTATATTTGCAATACTTACCCCTGCACGCAAAGTGACCTGTAAGGGTAAGTGTTGCAAATATAAAAGTGCAAGTTAAAATGAATATTTTCAACACTTATGCCGGGACCCACTATCGTGTTAGAGAAGTATTACTGTATACCGGGACCCACTATTAGCTAAGAGGGGCTCTACTGTACTTAGAGACATGTCATAAGACAGGCTACGGTGGACAGGAATCCAGGGCCAGAGTAAAGGTTTCGGGAAAGGTATACATAGATCGGATATCTCGTATTCGGGGACAAGGTTTTTGAGGACCGTTGTGTCTAGACTTGTGATCTTAGTATCTTTGATTCAGTAGGATCATTGTGTTATCTTTAGGACCTAGAGTGTCCAGTCAATTTATCACCTTATTCATTCAATTATTTATTTATCCGAGGAACGAGGATTTCTTACTTACGGAACTTTTAGCGTGAAACTAGTGAACTCTAAAAATGATTGGCTGTGAACCCCTGGAACAAAAAGGCCGGTGGGTCCGCTTAATAAGCGACCCCTTTCTTCTTCTTCAACATCAATTCGTGCAACGAAAGATCCTTCTTCAACATCACACAGCACCAAGCGCTTCGACCCACGACCCACGAACATGAGCAAGTTATGTAAACGGTGCGAAGTCGAACGTGATCTTTCTGAATTCGACCAGTTCAAAACTGGAAAATTCATGATTGGCTGAAAATCAAGCTTACGTGTTCCTCGGATATATACTTGGAGCTCCGCTCCGCCGAGATTCTATTTTCTCATCTCACTGTGATTTATGTCCCGAGTTCCCTTGCTTCGCATCTACTAAGCAGGTACACCTCAGAGTGATTTATATCCTGTGTTCACTATCCTAGGTCTAAGTTAAGTACTATCTAATTACAAATATTATCTGATTCTGATCGCTGGTCTAGATGTATGACTAAGTCACTGTTGGAAATAGTTCTCTCCTTACTGTCGCAAAATGTTTAAATTAATGTTGCGGTTGCGTGACTCGGCAGGTCTCATCTATTCTGAGAGCACGATAAAAAAAGGTGAAACTGGATCACTAATTTTAGATGAGTCATTGTTTAGATTACAGGAGTTCTAGTATAGCGACGTATCTCAGGATCTAGTGATGATATAAGGACGGCTGGGAAACTGTAGAAAGAGGCCGGGAGGAACTCATATTTTCTTCAAGTGATTATTAGCCTTTCAAAAAAGATTTTATTACCACAATTTCTGTCGTCACCTTATCAGACGAGCTTGATTCTTCTAAACACTAACTTTACAGATTGACATCGTGAATCTTTCATAAATAATCTTACACTAGATCAGAATAACTAAAAACATATCTTGTTGAATTATAACTTAGTCAACATTAACTAGATTTACAGTTACCCATCGCCACAAATCAACACACGGTACCCTGGCTACCAGACTCTAATTGCGTTGTGACTTATAATTAATTCAACACACCCCCCTAGCCTTAATCGCATAAATTAATGCTATTGATCAGAGTCAGAGTTAGAATCGTCGTTGGTTTTAATAAGAAATTTGAGATCTTGAAGGTTAAGTTGATGGCAAAACTTGATAAATCTTTGTCGTGGGAGCAGTTTAGTGAGACCATCTGCAACCATATCATTTGTTGGTGTATAACCAACTGTAAAGGAGCCCTTATGATACTCTTGCCTTGACCAATAACTATGAATGTCAACGTGTTTTAACGCTGTGCGAATTTTTGGAATTTCTGCTGTTATAAGACGAATTGTTTGTTTATTATCGCACTGGATTTCAGGAATGGGGACGTTGAGCTCCAACGAAATGCTATCAAAAAGACGAAGCGTGGATATTAGTTCTTTTGCAGTGAATGTAAATGCAAGAAGTTCAGCTTGAGTCGATGAAGTGGTGACTGTTTTTTGTCGTTTAGCGGACCATGCTATCGGACCACCAAACAGAAACATAACGTACCCTTGTGAGGAGTACCTAGTTTCAGGATCATCTGCGAATGCTGCGTCCGATGATATGTCAATTTCTGATTTAGAGGGACAGTCTGAATATTCAATAGATAAGTATCTAGTAGAATATAAGTAGGAAATTAATTTTCTTGCAAGTGAAATATGACTAGATGATGTATTTTGCATGAATTCAGCTAAGGTATTAGAGTATTTTGATATATCAGGGCGGGTTGAGATGGCTGCATAATTTATCGAGCCAATTAGAGATTGAAAATAATGTATATCTTGTTTTGAGGCTTGCCCTTTGTTCTTTTCTAGAACATCGTGTGTGGGCGGTGGAAATGGATAGTCCAACATGGTGCTATCATCTGCTAATTCAAACGAAGCTGCACGTTTTTCAATATAGTCATATTGTGTAAGCCAAAGTTTTCTTTCTTTTCTATCGCGTGTAATTCGAATACCTAAGAATGTGGATAGATTTCCTCGATTCGTTAGGGCATACTTCTCTTTTAATTGAAGAATCAATTTCTAGGCCTTTTTTCTGTGCTCATTTCGAAAGATAACTATAATATCATCAAATAAGAAGAAGATAAGAAAAATATCCGTGAAGAAGATGCATGGTTCTTCTTTACTTTGCTCTAATTTAAGAAACTTGAACGTTGATGATAGTTCTTTTTGCCACAGAAGAGGTGATCGACGGAGCCGATATAATGCTTTTGATAATATTAAAACGAAGCCGGGAATCTTAAATCCTTCTGGATAGTAAACATGTATTACTTCGTCTAAATCTGCATTTGTAAATGCGTTTATAGCGTCAAGAGACTGAGCTTCAAGGTCAAACTTTGCTATTATATCCGCAAGTACTCTGAGATTCCTTGCTGTTAGAGTAGCTGCATAGGTATCTTTATCTGTGTATGGTTGGAGATCTCGAACGCATAGGCGAGATTTGATTTTTCGGAGATACCCATGTTTATTAAATTTGTATGCAAATGCCCACGTAAACGGAAGTGGCTTTATTGATACCTGATCTCTCGGAATTGGCGAGGAAAAGAAAGTTTTTTCGTCCATGAAGTAATTTCAACTCCAGCTTTCCGGCTTCGATAAAGTCTTTGCCAAGTGAATGAGTTCTCTGGTCCAACCAAAACCTAGGAAATGGTGGAAGATTTTTCCTGTGGATTTTTTCCTTATTCTGCACCGAAAATTGGAATGCTGCATGAAAAGCCGTTGTTGGAAATTCCGGATCTGTTGAAGAAAACGCCGAATGCTTTCCGATGAACCGAGTAGAGCGACGTTGTCTAGAATTTTCTGAATTCTGTATGGAAGTAATATTGTTGATTTGTGATGCCTGCACAAACGGCGGCGATCGCGGATAATCAATACTTCTTTCGAACTGGCTTCCTGGAGTAGAGGTTGGCGTGTTCTCTGGTGTGAGAAGATGTATTTGAGAAGACAAAATATTTTCTTCAACAGGCTTTTGTGTGCTTTCTTGCTCTAGTAATGAATTATTGAGTTAAAAAGTCTATAGTACACGAAAAATTATCATCTCTATTGGATTCCTCTGGAATATGAGGAAAAAATGAATTTTCAGGAACCTTATATGTGTCTGCAAAATATTATTTTCCCGAAAAGAATAATTTCTCATCAAACGTGACATCTCGAACTCTTCTTACTTCTTTTCTTGCAGGAATATAAATGCGAAATATATTTGTCGAATCATATCCCACTAGATATCCAACTTCAGCATGAGCTTCTAACTTTAGATCTCTTTTCGCTGTATTCTTCAATGCTTTAGTAGTTAGAGAATAAGCTTTGCATCCATATGCGCGGAGAAAAGATAATTCTGATGATATTGGTGGGCAATGCTTCTGATTTTCCTGAAACCAGGCGAGTAATTTTTCTGTCGGGGACATCCAGACATCTATTTGATTTAATTGGCCTTTAGGCGTCAACAGTTTATTTGAATTAGGTGCCATGATGCGATGGGCTATGCGATTACAAATAAAAACCGCCGTTTTCCAAATCTCAGGCCAAAGAATTCCGGTAGGTTAGAAGACAACTGCATCATGCGTGCCTTTGTAGAAATTACCCTCCCCCAGAACGCTCAGCAGAGCCGTTCTGAGCTGGCATGTATGGCGCAGTTGGCTCAGCCTGAATACCGTTTTGCGAAATAAAATTTTGATATTCTCGTTGTGAGGAAACATCATTATCTCGATGTATAATACAAATATCAAGAGAAAACTGTCTTTTAAGATAACTTTGAAGACTTTCAAAGCAATAAATAAGTTCTGAAGAAGTTGAATTTGGAAGAGGATAAAAAAATGTAAGTTTTGTAAAATTATTTTCGAGCAGCAAAGCTACTTTTTTTCCATTATAACTTGTCGGTAGTGAGAATAAATCAGCGAAAATTCTGTAAAAAGGTCTAGTTGCCTTTGAAGCTGGTGGAGTGCGCTGCACTATCCTTGTTGCTTTAGCTAGTTTGCACGGCTCGCAGTCTTTTATTTCATTCATACATGATGGAGAAGAACTGAGATGCTTATTGAGGAATTTCTTTAGTACTTTTTTCGAGGGATGACCAAGCCGTTCATGCCAAAGTTTAGTGTCTGAAGGGGTGATGGTTTTTTCTGATGGAGAATCATTTGTTGCAAAGGTTTATATAGAAGATACTGGACAGTCGTTGTACTCGATAACATACTGATTGTATTTTTTATTTGTGAAGCAAATTGTTTTTTCTGAATCAAAAATGCACCCAGTTTGTGGATTCCATGAGATTCCAGCAGCCTGAAGCCGAGTGAGTGATGCAAGAGAAGTGTGAAAAGAAGGAATATATGCTACATTACTGTAAGGGTCGTTACTATGGACGATAATTGAACCCCTGGACATGGACTTCGGCTGATGAATCTGACTGTAGACTGTGGCTATGGAATGAGGGCGTGGAATGTGAAATCAATGTACAAGACAATGACGATGACAATAACTATGAATCAAGATAAGATTATATTTAAACAATGATTAGATAACAACACTCAGATCCAAAGAACCTCTAGGTACAGAGGGAAAGCCACTATTTATACACAAGCCTAACTCCATCTCTACAAGGGCCATCTTGTTGTAATTTTATTGTGATCCCTGCTCATGCATGAATCACCACTCTGATATGCATTATAGAGTTTCCCAACCAAAGGTGTTGGTATGTGGCTTCAATTGATCGAGATGACACAACCCTGGCTATTGATCACTAAAGTGGAGGCAATTAGTAATGTGACCTACGGCACGGTCCAACAGGATATGTACATAGAGTAGCTGTTAGTCGTTCCTTGAGAGATACACGCAACTTCTTATCTCACCATCACAGATTCAAATATCCACCCACTTCGTGGCCATTACACATACCATAAGTCTATATCCTGTGACCTCAGCCCTCTTGTGTCTAACCACAGCGCTTAATCTATATTACCTGGCAAGGTCCAAGTAATGTGGTCTCCCGGTCACATGGGCATACCAGGTAATGAGTTTGCCAATAAGTTGGCCAAAGAGGCGGCTCGCCAACCAGCTCCTCCTGCGGCATCCTTTGCCGGAATTCAATCAAAGATACAAAGGCAAATATGGGACTTGATCACAGCATGGTGGCAACCTCATGCTCCCTCTACCTATTGCGAGTTGGTGATGCCATTTCCCAAGAAGCCTCCTGAGGAACTACAACTCCCTCGCCGTTATCTCGGATATTTAATCCAATGCCGCACTGGACACGATGACTTTCGTGCTTATCACGAAAGGTTTCAACATTATGATGCTCTTCTGACTTGTTCCTGCGGCGCTGACAAGTCAATCACCTACTTAGTTTTTTGCCCCCTCATGCGAGAGAGACTGGCTTCGGCTGGTCACTGACAAAGTCTGGGCTAACTCGATTTTCTTCTCAGCACCTCCCATGGAGCTAAGCGTTTCGCCACCATATTGGAGAAGGTTAATTTTCTGTCAAAAATCTGCCCAATCTGTTCCAAATGAGCTAGTCATGTGAGGAATCCGCTGCATAGCGCTCACAGTTTCTACATGTATTTTGATAGCCTCTCTGCCACAGCACCTTTTCTTTTGTACTACATATAGCAGTCATCATGTCCCCCAGGGATGGGGCTTTAGTTGTAACTAGCGCCCGGTAGACACTAAAAATAAATAAATAACACACAAGTGCCTTGGCCAAGCTCAGCCACTAACAGTCCCATAACAACTTATAATCTAAATTGCATTAACTTCAATACCTACAAGACACAAAAGATCTTGCCGGGAACCTAAACGAAATGGAAGACTAAGAAGTCTGAAACACAACGTGTCTCCATTTCCAACAGCAACAAGGGGCACTTGTCACTCGCACAAGCTCAACATTCACATCTGAAACGTTTCCTTTCAGCTCTTAGCATTTCTGTTTGTGCTTTATTTTTCCAAAAAGCTCCAGGGAGTTCTCCTTTCATTACTCCTGCGGTATTGATTCCACCTATAACATTATCCCCAGAGTCATCGATGTTGCCCGGTCGGTAGATGGCTCCGCTGGACTCATTGGCCCTATAGAGGTTTTGATCTTTAAAGTTTGGCAATGCATGGTTATTTTTGTTGTATGATATGGTATATTTTTGTATATGATATTGTATGTGTTAATTACATGAAATTTCTTATGTTTGTTGCAAGAGGTCCTTCATGATATATTACATGTTTTTATATAATATTGTAAATGACTGTTTCATGTTGTCAGAAGTTGTGAATGTAAGGTAGTTTGAGTGAGAAAGCAAGGGTAAAATATGTAGTAGAAAAGTTCCAGCCTTTTCAAGAAGTATGTTAAAATAGAGTATGAATGTCACGGTCTAGGCAGGAGCGCCTGCGGGGCTAAATGTGTAGAGGTAGTAAATATTCAATTCTTTAAGGAAGTAAACTATATCGCTACTCAACAAGTCTATATGCAACCCTCACTGCAGTCAAATGACTCGCCCCAACCCTGATATCAATAAAGGTTCCTGAAAGTCCTCGTGTATCAGAAGGTCCCTGTGACAGTAAGCCTACGCATATCAAGGGTACTTCTCGTTTCAGCTAGTCGCCATCTCATAGCTGATCATGCCCTGTGCACCACACTCTTATCCCTGTAAGGTCTATGTACGCCTATGCGCCACATTGGCTACAGGAACAATTCAGCACACCAGCTGTTACAATGAAGTTGTATAATGTGTAACAACATGGGCTTCTCAAGTAGCCACAATCAGAATGTTTCAACAGGTTGCCTTTTTTTTTTTTTTCGTTTCACGTGGCTTCTTATTTCTATTTTCATGTTTCGTCTCAAGTGTCGCGAATTGTTCATTATAATGTTTCAGAGTCTTTCAATGACAACTCCATCCTTGGAAATTTCTTGAAACAATTATCTTAAGATGTTTGGTTTAATATTGTATCATGATACAGATGAACATGGATCGGAGGAGATTTTGGTTCTTGGGAAACGGAGCACTGGGAGGACAAAACGGGAAGCATTTTTGATTTTAGATTGGATATAAGAACAGACAGAGCTGGACAGATTTTTCGGGGGCAGATCAGACCTAATATATTCATTTTTCATTACGTGATTCTATTACAGAGTTCATTTTTATTCTCGCTGTATCATACACAGCATCTTCTTGAAGTCCTATACTTTACATTTTTTATAGCTGGATTATACACAGCACCTTTTACCGTGATTATCGTTTTCATAGTCACAAAGTTATGAGCCCGGGTTGCCACGACTGCACTCGGATATAAAAACTGACACTATATACTCGCAAGATGTCTTCTGCTTCATTTTCGACAAACCCATCTAGTGGTGTTATAATTCTGAAAGGCACTCAGACTTACTTGGAATGGATTTATACGATCAAAATGGCGTCAAATGGAAACAGCTCGACAGATATTAAAAATGTTTGGAAATTTATTGATCCAAAATCTAATGAGAAACCTGATTTACCTGGACTCTCACCCCGACCAACTCCCGCAGATGTCAATCCTGCAGCCACATCTATCTCAAAACTCAGTGTTATAGAACTCGAAGACTTCAAGTACCGGGACAACATTTGGAAAGAAAGAAAATTGGAGATCCAAGAGATTGAGAGAAGATTAGAAGGGATTCAAAATAAAATTTTAGGGTCAATTTCGGAGAGTCTTTTGCCACAACTTAAGGGTGCATCAAACGTCAAAGAAATATTACTTCATCTCAGTAATAAGTTTCGGCCTTCGGACCAAGCACGAAGACAAGAAATCATACAGAATTGGAATTCTCTTAAGTCTCCACCAAGCGATAGGAAGATTCTTCCCTGGCTAGATGAATGGGAGTAAGTATATGAAGAAGGAAAAGAGTTGAAGCTATCGATAGTGGAAAGTCCACAAGCTCAATACGATTTCTTGTTTGCTGCACGCTCGATCAATGAAGCATGGGCTACAGCTAACCTAGTTGCAATCGGAATCGACATAGAATACGAAAGGATAGTATCAGACTTTCCAGGATATCTAAAAGAATTTCGACAGCATCAGAGATTAAATGAAATATTTTTGCGGAACGCTGAGATTTCTACAAATCTCAATAATTCATCTGGGGTTTTTGCGGCAAGTAAAGATATTAGAGATGGAAGTTCGTCTGATCCCTCCACCATCCACAAAGGAAGGAAGCAAATGGGGATAAAATCTGTTTGTGTGGATACAGTCATTTGTACGAGAAATGTTTTTACCTCAATTTTAAGAACACCAAACGTCCATCGAACTTCAAATTTAGGAAGGAAATATTCGACAAGATAAACAACAGACTTTCTCAAAGGTCTATGGAAAATTTACGAAAAACTTTCAAGTCGCAGTTTGGCTATGATCCAACGTCAACACCTTCACAAGCTTTGCAGTCAGATTATGCAGGTTTTTTCCAACAAAGAGATTCTGAAAACCAGGGTAATGATCTAGGAATTTTCACGACATCTCTAGAGGCAAGTCCTGACGTTGAAACTTCATTAATTACAGCGGATCAAACATCATCTTCAGAATTCCACTTAAAAAACCACTGGGTTTTAGATAGCGGCTCAGATGTTCATATCTGCAATAATGAGAATCTTCATGGATTTCAAAGAACCGAGCCATTTCTGGGAAACCACCACATCGTTTCGGGGACCACAAAGTATCCTGTCAAAGCCTGGGGGACCTGCAGAGTAAAAATTTTAACGGGAAAAAGCAACGGTTATATTACCTTGAGCAAGGTAGCCCTAATCCCAGGATTTATGACAAGTCTTGTTTCTCTACATCTGATGAATATTAAGAACGTTCATTGGAACTCCATGGAACCATTGCACCTGTTTCGGTCGGATGGGACTTTATTCTGCAACTTATTCCAAAGTGGACGACATTGGACGTTTGAAAAATCGCCCATCGAAAACAATTTGACTACTAACAGTTTAGAAAAATCCCAATCTGTGTGTTTAGGGGTAGCCGGTGATAAAAAAGAAAACAAAACCCGACACAAGACCTTTGACAAGGCTCAACTACATCGGATTTTCGGTCATCCATCACCAGAAATTGTAGATCGGATTGCAAGTGCGGCACGAGATGGAGCAATTACTGTGCTGGACACTGTATCGGCCCCAAGAACAATTCAATGCGAAACATGTGCTCTATCAAAGTCACATCAACATATATCGAAAATACTAGACAAAGAACATCCACAAACAAAACCTATCGAGAGAGTGACAGTTGATCTCATTCCAATGAGAAAAGGTTTCAATTCGAATACTCAAATTATACATTTTCAATGTGCAAAAACCTTATTTAATATGATCTTCACTATGTACGCGAAATCGGAATCATTGAAATTCATGAGAAAGGCCATACAATTGATAAAATCGCTGGATTATCGCGTAAAATATATTCATCTAGATGGTGAATCTTCACTACAAAGATCTCTTGATGAGCTAGCTATAGATGAGGGATTCATTGTTGAACGCACGGCTCCTAGGACACCGGAGCAAAATGGACAGTCTGAGGTAAATGGACGGTGGATCATCCTCAAAGCAAGAGCTTTCGCAATTGAGGCAAGTTTACCACAAGATCTATGGCCTCAACTTGTAGTCACGGTTGGGTATATTATGAACCGAACACCATCAAGAAAACTGGATTGGAAAACGCCGTTTGAATGCGTTTACGGGTATAAGCCACCTTTATCACACCTTGACATCATAGGAAGTAAAGTATATGTTTTGAATAAAAACATTCCTCGACTGGATAAATTGTTAGCGCGCATATGTCGGATACCTAGTTGGGTGGGAATCCACTAATATCTACAAAGTTTGGATCCCGAGCATAGGCAGGATTATTAATTCAAGAGATGTCACCATTGATTCCGGAAATCTATACACTCCTCATGATTTGGACGTGCTGGCAACTAAGCAGATCACCGAACAAGAACTTATCCAAGCTCTTGAATGGCCTAGCCTTGAAGAAGACATCTGCTCACAGCCGCTTGAGACAGAGTTACTAAATCAAATGAATGTTTTAATCCCTACAAATCCATTACTTCAAGACGTTAAAAAGAATGAAATATCTTCGAGTTCAAGTAATAAAGAAAAATTTAACTTACCTGGAATATTTCCAGAAGAGACACCATCGTCTTCTGCGCACCCGAAGATATCTAAGGGGTATGAATACATAGATGAGCTAAAATCAAAAATACCTTCTCAACATGCAATTGACGGAGATCGTGAACTGGGTAGGGCTCAAGGTAACCGTGCCATAAATGCTGCTCTTATCAATCCTGACATCGATCCTCAAAATATTATCTCCCGAAGAACACGAAATTCGAAAAATTCGGCCTATTTCGCACAATACTGTTATTCATTTAGCTCTGCAATTATGAACACAAAAAACTGGACAAAAATAAGAAGGGAAGAACTTCCGCCTGCACCGAAAGGATGGGACCAAATGCTCCGTCATCAATTTTCTGTTGAATTTCAAAAAGCTGCGGAAAAAGAACTTCAAATTTTAGAAGAGAAGGAAACTTGGACATGTACAGAAAAAGAAGAAGTCCCAGAAAGTTGTAAAATTGTACCTTTAATCTGGATTTTTACTTATAAGTTTGATTCAAATGGATACTTAATCAAGTTTAAGGCAAGACTATGCGCCAGGGGTGATTTACTCGGATCTGAAGAGGATCCATACGCTGCTACATTAGCAAGTCAAACTTTTCGAGCTATGATGGCGATAACAGCGGCTCATGATCTCGAAATAAGACAGTACGATGTTGTAAACGCTTTTGTCAATGCTCCAATTCGAGGGGAAGTCTACTGTCATGCTCCAAAAGGGTATAATAGGAATTTTCAGGGCAAGCCAATGGTTCTTAAACTGTTGAAAGCCTTATATGGTTTTAAATTTTCACCTTTGTACTGGTATGATTAATTTTTGTCCTTCTTACTCCATCACGGATTCCACCAAGTTCTAGGAGTCAACTGCATGGTTACAAACCAATACATTAACCTGATATTCTACGTCGACGATATCATGATAACTTTCAACAAATCAGATACGAGTCAAGCCGACAATTTTGACCATGATCTTGCAACTGCCTTCGAAGTCAGACGAATAACAAAGACTTGCTCTTTTCTCGGAATAAGAATTGTTCAGAAAGGCCCGCTAGAAAACTGTGGTTATGTCAAGACAGCTACATAGAATCATTGGCTTCAATCTTTAATGTAGTCGGTGGAAAATCGCCAAAAACGCCTATACCACAACTCATATTGATGCCATTTGAAGGTACAGCAAGTGCAGCGCAGATAAAAGGTTACCAGCAAAAAGTTGGAAAGATTAATTTTGCTGCAGTCACCACACGGCCTGACATAGCAAGAGCCGTCTCAATTCTCTCTCGATTTTTAACGAATCCAGGACCTCAGCATATTAATGCTATAGATCATCTCATACAATATTTGGTAGGTACTCCCTACATGGCAATTTGCTATAATGGCAAATATTATCTACAAAAATCCTCCTCAACAAAAAGAGCATTTATGACATTTAGCGACGCTTCATATGGCGATGATCCCGAAACACGGCACAGCTCCTGTGGATTTGCTCTCCTACTTTTCGGCGGTAAAGTCCACTACAAAGCTACCAAGCAAAAAACAGTGACGACTTCAAGTACAGAAGCGGAACTGCTGGCAGTTTCCACATTAGCAAAGGAATATCTATGGTGGATAAGACTATTTGAAAATATTGGACTCGAACTAAACCAAGATGCGGTGATCTCTCTAGATAACCAGCAAACCATAAGATTAATCACGAAAGACGCACCGAAATTAGTCACAAAGCTGAAACATATAGATATTCATCAACTATGGATAAGGCAGGAATTCCAAGCAGGGAATATCAAAGTCGAATGGGTGCCTACTGCAGACATGGTCGCAGATGGATTTACGAAAGAACTCCCGCCTCAAAAACATGCAAATTTTTTAAAACAATTAGGTATGGAAGACATAAAATCGTTAATAACTAATCTGAAAAAACTCGACGCAACATCAATCGAATAATTTCATGCAGGCCCCATTTCATAAAACCTGGGGGGGTGTGTGTAACAACATGGGCTTCTCAAGTAGCCACAATCAGAATGTTTCAACAGGTTGCCTTTTTTTTTTTTTTTTCGTTTCACGTGGCTTCTTATTTCTATTTTCATGTTTCGTCTCAAGTGTCGCGAATTGTTCATTATAATGTTTCAGAGTCTTTCAATGACAACTCCATCCTTGGAAATTTCTTGAAACAATTATCTTAAGATGTTTGGTTTAATATTGTATCATGATACAGATGAACATGGATTGGAGGAGATTTTGGTTCTTGGGAAACGGAGCACTGGGAGGACAAAACGGGAAGCATTTTTGATTTTAGATTGGATATAAGAACAGACAGAGCTGGACAGATTTTTCGGGGGCAGATCAGACCTAATATATTCATTTTTCATTACGTGATTCTATTACAGAGTTCATTTTTATTCTCGCTGTATCATACACAGCATCTTCTTGAAGTCCTACACTTTACATTTTTTATAGCTGGATTATACACAGCATCTTTTACCGTGATTATCGTTTTCATAGTCACATATATAATCACAGGTATGTAGAGATAAAAATGGAGAGGTAAAAGCTTGTCTTTCTTGTTTTCTCAGAACTAAGATTTTCTAAGATACATGTATTCTTCTAGAGTCCTAAGAATCCAACTGTTTCAAGATGTTGTAGCATAACTGGCTTGATATTGAAGCGTCAGTCGATGATGGATACTTTTGCTGCTGAACCATTGCTGATACAAATGTTCAGAACACGTAAATGCGCGTACCCGAGACGTGTTTTGGAGGTGAGACGTGACGTTGATTAATCGCCACTGAACTAACATGGACCATCTAATAAACAAAGAAACTTAGACTAGCGCTCAATTTAACTTAAATGCACTGTCATGGGGCTGATGCCTCTAGTTGTGATCCAGCTATATGCCAGATCTGCACTCGGGTAATCTCGAGTAATCTCGCTTACGTGTAGAACCCCGACAAAGCGTCCATAGAACCACGGCAATATCTACAACCTCACAAGAAACCTGTAGATATTTCTAGAACGATCTTTTAGATTGGACATGGGGAAACGGCTGGAGATAAATAGCTTAACATGTAATTAATTCTAAACCCTACAGGAATATATATTTCTTTAGGCAGCTTACTTGTGCACTTACAACTTAGTTGACCCTCTCACACGCACGTTTAGAAGCGAAACCCATTTCTCACACTCCTCGCTCAGACTTGGCAATGTGGTTGGGTATGGTGGAGTCTGGATTGTAATTCTCACACATGTTTGTTATGTTGGAGTTCATGAAGGATTATACGGACAATGATACTTCGGAGTCGACCATTAAGAAGTGTGAATAAGTACTCTATGTTTTAGCACTTTAGATCGATAGCTTTGTTAAATCTTCTGTCTCCAAATTCTTGCTTGTTGTATATCTTCGCTCCTGACCTATAATATGCATTATTTTCCACATCCCTTTTGATCGGCTTCGGATTATCTTCGTATCTTTCATGCAACTGTGAAGTACCAAACCTAGATTCCGTCACTTCTACCTGCTTTGCAAATTTAATTACTATTCTAATCCATTCCCTGAAGTCATCATCTGGCTAAAGGTGGTTTTCAGCGAGTGTTTTGGACAATTTTTGACTTAATGAACGTCGGAGCATGGATATCTTATTTTCGTCCGGCCAAAAATCGCCTCTCGCCTCGGTTAACTTGTTGGACTATGAGGCGAGAAATTTGAGCCATCTTTGGTTTTCCTTCACTTTCAGAGCGTGTAGTCCGTCATTTTCTCGAGAGACATGTGTCGAGTCTAGGTGTTACGGGCTGTGCCCAGCTGAGGGATGGTCTCAAGGACCATCCCAGCCTCAAAATAATAAGAGGCGGGATCGCGCTACGGGAGGCTGAAGGCATGTCTAGGCGGAGGGAGATGAACTCAGATCGTCTTCAAGTTCGAGGGGCCGGGGAAGCGCGACAGGATCGGCATCAGAGACAGGGGGCTTAGGAGAGACATGGCTAGGGCCGGAACAGGGGTTCGGAAATACAGGTCATGGCGTTGGGAAGATTGCTTGGGAGAAGGATAATCGGAATAGGCGTTGGTCCTGGGATTTAATGAGAAAGGTCCCATTAGTTAGTCCTTAAGAGAATTACTTTTATTACGTATCCGTCCATTCGTGAATAACGAATTTACCGCGACCCTAACACTAGGTTTAGTCGGTCCAAAAAATCGATGAAATCTTCGAGATCACAAGTCCCATGAACCCCACCAGCTTCATGGAATGGGCCACCCTTCTTGAGTGCTGCTCTTTTGAGTGCACCAAAAATCATTAAAAATGTCCGCGAATAACCATACCCAAATAAATTCCAATCCATCCTCAGGATGTCTAGTACAGCCGTTCACCATGCTGGATAATTATCTCGATCTCCATAATAAAAAGAAAGTTTAATGGGCTTCAGATTGGCACCATTAGTAGTGTCGCAGGATCAATTGGTGTTGGTAAACAACAGAGCAAGTCCGGTATAAAATCTGCCAATTGTCAAAATCTAGGGAACACAGTCTAAGTCTAGGTTATCTATATAAATACATGACTAATTTACCCCTATTCCAGTCTCAACAGTTTTGTGGATCTATAATCACGTGACCCTACTTGGCACTGGAGCATCCAGTGCTTCTTTTACGGTTCAACCCGTAACAAGTAGGTGGTGGATCTTTTTCTATGTGAACTTTAATTTCAGGCTTTTGTCGTGCCTGTTTCCCCAAAACCTCCATGAGCTGCTTCTACATTTCTAGGAATGCTTCAGTAGAAATTACTGAGTCGAATTTGGAAGCCAACTATGAATTTTGAGCGTTCTCGAGTCTAAGGTTAAGTAATTTATCTTGAATTTGGTCGACGCTCATTAACCTTTTTGTTTTCTTTCTTAAATGAATGTTTAAAAGGAAGATTGAATTTCTGAATAGGTGCTGTAATCGAGTGCTAAGGAATGCTGAGGTATGCTGAGGGTTGAAACTGAGAACTGAATGGATAGAAAATATATGTCACAATTTAGGTACTAGAGTTATGGGTTAATCGGAATGTGGAGTGTTTGACGACCTGTCTCATGATGGTGCTGTCCTTCGATGGAATAGTCAATGATGTGAATGAATGGTAAGTCCGATATAAATGGTTATACTGAATGTATTCGACTTTAAATTATACCGCGATGCATATGTAACGAATCGTGACAAGTGAAGCCGAAGTTACAAATTGGTGACGATGGTACTCAGGACAATATAAATCACACAAGGAATGGATGATAGTGATTATAGTATATTTCTCAAGAATGAGCCTAGACCGCACCCCTCCCATCTAAATGCATCAAGAGGCTAATTATCTACATGTAAGACCCGCTAGTAGGTATGTTGTTTCTTTGCCATACCTCAAAATAACAGACTAAATTTAGATCCGAAACATCTTAACAATAGATACTGTATCATGACAGAAACCTGCAACGTCACCGACGAGCTTGGTACATCGACAAAACGGATTCCATCTCGAACACTGTCACTTAGCCCATTAACCGTAAGCTTCAAACTCCAGATATCCTTGAGTCATAACCGAGTCAGCACAACTGGTGCTGAGTTACTAAGTATGTAAGGGTAGTTTATTACTTTTTATGGTTCCATCAAACTTGAGGGAAAGGTGTCCTTTACATTACAAGTTGATGTCTTAGTAATTCCATCGCCTTTCATTTGGTTTCTGTTTGTAACCTTCTTCTAGTTGCGAAATCATGCAACAGGTCATGAAAATGCATCTTCATGTAATTGCAGTATTGTGCGACGGGACGTGTTATCATATCTGTGTTTCAATATCGTGTTATTATGTATAGTGGCACGCGACGTAATACTCTAGCAATCTTGGAGGACTAGTTTCGCTTAACAGGCATTCGTTGACTGACAAATGCTACAGGGATCAACCAATTCAGCAGCCGTCACAATGAATCCTGTCAAGAGTGTTTTTGCTGTCGAGCTGCTCTACTTTTAATTACTATAGATCCCCTTGCCAGCTCTGACAGGAACTACCAGTTTTTCTACTTCATATTTGATCTACTAAAGTATACTTCATTGCTAACCTTTGATATTTTTTGCCATGCGTTAGAAGTTTCTTGACTGAAGTTGTAAATATCGCAGATTCATACGATTGGAATATTTTCGATTAAAGGTCGATGCCAATATAACTTGTCTGCTAATTCGTCTACTAGACGCCGTTTACACCCCTCGAAGCCCTTGAACGAATGTGGCACACGGACGAGTTTCTTGACTCGAGCATATATTTCTGATGTTCTGAGTGTAAATTTGAAGGACAAATCACTGCCGTCCTGGTTATTGAGAAGATATGCGCATGATTTTCCGAACCTCAATAAGCATTGATAAACTTTACTGGGAGACAAGAACTGGAATAAATGTTTTATAAGTCAAAACAGATCTATCAACAGTATCTGGTCCAGGCTGTCGTCACATTAATTTTTCAGAAAATATCACATTTTTGTGCTATTAGGGATAATACTTGAGAGAACAGTACATGTATTTCTGCAGACAGTAAGATGATTATGTACACTAGGACCTCTCAGAACTGATAGTGGGTCCTGGTAAAAATATTTTCAACATTTACACCGGGACCCACTATCAGTTTTGAGAGTTTCTACTGTAGTTGAGAGTATGAATTACAAATCTCTCAATCCATGTCACAATCATTTAAGCCTCTTGAGCCTTTACCTTTGATAGCTTGGGATTAATTATTTGGCTATTTAGCCTTAAAGAACGTTTCCACTCCGAAATGCAGGCTCTAGCCATCGTTCCATTAACAACAATTACCTGTACGTTGGGAACAAAGTAAATTTTTCCCTCTTCAAGAGACGAGCTTCGAGTTGATGGTTTTCCAAGGCATTGTTCATTTAAGGGTTAGTATTCTAGTTAGATGTCGTAGGACCTTGTTGGTTAGCAAGTTAACTGCTCGATGTCATGGTCTCTCACATGAGCCTCTAATATTCATTGAAGCGTGAGCTAAACCGAGAATTTGTAGATGATGGGATAAATGTCGAAGGGTGTCGTTGCAATCAGTGCGGGCTTGGACTATTGAATTGTAAGTGATGTTTTTTAGACCAGATGACGGCGAAGTTAGATTCTGTAAATAGCCAAGTCGGACTCCGCGAACAATACTTTGATAGGTGACAAGCGGGTCAGTGTCTTGAGTAGGGATTTTCTCCAAGGTGTACTGTGGAATGAAAAAGGGGAGATCAATATATGCTCAAGAGATAAGTGTTTGGCGCAGTCTAGTGGAAGAAAGGAAAAAGGTAGCACGAGGCAATATCCTTGTTAGCTATCATTAATCAGTAAGGGTTTAAACATGTCGAGAGGTGAGAGACTTTGATGTGGTAAAGGTGCAAATACTGTATTTGGTATAACACCAGTCATTGAGTTAGGCTAAAATCTAGATTCAAATCTGAACCACTTATCTTTACATATATCCATATCATGCTTTTCGTTAGAATGCCAAAGATGAGGCCTATTGTAACCAAAATTTAATTAGAGAAAATAATTAGATTAGCACGCTACAGCTTGGAGCAATAAATACCTGTTGATGATCCTGACTCAACAATTTTAAGAAGAATGCTTCATCTCACTCTTCGATCGATCATTACCCCGATCGCTTGTCTCCCGCCTCCCCTGATGCTTTCTCGCTTATTTCGGGAGGGTTCAGGTACGATGCATCCTCTGCAGCTTCATATTCCGCTATAAGATCTGATACTACTTCTCTTGCTTCATCGAATTCATTGAGATTATCGGAAAACGGGGCCGTTTTCTTATAGCCTTCCATAAATGCGTTTCGTTTTCGCATCCCATCATACTGTCTAACAATCCTTTTGAAAAGCTAGTGACCAAATTAGTCTAAATATAATCCACGAGATTCAGCAGGCTTACGGTTGTGATGCTAGTGTGGTTGGCTAACATCAGCCCACTAACCCTATGATTCATGGGAATGTACGGGCTTTTCTTAGTGAGAGCAACCTGAATGCTTGCAGGACCCCACGGGATAAATGTTGCTAATTTTCGCTCTCTAATTCTCAAAAGGCTTTTATGAACGTCAGTGGGGTCTACATCACCTTGAATAACATTAAGAATGGAAATGTAACAGCTCTTTTTCCCGGGGATCGTGGATACCATGCGGTTTTTATTCTGAAGAAGTCGACGCATCACATCTAGTACTGTCGTTTTACGAACGGTTTTTGCTTGTTCCACGTTATGACCGGTAAATGGAGTATACGATGTCATGAGGAAGTGACAACGAGGAGTGGGAATAAGTGAGGCCACGATGCTGACGAGATCATTATGCATGTAGCCTGGATATCGTAACGTTGTGGTACTTGCTGACATGACTGTAGAAACCTAGTTCTAGGTTTAGAAAGTAGTGATATTCAAGCGGGAAAGCTCACGAGTTGATTCGTTTGCTGAAAGGAAGGCTCTTGGACGTGAAGACGATCAGCTGCTATGAGTGATAAGGCACCGTTATCAAGAACTACAACTGAGTCCGCGTTCTGAGTTAATCTTCGCATGGAAAGTAAACTGTTATACGGATGAACAACAACATCGCCAGAATTAGTAGTGTCGGGGAACACCGAGTATGTCTGTATTATCTTTTTTGGAAAGCGGTCATTGAGTCTTTCAAGGAGAAATGAGCCCAGGCCAGAGCCTGTTCCTCCAGCTATTGAATGAAGCATCATGAAGCCCTAGAATATGAGCGTGATCCGCACCGCGATCAAGGAGTCATATTCTTACTTCCAGGGAATCACTACCATCCGCTTCACGATCTATCATTTCCATGATGTCTTCGTGGACGTGTTCACCAGTTTGATATCCATCCCCCCAATTGTTGGCTGCCCCGAGTCCATTCTTTCCAACAAAAAAGTTCTCAGGATTATAAATATTTTTATAGGGACCAGTTTGAATACTGTTAATGACCTATCAAGTAAACAAAGAGTTTTCCAACTAGATTCAAAGTTGGAGAATACATACTCTTGGTTCTAAATCTATCAAGATAGCCCGTGGTATGTATCTCGTATCATCCGATTGATAGAAAAATACGTCTTTTCGATCACCGCCTTCAGTAGCGAACTCTTCTAAGTTTCCATCTTGGCTGATACCGTGCTCTTGACAAAGCTGTTGCCAGAATTCACTACCAACTAGAATTATCTCTGATCAGGATTAAGCTCAGAGTAGTGGCTATGAATCAGACTGACTACTGTTACCGCACTGGCCAGCTTGTATAGTTATTATTTCTCTTACGGGCCAGTTAGACTAAGACATTAGGTAGGAATGAAGCATACCTGGGCATTGTTAAATTATATATGTTTATTTGGGTAAGCAGAATATGATTCACAGAGTATGGCAGAGCGACAGAGCTGTTGAGGCTCCGGAAATCATGTAGCAGAGGTACGACAAGTTGTAGGTTCTCAGCGATATAATTGATCGCGAATGAAGATGGTATGTTTCAGAGGCCTCCTCGCTTCGCGTCTACTAATGAGGTACGTCTCAGCGAGATTTATGTCCTGAGTTCCTAGCCTAGGTCTCAGTCAAATACTATTTATTTACAGGAGGTTATCTGTTTGTTTATAGCTATTCTTGATCAGGATCAGTAAGCAGACTCTTGTGCATGGAACTTGGCCTTTAGCATTGTAATGTAGATCTCCAATAAGTCCGCTATTGGTTGGACTATATGCCAGCCACTGGATTACAACTTAGCCATTATTATCTAAAATTACTGTTCCCTGCGGATAAACTTTAATAGTGACCACTTCTATTTGTAAATACGTACGAAAGATGCCCAGTAATTCTTCGTCAGATTAATAAGTCGCGTCGCTGCGAGACGCGTTTGTCCACCCTAACTTATTCAAACTCTCCGCAGCGTCATCACGACAGTAATCTGTCACAAGTAGATCCATGGCCAAAATCACACATCATACTTATCGACGTTATTGAGGTTTTGAGCTCCTGACGAAGTTCGTTCCTACTTATATGCCCCTAATCTCGCCTGAAAAATTTGCTACACAGCGGCACTGTCATGGCTTATGGGTTACCCAATGAGGACTCTAGTCCATCAACCCCAAAGAGAAAATTCGAACCTAGCAAAAGCGTATTCGCCGAGATATACGCATCGACAACTCCAGCTGGACTTCCTCAGTCTACGGAAGATTTTTTCCCGCCGTCAAAAAATGCGGCGTTTCCGGAAATCTCAAAGAACTTTGTCAGTCCCTCTAAGCCTCGCACATTCTCCCAGGAAAGCGCGTACAGTCCGCAAATTTCAACAAGAAAATCTCGTGCGCGCTCCTCGCTCAGCTTTGAATACAAAAACCTATCTTCTCCGCCTCCTCCTCCTGATTCGGAAAATGGTTCTGATGAGGAAGATGTGATACAGAACATGGATGGAGATATGGAGTTATCCAATTCACTGCATTCCGAAGATGCAAATGACAAAAATATTGCAGATAGTGCTAATGATGTAAATGTTCCGGAATATGAAAACGAGCAGTGCATGGATGACTACAGTGTTGATGCGGATAACACCGAAGCTATAGAGGAGGAACGAGGCGATTCTGACCGACTTTCAACGACCCCTCAAAGTTTCAAGGACGATCTAGACGGATTACAAGAGGCTGGCTTGGCTCAACATTCACTTCCGACAGCCTCGAGATATGAAAAAATTGCTCGAGACATGTATTTCCGCGACAAGCCTCAGACAATCGACGAATCAGATGATATTATTTTATCAACAGAGGCTATAATTACGACAGTTCAGGAAGATACCCAGAAACACATACAGGAAAAACACGTGCTCGAAGATAAACTATCTACCATTGTATCCAAGCTCACAAGTCTTTGGGATCAATATGATAAACAGACAGCTATTTATCGTTCAGAAGAGTACATTACAACTGTTGGTCCCCCGTCTCACGCTCCAAGGTTTGCAAAGGCAAACTTTCTAGCAAGCCTTGCCCTCAAAATTAATCATCCTCCCAAGACTTCATCAGCTTTTACTGCTAGGGAGATGTCTCTTCCAAAAAGGCTACTAGAATGGATGGAAGAACATCATAATCCATATCCAACACACTATGAAGTAATCCAGGGTCACAAACCAAGTCCTGCAAATCATCCTCTATTCTGGGACACTATATTTAATTGTCTCATTCGGGGAAGAGTTGCAATCGTCACTAGAATGATAAAAGATGCCGGTTGGAACAATACCAGAAGCCCACCTGATAACACAACTGAGGGTCAAAGTCATCTAGATTATTCTGATATCACTTTAAGCAATATAGAGAAAGTCATAAATATTACCATTCAAACGCTTCTCGAATGTCCAGCTACGCATGGAGACTGGAATTGTCTTAGTAACAACTGGACACTCTTCAGACTCCGGGCTTCACAGTCTCTAGAGGAAATAAAAAGATTTTCAGAGGGCCGCAATCAAGAACAAGAAGGCAAAGCAAATCCTCAAGTTGATTCGGGCTCCTACAGTCAGGCTGCGATGAAGGCCCAGAGCTTGATACCGTGGCATTTGTACCAAAGCATTGTAACCCTTTACAACATTTTGATGGGAGATAAAAGTGCCATATTATCAAATTCTCAAGATTGGTGTGAGGCAACCATAGGCTTAGTCGCTTGGTGGTATGATGAAATCTTAGCTAAAAATTTATCACACAGTAGCCTCAAAAAGCTTGGTCGTTCAAAAAAACAGTCTATATCTTCAGCGTTTGATAAAAAGCTCCGAATCTCATTCGAAGCTGCGACTTCTGACTCTACAGACTTCAAAGTTAATACCGCTAATGAGGTCGAAGTTGCTCTCGCATCGCTCTTTGAAAACGACTTCGAAAGTGTAATTAGCTTCTTACGCGGCTGGTCTGGGCCGATTTCATGTGCGGTTGCTGAAATAGCATCATTAGCTCGCTGGCTTCCTAAGCCGGAAGAGAAAAGCCTTATTAAGATGGGAAGCTTAGATCAAGAAGATTTCGACGTCCTCGGAATCGGCTCGTCCCCCTCTGAAAACGATGGCGTCAAAGATCGAACACTTATTACCTACGCGAATAATCTTTCTAAACGAGGGCAATTAAGATCGAATGTTCGGCCCCAAGATCCCATCGAGGGCTGGGAATTAGCAATCGCCATTTTCGGCCGACTTGATTCAACGGAACGATCGCAGGAGATTATTTGGGATTTTCTCCAGCAGTTTACCGTACGTGACTCAAGTACGGTGCAAAAATTATTAGCTCTGCTTACTCGCATTGGATTAACTCGCCACGCCGAGAGTGCCGCTCAAGTAAGTTATGATAAGACGGATGGAGAAAATTTAACAAGAAACTAATAACATGTAGTCATACGCAGACGAATTAGCTGATCAATCGAGCAAGTATGGCGAAGCACTCTACTACTACGCTCTCGCGCACAAAGGCGCAAAAGTAAAAGAAACCCTAGATAAATTAATGTCTCACTCTCTTGTTCAATCATCAGCCTACCCCCCTGAGGAAGACCTCGATCCGCATCTCCGACGATTAATTACTTCGCCCAAAAGCGCGCTCAGCGACATCGCTTCTATTGATGTCGAGGCCGCTCGCTTACTCCAAAAATCCCTCAGTGGCTACGCGACCCTTCGTAAATTCTATGAACTACGGGACCGCGATGCTCCCTCGTCAGCAGGGTATACCGCCGCCGTCATAAAATCCCGCAAAGCCGAAGCGGCTGTCTCACTCATAACCGTCATCTCTAGCTCGAGTTATAATATTCGGGGTGGACTATACGATAGCGAGTGCGACGCCGTTGTCAATCTTGACCTTCTACTAGCTCTTCTCGGGGAATCGCTTGTCCTCGTCAATCAAAAAGAGTTTAGTCTCACGGCTCCGCAAATAGAAGTTCTTTTACGTGCCATCGAAGATTTACAAACTGTTCCCGCGCCTATCTACGCAGCGTGTGTTGACTTTCTGCAGAACGTCCTTGACTTCTATCACACAGGCAAGGGGCCCATGTCGGTAGAAAATTTGCGCCAGTCAACGAAATCTCTGAAAGGTTCCCGTAATCTTTTGAACATCGATCATATGGCCCTGTCATCGCAAACGAGACATTCGGCCGGTCATTCTGGGCTAGCTCGTGATGGTGTAAAAAGGGGTTGGGATTGGCGTGAGGTAGTCATGCCCGGGGTTACTGGTGACTATGTTTTAAAAGTTTTACGGCTAGGACTGGCTAAGGATTTGGCGCGCACTTGGTTGGCTGAAGTAGATAATCAGTTGGGAAGTTAGATAAATGCTTTCTAGTCAGAGATGAACGAACGGCGTTCCGGGGAAGTTGGTAGCATATCTATACTTTTGACACAAACACCATCTGACCAATGGAATAAAATCTCAGCCATGATGATAAACCTAACTTGGGCTCGAGTTCCCGATTGAGTGAAAATGTTGTTGTACGAGAAGCAGTCTATACCTCTCTACTTTTCCTCAACCCACTGTTTAGATTCATGGACAACAACTTGCTTCGCTTTAGCACGTCTCTCACCCAGTGTTTCGTAGGGCCTAGTTCTTTCCATAGAAGCTACGGATAAGAAATTGGCTGTCAAACTTGCATCAGTCGATAGGCCCACTGTTACCGCTTTGAGAGGTGTCCGATATTGCGTAGTAAAGGTGCCATTTTTTTATCCCAAACAAACAGTCGACCGATTTGATATAACCCTGTCACGAGATAAATAGGCATCGTTGAAAACGAAAGAGAGCAAAAATCTTATCAAATTTTAGGATACTGCAGAATTTGAAGCGGACCGCACAAACATGCATGACCCATAGCAAAGACTCAGCTTTTTGCGCAAGACTAACGTGTCGGTGCCTAGTTGAACCGCTCACCCATATCCTGTTAGGGTGAGTCACATTGATCCAGTCCAACCATAGATGAATCTCAGCTCTTCAGCGTAATATTTGCCTCCTTCGACCAACAGTTTTTAACATGCCGGGTCGGTATTCTATCATTTACATGGGGCTTACGGGTAGTGTGGTGATGTGTCTTCACCAGATACGAAATGACATAGATGAGAAAAGAAGGGCAAATGATTAGATGTAATGGATAAATTGAGAAGATGTTGTCAGAGTGAAGATAATGTTGGCTCATCCTCTCTATACGAGTTGCTCCACTCCTGGTATTTCCTTTCCCTGAGGCTATGCAGTTTCCCTAGGCTACTGAAAAACGGTAAATTTTGTCTCTGAACTCTACTAATTAGCCTCTGAAAAATGATAATATGCCCTCTTGTGGGTAGCTGATTAATGCGGAGAGCGATGATTGTTGTATAGAGGTACTTTTCTTGAGGGGGCACTCACGATGACGATTACTCATCAATCGTGTGGTGTCGGAGTTGGATGTTGAACAGATTTATCGTATTTTAGTCAGTCAATACACCGATGATGGATGGGAAACATTCTTAGTTGACTTGGTAACTCTCTCACCTATTATCTTGTCGCGATACAAGGTCTACCAATTTCAATTTATCTTTCAGTGTTACGATATTCTAATTGACTGATGCCAAGCGCGCAGAATCACGTCTCTAGCTTTTCGCGAGGTTTATGTTGAATGTCAAAACCCGCTCGCAGCCAGATATCGTTGAAGGTTACTCTCCTTGTTGATGATTCCTTATTCATCATAATGACTTATTAAATTTTGTCTCACGGCCATATTTACGACATTAAGCATTGTAAAAATCTGCTTGTGTGTAGAGGTAGAGAGATTCTTGATGAGAACGTCTTCTGCTACCTCTTAAATTGAATGATATTTATGAGTAACTATCAGCTATATCACTCAAAATAAGATAATGCCCTATCTCATTATACTTGGTGCGCCGATGCAGCTTAGTGCCTACTTCCAGCGCTAAAAAACTTTGATTGCCGGTAAATATACGGGTCTTGACTACATATATTTTGGGTCTCTTGTGCTGCGTTCTTTTTATGATCTGCTGAAACCACCAAAATTACTGAACACACCCTATCAATTCTTTGTGTCCTGCCTGAGATGAAAGCGATACACGGCTCTGATGTTTGGTCGATGGGAAAATAATGCCACTAGCCAAGAGGAATACGCTTTCACTAATACTTACTTTTGTAGTATGGCAGCTTCGCCACTCGGAGTCGGCAAAAGAATGGGGCCTGCTTTAACCTTTTCCTAGCATGCCATGGTACGCAGTACAATGGTTGATTGTAACAACATACCGCTGGGAAATGCGATTCGCCGCTTCCGTGTATTGAGAAAATGGCCTGGCAAAAAGCGAATGAATTTCTAATATCGATACGCTATATCAGGCCGGGAATGCACAGAAAGATAGGGAAGAAGCTTAGTGTTGGATTGGAACCCGGAAATTTTGGTGGTGAAAATTGTTACGTCGAGTTTCATAAGATGAGCATCGCTATCGAGAGCGGACAGACAAGCAACGTTCTCACTATCTTCCGAACTGAACCATTTAAGGATCCGCTTTTCATAAACATTATGTTATTGATATGTCAGCTTTAATGCACGACTTCTAAAGTTTACCACATCCAAAAGGCAGTACATGGTTCCTAGATTTTCGAGGTCGAATCTTTTGCATCACATGCTCTTTCATTTATCGATCTCACAGCGATCTTTTCTCATGACGGGAAGGTCATCAATGAAGCTTACAATAAAGTTCCCCTGTTTTTCTGATGGCAAATTGAGTTTTCAGGTTTGAATGGTGTGAGGCCGACTTGAGATAGCTTCACTTGGAAATGCTTCTTATAGAGGCTTGTGGCTTTCTTTAGCCCATGTACAGCACTAACAGACTTGTACATAAGATTACTTGGTTCCGCCAAGTCATGTTCACCCATTAAAGGAAATAATTTTATCTTTATGTTATCCTCGGTGCTGCTACACAAAAAAACAGTCACGACGTCCATCCGACTAGTTGCACGTTCACATTCGACAACTGCGGAAATTGTAATTTTCGATGAGGCTGTACATCATACTCCAGCAGAGCTTGGAACATATTCTTCTGTATAGGGCTGTTCAAACCCTTGATAAACCAACGAACTTTTCACTATTTTTTCTCTCGTATCCTCCCCAGTCTTCATCACTACCTCCCGGGTTAACATTTTCTTAGCTTGCGGTACCTCGCTTGTTTCTGTATCGGTCCTTTGATTTTTTTCTCGGAAAACCTTGCTCTTTTCTTAGAGCTCATCACTCATAGGAGCTACCAATGTCAGGGTTCCCATCTTTTTTTTAAAAATCATTTTTACGTATGTAGCCTGAGGCTATGACGCGAGGGTTTCTATCACCAAAGATAGCTCTCGCTTGCTCATGGATGATCTTTAGATAGTTACCTGAAGTTAGTCCATTATCATTCACCTTCTTATCCAGGGCTTGCTTAGTTCGACTATTACGTCTGAGTGTTATTGAGTTTCTGGGCCTTCGGTTAAATAGCGTTGTTAATAGTGATGAGCGAGAATCACGTTGAATCGGTACATTGGAAATACAGTAAAACTTCTCTAACACGATAGTGGGTCCCGGCATAAGTGTTGAAAATATTCATTGTAACTTGCACTTTTATATTTGCAATACTTACCCTTACAGGTCATTTTGCGTGCAGGGGCAAGTATTGCAAATATAAATGAATGAATTTCAATGAATATTTTCAACACTTATACCGAGACCCACCATCGTGTTAGAGAAGTTTTACTGTATTGTGGTCGGAGAACACCAGAATGAATATAAGAACTTTCTGCGGCACGCCAATCAATACTAGGGCAGACGGATGCTTGTGCGGTACACCATCCGAGCTACTCTTTCAAGTAGAGTCTGGGTAGCCGAGGCACATGCCCCTCTTGAGACAGAAGGAAGCTGGTTCGAATCCAGTAAGACCCTGTTAATTATTGGTAATATGGGAGTTTAGAAGGGCACGGTGTTGGATGATACCCGCGGAGCAACGGAGTCACTGCGCATTACTTATACTTCACGGCTCGCGTAAATATAACCAAGAGTATAAATTGCCTTTGTAGATTTAGAGTAGCTCTTTAGCTTTATTAAACTTCTTATCTGAGTTCTTACCTGTCTTGTCTTAAGTGTCATAACAATAAAGCTCATCGACTTGACACCTGAGAACTCATATTTTTAATTTCATCCCACGATGTCTTCACTATCAAAAATTTTTTAAGTGGCATTGCCACCGACAATCTTTTAACAGAAAAACGGCGTCTACCACAACAGTCTACGCATCATACAGAGGATAATGAAAAACCCTGCCTCCTATCCATTCCACCAACCCCAATTCTTAAAACACCAATCTCCAAGCCGCCTACACAATCCATGATCGCCCCAAATCACAAACAATCCACAACTCCAGCCGCTCCGCCACCTAAACCAATTACAAAACCCCAACCACAAAGTAATGCTCTGTGTGACGGCTGGTAAGCCGTAAGATCCTGTAGCCTATGCGAACAGACATAGGCGACCTTGCTTATCCAACGCGATAACAAGTTAAGGATGCACAAATTTACCGACCCACAAGCATTGTTGAAGTTACTCATGAGGAATTGATGAAACAGGACTTGTTTCTTGTTTTCTCTAACAAAAACAAGTTATTGGATTATGCTATCAACGAATGATGGAGGAACCCATGATTTAGGAAATTACATCGGATGTCTGTAGACTATGTACATATGTTTATTTATACTTGTATAGTTTCCCAGAGGAGATTCTTTCTTCATAGTAAAAATATAAACTTACCATTCTATATACAAATGCTCTTTGCTTTTATATGGGATCTGTGACACTCTGGAATATACCAAAATTACGTCAACAATAGAAGAAAGGCTATCAGCTGCTCTTGAACAAATCGCACTTGCTAATGAAGCTAACCTGCAACAGCAAAAGCAGCAGCAACAACAGCTACAACTTCTACAGGAACAAACCCTCCTGCAAATTGTTTTACTAGGTATATGATGGGGTAAGTACACTTGCGCGGAGTTACTAAAAGGATTCAGATGCTTGAGTAGAACAGGCAATTGTGCATATGGCAGGAATGTAAGATTGAATTGAAAGATGATGAGAATGATATTAAACAAAAGTGGCGAATCTAAGCCTACTTATACTTCTAAAATCATCCATGCGCCAACAGAGCAAACAATGCAAATATCAAGTCTCGTGGGACCCACACCTCGCCTAACTAGTCCTAACACTTCATCCTGTTGAAATTAGTTCTACTAATTGGTGTGATCTGCAAGGAATGTAACTTGTAGAGACATTACCACTCTGGTTATCATTCTGCGCTATGACCGTTGTATGTCATATTATACGCTAGTCCGTATTGACACACAATCACCAACTAGTTTTATTAGATAATTTTGTATATAGTTAGGGCTATAGTTTGGGGTGGGAGAAATAAACAACTCCCACTTTACTCCTCTCTACAGCCACCAAATTGTTCCAACTTGATATACAGTGAAACACCAAGCCTAACACGCGTTAAGATATTCCTCAATAGCGCATACAATATTTCTACAGGTAATGAGTCCGGTGCTCTTAGTGTTTACCTATTCTTGTTTAGAAGATGAACAATTGCTAATGCCTTGCGTCTTTCAATATTTCTACAGAATTTCAATTCAATTCGGGAAAATATTTTAAAGATGATGTCTAACATTCACTCTGAGGTTCCTAACTCGACCGAAGGTCATGTTGCACCCCAGTTAGTTGATTGTCCTGTCACAGAGCCCATCATAGAAGGTCTCTCAAGAGACAAACTCGAGATGTTGTCATTTTTTCGTGATGTCCTTGGCGAGGGCCTGCATTGTGGTGTAACTATGACAAACATTGTTCGTCTCGAGGGGCCTGAAAGCTATGACATGTGGGGGGCGGACATGATCGCTATATGGAATAGCACGGGGCTCTATGAGCTAGTAGTCAAAGGATTGCAGCCAGTAGAGCACGCTATAGTAACGGAATGTAGAGCCCATCGGATCTTGTCCAGTATTGTGGTCTTGATGTACATCACCACTGTGAGTCCACACATTAGACAACGCATGCGGGAGAAAACAAGTCCCCACCTGATGTGGCTCTATCTCAAAAGTGAATATAAGAGGCAAAATACCTACTCGTTGGTGTACCAATTAGGTACATTTGCCCAACTAGCCTCTGAGTCCGACGACACGCAGCCAGTGTCAGCGTTTGTCAGACGTTTCAAGGCTGAACATTACAAACTTCGCCGCCTTGCCGAAACATTGTCTGATCCATACAGAAGAGATTTTGGTGTTTTCCTTGACAGAGACTCAACGAAGCGTGATTTCTTGCTGGGTTTCATGAGCAAGAAATTGAAAAATGTCGTTGACAACTTGACCACCAAGGATGATTTAATATATTCCATGGTGAAACAGAAGTTAAACAATCTTGACTCCACCGAGCAACCTCAAACAGCATTAGTCACTCTAGCCAAGTCGAGTCGCCCTGTCGTCACTAAACTGTTACAGGCCTGAGGCCTGACTTTCATTAGGCTAATGCCTATTTATTAATAATTACTCATCAGCTATCCTTGCTTATAAATTTAGTCACGAGACGCCAGGGTCACTAATTATAACACGTATATTGTGGGTCGGGCTGCTTGACTCATCTTAATACGCACACTATAAATAGCAAGCTTGGACCATGACCTTAACAAACTTAATTAAGGGTCAAACATGAAGCATATGTGAGACCGTCAATTGAAGTTTATGGACGAAACTTATACGCAGCGAGATTATTCTCTAACTGATAACTGATCAAGTGTAATGGCGCGGATAAATGTGCATGAAGTTGAATTTCCTGGAGGCTTGTCAAGAAGGAAAAGGCTCTCTGGACAAGAATCAGGAGAATAATTTTGGAGAAGGATATATTAGGAATTTGCCTCAGAAATAGCTCTTCACTTCAAGATCTTCTTTTGTATCTAGCTCTAGATATTCTGCGAATAGCAATTATCTTTCGACCCTTACATAAACCGTCGAAAGCAGCGAGGAAGAAAGGCTGTAATTATTGCAAGAAACATTTTCCCTCGCAAGCCAATGATCACACTTGGAATAAGTGTGAAAGACTAAGAGGAAAATATAAACAAAAAGGCGTCATAGCTACTGAAGTGGCAAATATGACTACTGGCTCTTTAGATAATGTCAGTAAATCCAACTTTATATTCAATACTGGTGCATCGGCTCACATTTGTCCTTTTGACCAGTTCAACAACATCAGCAAATGTTCCAGACTTGTCAACACAAGTTCCGGGGAACCCATGGAGGTCAGAGGAAAGGGCACGGTGAACATGAGATGTAAACTGTCGAATGGTTGTATTTCTAAATTTGTATTATCTGATGTACTGTACGTACCAAAGTTGGCTCATTCTCTTTTATCTTGGAACAGAGAAAGGTTAAATGGCTATGAACTACGTGATGATGGTAAAGTGATGCGTCTACTCAAAGGTGATCAAATCTGTCTTGAAACAATTTTTAAAGGATCTCTTCCTGTTGTTGTGGAGTCTGATCCATTTAGTCAAGATATAGCCTGTATGACATACACATATTGGCATCAAGCTTTGTGCCACTCATCTCCCATAACAGTCTCTAAAACAGAGATGGTTATACAGGATTCCAAGTTAATCCCTGTATGTCCTAAAGATTTTCACTGCGAGGCGTGCGCACTGTCCAAGTCCACTCATAAAAAACCTCATGCAGTTCGTAGTAGAGCAAGTGCTAGAGGGGAATATTTGCATTCAGACCTGTGTGGTCCTTTCCCAATGCGTTCCCTGGGTAATGCGCTCTATTACATCAGTTTCGTTGATGATGCTACTCGCTACTCTTGTGTTAAGTTCTTATCATGCAAAGCGGAAGCTACTAAAGCTGTAATGAATACGATTGCAGAACTTTAAACGCAATCTGGATGTAAAGTGAAGGCATTGCGGACTGATAATGGAGGCGAGTATGTTAACAAAGAACTTACAAATTACCTTACTCAGAAGGGGATACGTCATGATTTGACTCCACCGTATTCCCCTGAATCTAATGGTATCGCTGAGCGATTGAATCGTTCCATAGGCGAGGGTATTCGGGCTATGCTATCCAATATTGCTGAAAAGCGGTTGTGGGCAGAAGCTGTTCATACATTTGTTTATACCAAAAATCGCTTATTTCATGGTTCTGTGTGTGGTCAGACACCTTATGAAGCTTTTCATGGCTATAAACCCACATTAAAACACTTGAGACTGTTCGGTGGAAAATGCTTTTTACACATACCTAAGGCTAAGCTTCCTTCAGGTAGTAAACTTCTCCCAAGAGCTGAACCAGGCTTGTTCGTAGGATATGGTGATGCGCAACACCACTACAGAATTTATACCCCCTCTAACGGGCGGGTGACGACTTCTGCTGATGTTAAATTCCCTCCTAGTGAAGATAAAGCTGTAGCAACCTCTTCACATTAGCAAAATGTTTCTCGTGAATCATCTATTGCAACTACAGTTGTAAATGGGAACCCACTGGCATCGGTGTTCAATCCAGTAGATGATATTCATAAAACTCATGCCGTTCCATGTTCAAGTTTTCAGCCGTCTCATATTCTAAGGGAGAATGACGTGCACGAGCCTGAACCAACAAGTGAAATTATTTCAAATCAGTCTGATGGTTCATGTCCAAACTTTTCGTCATTGATTAATATTCTAGATAATGATGAACCTGAGTTTGAACCAGTTGAAACCCATACAAGTCAAACAGCTGTTTCACGTTCAAGTTTGCCACCGTCTTATATTCCCGGCGATAATGACGAGCAAGAACTTGAATCGAGTGAAATTATCACAAATCATGCCGTTGTCCAATGTTCAATTCTTCAGCCGTCTATTGTTTCTTCTGGAAACGACGTGTCTTCTTATGAACTATCGGGGGCTCAGCCAACTCCTTCTCCAAATGTTATTAAAACCAGATCGAACCGCTTAGTACGACCTCGAGTGTTTTCTGACACGATGTCGGGGGAGTGGTGGAAAAGATCTCGTGCTCAGACTTCCAACTCTTGGGTTGAATTATCAGACGTATTCAACACTACTAAGGAAGACAGTGCATTAGTTAGCATTTTAGAGATACCAGAACCAAAAAGGTTTTATGAAGCAAAAAGCTCAATTTATTGGTCTGAGTGGGAGAGAGCTTTAGAGGATGAGATTTTATCATTCAAAGAAAACAACGTGTGGCATGTTGTACCGTGTCCGAAAGGACGAAAGATTGTCAATGGAAAATGGGGTTTCAAAGTTAAAGGAAATGTTCTCGGAGAAGTCGAACGATTCAAGGCACCCTATGTTGCAAAAGGTTTTACCCAAGTTCAGGGTCTCGATTACGAGGAAACCTTTGCTCCAGTTGTACGACTAGATTCTCTACGATTGCTCCTTGCTATCTCTTCCAGTAGGAGATGTTCCCCCAGACAACTTGACGTTAAAACAGCGTTTCTATACGGTACACTTAATGAAGAAATTTATATGCAACTTCCTGAGGAGTTCAGGATAGATAACCAAGTAGCACGTCTTAACAGATGTATCTACGGATTGGAGCAATCACCACGAGAATGGTACTTTAGGTTGTGTCGGTTGACTACGCCGGATTGGTGTCAACCGAATTGGAAGGTAGGCTAGCCTAGATAACCACTGTTATAGAGTAACTGTATGAACAGTGGGTGCAAAGGATCGGTTGCTTGAACTTCGTATGGTGGCGATTGGACAAGTACTGAACCTGATGCTGCAAAGCGTGGTCAAAGAGTCTTTATGGTCGAAGTTCTCAATGGCTTAGGCTCAGTGGTGAGTTATCAAGATAATTCAAGTGCACGACACGCGTTATCGACGGTGGTATGCAAAGATGTAGAGTTCTAACTGATTGTTGTTCTCTCTTCTACAAGTTTTCTCCCCCAGCTCCAAATATACTAATACAGTCTGTGCCATGTGATCCGATTGCCTTATCATATAATCATATTCCCAGTTTCCTGCCCTTAAACTCCAAATACTCCATCTGATTACCACTAACATTCCGACACTGGCAATTTTTTTTTTTTTAGTCTCGGTCAACCCAGCCATCAATTCTTATTCGAATTTCATTGTTGTCAACAAGTTGTTGAAGCGCAGTATTTGGGTTTAATTTCGTCATCGCGTCTGCAGGGTTATCTCTACCATCAATCCATCTTACTTCTGTGATTTCTCTTGCTTCATAAGATTCGCGAAGCGCTATGATATCAATCATCAATTGTTTTTCAGAAGTTGTACCCAATCTTACTAAACAGTCGTACAAAGAGTAGGAGTCAGTGCATGCTATTATAGGTACGTTAGGCAAGCTTAAGTTGTCGAGGATCTTATCAAGTGTTGTCTTAACTGCAATGCCGATATCGATTCCGCTGACCATTCCGTAAAGTTCGTATGCGAGGACGCTCCGGATAACTCGTTTGCATTTAATACTGGTCCAGTGCAAGATGTTTCTTTTAATAACAAAACTTTTGACATCGTTGCTAATTTCGTTAGCGAGGACCGTGACGAAGCCGATTTGTGACGATGAGTCTTTGTTTCCTGCGAATGATCCGTCTACAAATATGTACAACTTAGCAGTCATGAGATCTAAGCCAATGAATTTTATGCCCCGATTTTTGTTCTTGATTTGCCATCTTAGACGTTTGTTAAGTTGTTTTACATTCTCAATTGAAGGTTCTTGATATTGAGCTGCGACTGATAAATCAAATAACGCCTCCGGTTGACAAATACTGGCGATGTAAGCACCGCGGGCTGTTTGTTCGCGGTATCTTGCACTGTAATCATTGTTGCTTTGATCGATAATTTCTATACGTTCGCCCTGCTTTTTAGGTCTCATTTCAATATATGATTGACACAGTTCAATTACCGCCCCGTTAAAATCGAGTTATTTTTCATCACAAAGACTTTTGCGAGGTTTTGTCGTTATATTGGCAATCTTAATCTGCTGTTCTTCCATTTTCGCAAAGTTGCCGTTAGAGACGAAAAAGGTCTCATCAGTCTGTAACCCGAGTAAACCAAAAGAATTTTGATGAGATGAAAGAAGTAGGCAAGGGTCATAAGTCGATGGGCGCATTTTTAACTTCTTAGTATGGTGTTTCATGTATGTGCCATACCAATGCGTCCCTGATTCTGGTACTCCGTATAATGGGCCATTAATCTTCAACACTATATTCTTTGGCAAATTTAATTCTTTTGGCGGTTTGGCGAATATATTTCTATTGAGCTTGGTTGTTGACTGAGTGTAGGCCTGAGTTACATCGCGTAGGTACATATCGTATATCTTCTTAGATGGGTTCTTTTCGGTACCATTGAAAATAAGGGAAGCGCCGATACAGGTTATGTGTCGTTGGCTTACACGCTGAATCGTTGGAGACTGTGTTAAGATGCGTTGTTTGTCGGTATCATTAAAGGCTTTTACTACGAGACGAGATTTTTCGTACGGAGAAGTGGTGATATTTTTAACTTCATCGACAAATCTGAGTCCAAAGATGCGCCCAGTAGCTAGTTCACGCGGCCAATTCTGAAGGATTTGTCGCTGTTTTAAACCTTCGAGTTCTTGTTGTCTTGCTAGTTCAAAGGGGTTTCAAGGGGCCGTGATTTTTCCCTCTTTCCGTAATTGGTTGGATAGTTTCAAATGGTGGATCTCTTTTTCTGTCAAAAATACTTCTGTATTGAGTAGGTCTTCCACGAAGAATGAAAAGGTATTTATGAAATTCTCCTGATATCTTCCCGGCAATCTCCGGTGACGAGGAGGGTTTCGACGCGGGTTAGCAATTTCCATCGAATTTTTGTCTGAATCAATATCATCCACAGTTGCATCGTCACTGGTGGTTATTTCCTGAGCTACCTGATCTGGAGTTGGTAAATTTTGTCCTTCGTGTATGTCATTCTCTCCATTATCACGATAATATGGTTTGACCACAGTCGTGCGGAAATTGGTGTCTCCTCACGAAGTACAAACAGTGCATGACTCACCATCTACGCGTAGTAAAGTCCAAGGTCCGGTCCATCCATTTTTTTCTCGTTTGACCCATACTTGAGCATTGACGGGCAAGATTCGGACGGCATCCGTTCTTGGGCCATTGCGCTGTTTCAGTGCTTGAGAGACCTTACGATTAAGTCTTAGTCTAGTTACTTCCTCCGGAGCCTTCTGTACTGCTTTTGCGCGAGTAATTATATCTAGAGCAGGAGGATCTAGTATTGACATGCGAGGATAAGCCCCAAATACCAAAAGTGTTGGAACGAGGCCTTCGGGGCCAGCAGTGTCGTTGACTGCCTTCACTGCCATTTGTAATATCATGTGTTTCGACACGTTAGTATCACTTGCTAGTTCTTCTTTGATTATCAGGTAAGCAGGCCTGAGTGGGCCATGATAGCGCTCTACAATTCCAATTGAGTTATGTGCTTCCACTGGTACACTTTCTGTAGAGATACCCAATGAAGCAGCTAGTTGGTTGAATTCGCGACTTGTAAATTGAGTACCGGTATCGTAGGTGATGATGTCTGGAGGACCAAGGTAAGTATCAATCCAGCACCGGCGAATGCAGTTCCAAACAGCTTGTGTGGAAATATTTGGGAGCCATTGAGCTGCTTGGAATCGTGTGGCCTCATCAACAATGTGAATGACGGGTTCAGAATCAATGTAAAATATGTCCACTAAGACAGAATGATTAAATTGAGTAGCAAGGTCATCAACGCTGAATTTGAAGCGTTGAGGTGAAGCGCCGTGTTTTTGACAGGACAGGCAATATTTTGTCAAATTTTCAATTGTCTTTCTGTGAACGTCATGTCCGGATTTCTGAAGCAGATTACAAAGGCAATCGACTGAAGGGTGGCCAAATCGTCGGTGTAATTGTCGTAATTCGGATTCAGTTTGTCTTTCAGCTATAAATGTCAACAATGTTGGCTCCCAAACTAGGAAAGCGTGGCCGAATTTGCGTAAGATAGAGTGCAGGCCGATACTTTCATCATTACCCTTACATATGAGATTCTTGAGATTATTGAAGTAGACTCCGCGGGCATCCATATCTTTCAGACTCAGTAGAAAGGGTAAATCGAGTTCCACGATGTAGAAGACAACAGGGCCAATTGGAGTTTCGATTGTTGCTGCACCCATGGATGTAGCAGTTCCTTTGCCGAACCTGAAAGTCAAATTAGATGATGTATCGAGTGTTAAGCTATCTTGTAATTTTTGAAGCGCTGTAAACTGTTGAAATCCGCCGGTCGAATGTTCAGCTGCACTGGTATCCACAATAATTCCTAAAAATGCATGGTTCCCGTACCTGGGTGACACGAGCCAGGTATCGTTGGGTTGGTCATTATGAAGACATTTGTTATCTTCTTTACAAAGCTTTTGGTCAGCGGGAAATGCTTTGAGCATGCAATGCCTTATCTTTCTATCGTATAATGTTTCAATTGATTTTTGACCTTCAAGGCTCGCTTCTGTAGCAAAGAAAATTTCCGAAAAATGGTGTTCAGGTAACTGTTGACTTGAGTTCATACTTGTGTAGATGTCGCACTTTTCATCTTCAGATTGTTCAGGGGATTCGTCATCAAAATCTTTATTTTCAAAGGCTTCAGGATTTAATTGTTTCTCCTCACACTTGAGAATGTATTGATGGAATGCCTTTTCATATGCTGGAGTATTATTTTTCAGATTTCTGAAGGCCTCGTCGATTTCATGCTTTGGGTGGTTTTTAGACCAGCATGATAACTTTTTGCACACAATACATCCCTTGGGAAACTTCGGCAGGGTCTTTTTACTTTGCTGTTGTGTCCATTTTCCTTTATCTCGATTGACATTGTATTTGTCACGGTTCGACCAAGAGCGCAAGGGGCAACTAATGGTTATAAGTGGTCTATATTGAATCTATGCTGGAAGTATCTACCTATCTAAGACATACAACTCCAAGGATTTATAGATCTTTTCAGATTACTAGAAAGTTCCTCTCTTCCCTCCTCTGAAACCTCTGGAAGTTTCTGGAAAGAGCTATGCCTAATGGCAAGGTAGGTACCCCTGTTCGTAGCTTATTATGCAGGACGCGCCCACTTTGTGTTATGCACGCCTATGCATAGCATAGGCTACAGGGATTACACAGCTCACTAGCTGTTACATATTATGTACAACAGGTTTATCCACCAAAGATTGTTCCGCTGCCGTTTCTACTAGGCGTGGAGAGATGGGAATGCGCGGCAGCTTAAGCTCAGAAGCAAGTATGTCATCGACAATACCTGAACACAAGCATCCATTATCTACCAAGGCTTGCACCATGGTATCACCGTTGATAAGAGCGTTTACAAGGAATGGAGATGTATTCATATTTTCTTCCTGACTAAATGCTACAATAGGCTCCTGAACGCGACTATATCCAGGAGCATCTAGTTTTCCGCCAGTTGCCTGCCATCATCTCCTTCCTCGTCGACTTCTTCGTATAAATCTGGATCTAAGTTGGAAAAATTTACTCTGAGTTCTCCCCGAGTTTTAACGTATGGGTTTACAGCAGGGAGTAACCTGCACTTCCGAGTGCTACAACCCTTCTGTTCACAGCGAAAACACTTTCCTTCTCTTCGGAGCCTCTCAATTTGCTCCGGCGTCTTCCATTTAGCTCGTAAAGCCTTTCCATTAGCCCCACGCAATACATTAGTGGAGAAAATTCTATCCATGGAAATATCACCTTCATAATCAACCTCTCGAGCCGAACTCCTAACAATATTTTGTCCGGCTGGTCCTCTACCTATTGATGAGTTGCTTCCGCCACTAGATCTCTCTTCGTTGGGGCTTCTTTCTGGGTTGATTCGATTGCTGAAGGGAAAATGTACGGGGTTTGGTCCCCTCGACAAATCATCGTACTTGTAGGCAACGTGCGTAACGATCCTAACCCACTCGAAATAGTTGTCGATTGGCAGAAGATGGTTGCTAGCCAACGCGACACGCATGGTTTGATTTAAAGTGCCGGATAACATTGTTATCTTACTTTCATCAGGCCATCCGTTCCCATTAGCCTCTGTCAACTTGTTAGCCCAGGTTGGAAAAAACGCGCTCCATTTCTGTCTTGGTCCCATTTTCATTTCATTCAACTCTGCTCTAGAGCGGGCCAGTCTCGTGGGGTCCCAGTTGCTTCGGTCCAGAAAAGCTATAAAATCTTCGGGCTTTTCTTTGCTGTTTAAGCCGCCTGATTCAAAGTAAGCCCCTGCTTGTCGTTGGGCCTTCCCTTCCAGAGATTCGTATATTTTGAGAAACACATATGAGTCTGTATACTCAAATGTATTCCAGTCCATTTTCAAAGCTGACAAAAGAGCCCTTCGCCATGCTGGATACGTTGATTTATCGCCGTTATACTTCGGAAATTGGGTGGCTCCCCGGTCTTTCGTTTTCCTCGCAGGGTCTTTAACAATAGTAACTCTTGGAGTCATTTCTGGAACTGTCGGATGAAAAGGGCCATCATCTAGTCGCTGTCTAAGTTCCCTGACCTCCATCCTTAGATCAGTGACATCATTTGAGGTAGATAATGATTGAAGGTTCTGTTTTTTTGCTGTATCTGCCATTGTAGTTTCTCGCGTATTCGTCAATGTGTATTCGTCGTGTACTCGTCGTCGTATCTCGTCGTGTCTCGTCGTAAAACCCAATCGATGATAATTGAGTTATATGTCACAGATCAGATAATGAAGCAGTAAGCTTTCAGGTAAATGATGGTATTCTATAACTCAATTATGGAGAAAAAATCTACAGTAGATAAGTCTAATATTTATACAAAACAATGACCCCTGTAATACCTTATTCTCGTGAACCTACTTGTTATCACCGTTCTCTCCAGTTCTCTCTAGAAGATTCTCCAGACTTCTCTGAAGTGCTTTCAAGTTCCAGCCATTGCTTTGCTTTGGCATCTTAGGAATAGTAGGGGGCCCAGATCATATGATCTGTTTCAAGATGGCCCGTGCCCACTCTCCAATAAATGTGCACATGCATAGCATCTTCTAGAAGGTTCCTGTCGAGCTACACATTCAGCCTACGCTAGCCAGCGTAGGCTACAGGGAATCATTGGCTAGCAAGCCGTTACAATCCCTAGTGTTTAGAAAGATGTACAGAAGTTTCTAGAAGAATGGGATCGTCAAGTGACAACACGTGAATCCGTTACTACTCACGTGACAGCAGTAGGTAGATTAGTCGCTGTTCCTGACAGCGTTCCATTTGCAAAGTGGAAAAGCTGTCTCTAGGCGAAATTTGCGAAGAATAATGTCATAGGACATGTATTCCATAACTTCCCTGGCATCCTGTTACAGCTATGAGTTAGGAAGTAGTGCAATGATACTAACTTGTGAGTTGTTACTTATGATTTCTTGCAGTGAGGATGGAATGAGAATGAATGGGTAAGAGTGAGTAGGGTATGTAATAATAATGGTTAAGCTTATTGCTCTATGCAAGTGATATGTCCTACTTATATACATAAAGTGGCTCACATCCTAATCCTCTAATTCCATTATCCCATACAATTATTGTCGTACACTGAGATAAAAGTGCCACTGTCCGTATATTGCATAGATGCCCAGCTCCATAAGACTCGGTTACCACAACTCGGTTACTATGACTTGGTCCTGCATGACTCGGTACACAAGCTGGTTCGACTTGCATAATCCTTATGTCGATATGTACAACACATCCGCCCAATCCTTCGACCCGCCGACACCACGGCGGAAATGACCCCTGAAGATCCAAATTTCTCGACCGCACTTGACGAACATCTCAGGGCTCTAGAGATATGGACTATTGGAGAAATTTTCGCAAAGAACATAATCATCAGCAGACTCAATCCCTCGATGTGTCCTAGGTCATGCGATCAGATGATGGCTCTCGAGTTTTACAAAAGCATTGCCGACACCCGAAAGGAAACAGCCACCGCACCATACGCGCGCGCATTAGAAACGTTCCTGAGGACAAGGTTTGTTAGCACTGTAGATGACTATATTAACCGTTTCCAGGTGCATCTTCAGTGCCTCAACAAAGCTGCCAAATCTCTACATGCAGCTACCAGGACCAAATACCATGTGACCAAGGGCCAAGCCGCTGCCGTCTTTGTTCTTAGCACCAAGCATGTGCTATGGTTAGGTACATGGCGAGATCTAAGAGCTTGTAATGACAATAATTCTTACACGTCTTTGGAAATTATGATGTCGACTCTTAGAGTTGTTGACGGTCATAGGACCACCCCAGCTGCCGGAACTAACCATGCTATGGCAGCCCAAGGCTCAAATGTAGCCAATGATCCTGACTCCGAATGCAAGAGATGTAAGCATAGACACCTCAATAGAGAGTGTTTTAAACAACATCCCGAATTGGCTGTCGGACCAGTTGGTGAGCAATATTTAGCTCAGAAAGCGATTGGCAAAGGCAAAGGGAAGGGGAAGTCTAACGTTATCTCTGTTGCCAATCCCTGTATTGATAGTTATAGTGAGTCTGAGGACGGAGTAGCAGTGGCTGCCTCCGCATCTTCCTCATCCAATACACGCTTTGCTATCTATAATACCAGTGCATTGCACCACTTTGTCCCATGTGAATCCATGTTCCGTGACATGTTTACCAGGCATAAGCCCATCAAGTTTGACCAAGCAGTAGGAAAGACATCACTCACAAGACAAGGTACCGCACGCATCGTCATTGGTAGCATTACCCTTGACCTCCATGAATGTTTATATTCCCCCAATTCCTCCTGTATAATCATATTGGCCGGAAGACTCCAAAGATTGGGCTCTATAACGCCTGACAATAATATGACAACACTCGCAAGAAGAACTCCACAAGGCCAGTGTATACTCATAGCCACATTAATTAGGAAGAATGATGTGTATTATATCCACTTACTGCCTAGTCATCATGATCAACCACTTATAGCAGCCCCAGGAGTAGCCAAAGTCTCTAACACTTTAAGTGCACAGAGATGGCATCAGAGATTAGGTCACACCGGGCAGAAGATTTTAAAGAAGACATCACAATGCTCTAAAGGCATGGAAGGATTAAACACAAGTGAATTATCTACTTGTGAGACCTGTCACCTCAGCAAAGCAAAACAGTATGTCTCACGAGAACCGAGGCCTACACCATTTGATCCCCTTGATGAGGTCTTCATCGATACTGTTGGAAAACTAACCACAGCATGTAATGGGCAACAGTACGCTGTTATCATTACTGATGCAAAATCACGTATGAGATGGGCCATTTCCACGTGCACCAAAGACCAGATTGCACCCCAGTTAGTAAAATGGGTCAAGCATCAACATCATCAGTACGGCAAAAGAGTCCGCACTATTTTTAGAGACGGGGGCTCCGAGTTCTTCCGCATAAAATCCTACTGTGAACAACACGGGATTAGGACAGACGTCTCCGCACCTTATACGCCTGAACAAAACGGGACATCTGAAGCATCCAACAAGGTCATTCTGAGAAGAGCAAGATCTATGCTCATAGATGCACGAATGCCTGCATGTTACTGGCCGTGGGCGGTTGAACACGCATGCTTCATCACTAATTGTCTATATTGCCTCCGCACAAAATCGGTGCCGTTAATAGACTTTTTCAAAGGTTTAAAGCAGCCTCACTTAGACCAAATTGATTTTACCAACCTCCCAGGCTTTGGGTGTCGTGCATATAAACTCATTGACCCTAAACCAGGCAAATTCGAGCCAAGAGCAGAAATGGGCTGGTTTGTAGGATTCCAAAAGAATACTAACAAAAACTTTCTCATCTATCACCCCCATTAGACACCAGCGCAAGGGTGGAAATGGTCTGAAAGCATTACCCCTCACGCATCCTTTAACGAAGACACAGTCTTTGGCGATGAACTAAACTCCATAGAACGCCAGCATACTACCAGCTACTGGGCAAATCTCAGTTCCATCTTCTCGGAGCCACCATCGACCCAGCCGCCATATCCATCGCATGATCATACGAGCAACAATATGTTGTGCTGACTCGGTTATGACTCAAGGATATCTGGAGTTTGAAGCTTATGGATAACGTGCCAAATGACAGAGTTGCTGAAACTAATGAGTCATGTATAACATCTTCTTTTATACAATAATAGAACTCGCATTGTAGTTTCATCGTAGGCATCGGATATTTGATATTGGAGGAAAGATGTATATAGATACTGCCATAGTCAGAGCAGCAAGAGCAATAGTCTCCATCGTGACCATCAAGGCGATATTCCATCCACTATACGCATTCAATATAATCATTTATATCGTACTTACCATTCATTCACACCATTGACTATTCCATCGAAGGACAGCTCAATCACTAGACAAGTCGCCAACCACTCCACATCCCCATTTAACCTCATAACACAATACACCATCACGGCCTCAACCTACTTCACAACCATCGGCACCCCATCAATTCACTACAGAAAATCAGAGGGAGCATCCGCCGTCTATACCTCACCACCCCACAGTCACTGTCAGAGGTTGTAAGCTACTTAGTCATGTGACAGGGGTTTGAGCCACATCATGGCGTTAGATATTCTGGCTGTTTCTCTGTAGCTCTACAAACTTCTCTATTATCCCATTCTAGAAATATGTTTATGGGCCACAATGACCTGGGGAGTTCTGGTGGATTCTATGGTGTTCTATGGTATTCTATGATGCCCCTTGTTGTTCTATTTACCTGTGCAGGAGCTCTAGATGGTTCTTTCAGTGGCTCGTTGGACCATGTCCTAAAATGTATATATAGCTGTCCTTACTGTACCTCAGAAGTCTCCAGATCAGAGTCTTGTATTTATCTTTACTTATTGAAGAATCTGTTTGAAATCTGAATCCTATCGGTTACTGTTGGGATTTCGCATCAATCGCCTTACTTGCAAATGGATAATTCGATGAGAAACAATTCGCAATGTCGGATGAAGATTCTCATCCGAATTTACTGGTCGTCGGGCTTAGGTGGCTACTTAAGCGAGTACGAATTGGAGTGCGCAAAGTGAGACGTCCAGGGCGCGTGCGGTTGTCTGAACAATCTCGTATGCTCGGGTCTGATGTGCTCGACGGCTGAACAGCGAGAATGATAAAATGTATTGTTGAAATCATTATATATATATAATTTCCGTCATATAGACTATGAGATAATTTTTTAATTTATTCAAGTGTTACACTACGAAGTACCTAGAAATTGTGCCTGTATTCTTTGAGAGTATTCTTCCTCTGAGAACCCATACCGATTTCCTACAGTTACACTACCATTGTGGTTACTGTTCTTCTGGACCATTGTTATTGATATTGTCATTGTTATAGCTATTGTTGTCGCTATTGTCCTTGTTATTGTTATCGTGTTTACTGCTGTTGTTAGTGTTATTGCCATTTCCCTGTTATTGTTATTGTTATTGTTATTGTTGCTGTTACTGTTATTGTTGTTGCTTATCTATCATTGCCTCAGTTACTGATATTGGTACTTATTTTCTATTGACAGTGTTGTCTTTGGTATTAATCCTGCACCGTTCTGACATTACTCTGATCTCTCTTTTTTTTTTTAATTATGGCTGAATCTCAGAGGAATCACATGGATGTACTGAATGAACTCACTGGGGTTACTGATCTCAACCAGTTCCTTCAAGGAGTACAGCAGAATCCGGAGGCTGTTATTGGCGCTATTAGAGCTCTTGCTCAGTAAAATCAGGAACTTTGTGCTACGGCAGCTCAAGTGCAGGCCGCTGAACAGAATCTAGCTCAGAAGGATCAAATGCTCATGGCAACATCCGAAAACTTACAGAACGCCCGAGAGAGGATAGGTATGCTAGAAAAAAAGGTCTCATCGTCCAGCCCAGCTAGTAATATACAGACTCAAGTTTTGAATCGGCTCGCTGGTGCTATCGAGAATTGGAAACTTCAATCGACAAGCTCAACACCAATTCCCCGTTCCGCTTTATTACCTGACTCCGCTAAATTTCATGGAGATAAAGCAAAGTTCTCAACCTGGAAGGAGGGAATTCTACTGAAGCTGAATTCGAATGCAGACCATTACCCAACAGAGCAATCGAAAATGATCTACGTATATTCTATGATGGATAAAGACTGTCAGGCTCATCTGCACAATTGGGTAAAATATGGGGTAATGAGCTTCCCTTCGCTTACAGAAATGATGAAACAACTGGCAATCATTTTTGATGATCCAAACCGGGTTAGAGAAGCAGTCACTAGGCTACACAGGAACAAGCAAAAGAATAAGCCCTTTTCTAGTTGGATTGCCGAGATACGCAGAGACGCTGTAATCGCGGGATATGAAAACACTCAAGCGCTAACAGACATTGTGTTTTTGAATATTAGCCTGGAGCTTCAACGTGCGTTGATTCATGAGAAAGATATTGATTCCCTAGGATTTGATGAGGCTATATCCAGACTTCAAGATATCGATAATAGACAACGTAGATTCTCTGAATTAGCAGCAGCCTCTCGCTATCGAGGTTCTTCGCCATTACAAGGAAGTTCAAGTCAATCGAATCAGTTGACAAATACTCTAGGTGGTGATACAATGGATCTCTCTGCCTCAAATCATCTTCCTCGGGGGCCTATAACGAAAGAAGAAAAGGAACGTCGTCGGAGGCTTGGGTTATGCTACTATTGTGGGAAAGGGGTCCACCGCGCAGTCGAGTGTAACTTACTGAATCAGTTCAGACCTCCGATAGATAACCGTTCTGTGGAGCTTTCTAAGAGCGGTGGTACGTCTCAGTCGGGAAAAGAGTAAGCTCTTCAAAAAGTCGCCCAAGGAGCTCTCCTTTGGATTTAGTGTTGTCTTCTATTGCAGTTAACGGCAGGAATTGGGAAAAAACCAGTCATTTTTTTATAAATTGTTCAATTAAAACTCATAATTCAAACTCTTCACCTGCCTTTGCATTGATTGACAGTGGTGCTTCCGCCTACGAATTTGTAGACACTAAATTCGCGCATGACAATACTTTAGAGATGATTCCCCTCAGAAGACCACGATTGTTAAGGGTTTTCGATGGGACAGAATCGGTGTCTGGCCAAATCTCCTATATGGCAAAGGTTGTCCTTGATATTGACGGTCATATAGAAATTATATTATTATTTGTGACCAAACTGGCATACTGTGACGTAGTTCTGGGTCTCCCCTGGCTACAATATCATGATCCTGAAATTCAATGGGCTGAAGAGACCATGAGATTTGGTAGCCCCGTGTGTCAAAAACATTCGGTTCATCCGCCCATATTAGTTCATGCAATATCTCCAAATGAAGTCCGACAGCTAAGAAATTCGACTCAGGAGTCTTTATCCTCCAAGAAATTATCCAGAATTAAAGTCTGTGAAGAGGAAGTGTGCGTATATCACCGGTATGAGATTGTGCTAGCACGATAGTATGAAATAGATAAGTATGTTTTTTGAATTCTAAAATGAAAAACCTTTTTTTTCTCCCCTCCTATTCCCAACGCGAATGACAACTACATTGAGCATCCGTGGCGCACTAGTATAATCAGGTGATAAACAATAAATCACTTCTTTTTGCCCCCTTTATTCCTTCCCTAACACTAATATTCATACAGGAAGCTTGGGAGGAATTCTTGCCTGAAGCAGATCAGACTGTGATGTCAATATCGATAGAAGATATTCAGGAAGCTTTAATGGATAAACCAAGGATTGATCCAGCAGAAAAGTTACCCAAAGTCTATCACGATTTTCTTCAAGTGTTCTCTAGAGATGATGCAGAAAAAATCCCGCCACATAGACCTAGCGATCACCAGATTATCCTTAAGCCAGGTGTTGAGCCACCATGGGGCCCTCTCTACGGAATGTCCCGGGAGGAACTGCTAGTTTTGAAAAAGTATATCCGCGAGAACCTAGAGAAAGGCTTTATTAGACCAAGTACTTCGCCTGCATCTTCTCCCGTGCGATTTGTTAAAAAGCCTGGTGGCGGTCTACGATTTTGCGTTCACTATAGGGCGCTTAATGATATTACAATAAAGAATCGATATCCTATACCCCGAATCCATGAGACCTTAACTCTTCTTGGCAAAGCTAAATATTTTACTAAGCTTGACGTTATTTCTGCTTTCCATCGAATGCGTATTGCCGAAGGCAACGAATACCTAACTGCTTTCCGGACAAGGTTTGGCTTATACGAATATCGAGTGATGCCTTTCGGGCTTGCCAACGCTCCAAGCTCCTTCCAAATTACATTTATGATACCTTGAAAGGCTATCTCGACGAGTTCTGCACGGCTTATATAGATGATATTCTTAATTTCAGTAAAACTCTGGATGAACATCAAAAGCATGTCAAGAAAGTCCTTTCTCGACTATTGGAGGCAGGCCTGCAGATCGATATTAAAAAATGTGAATTCTACGTCCAGTCAGTGAAGTTTTTAGGTCTTATCATTACAACTAATGGTATAAAAATGGACCCTGCGAAGCTACAAGTCATTGAAGATTGGCCGGCTCCAAAAAACATAAAAGAAATTCAAGAATTTATTGGTTTTGCAAACTTCTACAGACGTTTCATCAACAAATTTAGTTTCATTGTCTCACCACTGACTGATTTACTGAAGAAAGATTCGTCTTTTAGTTAGGGATCGTCTCAAGAAGCAGCGTTTACAGCCATTAAAAAGAAATTCTCTAAAGATATTGTCTCACAGCATTTTAATTGGGACAAACCAGCAAGACTTGAGACTGATGCTTCCGATCGGGGTACTGGTGGAGTATTATTGCAGCCGGATAGCTCGGATGTTTGGAGACCGGTAGCATTCTTCTCGAAGAAAATGAGTCCCGCTGAAGCTAATTATGAAATTTACGATTAGGAACTCCTGGCGATAGTCTAGGCATTTGAGGAATGGCGTCCTGAGCTTGAAGGCTCCCAGGATCCAGTAGAAATCATAACAGATCACAAGGCCCTTGAATATTTCATGAAATCTCAACTTTTGAGTCGCCGGCAAGCTCGCTGGAGCGAATTTCTGTCACGTTTTAATTTTAAAATTTGTTATCGCCCGGGTACTTTGAATGGACCAGCTGATTCACTTTCACGACCGGAGACAGTAGACCCAAAATTAAAGACATTTTTAGAGCAACGACTCCTTAAACCTCGTAACCTGTCGCCTGGGATGGATCAAAATTTATTGGCTAATGCATTAATGGAGAAAGATAGTGAGCTCAAAAACTTAGCTTCTAAACCTGCTACGCTTGACACCTTAGATGGTTTGTCAACTTCTCTGAGCTTTTTGGATCGTATTCGCCGGGCTTTACTACACGATGAATCTTTGACAGCTGTTATAAAAGCCTTGAGTGACCAGAATGGTCCAAGAGTGCGTAACTTCACTTTAGCCGAATGTAGATGGGATAATGGGATACTCTACTACCGCAATCGTGTCGTCGTGCCTCAGTGCGGCTATGATAAAGAACTACCAACGGAAATAATTAACTCTTTTCATGACTCACAAGCATCAGGACATCAAGGTGCAGCGAGCACATATTCCACAATTTCAAGAATATTTTTCTGGCATGGTATGTTAATGCAAGTGAAGAGATATGTAAGAAATTGTCATACGTGCTCGAGAATTAAGTCTTCGCGAGAAGGAACCCAGGGTCTTCTCAGGCCACTACCCATAGCTACGGAGCGGTGGCAACATATTGCAATGGATTTTGTTGTTGATTTGCCTTTGAGCAAGGATTGGAATGGCAATGAGTTCACCTCGGTCCTTGTCGTTGTTGATAGAATGACAAAACAAGTTCATATTATCCCTTGTAACAATCTTTCAGCAAGAAATACAGCTTATTTGTTCTACAGAGAATGCTTTCGCTTGCACGGCCTTCCTAATTCGATAGTTTCAGATCGCGGCTCTCAATTCACATCAGAGTTTTGGAAATGGCTCTGTAAACTTCTTCAAGTTGACCATCGATTGTCAACAGCCTATTGTCACGGTCCTAGTCCAGTTCCAAAATCGTATTCAAGGGACCCCTGGTTTTCTAAATTAGTTAAGTAGGATTCTCTCGGAGTCCAGAGTGCAGGATCAGCAGTGTGTGTAATTCTATGCGTTCGGAGTTGGGCATGATTCGGAGTTGTGCTAAACGTTGGAAAATTGGGTTTTCTTACAGGGTCAGGGTTGTAAGGAGTTTAGTGCGTGTCTTTGTTAGCGCGGCCCCACTAGTAGGGGGAGGCCCGACGAGGTACATGTAGATATATACTCAGAGGATAGCGATCTTGAGAGATCGTGTTACGTCTTGTTTTCTTCCTACGCTATATTCTTACAATAGCCATTTATTCCTTGTTCCTAAGATGTTCCATCTTCCCTTCCTACCATCCCGTCCAAATCCGTTACACCTATCATCCCCAGACTGATGGCCAAACAGAAAGAATGAATGCTCGGGTAGAACAATATCTACGTGCCTATGTTAATTACGCACAAGATAACTGGATCCAGTATCTGCCATCTGCTGAATTTGCGATTAACAACAATGACTCTCACTCTACTGGTATTTCTCCATTCTTAGCAGTATACGGGCCTCACCCAAGATCAGGATCAGAACTCTCGTCTCCGCTAACAGGGCCGCCAGCTCCTGCTGGAATACGTTTTGAGCGTTTAGATGCCGAAAAACTCCTACAAAACGCTCGTCAGGTAGAGAATTTTATGATACAGAACATGGAGTAACATTCTGCAGATTATGAGGAACACGCCAACAAGAAGAGATCTGCTGCGAGAAACTTTAGAGCTGGTGATAAGGTCAGGCTGAATTACAAAAATATTGTCAGGAGTTCCAAGTGCGAGGCGTGGCCAACGTGAGTGACTAACGCGACTTACGTAAATGACGCGACTTACGTGACTTACGTGACCGGCGTGACTGGCGTAACTGGCTTGATTATGCAACTGACGTGAATGACGTGACTATAACTGGCTTAGCTAACTTAACCGCGATAAGACTCCGATAATTGTATGCACAACGTGAGGACAACCTGAATCTGAGCGAGGCAATGAACTAGATTATCTGAGGATAGAATAAATACAAGACACTAATCTGAAGAGCAGTAAGCAGTCAAGACAACGACCTAAAGTACAACAAGACCCCCTGGTTTCCGAGCGCCTGAATAACCATAAAAGAACTCCAAGGAATATTATCGAATAGCAAAGAATAGCATAGCCCGTAGAAACACCCAGAAATAGAACAATTTGATAACACGATAGACAGTTTAGAGCAAGAAAGAATTCAAAGGAATATGGAGCCAGCTCTAGCCATTAGGCATTACTTACGGAGGGAATGCTTTAACTCTTACAGCTATGATCAGCGGGGCAGGTACCTTGCATATGAAGATCAACAACCCCGATGATTAGGACCAGCATTGTACATGACAGTTCCTGACAAATATCAAGTCTTTGCGTCCATGTCGAAAGTTAGACTTTAAGAATGGAGGCCCTTTTAAAGTGATCAAACCAGTGGGAAGTTATGCTTATTGTTGTGAATGTGGTATGATGGAGAATGTGGCTACTGAACTTATGATGATGATATTGCCCTTCTTTCACGCAATTGAATATATGATGAGAACGATTAGATTGATTGTAAATACTGAATATGCGTATATCTCTGATGAATCTGTAATGAATCGTCTCACCTATTACTGACAGGTGAAAGATGGTACTATATACATTATGGTGAATATCTCTAGATCATTCTACCCTCTTCTACCTCATTCCACCTTATTCCGTTACCATTCCAACATTACAACTAGATGTTTCTATGATATTCCTTTACGGAATATGGTGATCGACAATAATGATTGTTGTCTCTGTCACTTCATTATTCCGTTCCGTCAAATCCCTGCTAGTCTATGTGTAATATCCGAGCAAGCATAACACTTATCAATTAGAATTACCCCAGACCGCTAAAATTCACCCAGTCTTTCACGTTTCTCTATTATCTCCCGTATATAGCGATCCTCTTCCAGGACAAACTTCAGGTCCCCCACCAGTACTGGATACCGAAAGTAGTGATCAGGAATATGAAGTTGAAAAAATAATTGGTTCTCATTGGCAAAATGACGAGCTCCATTACTTAGTTTGTTGGAAAGGATATGGACCAGAAGACGACTGGAGCATACCAGCTTCTCAAGTTGAGGGGTTTGAGGATTTGGTTAGGGAGTTTCACGAACTTAATCCCCATGAGCCAAAGCCTGGTGATTAAAAAAAAATAGGCCTAGGAAGAGCCGACTAAAGCAACAAGCAAAGGTCCCGAAGACTAAGCCTCGCAGGAGCTCGGCTTGACTCAGGGGGGGATAATGTCAGAGGTTGTAAGCTACTTAGTCATGTGAAAGGGGTTTGAGCTGTTGAAATGATTGCTATCATGAAACAAGTAACGTCCAACTTTGGATGTGATAGTGGTTTGCACTCACGTAGATCTGCACATACTAATCTTTCCATAAAGTTGTGAGGCTGGTAAATACGCTAAACCGTATTAACACAAATCACTAGATTTCTGTTTCTTTAGATAGATATTATATATATAGCGATCTGTTTTCTAAGCTGGAGTAATAAAGAACTCCACAGCTTACGATTAACAGCCTCTTACATCCCAAAATCTGCAAGATAGTGATAAGTGCCTAATCAGTCTTAACAAATTGTTGCTAATCCCTTCCAAATTTCTACATGAGCCACATCGTGGCGTTAGATATTTGGCTGTTTCTCTGTAGCTCTACAAACTTCTTTATTATCCCATTCTAGAAATATGTTTATGGGCCACAATGACCTGGGGAGTTCTGGTGGATTCTATGGTGTTCTATGGTATTCTATGATGTCCCTTGTTGTTCTATTTACCTGTGCAGGAGCTCTAGATGGTTCTTTCAGTGGCTCGTTGGACCATGTCCTAAAATGTATATATAGCTGTCCTTACTGTACCTCAGAAGTCTCCAGATCAGAGTCTTGTATTTATCTTTACTTATTGAAGAATCTGTTTGAAATCTGAGTCCTATCGGTTACACTACCATTGTGGTTACTGTTCTTCTGGACCATTGTTATTGATATTGTCATTGTTATAGCTATTGTTGTCGCTATTGTCCTTGTTATTGTTATCGTGTTTACTGCTGTTGTTAGTGTCATTGCCATTTCCCTGTTATTGTTTTTGTTATTGTTATTGTTGCTGTTACTATTATTGTTGTTGCTTATCTATCATTGCCTCAGTTACTGATATTGGTACTTATTTTCTATTGACAGCGTTGTCTTTGGTATTAATCCTGCACCGTTCTGACAGTCACCATGGAATCTGTAGAGTCACATGACTCACATCCACCAAACTCTATCATCAACCATCAATCAGATTCACACGATATTTATATTGTGGGTAATACGCTTGTACTAGGGTAGCTTAGCATAATATTTAGCATGTGCTTATGCAATCAGAGTATCTTTAATTATGATTGGAGGAACAAGGAGGGGAGATAGATTCAATTCATCCTTACCCAATTCCCATCGTATACGTATACGTTATTATTATCTTCCAGAGATAACCGGTTGATACTGACACTGATCAGCGGTTGTCATCTTCAACCACAGAGAAGCTAGGTATTTTTTCGAAGAGAAAGTGCCTTGTTGTGTCATTTTCACCGCAAGACATCTGTGCTAAGGATAACCTAAGTATCAAGATCATCTTTCAAGATACCGGAGGTCATTAAAAACTCGTTCAAGAAGCAATTAGTTGTCAGCTGTTTTCTCAGGCCACAACTAATTGTCGCGAGTAGCGTCGATCACGCGAACAAGTTCGACCGTAGAATCAGGATCATCTTTCTGGCTCTTCTATCCTGAAATAAATAAAAAAAAAAAAAAAAAAAAAAAAAAGAAAAAGAAAAAGAAAAAGAAAAAGAAAAAGAAAAAGAAAAAGAAAAAGAAAAAGAAAAATAAAAAGAAAAAGAAAAAAATAATAATAATAATAATAATAATAATAATAATAATAATAATAATAATAATAATAATAATAATAATAATAATAATAATAATAATAATAATAATAATAATAATAATAATAATAATAATAATAATAATAATAATAATAATAATAATAATAATAATAATAATAATAATAATAATAATAATAATAATAATAATAATAATAATAATAATAATAATAATAATAATAATAATAATAATAATAATAATAATAATAATAATAATAATAATAATAATAATAATAATAATAATAATAATAATAATAATAATAATAATAATAATAATAATAATAATAATAATAATAATAATAATAATAATAATAATAATAATAATAATAATAATAATAATAATAATAATAATAATAATAATAATAATAATAATAATAATAATAATAATAATAATAATAATAATAATAATAATAATAATAATAATAATAATAATAATAATAATAATAATAATAATAATAATAATAATAATAATAATAATAATAATAATAATAATAATAATAATAATAATAATAATAATAATAATAATAATAATAATAATAATAATAATAATAATAATAATAATAATAATAATAATAATAATAATAATAATAATAATAATAATAATAATAATAATAATAATAATAATAATAATAATAATAATAATAATAATAATAATAATAATAATAATAATAATAATAATAATAATAATAATAATAATAACGCCTGAATAGGGCCCAAAGCAGCGTTGCTACACAAATAAGGAGTGAGCACATTGGGCTCAACTCGTATTTATATAGAAGGAGAGTCCCAGGAGTCGAATCCCCGAGATGCCAGTGCGGATACCCATCCCAGAATCCAAAACACATGATTATGTGCTGCCCCAGGTGGGCCAAAGGACGATCAGAAGTGATGAGGAAAGCGAAGAATCAGTCTTTCACAGTAATGATGCAAAGCCCGGAAGATATATCCCGGATAACAGAATGGATAATCAAAGAAGGATGGCTAGAACAATTCCGACTCGCGAGAGACGTCGAAAAGCTACTCAAAGAAAGAGAAGATGCGTCAAAGGGTAAGACTTAAAGAAAGGGTGGATATCGCACATGGCGGAACAGAGAGAGCGCACTTACCATAGACCTCCCAGTATGAACTGAAGAAACCAACCAGACAGGTTAGGGGTTTTCACCGAGAGGTTTCCTCCTATGTACATAAGAAGTTGATAGATTCCTGCATGGGCCACTAAAGGCGCCAAATCAGGTCAATGAAATCATATTCAAAATGCAAATAATAATAATAATAATAATAATAATAATAATAATAATAATAATAATAATAATAATAATAATAATAATAATAATAATAATAATAATAATAATAATAATAATAATAATAATAATAATAATAATAATAATAATAATAATAATAATAATAATAATAATAATAATAATAATAATAATAATAATAATAATAATAATAATAATAATAATAATAATAATAATAATAATAATAATAATAATAATAATAATAATAATAAACCCTTAAAAGGGCCCAAAGCAGTATAGCAATGCAGATAAGAAGCGAACATATGGGACTCAAATCTTATCTGTACCGAAGAAACGTCCCTGGAGTTGAGAACCCAAGTTGCCCATGTGGATACCTATCTCAAAATGTCAAACATATGATAATGGCCTGCCCCTTATGGTCAGAAGGGAGAACAGATATCTGGCGTAAGGCCAAGAATCGATCCTTCGAAGCAATGTTGAATAGCCCAGAAGATATCGGAAGAATCACGCAGTGGATCCTAGACCAGGGATGGATCGAACAATTCCGATTGGCTGGAGAGGTGGAGGCACAAATAAAGCAGAGGGAAGACTCGCAAAAGAAAGGAAAAAAATAAAGAAATAATTCGCGAGATGGTAATCACACTGGGCTCAACAGTGTTAATGCACTTCCTGAAGGTTTCCTGGGAAACTAGGTAAAGAATTAAAGAAAAAAAAAAAAAAAAACCAGGTAGAATGGAGGGGTTTTCACCGGTAAGGTTTCCCCTCATGTACATAATATAGTCGATAGTACCTGCATGGGCCACAAGAGCTCCATATCAGGGTAATGAAATCAAATTCAAATAATAATAATAATAATAATAATAATAATAATAATAATAATAATAATAATAATAATAATAATAATAATAATAATAATAATAATAATAATAATAATAATAATAATAATAATAATAATAATAATAATAATAATAATAATAATAATAATAATAATAATAATAATAATAATAATAATAATAATAATAATAATAATAATAATAATAATAATAATAATAATAATAATAATAATAATAATAATAATAATAATAATAATAATAATAATAATAATAATAATAATAATAATAATAATAATAATAATAATAATAATAATAATAATAATAATAATAATAATAATAATAATAATAATAATAGTCAAATACAACAGAAGAAAACTGCAGAAAGCTCGAAGAACAACATGCGATCTGTGAGACATGGGCAAAAACCCATGGGGTGAAGTTTGCGCCGGAGAAGTACCAGCTCATGCACTTCACACGAGCAAGGAAGAAAAGATACAACCTCGAAGCGACGGTTAATATACAAGGGAACGTTACCGGACCACAGCCTTCTCTCCGGGTCCTGGGAATCTATTTCGACCCCAAGCTCAATTGGGGTGCTCACATCAAAAAGGTGCAGGAGAAATCGCACACCCAAGTACAGGCTATGAGTAGTCTGGCACAATCGACTTGGGGTGCCACATTCATGAAGACTAAGCTGTTGTACAGCACGCTAGTGAGACCGGCCCTCACGTATGGGTCCTCGATATGGGCCAAGGCCGGGCCAGCGGGTAAAATACCTGAAAGGATAGTGAAACCTCTGAAGTCAATTCAGAGAAAATGCTTACTCAGAATCACAGGAGCATACAAGTCCACCAGCACGAGAGTGTTGGAACATGAGACCTCCATCTTACCGATGGAGATCTATTTAAAGAATAGAAGGGTGCAGCACGCCGGGCTCACTCGCAACTTACCGGTCCAAGTGGCCATAGAAAAGACCTGCCGGATGATCAGGCAACAGGCGGGAGGAAAAAGCAGTCGAGGATCTCTATCCAAGGAAAGGGATAGAGAGGAGTGGTCTAAGATCTGCTGCGGAGAAGTGTCCATCAAGGGACAGAAAGAGCTGGGAAAGATCGCGGCATTCCGAGAGTGGAAAAACTCCTGGCCACACCAAAGTCGAAATGTGAACCTAAGGAAAAGACCCACAGCCGATCCCGAAGTCTGGAATGCAGCCAAAATTTACACAGACAAATCAGGAAAGGAAAACTTAAGCCTCAAGTGAACCCCAATTCACATTCACCAAAGCCTGAAGAGGGCCCAGAGCAGCATTGCCATGCAGATAAGAAGCGAGCACATCGGGCTCAATTCTTATCTGCACCGAAGAAAAGTCCCTGGAGTTGATAGCCCAAACTGCCCGTGCGGATATCTGTCGCAAAATGTCAAACATGCGATCATGGCCTGCTCCCTATGGGCCAAAGGAAGGGCGGAGGTATGGAGAAAGTCCAAGAGCCGATCATTCGAAGAAATGATGAACAACCCGGAAGACTTAGGAAGAATAACGCAGTGGATCTTAGACCAGGGATGGTTAGAGCAATTTCGATTGGTTGGGGAAGTGGAAAGACAGATGAAGGAGCGAGAGGAGAAAAGAATGAGGCGAGGGGTAGGAGTTTGACGTGAGGATATCCGTACTGGACAGAACAGTACATCGCACTTCCTGAAGGTAAACATGAAAACGGCAGAAATTTACCGGGTAGGTTAGGAGGTTTTCACCGAAAGGTTTCCTCCTATGTAAATAAGAGAGTTATAGTCACCTGCATGGGCCCAACAGGGTGCCTGATCGGGTTAAATGAATTCAATTCAATAATAATAATAATAATAATAATAAAAATAAAAATAAAAATAAAAATAAAAATAAAAATAAAAATAAAAATAAAAATAAAAATAAAAATAAAAATAAAAATAAAAATAAAAATAAAAATAAAAATAAAAATAAAAATAAAAATAAAAATAAAAATAAAAATAAAAATAAAAATAAAAATAAAAATAAAAATAAAAATAAAAATAAAAATAAAAATAAAAATAAAAATAAAAATAAAAATAAAAATAAAAATAAAAATAAAAATAAAAATAAAAATAAAAATAAAAATAAAAATAAAAATAAAAATAAAAATAAAAATAAAAATAAAAATAAAAACAATAGATAAATAATAAAAATAAAAATAAAATAAAAATAAAAATAAAAATAAAAATAAAAATAAAAATAAAAATAAAAATAAAAATAAAAATAAAAATAAAAATAAAAATAAAAATAAAAATAAAAATAAAAATAAAAATAAAAATAAAAATAAAAATAAAAATAAAAATAAAAATAAAAATAAAAATAAAAATAAAAATAAAAATAAAAATAAAAATAAAAATAAAAATAAAAATAAAAATAAAAATAAAAATAAAAATAAAAATAAAAATAAAAATAAAAATAAAAATAAAAATAAAAATAAAAATAAAAATAAAAATAAAACCCGATTGTAGCCATGAGTTAAGCAAACAGTAAAGCAAGCGCACCGAGTAGGCTAAGTAATTCGGGCAACATGCTCAATCCACAAAATGGAATCTAGGAATATGATGGATTCAACATTGAACCCGATGTGTGGGGACATCCGATCAACATAAGCAAACCTCTAAGTCAGCCTATTGTTAACACCTACATCTTATGGAGAATCAAGGTATACACTAGAAACAAACTTCGTGATTACCAATTGTGGGAGTTGTTTCAGGGAGATTTCGAAGGTTGGACAAAGCAAATATTCGATTTTTCAGACAAAGGGGTCATACAACGACTTCGTGACCACTTACTGGCTAATGGAGTTTGGATAGATAGAAGGCGAGGTTTGTACATGTCAAAAGCCCTATCACAAACCTTATCAGAAGAAAATCCAACAAAGTGGACAACCGAAGAGATTGAACGACAACTTGAAACATTCGGCACTTTCAATTCGAGGCATAACAAAGTCAAGGATACAAAATCAGATGAATTCCGTAGCCCACAGCAGCGAGAAAGCAAGCCAATATCCATGAATGAACTTGCTAGATCAACTGGCCATGTCGCTATTCAAAAATCATGTTCCAACCATCATCCCACCGCTTACTCGGCAGTTGATATGCAAAAGTGGGTTAATAGTTTACCTGAGAGGCAAGAAAAGGGTTATTATCATCATTAAGATCAAGATCAAGCAAAGCAAAGAGACGATATTAACGCTAAATCTCTAGGGGACCTAATGAAATTGTACTACAATGACAGTGAAAAATACGGTTGCGCTGATGATATATTGAATAAAAAGTTGCAGCGGTTCTACGAACGTTGTGAAATTCTCCAGATCAACAAGAATCAGTATCACAAAGTATTTCACGTCATACTCAAAAATCGGGCTAGCGATTTCTATTTTGATTCAATCAGCGGTCGTGGATTTGACTTTGAAAAAATGGTTAATATGGTAAGAAACCATTTCAAGACAGAACAGTCACGTCAGGAATACATTTCAATGTGGAGGTCTACTACTTTGCTAGATATGATTGCTACAAACCCTGGCAGATCGAAGCTGGAATGTCTTCAAATGACTATCGATAAACTATGCCATATCCAGCAAGGACTTTCTGATAAACATCATTTTGAACACACACTCAGGGATTAAATTATCAATGCTTGTCAGGGAATAGAAGCCTGCAATTTAGCACTCTATAAACCTGCAGATACCTTTGAGGGAGTATGTGGTGAGCTCCGATCATCTATTTCTACGTACGAAAGATCTAAGCAACAACAATCAACATTTGCAGCGGAAGATTACGAACTTGACCATCACTGGACTGACCGAATATATAGAGGGCGTGGAACATATCAAGGTCGGAAATTCAACAATAACTCGCAAAGTTACCACAGGAGAAAGGAAGGTTTTCAAGACAAGGGTGGGGATTTCAGAAGACCCAACCATCAAAAGAAATGTTTCGTGTGTAGAAAGGTAGGATGTTGGTCGAATAAGCACCCGTCGGAAGAGCGACGCAGGGCATACGAGAAATTCTGTCAGTATTCAGAAGGAACTACTCTGGATAATTTTGATCAATTTTTATTTGAATTCGAGGGTTTAGATACTGGTATCGAAACATCTAGCGACACTGAAGTTCAAACTCTTATTAAAGGCTTGACTATAGAAGAAGAAGAATTCCAGGGTAAAGACTTTTTCCAAAGAAACAATAATCAATTTTTTACAGAAATGGGAGCTGTGGATGGCATTAGAGTCTTGTCCATGCTGGATGATCAAGCGGCTAAACATTATTTTACCAAAGAAGATGAATTTTCTAAAGATTACGAAATTCACGATGAATATTTTGACAAATCGGCGGGAGTGTTCACATTCAAGAGTAGGTACTCATCTTATGAATTTCATGGGATAATGCCAGACACTGGAGCGGCCGGGGTATCCACAGCAGTAAATCCACAATTCATAGCTCTCTAACTACTTAATCCTTCAATGAAATTAGACACGTCAACCGCAGGAAGTCATAACATCAAGTTTGGAAAAGGGACCGCCGAATCAATGGGAACAGGACTCGTGGATACACCACTGGGAAAAATCTTATTCCACGTCGTGCCTACTAACACCCCTTTTCTATTGTGCGTCCAAGATATGGATAAGATGGGGGTTTATTTGAATAATCTACAGAACGTTTTAGTTCAGGGAAACCTACGCGTACCTATCGTTCGAAAATGGGGCCATCCATTCATGCTTTTGGAGATCGAGAAGACATTAGTTCATTGTCATCTGACCGAGAATGAGTTAAGGCAATTACATCGAAGATTTGGACATCCGTCAGTGAGACAATTGGAGCGGGTCCTTCAGAGAGCAGGACATAATGATTTCGATAAGAAATTAATTGACCATATCTCGAAGATATGTCACCAGTGCCAAATGCATGGGCAACGACCAAAGAGATTCAAGTTCACCCTCGACAAGGATTTCGAATTCAACCATTCCATAATTGTCGACATAATGTATATCGACGGAAAACCAGTGTTACAAGTGGTCGACGCCTCGACAAATTTCGGCGCGACTAGATTTATTTCCGATTTGTCGACCAGCACAGTTTGGGACACATTACGGTGTTGTTGGATAGACACAAATCAAGGGCCTCCAGATCAAATTGTACACGATGCTGGAACAAATTTTTCTTCGAAAGAATTCCGCCACCTTTCTCGAGCAATGGCTATTTCAGCCAAAGAGGTGCCAGTAGAGGCACATAATTCCATTGGGAAGGTTGAAAGATATCATACTCCACTAAGAAGAGCGTATGAAATTATCCGGGATGAGCTCAAAGGAGAAAGAATTTCTAAGGAGTTTATTTTGCAAATGGCGCAGAAGGCAGTAAATGACTCGGCAGGTCCAGACGGCATCGTACCCACTCTTCTAGTGTTTGGGGCTTATCCAAGAATCAGCGACATTGATGCTCCAACCCCATCTGTTACGCAACGAGCAAATGCAATCCACAAGGCAACCATAGAGGTAAGACATCTGTATGCTAAAAGACAAGTTCGGGACGCCCTTGCTATGAGAAATGGTCCGAATACAGAGAATACACTGAATCTACCCATTAATTCAGAGGTACGAGTATGGCGCGAAAAAAAAGGGTGGACAGGCCCATATAAACTGTTGGCGACTGAAGGGGAAACGTGCACAATAGGACTACCGCATGGACCTGTCAACTTCCACTCTACAGTTGTGAAACCATACTACGCAGATGTGGGAATTGAGGAATTGGAAAGCGAGCATATCTCGAAGCCTTCTCTACAAAGTCAACAGAGCAATTTTTTTCCCGACGCAATAAAGGCGCTGCAAAGGAACCCTACTAGGTCGAGAGTTTTACCTAAGCGTTTTCAACACCAAAATGAGTCAGAAGTTGTTACTAATGACCCGGACATCGAATGGTATGAAAGCAGTACATTGGATATGGCTTGGATCGCCAACAAAGAAAAAGCAGATTTAGAATTAGCTCTAAAACCGAGAAAATATGGCATAATTACAACACCAGGGGCTCCTTTTGAGCGATCTCAAATTATAGAAATAGAAGGTTTAATTGGCCGTGGCGTTTTCGAATTCACCAAATTTGATCCTCTTCAGCATTATGGAGTGAGAATGTTCAGATCGCGCTTGGTCAATGAAGTAAAAGGTAAAGCAACAAATACTCCATATGAGAAATCACGCCTTGTGATACAGGCGTACAATGACGAAGGAAAGGAGGTCATTTTAACTCAATCGCCAACTATTCAGAGAGCAAGTCAAAGGCTAATTGCGGCACTTGCTCCTTCATTATTTAAACTCGGAATTACTAATATGTACCTCCGTGATGTAACACAAGCTTATACAAATTCAAAAACCATGCTGAACCGGCTTATATTAGCTAAGCTGCCAAGAGAACTGGTTAGCGCCTATCCACCAGACACAATTATGATTGTTCGTCGGCCACTTTATGGTATACCTGAAGCGGGGACACATTGGTGGGCAACATATAACAAGCACCATCAGGAGAATCTGCGAATTATACCTTCAACCTATGATCCATGCTTGTTGTACACAACTTCTTCAATATCAGGCAATGTTTTTGGCACAATCGGCATGCAAACCGACGATACGTTGATCTTGTGTGATGATGAATTTGCTGCAAGAGAACAACGTGAACTAGAAAAGGCCCACATACCAGCTAAGCCAAGAGAAGTGCTTTCTCATTCAACGCCATTATCATTTAATGGAGGTACCCTGTCATTATCGAAGTCTGGTGGGATCAACCTACAGTCGAAAGGACAGGCCAAGAATATTAAGCTTGTTGATGATAAGAGGGAGGGTCAGCCTGAGTATCGTGCTCAGAGAGCAAGAGGTGCCTACATCGCTTCAGTGTGTCAGCCAGAGGCGTGCTTTGATTTATCAGTTGCAGCTCAACAACAAAATCCGGCAGTAAAAGAAATCGAGGCTCTAAATAAACTGTAACAGCTGATAAGCTGGTTATGCCTGTAGCCTATTGTATGAATAGGCGTGCATAAGTTTGCATATAATATATATTATTAGTCTGCATAAATAGGTGGTATACAGGGGTAGGGATTCCTTGTTGGTGCTTGGACCTTCAAGAAGTTCCTGGAGTATTCTGGACAATAGAATCTACAAGAAATGTCCGAGGACATCAGAGTAAGGAGGAAGCTTCTAGAATAGGACTGTGTTTCTTAAATGCCCAACATAGTAGATAGATTAGTTCATTTCCCATAGATTCAATATTTACTACCGTCGACCATTAGCTGCCCCTGCGCTCTTGGCCCAGACCGTGACATATATTAAATCTCTTACTCTTCCAAGCTTAACAGTTCAGTCTTCAGCAGTTCACTCATCGGCAGTTTAGTCATCAGTGTTTCAGTCATCAGCAGTTCAGACATCAGTATTTCAGTTATCAGCAGTTCAGTCATCAGGAGTTCATTCACCTGCATTTAAGTCCTTAGCAGTCAAGTTACCAGTGGTTCGAAGCCCTGCAGAAGAAGATTTGAGCAAAGCCTTCTTCACTTATTGAAGAAATTTTATAATTTGCACAATGCCAGACACTTACAAGGCCGCATCTTCATCGAAGAATCCTCCGCAGACAGTTTCAATTACAGAATTCCAAAAGTTAAAGCAACAGCTTGAAGAGCTACTATCGCGTCAAAAAAGTAATTCCCAAGTAGGTTGTTCCCGAGTTTTTATTGAGAAAGATCCACCACCGGAGTCTGGAGCTAGCTTCAAGCCAACTAGACTACCCGAGTTTCATGGTAGCCGCACAAGGTATCCAGGATGGCGAACAGCAGTTTTAGATACATTCCGCATGGACTGGAACCTGTTTGGATACGACAATTTGCGAGATTTCTTAATGATTTACAACTCTCTGAGGGGAAATGCGTTGGAAAAAGCCGGACCTTTCTTCGAGGTAGGAGGGATAAGCGGAACCAGGGATCCAGAGGATTATTTAGAGTTCCTCGACCGAATTTATCTTGACACAACGCGCGTATCTCAGGCCAATATCGAACTTCATAATCTTAAGATGCGAGAGGGAGAGCGTTGGGCCGACTTCTTTGCTTCTTGGTCTAACAAATTAACAGAGGCTCGTGGAGATTTCTGGGCAGACGAGAATAAGATATCAATGCTCGAAAACGGCATGAATAGAAGGCTAACACAGGCCTTGGCAGGAAATCATGTACTCCCTGACAATAACTTCAGCGAGTGGGTGCGTATTGTCAACAGAATAGCTATGCAAGTCGAGAGGGCCGACAAGAAATTGGGATGGGGCCCAGGTTCTCAGTACCGAAGTTTTGGACATGTTACAGTTATGAGATTTGGGAGGTATCATCATGTGCTGACCTTTGCAAAGATGTCACTATGGTATTGCAGGAGATTGTATGAGAAGATAATGTGTAATAATTGATGTGTAATGGATGATGAATATATCTAAATACATTGTGCAGAGAGCCCACTATTTATATACGAATATTCTCGCTTAGTTTTTGACCCACCGTGTCAAACACATCAAACATATTATGATCCACTTAGCACCTGAACTCACACGTGCGGTATGGTGCACCTGATGCGATCCACATCACAGTTATGTAGATCGCCGATGTCGATAGCACAACACTCCCCCTGTCGGTAACGACTCATAGTGCTACTGGATCTGCACTGGTGACTTTACCTTGGTCAGACAGTCGGCCAACTGTTTCGAGGTAGGTACATAGGCCACTTCAACTAAGTCCTTCTGGTGTTGCTCACGACAGTAGAAGTTTCTTAGAGAAATATACTTTGATCTTCTGTGGTTGTCATGGTTCTTAATGAGCGATATAGCTGATTGGTTGTCTACGTAAAGCCTTGTGCATTTTGCTCCCGTGATGCGACCAGTGACGTTCAGTTCCTGTAGCAATGACTTTGTCCATTGAAGTTGTCGGCAGGTCTCCGTGGCTGCAAGGTATTCAGCTTCTGTGGTGGACAGGACAACCCCTTGTTGGAGATGCGATCGCCAGCTCACTGGCCCAGACGATAGCAATATTAGTGTCCCTGAAGTCGATCTGCTAGTTAACGGGTCTGCTGCAAAATCTGCGTCAGTGTATGCTTCAATTGTGGGTTTGCCCACTGATCTAGTAAAGATAATTCCCCGGTCTGGCTCTTTCGCGATGTATCTCAGTACACGAAGTGCTGCCTGGAGATGCTCATCTGAAGAGTTAACTAAGAACCGTGCTAGGTGGTTTACTGCAAAAGCAATATCGGGTCGTGTGTTGTTCGCAAGGAACTGCAGGCCACCGATGATTGAGTTGTATTTTGTTACGTGCTCTGATGCACTCTTCTGGTCGTTCGGGAGCATTAGACGCTCAATGGGGGATGATGCAGGTTTGCAGTCTGTCAGACCGTGCCTGTCGATTAGCGTTCGCGCATATTTACCCTGAGATAATGCAAGGATTTCTTTCCTTAGGTGGCTGATGTGGATGCCTAGAAATAGGTCTGTGCTCACTGTCTTTAGCTTATACTTTTTATGTAGGGCTTGCATCAGATTTTCTATTTTCCCTAAGTTGGGTCCCATGACTTGAAAGTCGTCTAGATGCATCACCACAAAAAGGTCCTTGTGGGAGTTGGTATACAGACACACGTCTGATGTTGTTGGGTGGAGACCTTGTCTGGCAAGCGTGGCTTTTGCGTCATCGTACCATAGTGCGGCAGCTTGCTTCAGACCGTAGAGTCCTTTTCGAAGGAGTATAATGCATCCTTCTTTCTCAAAGCCTTGTGGCATCTCCATGTAAAGATCTATGTCAAGGTCAGGATTTAGGAAGGCGGTTGGGACATCACCTTGTCTTCGATGCCAACCAAATTGGTGGGCCAACACGAGCATGATTCTGCCGGTTTCAGGGCGTGGGGTTGGTGCAAAAGTTTCCTGGTAATCTATGCCCTGTCTCTGGGTAAAGCCCTTTGCGGTACATCGAGCCTTCCATCTCTCAATGCTGCCGTCTGCTTGGAACTTCTTCTTAAATACCCATTTACACTTCATTGGTTTGCGTCCCTGAGGGAGTTGGGTGCGTTGGATGATCTTAATGGCTCCTTTATCTTTGAGGGAGCGGAACTCCTCATCTGCTGCTTTCTTCCATTGCGTGGCTTCTGAACACGTCATTGCTTCATTCCATGTTTTCGGGTCGGGGGAGATTTGCGCTGACTTGCCATAGTGTAGACACTTGTAGTCATGCTTCACAACCTGCCTGCCTCGTCTGGTTGTCATAGTTTCTTTTGGCGGTGAGTATTCTCTATCTGGTGAGTGCGGCCGTTTTTGTCCGGCAACGGAACGTAGGGGATCCCAGCCAGTCATGACTTTATCATACGGTGTTTCTTCCAGGTCTTCCTCTGAGCTATGGTCGCTTTCGGGTGAGTGCGCTCGTTTTTGCCCAGCAGTAGGGCGTATGGGATCCCAGTCAGTCATGACTTGGTCATATGTTATTTCTTCTAAGTCTTCCTCTGCGCTTGACTCCCCCTGATTTTCTGGCTGCAAGATGAGTTCTTGTGAGTGGCAGTAAGGGGTGGATGGAGGAGATGGACTTTGTGATGTTTGGTCAGTATGGTGAGATTCTGCTGGTGAACTTTGCTCATTATCGCATGAAGCTTGACTTGGACTGCGGGAGTAAGTCTGTGATGACTGCTCCTCTGATTCAGCTGGCGTTGGTGGGTCATCTGCTATGACAGGGTCGACTGCCGGCGTGGATGGTAGGTTCTCCCCCTCAAACGGCTCTGGCGTTTGGAAATCATGAGTCGACGTATTTCTGCTACGTTCAGTGTTAATATTTGTTTCACTGAATAAGGAGTTATTGTTTGCCCAGTAACTATGTGTGTGTTGCTGAATAGTGGATGGTAGTTTGTCGCCAAACATGACATCTTTGTTGAAAGATGCATGCGGAGTGAAGCTTTCGATCCATTTCCACCCCTGCGTGGAGGCGTAGTGGGGATGGTATACGATGAAGTTTTTACTGGTATTTTTCTGAAAACCAATAAACCATCTTTTCGTGGCTCTGGGTTCAAACTTTCCTGGCTTTGGAGTTATTAGCTTATACGCTCTGCATCCAAATCTAGGGGTATATCTGAGATCGACTTGACCTGTATGGGGTTGATTAAGACCCTGCATGAAGTCAGTTAGAGGAATTTGCTTTGTCCGAAGACAGTATAGTCTGTTGGCAATGAAACATGCGTGGTCGACTGCCCATGGCCAGTATGTAGCTGGCATGCGTGCGTCAATCAGCATTGATCTGGCTAATCTCAGTATAACTTTGTTAGCGGCTTCAGATACCCCATTCTGTTCTGGAGTGGATGGTGCAGAGATGTCAGTGCGTATACCCTGCTGTTCACAGTAGGATTGCATGCGAAGGAATTCGGTGCCACCATCTCGGAAGATTGCACGGATTCTTTTTCCGAAATGGGAATTTTGGAATTCGATCCATTGGATTAGAAGTGAAGCGATTTTATCTTTGGATGTGGTTGTGATTGCCCATCGCATTCGTGTTTTAGCATCTGTGATAATTACGGCATATTGGTGGCCGTTTATTGCAGGGGCGATCTTACCCACTGTGTCAACAGATATTTCATCTAATGGTGAATGTGGTGTGGGCCTTGGCTCTCTGGAGACAAATCTCTGAGCTTTGCTTAGATGACATGTCTCGCACGTTGACAATTCACTCATGTCAATTCCCTCCATGCCTTTGGCGTATTGGGCGGTCTTTTTCAAAATGCCTTGTCTTATATGACCCAGTCGCTGGTGCCAGCGTTGTGCACTTGTGGTGACTGGAATTCTGGCTACGCCTGGCGCTATTATGGGGTTTACGCGCGATGTGTCAGCTTCCAACGGGTAGATGTAGTACACATTGTTTTTGCATAGTAAACGGGATATTGGAACATCAGGGCCAGATGTATGTCTCTGTATCAACAATGATTTGTCATTGTTCGCATAAACGTTAGCTAATCTCTGAAGTCTTCCTGCCGATACAATGTTACAGGATTAACTAGGTGAATATAGGGCTTCATGGAGTTTTATAACAATGCTTCCAATTTTCAGCTTTGCTGTCCCTTGTCTATTCAAGCAAGTGTTGCCTACCGCTTGGTCGAACTTGAATGGTTTGGATAGCTTCTGGATGTGACAAAAAAGTTTTTCACATGTAATAAAGTGGTGCGAAGCACCGGTATCATAGATGGTACGGTTTGTATTGAGTCTAGAACATGCTACAATAATACCGTCGGCTTCAGAGTCAGAATTGTTGGACTCATACTCTAGAGCAACATTCCCTTTTTCCTTTCCTTTGCGACTATGGTTGCCCTTTTGGGGTGCCAGTTCAGGGTGTAGTCTGTGACAATACCTGTTTTTGTGTCTATGACAACATTTCTTACAGTACTCATTGGGGTCTAGGTCCTCACCTGTGGGTACGGACGCAGCCAAGGCCAAATTGGGTTGCTGCGTCCTATTACCTGCAACGGATCGGAGAGACGACATTAGTGCTTGAAGGGGGGCGTACTTATTGTCTGCCTCGAAGGCGCGAGTATCCCGCCAATTGTTTAGCCACTGTACTCTTCTAGTACCCATAACAAACATCGCAGAAGCTCGGCCACTGCCAATATGGTACTCCCTGTTGGGAGTCTGGGTATTCATACCATCGGCGGCATTGTTTACTGCATGGTACAAAGCTAGGAACTGGTCAATATAGTTATCAGCAGTGCTCTCAAACCTTAGTCCCATGAATCGTTGAAGAGCAATGGCAAACGGAGCAGTTGCTGTCTCCTGGCGACTGCTGGCAACTGTGTCAAAGAGTTGCTTTGCTGTCATGTGCTCATAGTTTTATGGATAGATTGCTTGGGAGGGTCGTTGGGTAATAATATTCTTGGCTTCGATCTCTCCGAGAACCCATAGTTCCAAATCTATCATATACTGTGCTGATAGCGCCGCCAAGTCCTCATTTGCGGGATCATTGACTTCTGGATCCTGAGGCATCTGAATGGGGCGGATGCCAGTCATGGTGTGAAAGACATGGCCGAGTACGTTTTTCCGACCGAGTTTCGCTTGAATAGCCATCTTCCAAGTGGCGAACAAAACTCCTGGGCCGAGGACAATCTTGTTGTGGTCGTTTTGCATGATTACTGGATATCTGGTTAGCAGAGTAATTTATGGCTAACGGAGGAGCGCCCGGGCTCATAACCTGTTACAGTTATGAGATTTGGGAGGTATCATCATGTGCTGACCTTTGCAAAGATGTCACTATGGCATTGCAGGAGATTGTATGAGAAGATAATGTGTAATAATTGATGTGTAATGGATGATGAATATATCTAAATACATTGTGCAGAGAGCCCACTATTTATATACAAATATTCTCGCTTAGTGTTTGACCCACCGTGTCAAACACATCAAACATATTATGATCCACTTAGCACCTGACCTCACACGTGCGGTATGGTGCACCTGATGCGATCCACATCACAGTTATGTAGATCGCCGATGTCGATAGCACAACAGGAAAAAGTCCTAATGCAAGTGGAAAGCAAATTGGTGAAGCTAGCCTTGTCGAGCCTGTGACTTACCAACATAACTCGAACGATATTACCAGGCCTAATTTCCAGGTTGAGCAAACGGCTGACCTTGACGCTTTGGGAGACACAATTATGGGAGGCATAAATGCAGCTAATGTGGGGAAGAAAATTCGGGCTCGAGCCAAGTGGAAGACAAGCTCAGAGCTTGAAAGACTGAGGGAAGAAAAAAGATGTTTTCGGTGCGAACGTCATGGATGTGCGAGTAGGAAATGTCCATTACTGCTGGCTCGGAGACCTTCAGCAAATAGTTTCAGGGTAAACTAAGCAGAGATTTTGGAGATGGACCCAGCAGTGTATATACTTGAGGGCAATGCACCCCGTGATCTAGTGCAGGAAAACTAGACGCTCCCGGGTACAGTCGCTCTCGGGAGCTAGATGCAGATATTAGTGATATTGTTAGTCTCAATACAGAACCATTTTTGGTAAATGCTTTAATCAATGATACATTAATGGTACAAGCTTTAGTCTATAATGGATGCCTTTGCTACGGAATTATTGACGACGCTCTAACATTAAAGCTAAATTTGCCGCGCATTCCAATTCCCCCCAGATTCCTTGAAACGGCGGAAAATTCAAGCAAAGATAAACCTATAGTTGAAGCTATAACATATATATCATTGGACCTTGACGGATATTTAACGCCTAAACTGTGGCTATATATTGTACCAAAGAGCAGCCATACAATGATATTTGGGAAGAAATGGCTTGAAATTCAAGATTGTCAGGATGATGGGCGACCGAGTGGGTAACAGGAAGGATACTGAGTAAGGTAGGTACTAAAGAGGTCTCAAGAGACGGTGGGAAGTGCTGAGGAAAGTATTGAGGTACTAAAGGGTTTACTAAAGGGAACCTGAAGGTTGTCTGAAGGATGTCAAAAGACTTTCTGATGGTTATATTTGTGACAAAGAACTAAGCGTGAAGAGCGCTATCTACTGAGAATCTTTCTCTTTATATACGCCTTTCCTTCCTTCAGTAGTTGCCGCCTCGACTTATCTTACTCTTGTCATAGAGACGTAAATAGAATACATACGCGGCCTATTAATAGCTGCTACAAGATGATTAACTAGAAATGAGATGACTACAATGAGTAAAAATAGAAATGACATAGTAATATAAATAGAAATGAAATAATGGTATAAATAGAAATGCCATAATGTTATAAATAGAAATGTGTATTCTTAGGGCAAAACCTTACAAAGATGCAGTTATCCACTCCAAGGAGCAACGGTTAGAACTTCGCAAAGGAAATGGATCTATCTATAGTGTAAGAAAATGGAAGGAAAGGTTTAAAGATATTCCATGCCCAAGAAGCACATCGGCTAAGACAATGGCTTCCATAGTCGGTTCTGTACCAGTTTGTAAAGCGACAATTCAAGACATAAGCAAAGCGTTACGAGCAAAGCCTAACCTTACGGTAGAGCAGGCCAGGGAACTTCTGCCAGATCAGATCAAGGATTTTGCGCACCTCTTTGCAGACGATAGTGGGGCAGAGCATTTACCACCTTTAAGAGGACACTTGGATCATGCCATCAATTTGAAAACCGAAAACGGAAAGCCTTTGTCGCCACCCTGGGGTCCTTTGTATAACATGTCACGAGAGGAGTTACTGGTACTGTGCAAGACATTAACTGATCTCTCAAATAAGGGATGGATACGTGCTAGTAGCTCGCCTGCCGCAGCACCAGTACTGTTTGCAAAGAAACCCAGTGGTGGCTTACGCTTTTGTGTAGATTATCGCGAACTCAATGCCATCACGATCCCAGACCGTTACCCTTTGCCTTTATTCAAGGAGACCTTGAGACAGCTTTCAAAGGCCAAATGGTTTACCAAACTAGATGTCAAGTCGGCATTTCACCGTGTTCGAATAAGAGAGGGCGATGAATGGATGACAGCCTTCCGGTGTAGACTAGGGCTTTTTGAGTGGCTGGTTACGCCTTTCGGGCTTGTGAACGCGCCAGCTACGTTCCAGAGATATATTAATGAACATCTCTGAGAGCACTTGGATCTCGACGCGACAGCTTACATCGACGACATCTTAGCTTATACAGATGGTTCTGAAGATGGATACTGGAAAACAGTTCGTAGTATTCTCACAAAACTAGGAAAAGCCGGATTATACCTATATATTGATAAATGCGATTTTCTATGTCAAAAGGTTAAATATCTTGGTTTCATTGTCGAGGCCGGAAAAAGCATCACTGTAGATCCAGTAAAGATAAAAGCCATTCTAGATTGGAAGGCCCCGGCAACCGTTAAAGGCGTACGATTGTTTCTTAGGTTAGCAAATTTTTATAGATGCTTTGTTGATAAGTTCTCTGACATTGCAGCGCCGTTAACTCAGTTGACAAAAAAGAACCAACCGTGGCACTGGGGAAGAGAGGAAGACACAGCCTTTGAAAAACTTAAAAAGGTTTTTGCGTCGGACCTGTTCTGGCTCAATGGGACCCAGACCGCGACACAATACTTGAAGCAGATAGCTCGGGATACGCTATGGGAGGATGCCTGTTACAGGCCTGGTGCCTGAAGATTTAAAGGCTGATGCCTGAGGTGTTTAGTGATGTGGGGGGGGGGGGTGCTGGTCGCCGATCTATTTTCGCTAGCGCGTCAAGGATATGGCTTGCGGAAAAGCCTAACTTGCAAGATGCAAATCATCATTAAAAAGGTATCAGACTGGGAAGGCGTTGGCGGTAAGAAAGGGGTTCTAACTTATTCATAAAGACGTAGAGGAGCAGACTTAGATTGGTAGATTTAATATATTCTTTGATTTATGCTCCATCCTATCTATTTTTTAGATATCTCGGTCCTTAACCCTCACATTATATTAAATCTCTTGTCTTACTGGAATTCCGTACCAGTAAGAGCTGAAGAGAAGACGGAATCTTAGTTGCTCGTAAGGAGCCATCGTTGTTTGCTCGTAAGGAGTTCGTTGTTGTTGCTCGAAAGGGGCAGAATAGGTGTTATATTAATTGCCGCTCGGAAGGAGCTTGTTGTTGTTGCTTCAAGAGTGTGAAGTTCATGAGTTTTGCTTGGAGGGAGAGCAAGTATTTTTCGAAATTTTCTAACTACATGACTTGGCGTGAACCAGCAGATTCCGACAGTGATTTAGAAATAACCGACGCCCCGCTGTTAGTCGAAAGTCAAGAAAATACCAACAACTTAGATCAGGAAGAGCTTCCTAAGTGCAAGATGGGCAACACAGACGAAGCTATACTCAAGAGATTAGACCTTATGATGGAAGTCATGGAGGGGATGAAGATGAAACTGGAGAAACAGGATGAGAAGATTGCGGAACAAGCAGAGACAATCTAACATCTGCGGAAGGGCAAAGGTATCGAGAGGCATAAGCCTCGCATTGTCGAAAACGATAGAATGAAGATTGATGAAAAGTCTGTGCACGACAATTACAGACCACCACATCGCACAGGGGAATTGAAGTCGTTCAGTGGAGACCGTGTCGAGTGGGTAGCTTGGCGCACTGAAGCTCAGACAAAGCTGAGAACTGACGGTCGCGCAATTGGGAATGATGAAGAGCAGTTTGGGTACTTGTACATGCATCTACAAACAAGTGCTCAGAGAAGAATTCAGCAGTGGTACAACATGTGCCTGAAGCTCCGTATCAACTGCAACCCCACAGCATTTTTTGACCGAGCCGAAGCTACGTTCGGGGACCCAAATGAGAAAAAGAACGCCCGGACTTTATTAAATGCAATTAAACAAGAGGATAACGAGTCTTTTTCCGATTTCATAACTCGATTTGAAGAACTCCTTGCTCAGGCGGGAGGCGAGGAATGGCCACAGGATAACCAGGTGAATGCGCTTGAGGAAGCAGTAAATAAGGAAATGCAGTCACGCCTAGTGTCTTATAAGATGGAGGACCCGTCATATTACACTTTCAGGGCAGCATGCCTATCTATTGATGCCAAACTCCAGGCAATGAGAATGAGATCAAGATTAAGCAGTGCGGCAAGCAGGGGCCTGGCTTCATCATCTTCCGCTGCTAGCGGCCAACGAAATAACTCAAGACCTCGAAATAACAGTAGCAATTACAACCGGCAGGAACATGCGCCGTGGGCTTCCGCTGAGGAAAGGGAGAGACGTAGACTAGAAGGGTTGTGTCTACGGTGTGGGGGGTCAAACCATCATCAAAGGAGATGTAGGTTTCGAAGTGCGTTTGATCCTCGGAGTGGAGGCAATGCCCAAGTTAATGAAGTGAGGGGTATTGAAAACGCGGGAGAACCACAGCAAAATTTAATGATTGAAGCCTCGCAAAGTTATTCGGGAAATGTGAAGCTCCTAGCGAAAGTCGCCACTGGGAGTATTTAGTGGATGTAGATAGAAAAATTGATCACTCTTCTCCTACATCATGCGTAAACCTGATCACTAATGAGACAGAAAAATCTTGTTTGAAATTTTCGACAGACAGAAATCATAAGCTGAACAACTTAGAAGACCTGAATCCTAGCAGCAGAAATGTTCAACACGAATCAAATTTGCAGCCGCTAAGGACGGTCGAAGTAAATGACATTCCTTACGAAAAGAGTGTAGCAAATAAACAAAGCAGTGATGGAGGCCAAAGGACCACTTTAACCATCGAGGCCAACAGTATTAATAGTGAGGAAACGCGGATAGAGGCTAAGATGGAAACTATGCCAATGATGGTGGACGTGCAGGTGAATGATATAGCATACGAGGAAGCTCTGGTAGATACGGGAAACACATGCTATATCACCATCAGTGGTAAATTGGCAACGAAGTTGAAACTCCCTCAGCAAGAACTACTTAGGCCTAGACAAGTGCAAGGAGTGATTCAGGGAATGGATGAAATGATCATGCATCTGGCCTGGGCAAAAATTGATATCGGTGGATATCAAATTAAAAAGGCCTACATGTATGTGATACCAAAACAGCGTCAAGCAATGATCCTAGGGTTGCGATGGATGGAAGAGCATGTCGTAACCGTTGATTACGACAACAAAGTTCTGAAGTTCTACAGGCGTGGAATTGAGGTCAAGTCATCACTCCTGAAACCCCAGATCGATTGTGTATTGCTGAAGGCCACTGGGTTCGATAAGAGTTTGGCTGCGGAGCCTATGCAAATATTTGCAGCGTCAATGCATGATATCGAGAAAGCTCTAAGCGTTAAAGCGCCGGTGAATCCTCGAGAATTTTTACCGGAATATCTCCTTCCGTTGGTTGAGGCTTTCGAGCCAAGTAATGCAGCTATGCTGCCACCTCACCGCCCAAATATAGATCATCAAATGCCGTTAGATATAGATGAGAATGGAAGAGAAAAACAAGTGCCGTGGGGTCCACTTTACAGCATGTCTCGGGATGAATTATTGGTGTTGCGTAAAACACTTACTGAGCTGTTAGATAAACGCTGGATAAGGCAGAGCAAAAGTCCTTGCAGAGCGCCAGTATTATTTGCCAAAAAACCAGGAGGTGGGCTGCGCTTTTGTGTGGATTATCGTGGTCTAAATGCGGTGACAAGGAAAGACCGTTATCCAATTCCTTTGATAAAGGAAACTTTAGAAGCAGTAGGAAGGTCTAGATGGTTAACAAAATTGGATGTCAGCTCAGCGTTTCATCGAATCAGGATTGCCAAGGGTGAAGAGTGGAAGACAGCTATGCGAACCCGTTATGGAACCTACGAATGGTTAGTAACTCCATTTGGACTTAGTGGAGGACCGGCGACATTCCAGTGATACATAAATTCTGTCTTGCAGCAACACTTGGATGAATTTTGTACAGCATATATTGATGATGTGCTCATTTTTACCAACAAATCACAAGCCGATCATCGCGAGAAGGTCAAGTTAGTGGTAACGAAATTGATGAATGCTGGATTAACAATTGATGTTAAGAAATGTGCATTCGAAGCACCGGGTGTAACCTATTTAGGGTACATTGTAGAGGCAGGTAAGGGACTGGGAATGGATCCCTCCAAGATTCAAGCAATTCTAGACTGGCAGGCTCCGACGACGGTAAAGGGAGTTCGGGGTTTTCTGGGTTTCGCAAATTATTATCGGATGTTCATCCCGCAATACTCAAGAACAGTATATCCTTTGACCGCACTGACTAAAAAGGGAGTAAAATTTAACTGGACCAAAGACTGTGAAGCAGCGTTTCAGGATTTGAAACAACGATTTATGAGAGATCCTATCTTGGTTCCTTTTAATCCTGAGGCACCGACGAGGATTGAGCCAGACGCAAGTAAATGGGAAGTTGGAGGGGTACTCATGCAGTGCCAGAACAAGACATATGAGGAGCAAGATGATGCTGCGGCCGTGTGGCGAACTTTAGCTTACTTCTCGCGAAAAAAATCCCCAGCTGAATGTAACTATGACATTCATGATAAGGAATTATTGGCTATTATCCGCTGTATTGAGGACTGGGACTCGGAGTTGAGAAGTTTGGCAAATCCGTTCCGTATTTTGACAGATCATAAAAATTTGGAAGCGTTTACAAAAATAAGAGGCAAGCCGTTGAACGAAAGGCAGATTAGGTGGCAAGAAAAACTCTCGCGTCATCGATTTCTGCTGCAATTCTGACCGGAGTTAGAACAAATTCTGGCTGACGCACTATCTAGGCGTGATCAGGATGTCCCAAGGGGGAAGGAGAGGGAAGAAGTTAACAATCTGAAACGAGTTTTGATATTGCCAGAGTTGATAGTGTCACCAGTTCAAGTTGAACAAAATTCACCGTTTGAGGATAGTGAACTGCAAAATATGTGGCAGTCAGGAATAGAGCATGACGACGTGTATCAAGAGTTGTTTGAATCAGTACAACGTGGTGATCGAAAGATGCCTGTCTCAATTACGCGTGTTCAAATTTCAGAATGCTCAATTGGAAGTGATGGATTGTTGAGGTTTCGAGAGAAAATTTGGATACCAGCATTTGAACCACTGAGAACACGATTGATCCAAATATCTCACGATTCGACATTGACAGGGCATCCGGGCAGGGACGAAACTTTTAGAGTGGTGTCTCGAAGCTGGTTTTGGCCAGACATGCTGAGTGACGTAAGGAGGTTTGTTAGGAATTGTGATATTTGTGGTGATGCTACGATTTGGCGTCACAAGAAACAGGGTCTATTGAAACCTTTGCCGGTGTCCGACAGAATCTGGAATGAAATAACTATTGATTTCATCAGTGGGCTACTATTGTCCAATGGTTGTGTGACGGCTGATAAGCCGATATGTACCTGTAGCCTATGATGATTATCACAGGCGAACTGTGCATAGGATCGGCATAGGTGGGGCTCTATACAGCCCTATTCTCTAATGCAATCTTCCCCGCTAGTGATCGGCAGATGCATATATTTAGTTTAGCTCAGATGGAACTTTCTCGAAGATTGATATCATCTAACTATCTATTGTGGAAGTCGAGAGAATGTTCGGGAATAGGTAGCTAGAAGAACAGGTAGGAGGCAGGGCGTATAAGTGGTTGTTGTCAGACATAGTTGTTCGTTCCTCCTTTATAGATAAATATAAACTACTTTACGATATACAGTGCTTCTGCCTCTATATCCCGAACCGTGACAGGTTGTACAACAATACAAGTTATCACAGATAGATTAAGCAAAGCAAAGTCATATGAGGCAGTAAAGGAAGGTGAACTCACCGCAGAGGCTATAGCTTCAAGATTTGTAGAAAGGCACGTGAGATATCACGGATTTCCACAGGGGATTGTCAGCGATCGCGGTGTTCAGTGGGTTAATGCTTTCTGGAAACGGGTATGTGAGTTGATAGGAATCAAACGTCGTCTATCTACAGCTTACCATCTAGAGACAGATGGTGCAACAGAAAGAGAAAATCAAGAACTAGAAAGGTACATTAGGTGTTTTGTTTCCTATAGCCAGAAGGACTGGGCAGATCTACTGTCAATAGCTGAGCTGGCAGCAAACAACCGAAACAGCGCTTCCACAGGATTCAGCCCGTTCTTCTTGACTCATGGATATAACGTCGACCCTGTAGAGACGAGAGAAGAAGTTGTTACAACAACTAATCCGAAAACACCTGTTCAAAAAGCAGAAAATATGGTATCAAAATTGAGGGATGCCCAACAAATGGCAGAGGCAGCAATAGTCTCCGCTCAGCAGAATCAGGAGGCAGCAGCCAACAGAGGAAGGACACCAGTTCCGGAATACAAAGTTGGAGATGTGGTGCGACTTAATCTCCGTCATGTCCAAACAGATCGACCATGCAAGAAGTTTGATTGGCTGCACAGCAAATATACAGTCACTGAAGTAATTGGTAGTTATGCATATTGTTTGGATGTTCCAAGAGGTATTCACAATGTTTTTCACACGTGTTTGATAAGACCAGTGGCAAACGATCCGCTTCCATCACAGTTACAAACAGATCACCAGCCGCCAGCAATTCTGACCGGTGAATCAGGTGAAGAAGAGTGGGAAGTAGAGGCAATTCGAGACGTGCAAAAACTCAAGCGAGGACGAGGATTCCGAACGGAGGCGTTGGTTAAATGGGTAGGATATCAAAGACCAACATGGGAAGCCATCAAAAATGTGGAGGACACTGTGGCTATGGAAGAATATTATATTTGCAATGGTTCTTAGTAGAACCTAGGAAGAGGGAGGGGTAATGTTACAGGCCTGGTGCCTGAAGATTTAAAGGCTGATGCCTGAGGTGTTTAGTGATGTGGGGGGGGGGGGGTGCTGGTCGCCGATCTATTTACGCTAGCGCGTCAAGGATATGGCTTCCGGAAAAGCCTAACTTGCAAGATGCAAATCATCATTAAAAAGGTATCAGACTGGGAAGGCGTTGGCGGTAAGAAAGGGGTTCTAACTTATTCATAAAGACGTAGAGGAGCAGACTTAGATAGGTAGATTTAATATATTCTTTGATTTATGCTCCATCCTATCTATTTTTTAGATATCTCGGTCCTTAACCCTCACAATGCCTCTCTCAATTGGATGAACAAGGTATAATGAGACCTGTCGCATACTTCTCGAGACGACTGAATAGCGCCAAGTCAAACTACCCAATTCATGACAAGGAAATGCACTCAATTGTGGCTTGTTTACAGGAATGGAAGGCAGAATTACTTTCTGTCGCTAAACCCTTCGTCATCTTAAGTGATCATAAAAACCTGAATAATTTCACATCCAAACGTCTTTTGAACAAACGACAAATGCGATATAACAACGTCTTGCAACAATTCAGATATGTTTTAAAATGGCGACCAGGAAGTGCTTGCAATCCTCCGGATGCGTTATCCCGACGTGACCAAGATAAACCGACTGGGCTCAATGATGAACAAAATGTGGGTCGTGTTGTGCAGCTCCTCCCCAAAGTAGAACTTTATCCAGCCAATGTACAAGCTCAACAAGCAGATGTCTCTTTGTTAGATGAGGCAAGCCGGGCAAGATTATTTGACGAAGAAGATTTGTAAAATCTGTGGAAACAAGGTGTTTCCGCTGATAAAGACTGGCGTTGCGCGCGAAATTCTGTGAAGTCAGGAGAGCGAAGTTTCCCTCCTGATTTATCAATTAAATATTCAGTTAATATCACTGAATGCAGTGTAGGAGCAGACGGTGTCCTGCGAGGTCGAGAAAATAGAGTCTGGGTACCAGACTTTGAGCCCTTACGCACAGCAGTCATGCAACAAACCCACGGTAGTTACCTAACCGGCCACCCAGGAAGAGATACAATGGTAGGCATCCTTTTGAGACGCTGGTTTTGGCCCAAGATGAGAGAATCAGTGCGGCGATTTGTCAGAAATTGCGATGTCTGTGGTCAATCTACGGTCTGGCGGGAAGCAAAAGCTGGATTTTTACGATCTTTACCTGTCCCTGAGCGAATAGGGAGCGAATTAACAATCGACTTTGTAACAGATCTTCCTCTATCTCAAGGTTGTTCGAACATAATGGTTATAACAGATCGACTGTCAAAAGATGTCTTTTTGTTTGGTGCAAGCTCAATGACAGCCAAAACATGCGCAGAAATATTTATTGAAAAATTTTATCGGTACTTCGGCTTCCCTCGTTTCTTGACCAGTGATAGAGGCAGCGACTGGTTAAGTTACTTTTGGAAGACTTTCTGTGAAGTGACTGTAATAACGCAACAATTAACGACAGCCTACCATCCGCAGTCTAACGCTAGTGAAAGGGCAAACCAAGAGCTTTACAAGTACTTACGTGCATTCACCTGTTATTCCCAGGACAATTGGTTTAGCCTTCTCCCTCTTGCTCAACTAGCGCTAAATTCACGTCCTAACTCAGCCATTGGTAATATAAGTCCTTTCTTCTTGAGAAATGGATATGATTTAGAACCTATAGGAGAGCCGACACCTGTTCAAGATTCACAACATCATCCCGGGGTGATAGAGGGACGGAAGTATGTGCAGAGGTTACGGGATGCGTAAGACTTTGCTCAAGCGGCAATGGCCTCAGCTCAACAACGCAGTGAAAGTAATGCCAACCATCTGCAGCGACAATCTGAGCAATTCCATGTTGGAGATAAAGTTTGGCTCAATTTACGTAACGTGAAAACGCCCCAGCTGTCCAAAAAGCTAGCATGGTTACACGCTAAGTATGAGGTCACCGCAGTTCCCGACGCCTTGACTGTAGAATTAAATGTACCAGGCAACATACACAAGCGTTTCCACGTTGAACTGTTAAAACGCGCTGGGGATGACCCGTTCCCTAGCCAGAAACGCGACAATGCACAGAATCCACCCATTGTTGATGGTTTGGAGAATCCAGAATATGAAATCGAGTCAATTATCCGAGCAAGAACGGTAGGCCGTGGACGTGGTAAATATCGACAAGCATTGGTGAAATGGACAGGATGGATAGAGCCAACGTGGGAGCCTATAGAATACGTCTATGAGATAAAAGCGCTTGATGAGTTCGAAAAAAAGTTTGGTTGTATTATGAACAATGACGGCGTAACAAAAACACAAGCCGGAAATTTTGTAGGCCCAGCTGAAAAACACACAATCCAACAGCGGCGGTCGAGACGGCTCGCTAAAGCTACCTCAGGGGGAGAGGGAGGATTGTAACAGCTGATAAGCTGGTTATGCCTGTAGCCTATTGTATGAATAGGCGTGCATAAGTTTGCATATAATATATATTATTAGTCTGCATAAATAGGTGGTATACAGGGGTAGGGATTCCTTGTTGGTGCTTGGACCTTCAAGAAGTTCCTGGAGTATTCTGGACAATAGAATCTACAAGAAATGTCCGAGGACATCAGAGTAAGGAGGAAGCTTCTAGAATAGGACTGTGTTTCTTAAATGCCCAACATAGTAGATAGATTAGTTCATTTCCCATAGATTCAATATTTACTACCGTCGACCATTAGCTGCCCCTGCGCTCTTGGCCCAGACCGTGACATAAACGGTTAAAGTGGCAAGTTGACCACCCAGAGCGTGGCCTCAACTATGTACCATTAAATCTAGAGACGGCTAGAGTATTTGTTTTCGTAGACGGTTCATTTGCGAATAACAACGACCTCAGTTCGCAAATAGGCTTTGTCATCATCCTGGCAAATGAATATAAAAATGACGACCAAAATCAGTTTAAGATCAAAAGAAATATAATCCACTACTCATCGACAAAATGCAAGAGATTAACAAGAAGTGTTCTAGCTTCCGAGATATATGGTATGGTGAGTGGTGTGGACATGGCAATATCAATGGGTTCGACGTTGGATGCCATTTTGAAAGAACTCAAGTTGAAACCCATTCCTATATTTGTATGCACGGAGTCATATTCACTATATGATTGTTTAGTCAGACTAGGGACCACAAAGGAGAAAAGGCTCATGATAGACATTATGGCTCTACGACAGTCATACAAACGCCGTGAACTTGCTGAAGTGAGATGGGTCAACGGGGAGGATAATCCTGCCGACTCAATGACAAAGAGTAATCCGAATATGGCACTGCGAAATTTCATTGATACAAACTGCATTCATGTCCGTGTAGAAGGATGGGTAACGCGGGAATAGAAAAAGGTGCCAGTGTGGGTAATACGCTTGTACTAGGGTAGCTTAGCATAATATTTAGCATGTGCTTATGCAATCAGAGTATCTTTAATTATGATCGGAGGAACAAGGAGGGGAGATAGATTCAATACATCCTTACCCAATTCCCATTGTATACGTATACGTTATTATTGTCTTCCTAAGATAACCGGTTGATACCGACATATACTGTCCCCAATTTGCCAGAACCCGATAATTTTCCTTCACATTCAACAGATTTGCAAGTCTTTTCAAGGCCAAGCCACCAACTTGCGAATCATAGGCAGATACTCGCTGCGGAAATTTCGGACAATGAAGCAGAATCGACTAAGCAGGATGAACATCTTGACCACGTCATGACTGGATGGGATCCAATACAACCAGTGGCCGGTACCAAGCGTCCTCACTCACCAGAAGACGGCATTACTGGGTCACAACGCGGTAGAGCAGTCAAGCGTGTTGACTATTATTGACTACACCATGGCATGACAGCACAAGCATCAACTGACCCACAAACATGGGACGAAGCAATGACCAGCCCAGAAGTCCCACATTGGAAAAGAGCAGCTGAAGAAGAATTCCAATCTCTGAAGCAGAAGGGAGCCATACGGATAATCCCACACTCGCAACTACCCAAAGGCCGCAAGCCCATGAAATGCAAGTGGGTATTTAAAAAGAAGTTTCTCGCAAACGGCGACATAGAAAAATATAAGGCTCGCTGCACAACCTAGGGCTTTACTCAGCGACAAGGCATTGACTACCATGATGTCACGGACTGGATTAATTCAGTTCAGGTATGGTTCTTCCGGGGGTTCGGCTAGTTCCCCGTCTTGTCTGCGTAAGTCCGACCGGATAAGACTAGGGTCCCTGGTGGTTGGGAACAAAGCGTTATGCATTGGCGTTCTGTTGGATCTCAGGGTTGAAGGGTTCCCCTTGTCCGCCCGGAAGGCGTTAGTGTCTTTTCTGTGTATAATTAGCGGGTCCATCGCACCCTTTTAACGGTGTGCGACGTCTTAGTTTATCATTCTTATTTATCCTTTGATACATTACCATCTCATATTGTGACACATGAAACCTTCGCTCCCACACCTAGACCTGAAACAGGACAAATCATTCTCGTTCTTGCACATCAACTAGGCTGGCATAGAAAACAAGGTGACGTACCAGCTGCATTCCTCAACCCTGACCTCAATATTGACTTGTTTATGGAACTTCCAAGAGGATACGAGAAAGATGGCTACGTCATCCGACTCTGCAAAGGCCTTTATGGACTAAAACAAGCAGCAGAATTGTGGTCTGATGATGCCAAGTCAACACTCGCACAGCTGGGTTTACTCCCCACTACGTCTGATATCTGTCTCTATACTAACAGTGAAAAGGATATCTTTGTACTGATGCATGTTGATGACTTTCAAGTAGTAAGTCCACATCAGTCAAAGATAGACCTACTAATGAGTGCATTATATTGTAAATATAACCTCAAGACTGTTAGTACGGATCTTTTCCTCGGCATAAAGATCAGCCATCCAGCCCTTGAGACTCTCAAACTCTCTCAAGGCCAATACGCGCGCAAACTGCTGAACAGACACGGTCTCACTGACTGCAAGCCTGCCAACACGCCCATGGAGCGCATGATGGAAGCAAATAATGGGTTGTGCACTCCACATGAAAAGACAGAGTACAACTCATGCATTGGAGGACTGAAATATCTCTCAAATAACACGAGACCAGACATTGCATTTGAAGTCAATCATCTCGCAAGATTCCTGGTTAATCCATCAAATGAAAACATGTAGGCCGCAGGTCAAATACTCCGGTACATTGCCAAGGACCCTGACCAAGGTATAACATTCAACAGAGGCAACAATCAAACAACTCTCGAAGCATACACAGACGCAGACTTTGCAGCCGATCCATCAACTAGCCGGTCAACATCTGGAATGCTAATCAGATTGTCGTCAGGTCCTATCAGCTGGAAATCGCATCTGCAACGAGAGGTTGTCCTGTCCACTACTGAGGCGGAGTACTTGGCAGCTACTGAAACCTGCCGCCAGCTCAAGTGGGTCAAGTCACTAATCCAAGAGATGGGTCTCACTAGTTGCATTTATGGGGCAACATGCACCAACCTTCATGTGGACAATAAATCAGCAATCTCGCTAATCAAAAACCACGACAACCATAAGCGGTCTAAGCACATAGCGCTCAGGAACTTCTATTGCCGTGAACAACACCAGAATGGCAAGATAACTGTTACCTAGGTCCCATCCAACCTTCAGCTTGCTGACGCACTAACAAAGGTTAAATCGCCAGTGCCAATCCACTAACCAGGCTAGACAGAGGTCATTACCGACAGAGTGAGTGTTGTGCCTAGAAACATAGTGGACATGGCAAGGCTGCATAAGCAGCAGATGAGGTGACACCACCGAGGCTAGGATGTGTAGAAATATTGTATGCGCTATTGAGGAATATCTTAACGCGTGTTAGGCTTGGTGTTTCACTGTATATCAAGTTGGAACAATTTGGTGGCTGTAGAGAGGAGTAAAGTGGGAGTTGTTTATTTCTCCCACCCCAAACTATAGCCCTAACTATATACAAAATTATCTAATAAAACTAGTTGGTGATTGTGTGTTAATACGGACTAGCGTATAATATGACATACAACGGTCATAGCGCAGAATGATAACCAGAGTGGTAATGTCTCTACAAGTTACATTCCTTGCAGATCACACCAATTAGTAGAACTAATTTCAATACCCCTTTTCAATTTGCACGGAATATAGAAGTGCATAATTGGTTTAATCTAGGCCTTGGTAACGTCTTTGTACATAAATCAGCAAGGTTTTCGACTGACGGAATATGTAGTACGGTTAAGTTCCCAAGTTCAATCTGCTCTCTGGTGAAATGATAAGCAATATCAATGTGCTTTGTTGCATCATTAAGTCTCGGATTATTTGCAAGCTCAATCGCGGAGGTGTTGTCTGAAAACAAAGCAGTAGGTATATGTCCAGTAGTTACCTGATGGAGACTCCCAACAATCCAGATGAATTGTTTGGTTGCAAGTGACAGCGCCATGTATTCAGCTTCACACGTAGAGTGAGCCACAGTTCGTTGCGTGCGAGACTTCCAAGAGAATTTACAACTACCAAGTTGGAACAGGTAACCAGAAAAACTTCAGCGTGTATTAAGACAATTTCCAAAAGATGCATCGCAATATCCATTTAGGACCAGGGGAGATCCGAACTCCTAAGTTAGCTTAAGGTCTCTTGTCCCCTTCAAGTATCGTAAGACTCGTTTTGCCACACCAATGTGAGAGACAGATGGATCCTGACTAAATTGAGAAAGATGGGCAATAGTATAAGCTAGGTCAGGTCGTGTTCCCGTGATAACATACATTATAGATCCGATGATCCGTTGATACAGATTTGCATTTCCCCTCGGCTCCCCGTCAACCACAGCTTTCAGCTGCTGATTTGGTTCCATAGGTGTAGAGACAGTGTTGCAATCAAGCATAGAAAATCGTGCTAAAATCCGGTCAATGTTCGCAGTCTGAGAAAGGGTAATACCTGTGCTCAAGTACTCAATTTGAATACCCAGAAGCCAATGAAGCGTGCCCATGTCATTAACTTTGAACTCAGATTTGAGCAGGCCTACAACTTCATCTATAAGCTTCCCCTGATCGCTAAATAAAACAATATTGTCCACATATATCGCGACGATCAAGTTTCCTGATTTGTGCAGGAGGACGCAGGGATCAAATTTGGAAGAAACAAAACCATGAGAAAGAATGTATTCAATCAACCTGTCGGAATGTTAGTGGTAATCAGATGGAGTATTTGGAGTTTAAGGGCAGGAAACTGGGAATATGATTATATGATTAGGCAATCGGATCACATGGCACAGACTGTATTAGTATATTTGGAGCTGGGGGAGAAAACTTGTAGAAGAGAGAACAACAATCAGTTAGAACTCTACATCTTTGCATACCACCGTCGATAACGCGTGTCGTGCACTTGAATTATCTTGATAACTCACCGCTGAGCCTAAGCCATTGAGAACTTCGACCATAAAGACTCTTTGACCACGCTTCGCAGCATCAGGTTCAATACTTGTCCAATCGCCACCTGTTGTAAATGGCAGTCAGCGGGGATTCCGTAGATGCAATGCTTTGGTAGTATTATGGATTGGATATTAACTCATGTAGATCAGCTATAATTGAGAAGCTACTAGAAGCTTCTATGGCTCACAATTTGTTACTAGAGCACGTGCACGGGCAATTACTTAGTGTATTTAGCTGAGCTCTGGCCAACCTAGAAAGAATACAGTCCTCTACACCAAGCATTCTGACGTCCAGATCTAGAGTATCACATTTAGTCCAGTCAACTGTGATATCACCTCTAAAGATAATTCCCCTTCGTAAGCTCATAACTATAACACCACCATACGAAGTTCAAGCAACCGATCCTTTGCACCCACTGTTCATACAGTTACTCTATAACAGTGGTTATCTAGGCTAGCCTACCTTCCAATTCGGTTGACACCAATCCGGCGTAGTCAACCGACACTAATCAGTTTCGATCTCTCAATATTGATTTTTCAATTTCGATTTATCAAGTTTCGTATCGTTTTGTTTATCCAATACCAACTACGCATCAACAGATCAGCAAGGTTAAAGGAATAAATACAATTAAAGCATACTAATATCACCGAGATGGCTTCATCAAATTTTGCTGAAAGTTCCTCAAAAGTCGAATGGGACACAGCCAAGCCGTCCAGCACCAGTCAGTTGATAAGCTCCGACAATAATAAATTTTCCAAAGATGATCCTGTAGTTCCCGGCGATAGTGCCACGACAGAATACATTCAACGACATTACAATGGTTACATAAAGTACGACTTCAAAGGGGAGCAACTTTGGGAAGCGTTTGTTGACGATTTTGCTGAATTTTTGACCCCAGATCACTGGCTTCGAGGGGACAAGCTTACCACTAGGGCGTTCAGAGACATGCTTCGGTCTAGAGGTGTCTTCATCGTCAAAGAAAAGAGAGCCAACACAATCTCAAAGCGCCTGGCCGAGCTTGTAAATAGCAGCGACTTCTCTGACTGGGATAAAAACGACTGCTAATACCCACGAATCGCGCATCTTGTTGATGAGCTGACTCTTCCAAATATGCAACAATAAAGAATTAGCGAAGGTCAAGTCGAACCTTTAGGTACACCGAACTCTCAATTTTCCGGACAAGAAAAGGGGAAAGATCCAATACGAGAAGAGCAGCTATGACGAGAACCGAAAACTTCAATGCTGTACTCATTTTCTGGTCAGCCAGTGCGACATAATAACGGCCAGAACAGGGAAAAAAATAAGTATTGGAGTGATAGCATCAACCAGCTTAACGGTCGACCCTCTCGTAATCAACCTTATTACGACAACAACCCGCCAGTCAGACATGCACGATTGCAAAGTCCATCACAACCATCAAACTTCCTCCAATTAGGCTCGTACGAGATTTGTCTGTATACCAAGGAAATTTCAATGCTGGAAAGAGGTTATCCTGACAAGCTAAAATACCGAGGTGATGGGGATACTTTTGACTACAAACTTCAGATCTTCCTGGGCCGATGTAAGCAAGCAGCAATTTCATTTGATGCGACATCGAACGCTTTCTCAGTGATGCTCGCGGACATGCCACTGAATTTCTTCTACTCACACGTTGATAACATGCTGAATCCATTACTTGAATCTTATTGCTCGGCAATTAAAAACCACTTTGAGAATTTTGAGTATCGTCGAAATCAACAGGATGCTTGGCACGCACTCAAGCTTGAAGATATAATTAGCTTGCACCCTGGAAAAGCGCTCTCTCACTGTGTATCAACATTGCTACAAAAGATAGACGAGATGAAATTCGGATTACCCTCAGGTCTGACCAATGATGAATTGATACACCACAAGATCCGAAGTGCTTGTGAAGACCACCCAGTGCTTACCAATTTTTTTTTGATAGATCATCTGCGACCGTCAATGGCTTAGTAAGTGACTTACAAGCGTCAGCGATGAAGTATGACCGTCGGCAGTTGAAACAACAAAAGGCTGGAAATACTTTTATCACCGATTGTCAATACTGTAACAGCTAGTGAGCTGTGTAATCCCTGTAGCCTATGCTATGCATAGGCGTGCATAACACAAAGTGGGCGCGTCCTGCATAATAAGCGACGAACAGGGGTACCTACCTTGCCATTAGGCATAGCTCTTTCCAGAAGCTTCCAGAGGTTTCAGAGGAGGGAACAGAGGAACTTTCTAGTAATCTGAAAAGATCTATAAATCCTTGGAGTTGTATGTCTTAGATAGGTAGATACTTCCAGCATAGATTCAATATAGACCACTCATAACCATTAGTTGCCCCTTGCGCTCTTGGTCGAACCGTGACATATATTGAATCTATCTCACCCAGTGTTTCAGTCAGCGATTTCAGTCAGTAAATTTGGTCCCCAATTTACAACATGTCAGACAGTCAGAATCCTGGGTCCGCGTCAAAAATTCCGCAACAGACAGTCTCTGTGAGCGATTTTCTGAAGCTAAAAAGGCAACTTGAAGAGCTTGTAACTCGCCAGGCCAGTACTTCCCAGGCAACTAGTTCCCGAGTTGTTATCGAGAAGGATCCACCCCCAAAGTCAGGACAGAAATTCAAACCAACTAAGTTACCCGAATTCCACGGTAACCGAATAAGATATCCAGCATGGCGGGCGGCAGTTCTCGACACGTTCCGTATGGACTGGGTTCTGTTTGGATATGATAACTCTCGAGCTTTCCTAATGATTTACAATTCTCTGAGGGGAGGAGTGTCGGAAAAAGCTGGTCCTTTCTTTGAAGCAGGCGGTATTATTGTAATTAAGAGCTAGGAGGGGTATGGCAATTATATTACTCTGCTGTCCTTCGGCGAAATTACACGGGCTCGGGTGCGGTGGTTAGTTGCAGAATAATGCTCTCACGCTGGATTGACGGCACGATGGATAAATGATGATCTATAAAGGAGATACTTGTTGCGCACTCCAACAATGGATGATATCTTCTAATGGATGGTGGGAAGAATGATATTCATGTATATCAGATAGATACAAACTTAACATAGAAGGTAAAGAGATTCTGTCGTACATTGACAACGTCCGTGCGCCAGCCTGTCTTACACCCTTTCCTTATTCGACAGCCATTCATCCTTCTCCCTGTTCTGGCACGTTTCTACCGAGTCAGCACAACAGGTATTAATCAAACCAGAGACCCGGCCAGTTTTTTAGAGTTCTTGGACCGCATTTATCTTGACAGCACAAGAGTTTCTCAAGCCAATATTGACCTGCACAACTTGAAGATGAAAGAGAACGAGCGTTGGGCCGACTTCTTTGCATCCTGGTCGAATAAGCTAACGGAGGCTCGCGGAGACTTTTGGGCGGACGAAAACAAAATTTCTATGCTCGAGAATGCTATTAGCAAGAGGTTGACACAAGCCCTAGCCGGAAACCACCTACTACCAGATGACGATTTTAGCCAGTGGGTCCAAATTGTTAGTAAAATTGCGATGCGAGTTGAAAGAGCAGAGAGGAAATCGAGTTGGACTCCGGGTCCTTCAAATCGAGGACTTGTAAAAGATGCGGACTTGGTTAGGGAAGGTTCAAGTGACCCAGGCCCAATGGGTAACACTTCTTACCAACAAAACTTCGGTGAAACCTTTAAACCTACTGTCTGGGTTGAGCAAGTAGGCGATATGGATGCTTCAGGAGATACCATAATGGGAGGTATCAATGCTACCAACGTGGGAAGGAATATACGGGCCCGGGCAAAGTGGAAGACTCGTGCCGAAATAGATCGGCTGAGGGAAGAAGGGAAATGCTTTCGCTGCGAACGCCGAGGTTGCTCAAGCAAAGCATGTCCATTGTTACTGGCCCGTAGGCCTCAAGGAAGTATCATTAGGGTGAACTCTGCGGGTTTGTTTGATATAGACCCAGCTGTGTACATAATAGAAAGTAATGCGGCTCATAAAGAAGTGCAGGAAAACTAGACGCTCCCGAGTACAGTCGCACCCAGGAGCTTAATGCAGAGGATAGCCAGATTGTTAGACTGAATATAGAACCATTTTTAGTAAATGCTTTGATCAATGATACGCTAATGGTTCAGGTTCAGGCATTGGTTGATAACGGATGCCTTTGCTACAGCATTATTGACGACGATCTAACAACCCAGCTACATCTGCCGCGCATTTCAATTCCTCCAAGATTCCTTGAGACTGCCAAGAAATCAAGCAAAGACAGGCCAGTTGTAAAAGATATCACATTCATATCGTTAGACTTGGACGGCTATTTGACACCTAAGCTTTGGCTATATGTCGTACCCCAAAGCATCCACTCAATGATACTAGGAAAAAAATGGCTTGAGATTAAAGACGCAGTAATTCATTCAAAGGAGCAACGGCTTGAGCTCCGGAAAGGAGGTGGATCTGTGTATAGTGTGAAGAAATGGCGAGAAGGGTTTGGAGAAGTTCCACATCCAGAGAGTACGTCTGCCCAAACTATGGCTTCCATAATGGGATCTGTTCCAGTCTGTAAAGCAACGGTACAGGATATAAGTAAGGCATTACAAGGCAAGCCGAGTCTTACGGTGGAGCAAGCCAGAGAGCGTCTGCCAGATCAAATCAAAGACTTCGCGCACCTGTTTGCGGACGATAGTGGAGCAGAGCATCTACATCCTTCAAGGGGACACCTGGACCATGCTATCAATCTCAAACTGGAAAATGGAAAGCCTTTATCGCTACCCTGGGGTCCCCTGTATAACATGTCTCGGGAAGAATTATTAGTTCTGCGCAAAACGTTGACTGATTTAACAAACAAGGGATGAATACGGCCTAGCAACTCACCAGCGTCAGCACCCGTGCTTTTTGCGAAGAAACCCAGCAGCGGCCTATGTTTTTGTGTGGATTATCGTGGGCTTAACGCGATTACTATCCCAGACCGGTACCCTCTACCTTTGTTTAAAGAGACGTTAAGACAACTTTCAAAGGCGAAATGGTTCACCAACTTAGATGTGAAGTCAGCTTTCCATCGTGTTCGAATTAGAGAGGGCGATGAATGGATGACTGCATTTCGTTGTCGATTAGGACTTTTCGAATAGCTGGTGACACCCTTTGGCCTTGTAAATGCACCGGCAACATTCCAAAGATATATCAATGAGCACCTCCGAGAGCATCTAGATCTCGATGCAACAGCTTATATTGATGACATCTTGGCTTACACTAATGGTACTGAGGAAGAACATTGGAAGACAGTGCGTAGCATCCTCAGTAAGTTAGAAAAGGCAGGGTTATTTTTGGATGTTGATAAATGTGAATTCCTATGCCAACGAGTTAAATACCTTGGTTTCATTGTCGAAGCAGGGAAAAACATTACTGTGGACTAAATTAAAGTGAAAGCAATCTTAGAGTGGAAGGCCCCGACATCTGTTAAAGGTGTTCAATTATTTTTAGGGTTTGCAAATTTCTACAGATGCTTTGTCGATAAGTTCTCCGAAATTGCAGCGACATTAATCAAGTTAACAAAAAAGAATACAATGTGGCGGTGGGGAAAAGATGAGAACTCAGGTTTTGAGAACTTAAAAAAGATATTTGTGTCAGAGCCGGTTTTAGCACAATGGGACCCAGACCGGGAAACCGTGCTAGAAGCAGACAGCTCCGGGTATGCTATGGGAGGATGCCTCTCCCAAGTAGATGACCAAAATACACTGAGGCCTGTTGCATACTTCTCGAGGCGGTTGAATAGTGCTGAGGCAAATTATTTGATTCACAACAAAGAAATGCACTCAATAGTTCCTTGCTTAAACGAGTGGAAAGCCGAGTTACTTTCTGTTGCAAAGCCCTTTGCTATTCTGAGTGATCATAAGAATTTGAATTATTTCACCTCGAAACGTCTATTAAACGAACGGCAAATTGTTGAAAGGTTATGAGATTGCAGTAAAAGAAGGATTGCATTCAACAATGATTGGGATTAAGTATCGATAATCAGTGATCGATAAGAGAAGATAAAGATAAATTATTTACATGGAAATAGACGGACAGTTTATTCTATATTCCTCCGTTACGTAATCAATAAGCCCTTGCCATCCATAAATACGCCGCACATGTTATGTTTGGGGCCGTGCCCTCTGAAGCCCCATGCGATAGCGTTTCGACACCACGCCATGTCCTTAACACACCCCTCATGGCTGGTCTCGACAGCAGGTAGAATCTATCTTTTAGACCTCCAAATCAGCGGATTTCACTTATTTCTTGGAGTCCTAGCTGTTTAATGAAGCTTTGATGATTTGTTCTCCCTAGAGGCTTGGTCATTCCATCTGCCGCCATTTCCTTTGTGTTGCAATAATTGAAAACCACTTCACCATTGTTAACTTGCTGGCGAATGTACCACCATTTGACGGCGATATGTTTGCTTCTTTGATGCAGCTCGGGATTTGATGTCAACGCTATTGAGCCTTGATTATCAGCATATATTTTCACGCTATCACCATCGGCTGCTTTATATCTCAAGTCCTTCAGGAGCTGTCGAATCCGTGCAGCCTCTCTTGCAGCCATACAGAGTCCATAAATTTCAGCTTCCGTGGTAGAAAGCGCTACTGTGGTTTGGAGCTTAGAAGAGGATGACACCACTCCACCACTGAGGAAAAATAGCCAGCCCGAATGTGACTTGAATCCTGCCTTGTCAAAGTTAGCGAAGTTAGCGTCTGAATAACCATGAAGCTTGTAGTATTCATTATCTTCGCCATTACTAAATTTTATGCCTAAATTTTTCGTCCCAGCGAGATAACGAAGTATTCGTTTTCCACCCTTGATATGAGCTGGGGATTGGTTATGTTAGTATCTCATAAGCGCCCCACATGCGAAAGAAATATCCATCCTTGTTTGACATGCAAGGTAATTGATGGATCCCATAATGCGCTGAAAAAGACAAATACTCTCTAAGTTTGCTTGTTTGTCATAAGGTACTAGCCATTCTCTAGCCCCTTCTTCCATTGGCGTTGGCTCATGATTGCAGCTCTCCATATCAAAAGTGCTGAGGATTTTATTGATATAGGCATCTTGACACAAGTATACGGCGTTGTCATCACGAATTATGCGCACACCGAGAAAATAGTGAGCATGACCAAGGTCCTCAATGTCCAGTTCATTTGAGATGTCTTCTTTGAGCTTTTTAAGCTGCTCACCGGATTCTGTAATAATAAGGAGATCATCAACATGTGTTATGATGATTGAAAAATCGCTGGCGCTAGTATTGATATACGCTGCTTCGTCTGATGGCAGAGGTTCATAATTCAATTTTCTTAGGACTTCCCGAAGTTTCTTTTGCCAGAGCCTTGGCGACTGTTTCAGTCCATATAGAGCCTTGGAAAGTTTACAGACATCGCCTTCGTGGGTGATCCCAAGAGTTTCCTTCCACATGGGAGGCATTTCAACATAAACTTGTCCCTCAATATTACCCTGAAGAAAAGCGGCTACTACATCCATTTGATGAATATCGTAGCCATACTTTGCGGCCAATGCAATGGCTGTTTTCCATGTCGTTGATGCACAAGTACTAGCAAAGGTTTCATTATAGTCAATGCCGTTTCTTTGCTCGAAACCTCGAACTACCCAGCGTACTTTATATTTCAAAACTTCCCCATTTTGGTCACGTTTTGTTTTAAACACTAATTTACCAGAAAGTGGACGAAATTCTGATGGGATAGCTAACTGCTTTTGTAAATTCCATGTCTGGTTATTATGGAGCTGATTATATTCCTTTTGAATGGCAGAACTCCATTCACTGGCTTCTGGTCGACTCATGGCTTCTTTGTATAACTGGGGATCCATGCACAGCTTGGTTCCAGCAGTATACTGTGCCATGTAGGCGACTGGGTATGCACCATATTTTGAGGCATGGGGTCCACGAGCAATTTCATTTTCTGCTTGTTTACATGACGGTCTGGCATTTGCACCCCTGGTATTATATTTTTTTGGGGGCGGCGGAAGTTCTCGGTTTCCGGTTACTGTATTTTCCGTTTCTTCAACTACTGGACTATGGTCTTGTGTGTTGTTATCTGAGTCATCTGGACTTTCGGCTATATACTCATTTGCTGCAGTACCATCCTCATCTTGGAAGTGTTCAGCCCTAAGGTCAATTTTGTTACATTCCTGACTTGGTTGGTTAACCCGGTGTGTATCAATGAATTCTTGCAAATTATCAGTATGATTTAGTTCATCCAGTTCACTCCCAAATCCATCATCTTTATGATCAGGCCTTTGCTCTTCCTCAGTTTGGCAATATGAAACCGAGTTGCTCGACTCGTCAAATCTAGCGTTCGATGATCGTACTAGTTTAGCTCCCTTCCTAGAGGGTACCCAAATCCTATATATTTTTTCGCCCTCATATCCGACCAGAATGCCGAGTTCAGCTCGAGGATTAAGCTTTTCTGTATGCTTTCTTTTTTCTTCAGGGATTAGAACATAAGCCCTACAGCCCAAAACTCGAAGATGTGAGAGATCTGGCCGATGTGATTGGTAGTCTTTAAAATAAGGATCTACTTCGTCGAGGAAAGCCTCCACTGGGGTTTTCCCATTTAGTGTGGAAGTGCATGTTCGATTATTTATATAAATGCACGCAGAAAATATCTCGGGCCATAAATGTGCTGGAATTTCCATTGCTATCATCGTCTTTCTGACTTTTCCTATAATGGTCCTGATAGATCGTTCCGCTCTACCATCTTGCCATGGAGCATAAGGTGTAGATATTTCGATGCGTTGGCCTAGATCTGCGCACATTTCCTTAAATTTGCTTGGTGCATATTCACTTCCCCCATCCATACGCCAGGCTTTTATCTTTCGATATTTGCCCCATTGTGTTTCGGAATACATTGCAAACTCCTTGAGATATTCAAAAGCCGTATTTTTTGTACTGAATGTGTATCCCCAACGCTCAGATGTAGCTTCGTCAGTTAGGATCATTCCATACTTAAGACTGTTGAAGCCTTCTGGTAAAATTTGAAAAGTATCTACGTGGATACGGGCGAGAGCATCTGTTACCTTATTTCTGATACATCTTTGCTTGCGCTCAAGTGGCGTTCCTAGCTCGCATGCATCACAGACAATTGAATTAAGAGGTGACTTAGTATTGGCTTCGATGTTTAGGCCGTTCACTATATCTCTGGTGTAGGAAACATTATTTAGTCCTGTATGGGCAAGTCTTCGATGCCAAGTGTCTAATGAGACTTTATTTGAGACTGCTACTAGTGTCCTGAAATAAGCACCCGTATAAAAATGTCTAGTTTCTTGAATAAAGCCAGACTTGTCAATCTGACAGAGTTCTGTGGGCTCCCTGATTTCACCATCTACATATAAAATTCTGTTTGCATGTAGAGAACCACCTTCATTGATTATTTTCCGGAGAGAAAAAAGCTTAACCGGACATTGTGGCATATATCGAACATCACTGAGCTGGATTTCTCTGGTTGTCCCATTTGTCAAAATAGCTTCGATCTTCACAACTCCCACCCCTGGCGAAGTAGTAGTGCCACTAGCACTCTCGATCTCAATTAGGTTTTCGGTGTAATTGATAAAGTCAGACATGCTGTTAGTTACCATAGTGTCAGCACCAGAGTCAGCTAGCCAGCGATCTTTTGAGATAATGGCTGCACGATTGTGTGTTAACGCTTTGGGGAGAAAACTTAACGTTGTTACTGATTTTATGTGTTTAGATGAAGATACTGGGAAGTGACTTATAGCATGATGGGCTGAGAAGTAGAGGATAACTTTCTTGTTTGTGTTATAGTTTGAAAAGCTATCTGAATCATTTTTGCCTTCCTTGAGCTTTTCGTATTCTTCCTTCGAAAGCCACCTCTTTCCCGTCCTTTCCTCCCATGCTTTACGCTTCTCTTCGTTATTGTGTAGACAGTTGTGAGTCTTGTGGAATATTGAGCCACATGTGCCGCATTTTTTATCAGGCCTCCTATTGGAATCTTTCTGCTGAGAGTTTAGGGCTTTGGTCGTTTCAGACATATCAAGGTTAACATCTGTCCTGTCAGAGCGACGTGCTTCATCTTGGATATCAGCAATAAGGTCATCGAGAGATGGTCTTTTCTTAACCTCCTTCTCCCTTTGCCTATTTCTTTGTCGGTCGGCCCAGATTGGAAACTTATTTTGAAGAGCGCGTATAAAGAGCATCGCAGGCCAGTAAGAAGGTATCTTTTCTCCCTCATCCATAACCTGTACAAGGCGCTGAATTGTATTCTTAAAGGATATGATGTAGAGGGTCAAGTTATTGTAGTCCTCGTATTTTATTGTTACGAAGTTAATTAGTTCTTGGTACTGAACTACAATTCCTGCACCCTCATAGGTTTGCTCAAGCGCCTCCCACATTTCTGCTGCTGTTGCAAAATTGGTTATAATGCTTTGGGCCGATGCATTGCAATTATAAATTATCACATTAGAGGCTTTTGTGTTTCCTCTAGACCATTCGGATACCTTATCAAGTTCGCTTGGCGCAATTGATTGCCAATTTGACATATCTATTGGGGGTTTAGGAATGTCGGTTCGCAAGTACTTAATCAGGCCAGAAGCTATGATATTTCGTAGCATAACTTGCTTCCATTGCAAAAAGTTTTCGGCCCCCTCTAGCTTCATTGAACTAGGTAAAATGAGACCCAACATATTTAGTCCACCATGCATTTCATCCTCCATTTTTGCGACCTCCGTCTCGTCTTTCACGCTTTTGCTCATTACTGAGAGTCGTTTCTTCGAATTTTGAGAGGTATGGATTCTAGGGATTTGGATGTAGTAGACAGATAGATTCTCAATATATTGATGAGTGTATCGAAAACAATGCAAATAATAATAATGATGCAGACCCTTCAGCTTGCGCTTCCGGGCTCAAAACCTGTTGAAAGGTTATGAGATTGCAGTAAAAGAAGGATTGCATTCAACAATGATTGGGATTAAGTATCGATAATCAGTGATCGATAAGAGAAGATAAAGATAAATTATTTACATGGAAATAGACGGACAGTTTATTCTATATTCCTCCGTTACGTAATCAGTAAGCCCTTGCCATCCATAAATACGCCGCACATGTTATGTTTGGGGCCGTGCCCTCTGAAGCCCCATGCAATAGCGTTTCGACACCACGCCATGTCCTTAACACAAATGCGCTACAATGATATCTTGCAGCAATTCAGATTTGTGTTGAAATGGCGACCAGGGAATACTTGTGAGCGGCCAGACGCCTTATCTCGACGTGACCAGGATAGACCGGTCGGTCTCAGTGATGAGCGCAATGCAGGTCGGGTTTTACAACTTCTTCCAAATGTGTCACTTTATCCTGTTTCATGTGACGTATATAAACAAACTCAGAGGATGGAACCTAAAGCTTCGTCGGATGATGTGTCAGTTGCTAATATAGGAGATCCCGTCACGGATGTAGCATGTGGGGCGAGAATATTTGATGATGAGGTTCTACAAGGTCTTTGGAGAGAGGGAGTTTTGGCTGATAAAAGTTGGCGTCGCGCGCGAGACTCAGTAAAAATGGGCCAGAGAAGTTTTCCTCCTGATTTGGCTCTGCATCATTCAGCTAATATTGCCGAAAGTACTGTAGCAGCAGACGGCGTGCTTCGCGGGAGAGAAAACAGAATTTGGGTGCCGGACTATGAGCCTCTACAAACAGCAATTATGCAGCAAACTCACGACAGCCATCTTGCTGGTCATCCAGGAAGAGAAACTATGATAAGCATGATTCTCAGGCGATGGTTTTGGCCCAAGATGAGAGAATCTGTCCGAAGATTTGTCCGCAACTGCGATGTTTGTGGCCGTTCCACTGTTTGGCAGGAAGCAAAAGCGGGGTTTATGAGATCGCTACTAATTCCTGAGCGGATAGGAAGTGAATTAAGTATTGACTTCATAACAGATCTTCCCAAATCTCGAGGCTGTACGAATATTATGGTGATTACAGATCGGTTGTCCAAGGATATATTCTTGTTTGGGGCGGGCTCAATGGCTGCGGAAAAATGTGCCAACTTGTTTGTGGATAAATATTATCGGTACTTTGGGCTCCCACGATTTCTGACTAATGATAGGGGGAGTGACTGGTTAAGCCATTTTTGGAGAACCTTTTGCAGGCTGACAGGTATCACTCAAACGCTTACTACGGCTTATCACCCGTAATCAAATGCTAGTGAAAGAGAAAACCAGGAGCTTTACAAATACTTAAGGTCGTTCACCTGTTATTCTCAGGATAATTGGTTTGACCTACTGCCTCTAGCTCAATTAGCACTAAACTCTCGACCCAATTCTGCAATTGGTGGAATGAGCCCCTTTTTCTTGCGCAACGGTTATGATCTTGATCCTATTGGTGAAGCAACACCCGACCTAGATAAGATACGCCACCCGGGAGCTATAGCCGGGAAGAAATACATACAAAGGCTGCGAGATGCGCAAGATTTTGCTCAAGCTGCTATGGCCTCGGCTCAACAACGTTATGAAGGGTATGCAAATAGTTCTCGACGCCAGCCCGAGCGGTTTCAAGTTGGTGACAAAGCCTGGCTCGATTTACGGAATGTTAAAACGCCTCAACTATCAAAGAAACTTGCTTGGCTACATGCAAAGTATGATGTTGTTGCGGTCCCTGATCCTTTGACTGTGGAGCTAAATGTACCTGGAAACATACACAATCGGTTTCATGTAGAGCTAGTGAAAAGGGCTAGTGATGACCCGTTTCCAAGTCAAATACGAGACGACGCCCAGAACCCATCTGTTATCGACAACCTAGAGGATCAGGAGTACGAGGTTGAATCAATTCTTCGAGCAAGAACCGTAAATCGAGGCCGCGGTAAACATTGGCAAGCTTTAGTGAAATAGGTCGGATGGGTTGAACCTACATGAGAACCCATAGAGTATATTCAACAGACTAAAGCCCTCGAAGATTTTGAAGCAAAATATGGTTCTATCATTACAAATGATTGTGAAGTAAAGACTCAAAGTGGTAAATTTGTTGGACCAGCGGAACTCCATACAATGCAAAATCGACAATCAAGACGGTTGGCAAAGGTGTCTCCAGAAGGGGGAGAAGGATTGTAACAGCTAGTGAGCTGTGTAATCCCTGAAGCCTATGCTATGCATAGGCGTGCATAACACAAAGTGGGCGCGTCCTGCATAATAAGCGACGAACAGGGGTACCTACCTTACCATTAGGCATAGCTCTTTCCAGAAGCTTCCAGAGGTTTCAGAGGAGGGAAAAGAGGAACTTTCTAGTAATCTGAAAAGATCTATAAATCCTTGGAGTTCTATGTCTTAGATAGGTAGATACTTCCAGCATAGATTCAATATAGACCACTTATAACCATTAGTTGCCCCTTGCGCTCTTGGTCGAACCGTGACATAATATTACCTACGTCTTTCTGGATTTGGACGGCTTTGTAACTGAGAAACTGTGGTTATACGTGGTTCCAAATAGTACGCACAAGATGATCCTAGGAAAAAAGTGGTTAGAGGATCAAGATGCTGTTATCCACGCAAAGGAGCAAAGACTAGATCTTCAGAAAAACGGTGGTTTAGTTTTCAGTGTGAGAAGATGGCGACAGAACCTTAGAAACATTACAAGGCCGAGGTTGACGTCAATCAACATGATAAGATCTATGGCTAGATCTGTTCCAGTCTGCAAAGCATCCTTGGAAGACATAAATAAAGCTCTGCGCAATAAGCCTAGTCTATCAATAGAGGAGGCTCGAAAGAGGCTGCCAGACCAGATTAAAGATTTTGCTTTTCTCTTTTCGGATGACAGCGGAGCTAATGATTTACCACCATTGAGAGGAAAGCTTGACCACGCCATAAATCTTCGACAAGAGGGTGGTAAACCAATGTCTCCACCCTGGGGGACTATTTATAGTATGTCTAGGGAAGAGCTCCTTGTGTTGCGCAAATTTTTGACAGAACTTCTGAATAAAGGATGGATTCGCCCTAGTAGTTCACCAGCGGCAGCTCCGGTATTGTTTGCAAAGAAACCAAACGGAGGGCTTCGTCTTTGTGTGGATTATCGGGGACTCAATGCCGTGACAGTACCTGATAGATACCCACTTCCTCTGTTTAAAGAAACTTTGCGCCAACTATCAAAGGCACGGTATTTTACAAAGCTGGATGTCAAGTCAGCCTTTCAACGCGTGAGAATTAGGGAAGGGGAAGAGTGGATGACCGCGTTCCGTTGTCGACTTGGCCTATTCGAATGGTTGGTAACACCCTTTGGACTGGTGAATGCGCCTGCATCTTTCCAGAGATACATAAATAAACAGCTCAGAGAGCATTTAGACGTTGACGCAACAGCATATGTAGACAATGTTTTGGCTTATACGGATGGTACTGAGGATGGGCATTGGAGGACGGTTCGGAGCATATTAGATAAGCTTGGCAAAGCAGGTCTATATCTTAATATTGACAAATGCGAGTTTTTATGCCAAAAAGTAAAGTACCTCGGCTTCATCGTTAAAGCTGGGCAAGGGATTGCAGTAGACCCGATCAAAGTCAAGGCTATTTTGGAATTGCAGGCACCAACAACAGTTAAAGGCGTAAGATCATTTCTCGGTTTTGCCAATTTTTACCGTCGTTTTATTGAAGGATTTTCAGATATTGCGGCTCCGTTGACTGACTTGACCAAAAAAAATGCCGAGTGTAGATGGGGGTACGATCAAATTAAGGCCTTTGAACAATTAAAGAAGATATTCGCTTCGGAACCAGTTTTGGCACAATGGGACCCGGAACGTGAGACAATTCTGGAAGCCGACAGTTCAGGTTACGCAATTGGTGGATGCCTCTCACAGGTTGATAACCAAGGACAGATACGGCCAGTTGCCTATTTCTCAAAACGCCTGAACAGTGCTGAGGCCAATTATCCCATTCACGATAAGGAAATGCACGCAGTTATTGCTTGTCTGCAGGAGTGGAAGCCAGAGCTGATGTCAGTGGCAAATCCTTTCAAAATACTGAGCGACCACAAAAATTTAAAGTATTTCACCTCCAAACGGCTTCTAAATGAGCGGCAAGTGCGCTACAATGACGTGCTACAACAATTTAACTATACTCTAGAGTGGAGGCCAGGAAATATTAGCGACCAACCTGATGCCTTATCCCGGCGCGATCAGGACAAGCCTCGGGGGCTAAGCGACGAACGTACCCAAGGCCGCATAATGCAACTACTGCCACAAGTCCCAGTAAATCCAACAGCGGTGTCTGTACGTGAAGAAAATGAGTTAGAAAACGACCCCGCGACCGCAGCTAAATTGTTTGAGGATGATGACGTACAGAATCTCTGGAAGCGAGGGGTGGTACATGACAAAGACTGGAGACGAGCGCGAGACGCAGTTCGGGCCGGAGAACGCGGGTTTCCGCCCGACCTAGCTTACAAATTATCAGCTAACATAGCAGAATGCAGTGTAGCGGCAGACGGTGTCCTTCGTCGACGAGAAAACAGAGTCTGGGTACCGGATTACGAGCCCTTACGAACGGCTATCATGCAGAAGACCCATGATAGTCATCTCACTGGACATCCGGGTAAAGACACAATGGTAGGCTTAATACTTCGCCGCTGGTTTTGGCCAAAACTCAGAGACTCGGTTCGGCGTTTCATTCGAAACTGTGACATTTGTGGGCGGACCAACGTGTGGCATGAAGCAAAAGCTTGATCTCTAAAGTCACTCCCGATTCCTGAATGTATTGGGAGTGATTTAACTATCGATTTTGTTACGGACCTCCCATCCTCTGAGGGTTGCACAAACATTATGGTCATTACAGATCGTTTATCTAAGGACGTATTTATATTTGGAATTGATTCAATGACCGTTGAGAACTGTGCCAGACTATTCATTGATCGTTACTACAGGTATTTTGGTTTCCCACGTTACCTTACAAGCGATAGAGGCAGCGATTGGACTAGTCATTTTTGGAAAACTTTCTGTCATCTTACGGGTATAACGCAGAATTTCACAACGTCCTATCATCCACAGTCCAACGCAAGCGAACGGGCCAATCAAGAAATCTATAAGTACTTAAGAGTATTTACTTGTTATGCACAGGATGATTGGATGAATCTTCTCCCTCTGGCACAACTCGCTCTCAATGGCCGTCCGAATACAGCTATTGGTGGTATGAGTCCATTCTTTCTGAGATATGGATATGATATTGACCCTTTGATGGAGCCAACACCACACCCAGATCAAACTTTTCAGCATCCTGGTAAACTTGCAGCTACGGAATATGCTCGACGATTGAGGGACGCTCAAGACTTTGCTCAGACTGTGATTGCTTCTGCGCAGCAAAGATACGAACAGAACGCTAACAGATCTCGTCGTCAGCCAGAGAAGTTTCAAGTTGGAGACAAGGTCTGGCTTGACTTACGTCATATCAAAACCCCCCAACTGTCAAAAAAGCTTGCGTGGCAACACCATGAATATGAAGTCACGGCTATTCTAGACGCACTGACGGTTGAGCTAAACGTTCCGGGCAATATTCATAACCGATTTCATGCCGAGTTAGTAAAGCGTGCGGGAAATGACCCTTTTCCAAGCCAGGTTTGTGACAATGCTCAAAACCCACCAATTACTGACAACTTAGAAGAGCCCGAGTATGAAGTAGAATCTATATTGAGGGCAAGAACAGCTCGACGCGGAAGGGGCTCTTATCGACAAGCCTTAGTTAAATGGGCTGGGTGGGCAGATCCAACTTGGGAACTGGTTATCAACTTAAAAGATACTGCAGCCCTAACTACATACGAGGAAAATTATGGTCCAATAGAAACGCATGATGGACCTCAAGAACAAAGTGCAGGTACATTTGTTGGACCTGCAGAGAAGCATACAATGAAAAAAAGGAGAGCAAGAAAGAAGAAAGGGAACTAAAAATACAAGTACACATTATCCTGAGATAAGGAGGGGGGTTGTAACGGCTTGCTAGCCGATGATTCCCTGTAGCCTACGCTGGCTAGCGCAGGCTGAATGTGTAGCTCGACAGGAACCTTCTAGAAGATGCTATGCATGTGCACATTTATTGGAGAGTTGGCACGGGCCATCTTGAAACAGATCATATGATTTGGGCCCCCCACTATTCCTAAGATGCCAAAGCAAATCAATGGCTGGAACTTGAAAGCACTTCAGAGAAGTCTGGAGAATCTTCTAGAGAGAACTGGAGAGAACGGTGATAACAAGTAGGTTCACGAGAATAAGGTATTACAGGGGTCATTGTTTTGTATAAATATTAGACTTGTCTACTGTAGATTTTCTCTCCATAATTGAGTTATAGAATACCATCATTTACCTGAAAGCTTACTGCTTCATTATCTGATCTGTGACAGGGATTTTGGGTTAAGGTTCTATAGGTTTCCATACTATTCTCTCTCTTGTAATGCTCGATTGGGCTTCTACAGCATTCTCTAATATTCTATGTATTTGTAAGATGGCCTGGTTGTTGGCCAGATGGCCCTTGTAGAGATGGAGTTATACTTGTATAAATAGTGGCCTCGCCTTTGTATCTAGAGGTTCTTCAAACCTGAGTCTTGTTATCTAATCATTGTTTAAATATAATCTTATCTTGATTCATAGTTATTGTCATCGTCATTGTCTTGTCCATCAATTTCACAGTCCACGCCCTCAGTCCATAGCCACCGTCTACAGTCAGAGTCATCAGCCAAAGTCAACGTCCAAGGGTTCAATTATCGTCCATAGTAACGACCTTTACAAAAGCCTTGAGAGAGAGCAACCTTGGAGCTGTCACGGTGCATGGATTGAAACATGGTGGTGTCAAACCTGGAGTAATCTATGTACTATTAGTAATGATTCTATTCGTGATACAGCGCCAGGCTCATAACCTGTTTTACTAGGTATATGATGGGGTACGTACACTTGTGCAGAGTTACTAAAAGGATTCAGATGCTTGAGTAGAACAGGCAATTGTGCATATGGAAGGAATGTAAGATTGAATTGAAAGATAATGAGAATGATATTTAACAAAAGTGGCAAATCTAAGCCTACTTATACTTCTAAAATCATCCGTGCACCAACAGAGCAAACAATGCAAATATCAAGTCTCGTGGGACCCACACCTTGCCTAACTAGTCCTAACACTTCATCCTAGCCTTGGTGTTGTCACCTCATCTGCTGCTTATGCAGCCTTGCCATGTCCACTATGTTCCTAGGCACAACACAAATGCAAATTCAAACGCAACAGCAAATGCAAACTAATACTCATCAACCACAACCTCAACCTCAACCACAACCTCAACCACAACCTCAACCTCAACCACAACCTCAACCACAACCTCAACCTCAACCACAACCTTAACTAATTTTCAAGCAAACATTCCTTCCAATTTCTTGTCAAACATTTCGCATCCTTCCTTCCAAACGCCCGTCCCTGCTACAACTAAGTATTCTGGACTAACCAATATAGATCAGTTCATTGAAGATCTCAACACTAGATACATACTTCAACCACACCAACACGCCACTGACCGTCAAAAAGTCATAGTAGCTGTTGAAAGCCTTGAAGGATCTACAAGTGACAGCTTATCTGGCGCGCCAAAAGAATGGGCCAGACTAGAATTGCAGCTCTTTCCCAAACTTAGGGATAATTGGCCCGCTTTTAGGCAAAGGCTAAGGGAGCGTTATCTGTGCCCCGCCCTTTGTCAATTAAGGGTTCATGAAAGACAGAATTTGAAGCAAGGCAGTAGGAGTGTTCAGGAATACAAGCAACGCTTTGAGTATCTCTGCAAAGAGACAAACTATCCTCTGCAAGTCTGGGCAGAGGAATTTTTTAAGGGTCTTTCCGACCTGATACTAAACAAGCTTGCCGGTGTTGCATTCATAGACTATACTAACTATGAAATGATATCACAACTTGCTATTCAATTTGATACCAGTTATTGGATTTGTCAAGAGTTGAGGTCGGTTAGTAATAGTGGATCAGACATACCCCTCAAAACACCACCTAAGCTTAAAATTACACCCCAGAATATTGTCTCTAATGCCTTCGTCAGTGGTAGCCAGCCACCCCATCAATCCACAGAAGGAAGAGGTAAAATCTCTCAAAAAATCGGAGATTACCATAAAGACAACAATCTATGCATGTTTGATATCGGTAATCACCCCACCCATCTGTGCCAAGGTCTAATTGAAAAATTGGCTAGAGAATGAAAACCATCGCCACCTCCAGCATCACACATTTCCAAGGTACGCCAACCCGCACCAGCTCACTTAACATCATTTCTCCCACTGACAATAGCGATTCTTAATAGGGGCAAATCTATTGAGGTGATGGGCTGAATTGAGGGCATAGAGATAAAAATGCTGGTTGGTGGAGCTGCCCAGGTCAACGCATGTAATTCTAAAATAATTAATACAAAACCTGATAAAAATAAAATTTTACTCAATAAACATTTCTCTTCCTTCGACGGAAACATAGCTGTGCCTGCCAATTACGCATATGAGTCGACATTAAAAATTAACGTACCAGAGCTCTTCGAGGGCTATGCCAACTTCGTAGAGGCATCTATCAAGTCTTACAATGTAATTTTAGTCCTTCCCTGGCTCGAAACTGTCAATCCTGACATTGACTGGGTTACAAAAACAATCCAACTATAGATGTATCCCTGGAAAGTGTACTCCAGAACCCTTTAGAATTGCCCCTTTTGGCCTCAAAAGGACTCAAAGGAGGTTCATCGTCCAGTAATGACCACGAAATAAACAATCTAGTTGAGGATTTCGAAATTAACATACTTCTAAAAGATGATACTCAAGCTAAAGATAATAATGTAACTATTCCTAAAAACCTCGAACACTTGAGTGAAGCATTCTTCAAGACAAATGCAGCTCAACTTCCTCCACATCGCAGTGGCATTGATATGACTATTGATATCGCAGACGGTAAACTCCCTCGTGTCATTCCTATGGCAAGACTGTCCCAAAAGGAAAGAGAGGAAGCAAAATCACAAACAGACGAATTAATCAAAAAGGGCTGAATACGAAGATGTAAAGCCCAAGCCCCTGCAAATGTCTTGTTCATTAAAAAACCTCATTCTCAAGAACTACGAATGTGCATGGACTACCGCAGACTCAATGCCATCACAACAAAGGATGAATATCCGGTACCCAACATGAATAATCTTCTCGACAAACTTCGCGGTGCAAAATATTTCACACGCCTTGACATCATCTCAGCATACAACATGATTCGCATTGCACAGGGTCATGAATGGAAGACCGCACTTCGAACTCCTGATAGTTGTTTTGAATGGCTAGTCATGCTGTTTGGTCTTGCAAATTCTCCCCAATATGGCAGGCATTCATGTATCAAATTTTTCGAGACGATAGTAACAGCATTGTCTCATATGTAGATGACTTCCTAATTCATGCACAATCAAAGCAAGAATTGCATCAACAAACAATAGCCGTTCTCCAAAAACTGCTCAAAAATAACCTATACTGCAAACTCTCCAAATGCGCATTCGAAGTACAAGAAGTAGACTTCTTAGGTTTTGTGATAGAGGGGGGGGCTAAAAATAAGTCCAAAAAGAATCAATACGATCACAGACTGGCCGGTCCCAAAAATCTTCAACAAGTGCAGCAATTCTTGGGATTTATCAACTTCTATAGGCGATTTATTTTCCAATACTCCAAAACTAGTGCTGGAATTTCTAACTTATTAAGAAAATAAGCCACACAGAAACCATTTGAATTCGACCAGAAAGCACTCGAGGCATTCAATAATATCAAAGAAAGCTTTAAGATTTCACCAATCCTACAACAATGAGACCCAAAATTACCAGGCATTCTTGAGACCGACGCCTCAGGCGGGGGCATTTCAGGCATACTCTCTCAAAAACACAATGGAGTGAAAAGACCTGTTGCATTCTGTAGTAGAAAATTACAGCCCGAAGAAACTCGCTATGCTACTCCAGATAAAGAACTACTCGCAGTAGTTGATGCCTTAACCCATTCTCGAGTTTACCTAGAGGGTGCTCAACATAAAATTCAAATTTACAGTGATCACGCAAATTTAAGGTACTTCCAATCCACAGTTAGGCCTGTCACAGTCCCTATCAGCACCGTGTAATTTCCTTTTGTTCATGAAAGATTTTTGGACAAGCATTATCGGGTTGTTCATATGTTATGTTTTGTTTTGTTAAATCATTATATTATATTATTCGACCTCTTAAGATTATCTGAGCGTTGTTGGGGTTTTCGGAGTTCTGTTCTGTTGTGTTTGCTTTTGGGTTACGGAATTCTCCGGGGAAGGAAGCCGGGAATTCAGGCTTTCAATGATACGAGTCCCCAGATCTATGTATAAATAAGTTGTGTTGCGCACGATTAAGAGTTCGTGCCACGTCTCAGTTAATTATCTTGATTGACAACTATCAATTATATCCGCTATCATATCTCGTTCCTTATAACCTCATTCAGTCAAATCCACTCCTCTCGCCCGTGACAAGGCCCAACCGTCGTCAGTCTGGATACATTGAAAAACTGGCTGATTACGACTTTGAAATCCACCACTGCGAGGGAAAAAAGAACCCAGCTGATGCGCCATCTAGACGCCCAGACTACATGACAAAAACCGAATTAAACGATCTAGATTGGGGTCTTAACTTAAAAGATGATTACGAGAAATTAATCAATATAAATTCAGTGGTCCCTCTTAAATTCAAAAATGATTTATCGAAAGCCTTAAGTACTGACATATTTGCTCTAAAACTTGCAGAAAACCAACTTCCTGAAAAATGTCACCTCGAGGAAGAGGCTTTATGGTACGAGCTTCAAAGATTGAACATTCCCGAATCTCTTCGTATCAAAGCCAAAGAATTAAGCCACGACAGCCCTTTGGCTGGCCATTGGGGTACAGTAAGAACTATAGAACTCACTCAACGCAACTACTACTGGCCCAATATATCAGGATGATGAAAGACTGTCCTGTGCAGTTATAAAAAATGACATGTATTAAGATGATGATAGGAAAATCTCTCCCCTAAAACTAGCTATCCTCCTAGATACATATATTATCCATACCGTTGTTAAACTACGTTGAGATAACAGCCTGTCCATACCGTAACCGAAGCATATGTCGCCGCTCTGAGCCTTGTTTCAATAAAACTAGATCTAAAACATATCCTTAGGACTGACTCGACACTTTCATGTATTGTGTCACTGTGTTTAGACGCGACTGACACGTAGCCCATCAAACATGGATGTTTGACACACCCCCCAGGATTTAATCTTCCCTGATTCATTCCTGTTCAACAGAATTCTTGACTAAATTGAGCATGCTAACAAATTTGACATGTCTTTGTTTGCCTAACAATTTTGTCATACCATCAGCAATCATTTCATTGGTGCAAACCCATGATACCTTAATCTGATTTTTCTGGACCTGTTCTCTGAGCCAATGCTGATAGATATCAACATGCTTTAGCTTAGTCTTAATAATTGGATCCTCTTTGGTCAACAATCGTATTGTCTGCAAATTGTCGTTGAATATCTCTACCTGTTCACCAGGATTAAACTGGACCCCTGAGAATAATCTGTGCATCCAGATTAGTTCTTTGGTTGCATTCGATAATGAAAGAAGTTCAGCTTCAGTAGATGAGGTTGTCACTGTTGATTGTTTGCTGGAATTCCAATGTATGGGACCGTTGCAGAGTTTGAAAACAAATCCTTGGACGCTCCGTCGTTCTTCCATATTAGCAAACGCTGCATCTGCTGAACAATCCAGAAGCGTTGATGTTGATGATGTACCCGAGTACTCAATTGACAAGTCCTTGCTTTGGTATAGATACAGAAGACAATGGTCAACAGCTTCAGTGTGAAGTGGACTGGGGTTAGTCATAAATTCGGCTAAGTGGCTCACTGCTCGCGAAATATCGGGTCGAGTAACCCCCGACGCATAGATTAGCGAACCTACTTTTTGCTGATACTTTTTTATTTCGTTTTTCGATGCCTGTTCTTCGTTTTTCGGTAATTTATCTGTGACCATCGGCGTATTGACATGACGACTAGATTCAATACAGCTAAATTCCTGGCAAATTTTTTTGATGTAAGATTTTTGGCTCAGCCAGAGTTTCTTGTTAATCCTATCTCTAGATATTTTTACTCCCAGAAACCATTCGAGTTCTCCCAGGATCCTAAATTCGAACTTTTGAGCGAGATTTTTTAACAAATTTTGCGTATCATCGCGTCGATTCCTTGGAAAGATAAATACCAAATCATCAACGATAAAAATATGATAACGCCCTTAAAGTCTGTGAAAACGCACGGCCGGCCTGGAACTTGATGTAAACCCATATCTCTAAGGGTTCCAGACAATAGCTTAAGCCAAAGTTTCGGTGATTTGCGAAGACCATAGAGTCCTCGAAGCAGGCGAAGGATGTGTCCACTACTCCCAAAACCTGGTGGATTGTATAAATAAACCTCTTCATCCAATGGTGAGTTGCAAAAGGCGTTAACAGCATCCGCTTGAATTGTCTCGGGGTCAAAAAGTACGACTAGAGCCATAAGTACTCGGAAGACTTGGAATACAAGAGTCGACGCATAATTATCTTCGTCCGTCTTTGGCTGAAGATCTCCCCGGACACAGATTCTGGCCTTAAATTTCTTCAAGTACCCTGCTTCATCAAACTTATAAGTAAAAACCCATCTAAGTGGAATTGGGTTCATGGAATTCGTTTGTCTAACTTTCTTGATTGTATTTTTTTCTACCAAGGCATTATACTCCACTGTCATGGCATCTCGGAATGCTTGTGAATATTTGTGATTTTTTAATTCTCGCCAGTTTTCGGGTGGAGGCGGTAACTCTGATTGATGAAGCCTTTTTAAATCCTTGGCCTTCCCAATAACAAAGACATTAAAAGTTGCGACCAGCGCACTTGGGTCCAACTCGTTTTTTCTTGCATTTCTCCGACTTCGACGACCAACTATGATGTTTCGTTCGTCGACTGCGCAGCGGTCGTAATGTCGTGATTGTTTGTTAATATATTTATCGTCTTCGTTATTCGGCACGCTTAACATTGATTCATCACAATGCTTTGGCGATAAATTTTTGAGCGTTGGTAACTTTATTCCAACATCGCTAGATAGATCTTTTGTTGTTATTACGCATTTTTCTTGGCCATTGTCATCATCATTCGTTTGACTATTTGGTTCGTTATTGCGGATTGGTGGGTCTTCGATATCCAACTGGATATCCGAGACAGGCAAAATCATGGTAAAATCAATAATTGGAATAGATTCCTCTTCTAGTGTCAGTTCTTTTTGATCGTTACGAAAGAGGGTTTCGTCAAATGTAACATCTCGGGTGCCAATAACAACTTCTTCTTCTAGCAGCAAAACTCTATAAATGTTTCGGGAATTATATCCTACTAAGAATCCTGTCTTTGCTCTTGGCTTCATTTTCTCACCTTTAGGAATCGACTTGTCCAGGGCATATGCAGTACATCCAAATGCCTTCAAGTGGCTGTACTCATCTCGATCAGGAATTCCCAAAGCCTGGCGAAGTTTTGATAGCGGAGACTGCCAGTCAAGGGTTGCTGTCGGCGTTCTGTTTACTAGATATGCTGCAGTCATGACAAATTCAGGCCAGTATTCATATGGAAGATTTGCTCTGTTTCCAAGACATCGTGCTTTCGTTTGTATCACTCCCCCAGAACGTTCGGATTGTCCGTTCTGCTCACTTGTTGAGACCGCAGACCATTCAACTTGTATACCTAAATCTGATACCCACTCGTCGAATTTATTCCCAAGTCCACTCTCTTGGTCACATCGAAAAACTTTGACGTCTTTATCGAATTGTCGTTTAACATAGGCGACGAAATTTTTAAAATGGCGGAATAGAGTCAAACCAGTCTTATTTGTGAGAAGATAGACATAGTTCATTCGGGTCATATCGTCAGTAAAACGAAGCATGTATCTTGATCCATCAAAACCTATTGGAGAATATTGCACCAGATCAAAGTGGATCCTTTCAAAGGGAGATTTTGCCCGATCAGTTAGTCGACGTGAAATGACTCGAGTTGCTTTATTGAGAGCACAGGTCTTGCACTCATTAGTTTTTGGACGTTTTTTATCGACATTGACAGAATTACTTTGGATATGCCGTAGAGCTTCTGATCCTGGATGTCCAAGACGTTGGTGCCAGAGCCTTTCAGATCCGTCTGACTTTCGTGGTGCACTCGAATTGAACATGACTGTGGAGTTGTCGGTTTCTTGTCTGGAAATAGGGATTTCTGTGAAAACATCATGGTCATGACGATCCAGAAGTTGACAGATAATTTGACCGTTATAAGTCATCACATTGGTATCCGAGTCCCATTTAACTCCTTTTTTCTTCAAAGCTTTCCAGGACACAACCGATGTCAAAAATTCGGGTGCAAACGCAACGTTAGTTATCGTCATCTCAAAAGTTTTTCCATTTCCTAGATGAGCCGGAAACATCATACTTCCATAACCTATGATCGAACAAGTTCCTGCTCCTGCTTGAACAAAAGCAGGGGTTTGGGGAGGGGTTAAAGCAGAGACTGCAAGTGCTAAGTTATTACAAACATGTCCATCTGCTCCATTGTCCAACAAAATCTCATTTTGAAGTGGATGTGTCAATCTAGTGGTTAGACTCGTGGACCTCACAGAAGTGATAAAAATCCCACGATTATTCTGTTTATCATGTGGAATTTGATTATTGGTATTTTGGCTTTCATCCCTAGCTGGCCACTTCATGTTGACAAATTCCTTCAGCCAATTTGATGTCCACTCCGCTTTTCTAACAAAAGTTCTGAATTTATGACGATGGCACGCATCTTTAAATTTCTTTACCACTGTGACGTCCTGTTGAAATCCATTCGGTGCCCTTCCCTCAGCGAGGTAATAGCATTCTTTTCCGCTATGCCTTTTTCCACAAAGACAAGGTCTTGCCTGCTCATTTTGATATTGAGGTCGATTATCGCTTATTGGATTTTGGCTATCGGTTTGGGGTAATGTTGACGGCTGGTGCAAACCCTGTAAAGTTGCAGGAATTGCTGTCGTATTGGATGTCGATTCAAACTCATTCAATGACCAAAATTGTCGAAATTCGAGTAGCACTTCGAGGAATTTGAGTGTCATCTTATTTTGTGTTTTCAAAATTTCCATTCTCTTATTTGTCACCCAGATGGGTAAGATAGAGTTTGATGCTGACAAAAAATCTTGAATGAGTTTATAATCACTGATATCAGCAATATTTAATCTTTTAATCATGATGTCCAATCTTTCCCACTCCATCAGCCAGGAGTCAATATTTTTGCTCATTGGAACGGCACGCGCCTTCGTGTAATCGTCAAATATTTGCATTCGTTGTATATCTTCAGATGGCTCAAGTCTGTTCTTGATCTGAATGAGCACTTCACGACACGTCATGGAACCAAATATTAGTTTTCGGTGATTGGGATGTAAAGACTCAATGATCTTGGCTCTGAGCTCGCCAATCACCCTACTTTCATGCTTGAAATTCTGTATTTCGATTCGATACTGAGCATTGTCCTCTTTGTACATGGACTTTTCGTCATCATCTAAGTCTGCAAATTTTGTAGCCGTTGATTTGTAGTCCGAAAAGCTTGGCTTCTTAGTCTCCTCATGAATCACCGTACCTGACGGATCGACCATCTTCCAAATACCACTATCAGTGGCATGACCTTGAATTGTGTCGAACCATTCAACATAGTTTTCTTTCATTAGAGAACCTGCTTTAAAGAATGCCATAGTCGTAATACTAAACGGTGAGCTGATTTGTAAAGTTATTTTACTATACCGTTCGAGGTGTGTAAAAAGAATATAGAAAGATTCTTCTTCTCAAGCTTCTAAACAGCAAATAAATAAGCTATAAGGCGTCACTCCGGGCTCATAACTATCAGGATGATGAAAGACTGTCCTGTGCAGTTATAAAAAATGACATGTATTAAGATGATGATAGGAAAATCTCTCCCCTAAAACTAGCTATCCTCCTAGATACATATATTATCCATACCGTTGTTAAACTACGTTGAGATAACAGCCTGTCCATACCGTAACCGAAGCATATGTCGCCGCTCTGAGCCTTGTTTCAATAAAACTAGATCTAAAACATATCCTTAGGACTGACTCGACACTTTCATGTATTGTGTCACTGTGTTTAGACGCGACTGACACGTAACCCATCAAACATGGATGTTTGACACAATATGACTCGAGATATACAAGAGTACGTCGCTGGGTGTGAAGGGCAGTCACCAAAATAACGTAACAAAAATGAATGGTGGCCAAATACTGTCTATTTTCTATATGGTCTCTAAATGTGTATCGAGGAGGAATTTATAATATGTACATGATCTCCTTCGCACGACCATACCCCAAGATGCCAGATAATCTTCAGAATGAATTCTCTCTTGGCAACGTCTCATGAGTCTGACGTGAGTTGTTTCCATCCGAAACTCGCTGTGGAGACTGCCGGTACTAGGTAGCCCTGCTAACACAATACCAACACAATCCCTGATCTGTTTCGAACCATAGCTCCCATCACATGACCTATGATGTGTACTCTATTGCAGGGGTAAATAGTGAAGGAAACCCCTAATGCCAAGATCTGACAGGGATTATACAATATGCCATTGGCTGCAATATTTTGACCATACCAAAACCGACAATAGCTGAACCTTATTTGTATGGGAAATTTTGCGTGATAAAAGAAGTGTAGGAGATCCCTGTAACTCGTTGAAATGATGATATTCTATTCAAAAGTGCTAGCTTTTATCAAGTATTAAATACATTTTTACCAATAATTAAGCATCATTAATAAGGAATCGAACCTCCTCTTGCTCTGATGACTGCCTGGCACCTTTTTGGCATGCTCTCTACAAGCGTAGCCAGTTGCTCCTGAGAAATTGACTCCCATGCCTCTAGGACTGCATTACGGAGCACTTCATCAGATGGATTACCAGAATCAAATTCTGGGTGGTGCTCTTCAATATGGGATTTCATCATATCCCACACTGACTCAATTGGATTCAGGTCTGGGGAATATGACGGCCAGACTATGAAATCTACCCCCCTTGATGACAGCTCTCTTTTCGTACGTTGAGCAGAATGGGCAGGAGCACCATCCTGCATAAAGAGAAGAGGGCCGTGAGAGTCAATTGGTTGTGTTGCCGCGTGGATTAAAGGAACAATCCTCTGGCAGTAACTCTCCGCTTTTATAGTCCCCCAATCCCTACTCCAGAAGAGGGCAGGGCCCTTCTGGTTCCCATAAAAGGAGCCCCAGAACATCCAACCACGCTTTCGAGGACCTTTTCGAACCAGGCAAGTGTGATAATATGTCTCCTCGGGCTAAAAATTTAGATTAATGCAGTTGATACATGGCTGAGATCTGGACTCACCTTCCTCGAAACCCATACTCTTGTGTGACGTTCACCAGTGACCCAAGTCTCATCAGACCAAAGAATTTGGGACCACTGTTCAGGTGTCCAAGAAGAGTGTTCTTCTGCACACTCTAATCTTTTCCTCATATGTGCAGGCGTTAGAGTAGGCTTCGCTTGAGCAATGCAACGCTTGAACCCTCTTCTCTCAAGAGCACTTTTGATTGCGATTTGGCCACAATTCCAGTGGGAAAACTTAGCAGCAAGCTCCAGGTGGCTCATCTGGCGGGCCTCACTTGAAGACGTGACAAACTCTTCAAGCTCAACTTCCTGCTGAGCGTTCAAGGCGTGGGGTCGGCCATTTCGCTTTTTGAGCGTCAGACATTGCCTTGCAAGGGCATATTGTACCCTTCTTTCGGTGATACCGAGTTGATTACCGATGGCGAGATGAGTAAAACCAAGGCCACGTTACGTGTATATCTGGACTCGCTGATCCCTAGAAAGCTGGCTCCGTGATCTTGGAGTAGTGGGAGATGCTGGGGTGCTCATTTTTCTTCGCAGTTTATCGTGAGGATATAGGTTATTCGATATGTCGTGTCAACCGATTTAGTGTGGTACGAGGATGCTGTGCAACTATCGAACATAAGAGAGAAGGTTCAAGGAAGAAGGAATGCCTCGGTTGCCTTATTGCCTTAGTCTAGCCATTTTTGTAGCGCTAAAGTCGGAATGTCAGGGATAGCCCATGTAAATTACACAGAATGTGGGGCTACACTTCTTACCCCTGCAATAGAGTAATATTCCCGAGTGACTAATCAGAACAAAGAAAGGCGCAGCCCGTAACACTGGGTGTCAAATCTGCGCTCGTAACAAGTCTTAAACTCACAAACAATATGGCAATCTTAATCCATTACCTGTACCCGAGGGCAGATGGTCCAGAATCGCGATGGATTTTATCACAGACCTACCAAAAACTAAAAATGGTAATACAGCAATACTAACATGCATTAATGCAGCAACTAAACGCAGCCGCTCTACAGCTTGCAAGCTTGCAGGCCTTACTGCCGAAAAAACTGCCGACCTTTTTCGCAGACACGTGATTAGACAACACGGCATACCAAAATTAATTATAACAGATCGGGGAAGACAATTCATAAATAAATTTTGGAAAAAATTAGGGCAAAGTAAGGCTTCAAAAACGTACCCACCACCTCAGCCCACCAACAAACAGCCTCGCGGAACGAATTAACCAACTAATAGAAGCCTACCTGCGAGCATTTGTTAATTTCGAACAAAATGATTGGGACGATTACTTAGACCTCTACGAGTTCTGTTGGAATAATTCAAAGCATGCGGTGACAGGAATGGCGCCGTTTTACGCAGATCAGGGCTACCTGCCAAATTTTCAAATCAAAGATGAAGAACAAGGTATCGTTAACAAGTGAAAATGCGCCATCGCATGCTAAAAAAATTAACGACATCATGCTCAATCTAAAAACCACAATTGAATTGGAAAATGAGAAAATAAAACAACATTATATTAAGGAACACATTAACGTACAATTCTCTGTCGGTGACTGGGTAATGTTGTAAACCACACATATTCGTACCAAGAGAGCCTGTAAAAAGCTCGCCGAGAAACAAATCGAACCCTTTAAAATCATCATAAGAGTTACTGACCAAACATACCAATTAGGGCTTAAGAAATTAGTGGGCAAGATTCATGACGTGTTCCACATTGAAAAACTCGAGAAGGCTACTCTTCCACAACGAGGACAACAAGAGTACGGTATGGAATGGTTCGTAGATGATGAAGAATCATTCAAAACAATAAAGGACTTCACCAACTCTAGACTCAAGAATGATCTCTTTGAATACGAAGTCACATGGAGTGATGGATCTAAAGAATGGGTCGCATACAATGATTTTGAAGATGAAATTGAAATCCAAGCCATTCATTATCGTCACCCCGAAAAACCATGGCCAGCCAATAAAATTCTTGAAAGAAACTCAAGGGCAAGGAAAGCACCTGTACGATTTGGCGAATAAGTGATCGGGTCGATCACTTGAAAGGAGGGAGGACTGTTAATTATTAGTAATATGGGAGTATATAAGGGCACGGTGTTGGATGATACCAACGGAGTAACGGAGTCACTGCGCATTGCTTACACTTACTTCACGGCTCGCGTAAATATAACCAAGAATATAAATTGCCTTTGTAGATTTAGAGTAGCTCTTTAGCTTTATTAAACTTCTTATCTGAGTTCTTACCTGTCTTGCCTTAAGTGTCATAACAGACCCTTACACCACTTCTCTCACGATGATATCGTATTTGTAGCATAACAAACGTATTCAGTTAAGCGTGGATTTTCTCGCTTTTCCCTATAGTGGGTGTTCACGGAAGAGGGTACATGTCGTAAGGCGTTATTCTCGTAGTGGTATCTGCAAGTGATATCCTAGGTGTTGGGAATGCATAATTATTTCCCTGCATTTTCCTGTAAGTTCCCGTCAAGACCAACTTCATAGAACTTGTTTGTACAAGATCATGGTTTTTTCTCAAACAGGGTTCATTACTGTATTTCTTGTTTGCGCAGTTTTGTCGGATTTGTCATATCCCAGTTTGAATAACTGAAGGCATCATGGGGGCTATTATTTTTTTCCTTTGTCTACTTCTTGATTGGAAGTATGTTAAATAAATCGCTATTTTCCCTCTATTAGATTACAATGAGAATAATTAATGTACACGACGTATTCGTAATCCTTTCCAACACTAGGACGAATGTTCCAAACGTCAATCTCAGTCATTCTGCGAAACATACATATCTTCAGTAATCATTCGCGTCATAGCCTCAGGCTTCATGCACAAAAATATTTTAAAAAAAATATACATGAAAAATATAAAAAATATACCTAGTATCCTACAAACTTGTAGAGCTCTAGGAACAAGATTAGCCTGGTGCCGAGGTAATTATGCGACTGTGACGCGACATTCTCCTTTCATAATAATAGTCACGTGATCTACAAAAAAATGGTCAATCCACTCCGTCTCCCTCTCGCTGATAGTTGCCGTCCCTCAAATCAATTGATTTTTTACCGCAACACCACGTCGATAGTACCGGGGCGAGCACACGCAAGGAACCCTGAAGCATCGAAGTACAGCCAAAGTCTTTATTGTCAGCGAAAATTTCTGGGTTACGGTACTTCTGAAGCTAATTCCCGGTGTAGAATTCCTCTACGAATCAACCCAACCTAATGGCTGAAGACCCAAATACGTCAGCGACATGGCCGGTTGCCGATGCGGCACTGGCACAAGAGATTCTTGACATTGTGCAGCAGGCATCGCACTATCGACAATTGAAAAAGGGTGCCAATGAAGCGACCAAAACCCTCAACCGCGGAATATCAGAGTTGATCATCTTGGCTGCAGACACAGCTCCGCTGGCAATTCTCTTACACCTGCCCCTGCTCTGCGAGGATAAGGTAAACTAATTCCTGCCGCCATCTTTCTGGGCTGGTTAACTGACGGGTCTCGTCGTGTGTAGAACGTTGCGTACTGCTATGTGCCTTCCAAGACTGCTCTGGGACGCGCTTGTGGAGTGAGTAGAGCTGTTATCGCTGCTAGCATCACCACAAATGAAGCATCGGATTTGACCAACCAAACACGGGCGTTGAAAGAAAAGGTCGAAAGATTAATGATCTAATTCTAGGTACAAACTTTCCGTGCCTGAGTCAAGATAGGTGAAATCTAAATCAACTATTCATGTTTCTTTTCCGGATACGATACGGAGTATTTTATCTCTCGTGCCACATCCAATGATTGTGGAATCATCTAATTAGTGATTGGCATCCGAAGATTGGCTTGATAGATAGGATTTCTTATTCTGGCTCTAAATTCTCACATCTTGCTAAATTAATGCAATTATCTTAATAAACTATATTTATCTTATTCGTAGATTGCAGCTTGTTCTGCGACTGGATTAGCATCGCACACAGATACGCGTACCGTTCAGGCCAGAACTTATGAATCGTGGAATCACCTTCACCTGAACTCACATGAATTCAGAACATGCCTATCTTTACCCCCAGATCCTACATCTAAAAATCACTACAGTCGTCCCTCTCTAACTCGATAGTGGGTCCCGGTACAAGTGTTGAAAATATTCATTGTAACTTGGACTTTTACATTTGCAACACTTATCCTTACAGGTCATTTTGCGTTCAGGGGTAAGTATTGCAAATATAAATGGTTGAATTTCAATGAATATTTTCAACACTTACACCGGGACCCACATCGCTATAGATGAGGTTGGACTGTGTGTCACTCTTGGCTAAATATTGAATGGTGTCTCAAGATATCCACATCAAGGATAATATCAAGGATTTCGATAGATCTATATCAAGATTCTAACATACAAAGTGTTCCTAATATGAAGTTAGACCCCCTTGAACTCTAACTTTCTCTTCACATCTCTTTGACATGCTTAGAATGAGTGATCGAAGCTTATCCTCTATTGTACAGTTGTACCAGGCCTCTAGTATAATTCGGCGATTCTCTGCATTACTCCGCTGCCCGCCCGCTCAAACTCTGGATATACATTTTGAATGTATAGTTTTATCATACCCCACGCATTCTCAATTGAGTTTAAATCTGGGGAATATGCTGGCCATGAAATAGGTTGTATTCCATGTGCCATGAGATAATCTCTTGTGGTAGGTGCTTTGTGTACTGGCGCATTGTCGTGCATAAATAAATATGCACGACCTGTCTCTTGCCGTCTGTTTCTGTACCAGTTCACAAAAAGGGGAAGAATGTGTTGGCAATAGCCTTCTGAGGTCATCTTGCCCCAGTCGGCTTCCCAGAAAACACAAGGCCTTTGTCGATTCCGGCGAAACTACCCCAAAACATCCAAGAATTATTCTTACGGTATCGATCAACGAAACACGTATTATCATAAGCCTCTCCTTTCTTCTTAGACTGTGAGTAATGAAAAAACTTTTGGATCTATATAGGAATTGCTTACCTTTCTAGTCACATAGCTCTGCATAATAGGTCCGTCATTAATCCAAGTTTCGTCGCTCGAAAGTACTTGCGACCACTCTTGTTCTTGCCATTGAAGGCGTTGTTCTGCCCATACTTTCCGTGCCATGATGTGATTCTCTGATAACGGCGGAGACCTTCTCGGAAGGCATCGAGAGTATCATCTTCCCTTGAGTGCACTACGGATTGCACTTTCTCCGGCAGCCCATGAGGAGAAATGAACTGACAGTTCTAGATAAGAACATTGTCGTGCCTCGCGAGAACTGCAGATAAATTCTTCCAACTGATCAATTTGGTTAAGGGAAAGTTTAGGAGGGTGTCCAGTCCTTAATTTAGGAGATGCACGACCAGATTGAACAGTGTTCTTGACTTGTGAATATGTTACTCTTAACTGAGTCGCAATTTGTTTGTACGTGAATCCCGTCCGATACAGTGCAAGTGCCTGGGGAAAATCAGTTCGTATAAGTGCCTAGTTCAGTACCAGAATTCTACACATACCTCAAGTCTTTGATCTCGACTGAGATATGAAGCACTAGTTTGACCTTGTAAAGTAGCTTGAGTATTCATGATTTGAGGATAGTAATTCTAATAAAGTAGATTCTCGGGAGGCTTGTGCTAAATTGCGAATGGCGTTCGATAACTTTATCTTTTTCTAATATCTGTAGGATGGTTTAGTTAACAATGATGCAGCCGAAGATTTTTACGAACAAAAATCAAAAGTGGCTTTTCTGATGAAATGAAATCAGTATGAAAGATTAGATCAAATGATCTCGACTAACCTAGAAAATTGTATAGCATGGCTAGGATATATCCATATTATAACCCCTGTATATAAAATTTCCAGCTGCCTTCACTTACTCCTGAGCCCCTGTACATGAAAAAGTGATGATCAGCATGCAGAAGCAAAAATAGTCACATGACCCCTGACAATGACGTTTGTATTAAGGGACGTTGCTTATCAATGCTCAGGTACCCACCTAAGCTCGGTTGATCGGGCAACCTGTGAGATTACCCCCCCATTACTCCTCATTTATTCCCTGTTCCTCTCTTCTCCTGTCCACTTCAATGATTTCTTTCTTGGGCCATTGTTTGATTCCGCAGAGCCGGTTTTTGCCTCCCTCTTGTCTAATGCAACTGTATCTTGTTGGTTGATCAATGAAGTCCACTCTGGCTTTAAGATGCCTACCCATTTCACCAACGCTTCACGCTCTTTCTTCCAGGTTCTACACCTCAGTATTTCTTCAATATAATATTCTCGTTCGCCTCCAGCATCCAAGATTGGTTCAGGATTAATGCCGTTTTGTTTCTGCGGGGTAACGGATTTCCTGGCGCCGGTAGTAACAAGTCTACATGAAAGCGGTTGTAAATATTCCCCGGAAGATTTAACTCCACCACTTCTGGAGATATAACTTTCTTGATCTCATATTTTGAATGTTGACTCCCAAGTTTCTTCTAAGGCTGTCCGTCTATTTTGATATTACGTAAGAGGAGCCAAACCTTATCACCCACAACGTAACGTGGGGCCGGTTGCCTACTATTGTTGGCTTGTTCCTGTTATTGCTCTTGAACTGCAGCCATAGCAGCCTGCATAAACATTGTTACTTCACTTGGGCGAGCGACGAATGACTCCGCTCTTTCCTTTCCCGTTGATGAAACTATTTTGGATAGCCCAATGTTAGTTTTTATAGGGTCAACATGATATCTGTGTGTTGCAATAAATGGGCTGATACCGCCTAGAGACATTACGTCTCGATTGTTTATGGCCAGCTATGCCGCTAGTAAACAATCGGACCAGTCATTTTGTGAGTAAGAAATATATGCCCTAAGATATGTCTGAACTTCCCAGTTCGCCCACTCGGTCGCATCATCAGTTTGTGGATGGTATGCTGTGCTCAGTCTCTGGTCAATTTTTACCAATTCACATAGGCGTTTCCGAAATTTACTGGTCCAATTAGTACCACTATCGCTCGTCAAAGCTTTCGGGAACCCATTGAATCTCCAGTGGCATTTCAAAAACGCTCCGCACAAGATTCTGCATCTATTCTATCCATTGCTTCGAATGTAACCACATTTGACAATCGATCTGTTATCACCATAATATTTGATGATCCGTTGGACTCTGAGAGGTCTGCCATAAAATCAATAGTTGACTCCTGATGGAAACGATCAGGAATAGGAAGTGGTCTAAGAAGCCCTTGTTTCTGATGTCGCCATAAGGATTTCACGGATTGACATGTTTCATATTAGGGAACTGTCAAGGCCGTTACAAGGGGTTGATATTTGACAAAGGATTTACCAGGTTTCATGGTAAGACGTTGGCGTGCCGTTGTAGGAGTTTTGGAGTTGTTCTCTGGGTTTCATATAACCCGTGTGGAGTTATTGTTACGATCTCACTTAGAGATCAAATGTACATATGTAGACCTGACGTCGCGGGGTTTTCTCTCCACGCAACGTCTTCTGAATATAATTTTATTCTTTGATTATCCTCTTCCTCTGCGAAGACCGCTGTTTAATTGCACTTCTCTTCCGCTCTGGAAGACCACTCCCACCCCACATTTCTCTTCTGCTGTGAAGAGCACCTCCCGCTGCTCGCCCCTCACTCATACCACCATCTCACCTATTACCTGACACACCCTCATTGCACCCCCCATCAAACGAGTTTTATAGTCCCGCTTCGTACCCCGTGGAACAACTGCTCCCTATATCCGTGAGAATGGATGATCGTCCGCAAATATGGCGATCTTTGCAAAATCTTTTGATTGTTTTGCTTAGTCCAGGTCAGAAATAATTTCGAGATACTTGCACTAGTGTCGTGTCCCTATCCGGATGTCCAGAAACGGTGGAATCATGAACATTTTTTACTAACGCTGTCGTCAGGGGCTCATATAATGGCATCCAAACTCTTCCCTGATAATAGAGTATCCCTTTTTGTTGATCAAAGGCACAAGCAGCAATCGTCGCTTTCAACGGCTTTGATTCATCCGATCCTTCAGTCTGTACTTTCAGCTCATCAGGCCACGCACGTTCCTCATTTATGACTGCACGTAAAATTCTCAAAAAACTGGGGCAAAGTCGGATTCCTTCGTCCCAAAGTGTTTGTAAGTCTTTATTAACAAACATTTCACACCCTTCAGCTATTTCAATATCACTAACAGCAAATTTTTTCATGTTGATCGGGATCAAAAGTTTTCTTTCGCTGCTTAATAGGCGGAGATCTCCTTCATTTGGTTTGTCCTGATCTTTACGCGAAAGTGCATCTGCACGCTCGTTCTCCACCCCTTTCCTATATACAATTTTGTATCTGAACCTTGATAAAAATCCAGCCCATCTTGTTTGCCGTTCAGTTAATTTCCTTGTGGTTTGGAAATGCTTCAAATTCATATGATCTGTCAGTATAGTAAAACTTCCCGCCAGACCTCTTAGTTCTGCATTCCACTCTTTCATACAGGCTACAATTGCCAGAAGTTCTTTATCATAAATTTCGTAGTTCATCTCCGCTCCCGTTAACTTTCAAGGGTAATACGCTACAGGTTTCCATGATCCATCCTCTTTTACTTGCAGCAAACAGCCGCCTAGTGCATAACCTGAGCAATCCGCTTCTAGGAAGGTTCTTCGGTCGGGATCCCATTGCGCAAGAATAGGTTCGGCGATAAATTTTGCTTTCAAGGTTTCAAATGCTTCCTATTTTTTGATTCCTCAATTCCAGGAGGTTCCTTTACCTGTCAAGGATATTAAATGTCACAGATCAGATAGTGAAGCAATGGGCTTTCAGATAAATGATGGTATTCTATAACTCAATTATGAAGAAGGAACGTACACGTAGGCTAGACTAATATTTATATAAACTTCCCACCCAAGTAATGCCTTATCCATCAGGAATAGAATTCTTGTCCATCCAACTCTAGAAGGTTCCTTAGACTTCAAATACTGTCTTCAACAGCTGAACCGTGTAGAATGTTCTACCTAGCCCTTGTCCCATGTTCATCGACAGTCTGTGCTCAATCAACAAGTAGCACCTTCTGGAAGGTTCTCTATCTGTTGAAGTCCCAGATCGTGGTTATAATCATAGCCTACGCTTAGTCAGCGTAGGCTACAGGAAGCAATCGGCTAGCAAGCTGTCACATTAAAGGCGTGCAAATTTTTGAGTATCTGCCAATAAATCCTCGATAAAAGTTGGCGAACCCTAAGAATCCGCGCAGACCCTTGGTTGTCGTAGGTGCTCCCCATTCTGAGATAGCGTTTACTTTTTCTGTGACCATTCTAATCGAGGGAGTCGCACCTTTAGATGAGATAGAAAAGCCTAGATACTTTATTTTCTTTACATTGAACTCACACTTGTCGATGTCTAATCCTAACCCAGCTTTTTGCAGTTTCTCCAGAACTAGATTTACTTGGCGTCTATGTTCTAATTCAATTCTGTCTGTATAGATAAGAATATCATCAACATAAGCAGAGCAAAAGTCATCCAGATAATCTCGGAGTGTTTTGTTAATGTATCTTTGAAAAGATGCAGGTGCCCCATTTAGTCCAAATAGCATGACAAGCCACTCAAAAAGCCCGAATCTAGTTCGGAAAGCGGTCTTCCATTCATCTCCTTTGATACGTAGTTTATGAAAAGCTGCACGTAAATCAAGTTTAGTGAACCATTTGGCTTTGCTTAATCTAGCAAATGTCTTCTTTATTAAGGGAAGTGGGTAACGGTCCGCCTTTGAAATGGCATTTAGAGCTCAATAATCAGCGCAGAAACGCAGTCCTCCGCATGGCTTACGAACAAACAATACAGGTGCCCCTGCAGGTGAACTACTTGCGCGTATATACCCCTTGTCAAGTAATTCTGTCAGAGTTTTCCTAAGAACCAATAATTCGTCTCTCGACATCCCATATAGTGGGCCCCAAGGTACGTCTTTATCAGGCTCGAGCCTTATTTCATGGTTACATCCTAATCTGTGGGGTGGAAGTTTATGTCAATCGGAAAGATTTCAGTCAATGTTTTTTATTTCAGAAGTCCGGTCCTTTCTTTCTGGATCTATCTAGCCTTTTATGTAGACATTAAACTTTGCCAATCCTTTTTCCTTCTCCTTTTCTTCGTTCTAGAACAACTCTGCTATCAGTACTTTGGTGAAGCCGACTACATCTCAAGAGTCAGTGACGTCAAGCCTCTAACCTCGGTATTCCCAATGCTTGCTCGAACTTCAGTTATTCCGACCCCCTTTCCTAACTGCTCGGTGAGCCCGATACCGAGCTTACGCAAAAGCCGCTTAACCAACACTTAGAAAAGGAGCTAAATATAGTACATACATGCATAAAATATTTAGACTTTTAAGGAGTAGCATTTAACCAATTAAACAAAAGGAAATCATGATCAACACACCCCCCCCAGTTTTGATGATAAAGACACAAAACTGAACTGTACTCAGATAATGTTATCCAAAAAAGTGTGAAATTATTTGCCACCCGAATCTGAGTCCGTTATCGCACAGTGTTTATTATACTTAGTAATTCCCACATCAACCAATTTCATTTGTTTGACACAGATTTGGTGTTTCTGAGCTGGGAGTATTTTCGTAAAACCATCAGCAATCATTTTGTTGGATTCGATCCATTCGACGTTTATTCTACCTTCCTGTACCTCTTGTCTGAGCCAGCATTGATGGATGACGACATGCTTTAAGCGAGTTGCTAGCTTCGGAGTTTCTTTTTTCAGCAATCTAAGCGTTTGTTGATTATCGCAGAAAATTACCGGTGATTGAATGTCCAAATGCAGATTCTGAAAGAGACGTATCCACCAAATGTACTCTTTCGCTGTGACTGTAAGCGCTAGCAGCTCAGCTTCTGTGCTCGATGTCGTAACGGATTTTTGCTTCGTCGCCTTCCAATGTATCATTCCATTAAATAATTGAAGGCAGAATCCGTTGGAGCTGTATCTAGTTTCTGGATCATCTGCGAATGATGCATTGCTCGATGCGAAAAAGGTTCGACATGAAGTGTCAGTTACGTTCCCGCCGTATTAGATGCCCCTATACTTAGTTCCACATAAATATCTAATTACATGGTCTGCAGCTTCTATGTGTTCTCTCGATGGATTTTGCAGGAATTCTGAGAGTTTTGATACTACATGGGCGATGTCCGGCCTAGTTACAACAGCTGCGTAATTTAACTTTCCAACACGCTGTTGAAAACTGTGTATTTCTCTGGCTGTAGCTTGTCCTGAGTTAGGGTATAACGGAGATATCAGTAGAGGCGTTGTCGGGGGTTTCACTCCTTTTTCGTCTATGTTGAATTCTTTTGCTAAATTTTCCAGGTAAGCATCCTGAACAAGCCATATCTTTCGTGTTAATTCATTTCTAACCACTCTAATACCCAGGAAGTGATTAATTTGTCCTAGAGGCTTAGTTTGATATTTTCTCATCAACTGTTCTTCGAAATAATTCACATCTGCAATATCACGTTCGTGATAGATGACGATAATATCATCCACATAGAATAATGTGATGAGATTTTTACCAACAAACAGACAGTTGACACCAGGCACTGGGGCAAGGCCTATACTCATAAGTGTTGACTGAAGATGGCTTTGCCAAGGTAACGCTGACTCGGGTAAACCGTATAATGCCTTTTTTATCAATAGGAAAAATTCACTTGCTCGAAAACCGTCAGGTAGGTAAGCCACTAATGGTTTTGGGAGTGTAGCGTTAATGTATGCTGCAACGACATCGTACTGGCGTATCTTGTACTCGTAAACAGCGGAAATTGCCATTGATGCTCTGAATACTTGCGCAGCCAAGGTTGTTGCATAAGTTTCCTCATTCGTCTTTTGTAAGTATCCTCTGCCTACAAGTCTTGCTTTGAACAATAGCAAATAGCCATCAGCGTCAAATTTGTAGGTATATACCCACATTAACGGCAAAGGCTTTTTGCCTAGATCTAAACTTCCGCGTGCTTCCATAATCCCTATTTCCTCTTGGCTGACTTTTTTACACAGCTCTTTCTCAAACAGTGTATTGAATTCTTTTATTTCCGCTGCCTTGAATCCAGCTGAGTATTCATGTCTAAGTACTTCTTGATGACTTTTTGAAGGCCGAGGTAAGTTATTTCTGATAAAATTTGCACGCTTAGAATAATTTGAGCGTAGTGATAATCAACAGAGAGAATAGAAGTTGTAAAAGGTGATTTAATAAACTAGATGGGTTCTTGAATAAGCTACCACTAATAATCCTTACAATCGCATTCCTCCTTCTCAAGTGACTCTGGGCTTTATATATACATACATAAATGCATAGGCACCTGCTTATTTTACAGTTATAATAGGTATCTGGTATGTCCATCAATAGATGCCCTTTATTCAGGGGTGGATGTACGTTTCGCATACTCGTTCCATGGGATATTTGTATGCAGGTAATGTTTCAGTGTTCCCTGCAAACTGGTTATTTTTAACAATTTCGATGGATTTTATTTGACTCAACAACTTTCTTTCCTGCTGCAAACACGTTGTGAAACGCAGTAAAATTTGCTTGCTTGCGCTTTCTTTTCCATTTAATAATGTTGTTCTCGCTTATATCACTGTTGATGTTTTTCGGGCTTTCAGCTGTTTTCATATAATCGTCGGGGCGTGTTACTGGGAGTAACTCTGGAATATTGTCTAACTTTATTTTCATCGATTTTGATTTATCGCTTCCTCCGGGGTTGAGTGGTACATCCACGATGATATTGTTATTTTCTGATTCTACTTCCAGGCTCACGTCTTTCTATTCTGGCATTTCAATTGCATTGATTAAGTTTTCGGCGGACTCCCACACTACTGACCCTAGATCAAGCTCCCTGGGATCATAGAATTTCGTGTCATCGAACGTGACGTCTCTAGTCCTTATCGTCTTGCTCTTGCTTGGAATCCAAATCTTAAATATGTTAGTCGAGTCATATCCTACAAGATGCCCAATGTGCGCTCTTGGGCTTAACTTCTTTGACTTTGGTATATGTTTATCCAGGGCATAAGCTCGACAACCAAAGATATGCAAGTGTGCGTAGCTCGGTTTAACCTTGTGTATCATTTCGAATGGTGTTTTCCACTGAAGTTGTCGAATTGGGGTCCGATTTGCAATGAAACCTGCATACTTCACAGTTTCCGGCCAGAGGCTCGTTGGCAATGAGGCCTCTAAACTTATCGCTCGAGCCTTGACTACTATCACTCCTCCAGAGCGCTCAGCAGCACCATTCTGTTCCGGGGTATCGGCAGCTGAAATTTGACAAATAATTCCGTGCTCGGTGACGAGATTCTTGCATTCTTGAATGAGAGAGGTTTCGCCGTCTAAGCGGAATGAATGTACTTCGTATTTCCATTGCGTCTTGATGATTTGAAGGATAGTTCGTATTGTGAGTTTGAATTTTGTTTCCATCCTTCAAGTAAAAACAAAATTAAAGTGACTATCAGGACAGTAAAAATGACTAATATATCTATCACCGTTGTAGGCTTCTTCCATTATTATTGCGTCCCAACAAAGTGTATGAACAGGAGTTCCAGTGCGTGGAATTTCTGAGCCTGGTCTTCTTGAAATTAGTCTTTTTGACTTGGCTAGAGAACATGATACACATTTTTTGCTTTCTGGCGTTGGGTCAGATTTATCTATGTTTATTTTATAATCTGGTCCGTTTATGTGCGACAAAACTTCTGAATTTGCATGCGATAATATTTTATGTAGATTGGCCTCAGTTATCGTACGGAGGACCGGATCATAATTCACTTTGGCCATGAGGGCTACATCGTGACAATTTGCGTTTCGCGGGTTGTTGAAAAGTATATGTCCCCCGTTTTGATACAACGTACAAGCAATGGACTGATCTTCACATTCTAGTTTAGTCGGGGTTCTACTATTCCAATGAAATCCAGCTTCGTTCAACAACTGCATTGAAACAATATTGGTCAGAAACCCATGAGCTAAACCTACATGCTTTAGCGTGATGTGTTTTTTTCCGGTGGGCGTGTCAACTCCGACTCGAACTGTTCCATAGGCTTCGATTGGAATTGTAGAATTGCCGGCTCTTATCATCTCCCCCTTTCTCGCTGGTTTTGATAATTCGAATTTCCACTTATTGGCGTCGTTACAAACATGAATGTCCGATCCTCCATCTAAAATCCAAGCGTCCTTGAGGGGATTTTTAGAATCTGTCGCAGCAAGTGTTGCAAAATTTAAATGATCATTTCTATAAATATTCTGAAGTTCTTCTGTCTCATGGATTTCAGTAATAGCGTTTGCTGATATCTCATTTTTTTGCTTAGGACCTAAGTCTGTGCTGCCAGTTCCTTTAAATTCACCGTCATATTTGAATCTTTTGGATATTAAAACTTTAATTTTTTATCTGCGAGGATCTGCGAGCGCCTGATTTATTTTATGATATATTAACTCTTTTCCGTACCAACCTGAAGGCCTTAGATCAGGGTTCAAGTAATAGCAGTCCTTAAACAAGTGATAGTTTCCACAAACGCATGTCCTTGAATCCGATTTTGGCTCATTATGAGAAGTTGCAAATGATGCAGGGATTAGATTATGGCGGGATAGCTTATGCCTATTGTAATAATTTCTGAATTCTTCAATGATATCCTCAAGTTGGATAAGTCTCACTGAATTATTCATGGTCCGCTGCTTAACGTTTTCATCTATTCTTAATTCGAGATTGGTTGCGTAGGACTGATCGATACTTTCTACAGCAAGGGCGAAATCATATAGCGGTCGCTCTTCCATCACATCTGGAAGGTTGATTGACGTGGCAATGCCGTAAATCCTTTCCCATTCGTATAAATATCTCTCCACAGTCTGGTTTTTATCGTATGCTTTGATTGCATTGTAAGATCTGATAACTTCCAGTTTAGTAGAGTGATCAGTTGGGGCAAGTCTTTTTTGAAGTGCTCTAAGCAGAGCCCAAGTTGAGGTGGCATTACGGGTCCAAAGCTCATTGTCAAACTGAATACTTCCCATAATATAGCTGTCTATTTCTCGAATGGATTTGAGGATTTGATTGTTTTGATTGACTTTAATGGAGTGGCGTTTCTCTAGATATTGAAGCCTTGCAAACTGATTCGAGTCAAGATCCATAATTGTATTAGCGCCAGGTTTCACATCTTCTGGTAGCGGCTCATCAGGTATTGCTGGAAGTTCTGGCTGAGATGGTTTATTCGGGTCAATATATTGCCAAACGTCTTCAATGCATCCTCTCAACGCTTTTGCCTTGATAATGTTTATCCATGGCAGCCAGGTTGAATGATCAACCAAATATATCTTTTTGGAGGAGATTACCTCGGAGTTTTGATGAATTTGATGCATAATACGTGTCGAAATATATAAATGTGATGAAGAGTTAAATCAAGACGAGGGTGATGTTTAGTCTAAAAATGAGATTGAGTTGGGGATTAGAATAGGAGTTGGAATAGGGATTGGGTGAGCTGATGTGCTAGTGCTTTTGCTGGTGCTTTTGCTGCAAATGGTGCTGATAACTGTCAATCGGAAAGATTTCAGTCAATGTTTTTTATTTCAGAAGTCCGGTCCTTTCTTTCTGGATCTATCTAGCCTTTTATGTAGACATTAAACTTTGCCAATCCTTTTTCCTTCTCCTTTTCTTCGTTCTAGAACAACTCTGCTATCAGTACTTTGGTGAAGCCGACTACATCTCAAGAGTCAGTGACGTCAAGCCTCTAACCTCGGTATTCCCGATGCTTGCTCGAACTTTGGTTATTCCGACCCCCTTTCCTAACTGCTCGGTGAGCCCGATACCGAGCTTACGCGAAAGCCGCTTAACCAACACTTAGAAAAGGAGCTAAATATAGTACATATATGCATAAAATATTTAGACTTTTAAGGAGTAGCATTTAACCAATTAAACAAAAGGAAATCATGATCAACAGTTTATCAGTAATATCCCTTTCAAAAAACTTTGTAAACTTTTATAGCAGAAGGGTAATTTATCCAGCCCACTTTTAGACTTTTTTGTCGGAGCGAGAGCCTTCTGGATATCGGCTAACGTTACAGAAAATAGCTGTATTGGTTTTTTATCTGACATTTTACGAGCTTTCTAAACTGTTGCGAGGAATACTTCTGCAGATAGACTTGCAATATTTATTAGACTTTGAGGCAAATCGATGTTTGCATTTGTTAATTTTTTTTAAGAATTGTTCTATCTCTTTTCCAAAAGTCTATCCCCTTTCTATATATTCCTTCATCATGTATGAACCAATATTCATCTTAGACCATCCGAAACACTTTCTTCTCCAGAGCGACGTTTAAACGCTAACTCTGTTACAATAGTACGTGTAAAACGTCCCCAAACAAGACCCTGTGGTCGCTACCAACGTAATTAGATGAAACACCAACTTGAATACCTGAAAAAAAACGATGAGACTTGAAAACAAACAATGAGACCTGACTCAACGTTTCACACACCCCCTCAGGTATCAAGATATTCCAATTCACATAATCCTAACTTTTGAATGAAGTCATTATGTTTTTGCACTCCAAGTGGCTTGGTGAATCCATCAGCCGGCTGATCGTTCGTCGGTACCCATAATACTGCAATAATACCCTTTTTTGACTCTTGCCGTAACCATAGGTGATGTATGTCAATATGCCGCATTTTTGTTGTTAATTGCGGATGATCCTTATTAATACACCCTACTGTCTGTTGGTTATCGCAAAGTAAAGGGCTATCACACTCTGGGTCGAAACGTATTGATTTAAAGAGTCGTCTAATACTCATGATTTCACGACCAACCGATGTTAGAGCCATAATTTCGGCTTCGGTGGTGGATAAAACAATCGTTTGTTGAAGTGTGGATTGCCAGGCAATTGGTCCTCCGAATAATTTAATCAAAAAACCTTGAGTGGACTTTCGAGTACTATTATCAGCAAAACTGGCATCACTGGCGGCTAACATTAAATCTTCTGGCTGTATATTGCCACTATATCGAATACCCACATGTTTGGTTGCTGCAAGATAAGAAATAACATTGTCCGCCTCTCGAATATGGTCAGGACTCGGGTTTTGGTTGAACCGACTTAGCATGGCTGCAGCAAATGATATGTCTGGTCGAAGTACAACTGCTGGGTAGATAAGATTGCCGATACGTTGTTGATATGCCGTTCTTTGCTCGGGAGTTGCGATACTATCGTATGGAAGAAGTTTCTTACCAGTAAGAGGAACTCTCGGCAATCGTGCGTGCTGAAGATGGAATCGAGTTACAATTTTCTCAATATAAGATGCCATGGAGATATGTACGGTGCGCATTTCTCGATTGCGATAAATGTCAAGATTCAAAAATCTTTTGACCTCTCCAAGGTCACGCAATTCGTACTTTGCATCGATAGATAATTTAATCTCATCCAAATGTTTCCTCAGATTTTTAGGTGCGGCTATCAGAAAATCATCAACATATATGAAAATTAATATTGTTAGTGATTCATGGATGATTACACAATGATCTTCGGGAGAATATTCAAACCCAATTGTTGCCAAGAACCCAGAGATTTCATCGAACCAGAGTTTTGGCGAGACTCTTAATCCATATAGTGCTCGCTGTAATTTTAGCACAGTATCTCTCTTTTTGTACCCAGGAGGCCAATGAACATAAACATCCTCCTTAATCGGCGCATTGATAAAAGCGTTAATAGCATCCATTTGATCACAGTCAAGATCAAGTGCTGCGACAATGGCCATGTAAGTTCGAAAAGTTCTATACGCACCTGTTGCTGCATATAAATCTTCGCCTGTGTGAGGTTGTAGATCACCTCGGACGCAAATCCGAGCCTTATATTTTACCAAATAACCCAGATCATCCAACTTATAGGTGAATACCCACTTCAATGGTAAGACTTTAACATCAGCAGGTTTAGGTACTTCTATCCATGTACCTTTCTTTTCTTGTGATTGAATCTCCAAATTCGCTGCGCTGATGAATCCAGATGATTCCGGATGTTTTAGCATAGTTTCCCATCGAGATGGCGGTTTTTGTAGTTGATCGATATGGAGTCTTCGATTCTGACTAACCGCAAAAGATGAATATATATATTCGAGAGGATCAACAATAGGAGCACTTTCTAGGTCGGAAACTTCAGTATAAAAATTAAGATTTTCTTTTCTTTCATTTCTTCGTCGAGCTCTAGCTTCACGAGACGTTTCTCGTAGCCTTTCGAGAACTTGCTCTTCAGTTAGTTTTCGATTATAAGGTCGCCTATCAGGATTAGATATAGGCTCAGTGTTACGCTCGGGACTAGGCGTAGACACATTCTCCACAGATTCTTCTATTATTTCATGAGATGTTTGTCGTGAAATTTTCTGTTCAATTGGGACTTCGGGTGTAGCCCTGGGTGTCGGTAAATTTCCATCGAAATCAGTTTGCGGTTTTTTTGTTGACTCTGACACGGGATTGGTGGTTAAATGAATGTTTTCATTGACTTGACTGTGAGTACTGGTTGATTCTTCGATGACATCTTCAAGGAGTTGATCCATTGGATTTCCATGTTCTATGCTAACAAAACGATCTTCAAAAATGGGAATGTTGCTGGGATTTCTTACATGTTCCCAACTGAAACGTGACATTTCATCGATCCTAACATCCCTTGATGAAATGACTTTGTTACCATATGGCATCCAGATAATAGATATATTTCTTGCTGAGTTAGAAATATAGTAACCAACATCAGATCGAGTCGCTTGCTTCTGTAGTGCTGGTATATTCCTTTTCGTAACATAGCACTTTGACCCAGGAATTCGGTAGCCTGATAGATCTGGTCGTCTCTTAGTCACTAGCTCGAATGGTGTTTTGTATCCCAAGGCCTTTTTTGGTGTCCTGTTGAGAATTCTTACCGCTGCTAGCACGAAGTACGGCCAAAGGTTGCTGGGAAGACCTGATTGTAGCTTTAACTTTCGAGCTACTGTGATGATCCACCCCTCAGATCTATCTGCTGCTCCGTTAGGCTCTTTTGTGTCTGTCGGAGTTTTTTCTTGCCAGATGCCATGTTTCGCACAGTAGTCGTTAAACTCGGATTGTAATCCCGCCTCTTGGTCCATACGGATAAACTGTATATCAAAACCCCATTTTTTGATGAGGCCATGCGCCTGCGCGAAACATTTTACCAAAGTTTTCTGTTTCCTGTCCAAAGTGACGCAGGCAACATTAAATTTTGTCAACTGACAGTAAAAATGAAAAATGTAACGTTCGTTGGACAATCCTAGCTCTTCATGTATTAGATCAATATGTGTCCATTGGAACGGGGTTTCGCCTTTATACTGTGGTTGCCGAGAGATTTTTGTATGACAAATGGCAGTATTACAAACTTCGCAGAGTACATTTTCCTCATTTGTATCGTCTCTTTTCTGTGTAGCAGTGACTTTAACTCCATCAACATTCTTCGATAGATTGGCAATGTTCTCATGTGACATGTGCCCAAGTCTGAGATGCCATCTCTCTGCTGTTGCAGTGTTGACTTTTTGTTCGAAGCTATTGGTAGCGAAAGAAGTTTTGTGAAATGGCTGAGACTTGTGGTTTTCAAGTACCAAAAATGAGCCACAAGGAGATGTATCACAAATCGCTACACATCTATCATCCGTAACCTTACGGATCCAATTGTTTTTTCCATCCAAATAAGCACCTCCAAGCTTGAAGGCTTTGTATGCTATAATGTTGATGTGAAAACCTGGTATATGCTGGACGTTGTCGATTCGCAAAAATCTTCGTCCCTTATCGGTATTGACAGCAAGCCTAATAGAACCAGTCCCGATAATAAAGCATTGCGAATCACCTGTGCGTACTTCGATGGGGTTATCAAGATTTTCATATTTGATAAATCGTGATAGTTGATGAAAGACATGATTCGTGGTTGCTGTGTCAAGAATTACCGAGTTATCTTGAGAATGACGACTAGCAAAAACTTTCGGCGCAGTAATAGTTGCATAGCTTTCTTTTTCGTACAAGAAGTCAGCTAAAATAGCCCCCTTAGTCTTTTCAAAAGATGAGACCATCTTTTCGTATTTCTCAGGGTTGTTGTCAAACCATTGACGAATATTATTATAAATTTTCTGATCTTCAATGTATCCAGGCTTACGTTCTGACACGTTGATATGCTCGCACTTGTTAAAATAATGTCTTTCACCACAAGGACATCTTGGAGCTTTTCGATTGTTTTTGTTGCCCTGCAATTTTGAATATCCAGAATTTTTTGAATTATTCGAATTTTTGACGTCGGCATCTTGCTTCTTTCCGTCTAATGTAGCAAATGCTCCTTTGAAAGAAGTTCTGGATTGAGGTGGGCTGAAACTCGCCCAGGCTGAATATTGACGCACAGCTTCGTTAAGCTTGAGCTCTGATCCATCGTCTTCGATGATTTTCGCCATTAATTTTTCCCTAAAAGCAGGGAGAACTGTTAAGCAAGTTTTGACAAAATCCCTGTACAATCTATGCTCCGTCCAAACAGAATTTGATATTTCTTTAGAAGAAATTAGGACACCAATCCAGGCTTGAGCCCACTGGTTGTGACTCTGTCCCTGGGGTCCCTTTGTTAACTTTTCAATCTGGGATTCCAAATTGGCTTCTTGCTGAAAAATCGTAAATTTGCACATGTCTCGCAGATCTTGTAGCTGCTTGCGAGTGGAGATATTTTTCTCAAGTGAGTCCCTGTAACCCTGCGAAATTGTTCTCCACAGGAAAGCTGCCATTCGGATGAGATCTCTTTTCTGTTGTGAGTGTTCGGCTGCAAGAATTCGGTAATCGACTCGCCAAATTTCATCATCAATATCTGCTGATGGCTTCGTCTGGCTCGGAGGTTCCAAATTTGAAGAAGTATCTGGATCAAGGTAGTTCCAGATTCCAAGTAAGTTAGCTTCATATTTGAATTGTTCATACCACCTTTTCCAATCTGAGCTCTTTTCGAGAACAAGTGCTGAAGTATTTGGTGAGTTTGCGAACTCCATGATTGTAAATAAAATATATGATAGAAAATAGAAAAATTTGTTTCTCAAAATAAAGATCTTATGTTTAAGATCGAAGTGATAGAAATAGAATAGAAATAACGTAGAATTGATCGGTGTTCGAGATGTTTCTCAAGTATTTTATCAATCAAATAAGGTAACGCTATCCGGGCTCATAACTATTAGACTTTGTGGCAAATCGATGTTTGCATTTGTTAATTTTTTTTAAGAATTGTTCTATCTCTTTTCCAAAAGTCTATCCCCTTTCTATATATTCCTTCATCATGTATGAACCAATATTCATCTTAGACCATCCGAAACACTTTCTTCTCCAGAGCGACGTTTAAACGCTAACTCTGTTACAATAGTACGTGTAAAACGTCCCCAAACAAGACCCTGTGGTCGCTACCAACGTAATTAGATGAAACACCAACTTGAATACCTGAAAAAAAACGATGAGACTTGAAAACAAACAATGAGACCTGACTCAACGTTTCACAATATTTGTATTGGATTGTTTGTCTAGATCTTTTTCATACATCCTCAATGGCATATTAACTACTGTAGCTTCATGAATATCCATGAAATGTTCTTTAGCGTAGTAAATGTCATCTTCTTATTCCATCCAGGGTTTTCCAAGGATCAACTCATGCGATAATCGTGGAATAATATAGGCCGAAATTGTTATTTGGTAACCATCGATATCTAATTCCAGCCGCGTTATTTGCGTAATTAGATTAATTTTTTCAGGACTATCGTATGTTGGTCCAGTGATCTTCCGAGGAGCTATATTGATACGTGGGAGATTTGCTTTGCGTACTACAGAGTCGCAAATAGCTGCAAGACATTCACATCCATTGTCAATTTATGTTACAGTGGGATGCACGTTATTTATTAAGGTATTTATAATGAGAGATGCTCCATCCATTCCTTTAATGAACTCCTTAATTTCATGTGAATGTGAATTTACAGTTGTGTACTTAACTCTTGTCTCGGGCCCCCAAACACAACTTTTTTTCGGAGGCTAATATTTTAACTCCTCTGCCCCTACTTTATCATTTATCTCAAACTGAGCTAGATGTTCGCTCGAAGATGTGACTCCCATAGTCGTTTACGGTCGCAGAGGTGGAAGAAAGTAACAGTTAGAAATCCGGTGGTTTTTTTACCACATCTTCGCACACACCTTCAGCCCTTCGTCTATCTAATTCGTACCGAGAGACCCATTTTGCATGAATTCTGCTCATTCCAGTCATCTTAGTATCGCCTTCTGCATCTTTATTGCTAAAGACGACTGGAGGCGGGCTATACAAGGACTCCATGTGTACTCCTCCCAACAGTTTTCCTCCAGCAATACCACGCGTGCCATCATCAAATGTCCCGGTTTCTCCGTGGGAGTAATTCTTTGTTTTTATATGACCGGTTTCCTCTATCTGATATCCCATAATAGACAGGAACTTAATGAATTCAACATAATCCTCAGGGTACGCTCGTCCGATTAGGTAACTCTTAGCAGTTTAATTGATGGCATTCCGAATATGGTACATTTTGTTCTTGTTATCCCCCGTTGATATCGGACTCCGAGTAAGTAATTGCTGAAAACGAGGGAGGAATGACGGTAAACTCTCGTCTCTGAACTGCTTACAAGCATGTAGTAGGTTGGATGCCATCTGTTCCGCATTTCGATCGCGAAAAGTAGCCTCCATTTCTTCAAGAAACTCAAGTGCATCCCATATATTCCCATTAGCCATCATTTGTTCAAACTGACCTGTTATCATGGATTTCGCTAAACCAGTAACAGCATGACTTAACAGCCACATTGTAAAGTCAGATGACAATAAAAACATTCTTTCCTCCACATCTCGATGGTAGATATATTTTAGAATACCATGGGTTGTGTTCCATTTACTTGAGTCAGAATGACTGTAAGCTTCTGGCCATTTAACAGGTTCAATTTTCCCGTTAAAAGCCATAGTACTGTCAGGCTGATGAGTCTGACTAGAGAAAGGTTCGGTTGCTTTTAGGCCCATTTTTACATTTTGCTGAGCGAAAAAATGTTGCATTATTGTCATCATTTTTTTGTCTGCTCGAATTTTTTCCATCTCTAATTCATTCTTTCTCTCTTTCGCATTTTTTCTGATAAAATTCGTATTTCCATAGCTCCTGGTACCGGTCACTATCACTGATACCTCGCATTGATTCATCTGTTATCATCGGGTCTTCTCCGTTATTCGTTATATCCGATGCTTCTTTACTGCTATAATCAAGTCTTTTTTCCTTTACTGCTGTCTGAAAAGAGATGTCGATTTTTGTGCTGTCTAATTGCAGAAGGCTTTCCGCATCGCTGATGTCGGAAGGTAGAGCAAAATTCGGCATTCACTATATTCAAAAATTATTCTCTAATAGAAAGAGAACTAATTTTAACATTCCTAAAACCACACACTTAAGATGTGATCTGCTTTCGAACAGGTACTAAATCAAGATAAGAGAAGGTTTGTCATAAGCAGTATATAGACAGCGTGGAGAGAGAGGGGACAAAAGGTGGGAGTCAGGACAAAGGTTGCCATCCTACACGATACACGAGATAGATGCATCACCACTCGGCTAAAAGGCCAAACCAGAATCATAGAAAACTAGATTTTGGCAATCTCCATATATATACATTATTATCCGAGGAACGAGGATTTCTTACTCACGGAACTTTTAGCGTGAAACTAGTGAACTCTAAAAATGATTGGCTGTGAACCCCTGGAACAAAAAGGCCGATGGGTCCGCTTAGTAAGCGACCCCTTTCTTCTTCTTCAACATCAATTTGTGCAACAAAAGCTCCTTCTTCAACATCACACAGCACCAAGCGCTTTGACCCACGACCCACGAACATGAGCAAGTTATGTAAACGGTGCGAAGTCGAACGTGATCTTTCTGAATTCGACCAGTTTAAGAATGGAAAATACAAGTTGACGTGCCGCAACTGCCTACACACAAGAGGCCGCGCTCGGCCGGTTACTCCACCTAACCCCAACGCTCAAGAAGACGACGACTACGATGCTGACTTCGAGGCTCAAGCGCGGTTCGGGCGGGCTTCTCAACGTGAGACTGCTAATGCACGCGCTCTCCCATATGAAGAACAACGCAGGAAGCGCGACTTGCCGCCTCCGGCTCTTCGTCCTCGCCCACCTCATTTGACCGATGAATATCACCCGCGTGTAGGCCGCGCCCCAACAATATTGCCAACAGCAAATGCAGACAATGACGCCCAGGAACCACCACTTACGGGTACCGCAGCGAATGCAGACGATGCCGCCCAGGAACTAACCCTTACGCATACCGTTCACGACGAGAGTACGCACCCAGAACAACCGTTGTCTACTGATTACCAACGCTTGCACGATCAGAACAATCCAATTACAATTGTGCCAGGAATGGACCTCGATGCGCCAGCCATAACGACTACGGATTGGCAGGACTTGCAGAAATGGATGCGGCAGTGGCAGGACGGGCATGCAATCTGGTGCCCCCGTTGCAAGGAAGAATGGTTTGACATTGCCATAAAGAACGAGATCTGTCAACGCTGCAAAAGGTACGATGGGTCCAGCAAGACACCCTTTCTTATGTCCGTCGAGAACAACATGGACCCAGGGGAGATTCCATCGCTGCCTCGCCTTTCTGAAATGGAAGAGATGATGATATCTCCGGTCCACATTAGTATGTACCTTTACCGCATCAAGGACGCGCAGTATCGTTACAAGGGGCATACTATGACCTTTCTTCGGGATGTTGCGTCTATTGTCGACAAGCTGCCCCGTCTGCCTCGCAATTGCAGCGTCGTCTTGATCCGGCCTAAGAATATCGTTACCGCAGCAGGGCAGCAGACGATCAGGCAGTTCAAGAAGGCCTTCACGATTCGGATGGCGTATATCCGGACATGGCTCTCGTACCTCAAGCATCACCATCCTGGGTACGAGCGATACCAGATTGATTGGGACATGCTCGACGATTTGCCAGACCACACTAACGTTCTTAACACCGAGGGCGGCATCGACATCGTTGAGTATGATGAGGAACCAGACGTGGCCCAGCCCCAAGACGCTCATCAACCGTCGCACGACGACATAGCGTTCGACGAAGAAGAACAATGGGCGGAGTTTGGCGCGGTGCCATTCACCCGGCCAGAGCAAGAGGAGCGTGAGGCGCTTCGAGAAGGTCGGTCTGAACTTCTCATTCCTCCGTACTATGCGCTCTTCTAGCACATGCTAACATTCGTTCTCTTAGCTCTTACGCATGGCGCCGCTGCGAATCGCGATCATACATTGCCTACGCTAGAGTGGTCAGATATCGAGCCTTTCCGGTACTCCCAACAACGGTTCGGATTGCGAATATGGTCTCTAGCCTTCCAAACGCTATTTCCAACTGGCAAGGCAGATTGGTGCACACCTCGACCCCGTAGCCTCACGTTCATCGAATGGGCCCGACACCTCTTACGTTTCCACGACGGCCGCTTCGCTCGCTACGCGCGTTTTTGATACGCCGTGTTCAATCAATGGATGCGAGACAAGGCCGGTAGTCGAGCACGCTGGACAACACGCAAGGCCGAGGCTAGCGCGGTAGGCCCAACGAAGGATGACCTCCTAGATGCGTTTAGCAATGATACAGAACAGGCCCAGGCGCTATTGAACAGCTGCATCCGTACCGCTGGCGCTATACTTAGAAGCAGGCCATTCTGGAGTCACAAATGCCGGGAGCTTACTGCGTTCGTTCACTCCCTTGGGATGCCGACATTCTTTTTCACGTTCAGCGCCGCAGATACGCAATGGTATAGCGTGAACCGCCTCTTTCCACTGTTCGACGAATGGCAGGCCGGAGACGACAAGGCTAGGTACAACCTCAACCGCGATAATTTGCGCGACAATCCTCACATCGCAACCTGGCACTTTCATGACCGCTTTCGATGGTTTCTCCATGAGGTCCTTATACCAAAGTTCGGCGTGGAGGACTACTGGTTCCGATACGAATTCCAAGGCCGGGGAAGTACACATGTGCATGGATTTGTTTGGGCCCGCAGCAATGGGGTTCCCAACGTAGACAACTTGAATTTCGAACTGCAGCCTCATAGGGACCTGTTTGTCGCCTATTGGTCGCGGCATATCCATGCCGTTAACCCTGAGCCTGATAGAAGGGCGCCGCCTCCAGGATCTAGAAGCACCATCAACCTCGGACCGGCCGAAGTACAGAACACTGTGTGTCACCTCTCGGATGTCATCAACCGTGTACAGCGCCATCATTGCACGAATGCGTCGTACTGCCAACGTCGACCTCGGGGGAGTAAAACTGGGCCTACCCAATGTTGATTCCACTACCCACGCGAAGTTGGCGAGGCTAAGATGTACAAACGAGTTGGGAACCCCTATTGGAACTTCGACGGCAAACGCAATGATGCCTATATGAACAACTACATCCCAACGACGTCCTTCTGGCTAGCGAACAGCGACATTCAGCCATGTACATCGGCGCACGCAGTCGTTAGCTACATTGCTAAGTACGCAACCAAGGGCGAGGTTGACACACAGTCCTATAAGGACATGGCAAAGGCGATCGTACCATGGGTCCACGACAAGCACCCGTTGTTGTCTTACAACGGAAAGATGATGAACAGGCTTATTGGTGAGCGCGACTGGTCCGCACAAGAGGTCTGCCACATCCTGTTCAAACGCCCACTTTCGGTCGCTAGCCGTTCTGTCGTGCAGGTCGACTGTCGCGAGGATGCCGAACTTCGCCATACCATTGCACTAGATGACGAGGACGCGGTTGAGGGACGGTCATTACTACAGAAGTACCAAAGCCGACCAGATACTGCAGAGGATACAACGTACTTCGACTTCCTCACCTCCTGGACTCACAACAAGGCCAGCGGCAACTGTGCGCGCTCACGGGCTAAAGACCGCGTTCTCCTTTACTTTCCTGTGTACAAGTCGTCGCTAGATCATCCCCAGTACGAGTCATACTGCCGGGTTCGATGGACTCTGTACCACCCCTTCCGAGATTCGCCAAAGCTCGCCCAGGGCATACTTGCAGATTACGATAGCTGGCAAGCGGCGTTCGCTGCATGCTGCTCAGGCTCATGCCCAGTCATAGGTGGTCCCCACACGCTGAAGAGAGACTACTATAGCGTCCAACTCCCAACCCCCCCGGAAGATGACTTCGAGGGCCTATCTGCGTCTCAGCTAGAAGAGATCGTGAACGACGACGACTGGATGGGTCTCGCAGCCGAGACCTCCCGGCACAATCCAGCCGCACGCGACGAGAATCCGGACGGCCTAGGGGATCGTGAAATTGATCGGACATACGACTGGTCCCGTCATGTCGGCACATACGAGGGTACGTGGTTTTCGTTGGCAGTGACGCCCCCTACTAACGAAATCCATCTAGGCTCTGAGCTCTGGACGATCGGAACTCAATGGTGGAAGCTCATCGAACACGATCGCATCGACCCATCTACGCAGCCACTTGATCTAGTTGACGCCTTATCGCCAGAGCAGCGCATTATCTACGATGAGGTTATGGGGCATTGCCGCAGTCGTCTCGCTGGAGGCGACCCTTCGCCTATCCTTATGAACGTCGACGGCCGCGCTGGCACAGGCAAGTCTTTTCTTATTAGTGTCCTTTCGTCGCATCTCCAGCAGTTGACGGGCAGCACACGCCCTATCCTCGAACGCTGCGCCCCTACTGGTGCCGCTGCCTTTGGCATTAATGGGAGCACGCTACATTCGCTCCTTCGACTGCCTGTCTTGAAGGGTGCATAGACGATGGAGCCTCTGCAGTCGGCGGCCCTTACCGCCCTACAGGCTAAGTTGCGCTTCGTCGAGTACATTATCATCGACGAGAAGTCTATGATATCACTGGCTACCCTACACCGAATCAATGCACGGCTTCAGGAAGCCTTCCCGCAATCACAGCATCCATTCGGGGGTAGATCAATTATCCTCCTCGGCGACTTCTGGCAGCTGCCCCCTGTAGCAGACAAGGCGCTCTTCACGCAGATAGGGCGCCGCGGCAGACTCAATCCGGCTCCTCCTGGCCCGCCTATCGAACAATCCCAACCGCGACACCAGCATCAACAGGTCCATGGCGACACGTACTTCGGATATCAGAAGTACAAGCTGTTTACGACAACGCGTGAGCTCGTCACTCAACATCGACAGGATCGTACACAGCTTGCTTTCGCCTCCGCGCTTGAGGCTCTCCGGAACAATGCTGTAGAAGAGGAACATTGGGCGACGCTATCCCAAAGATGCACGTTCAATCTCGCACCTAACGAGATTGCTTCTTTCTCCGACGCTGTACGAATCTACTCGACGAACGCTGACGTAGACGGCTTCAACCATGATCGTCTGCGTGATTGTGGACAGGCCGTGATCAAGGTGGTCGCTTCCAATTCCTGTCCGCAGGCGAAGGGTCTCGATAGCGATTCTGCGGGTGGGCTTGCGCCAGGTATGTGCCTTCCGATGGTTTTCGTTCTTGCTGTACACCTCATCGTTAACAAAAACGCAGCTCTCGACCTGACTATCGGGTGTAGACTGATGATTCTCGAAAACTTCCGGACCGAGCTTGGAATCGTTAACGGCACACAATGCATACTGCATGATATCGTGTGGTCTCCCGGTGATAACCCTCGCTCGCAACCTCCCTACTGCCTTTTAGTCGCCGTCGCCGGTTACACAGGGAAGGCGTTCGCGTACACTCCCGGCGAGCAAGTGCCTATCGTTCCGATATTCAGGTCCTCCCGGGATTTCCTGCTCAAAGGTCAAGTGCAGTATCGAAGTCAGTTCGCTGTCAAGCTCGCGTACGCCATCACCATCCACAAGTCGCAGGGTATGACTCTTCCCCGTGTTGCTCTCAATCTTGCACGAGGGAAGAAGGCTACCGATCTCTTCTACGTTGCCGTCTCACGCGTGAAACGCCTCGACGATATACTCTTTGAGGAGCCGTTCGATCTAGACCGCTTGCAAGCGTCCGGCGGAGACACCGCTATCGACAGGATGATCGACTGGGACGAACGAGAGCCCGCTAGAGCTGAAGGCCGACGGTTGATAGCAGACTATCAACAGCAGCCCACGCGTCTGCCTTCTACGCCCTACCGTACGGCCACTGCCTTTTCTGGACGAACACCATTGTCTTCGATATCGTCGAACCTTCCCCGGTCCCGACCTATTGCTGTTGCTAAGGGACATACCCCTGCTTCTTCCGATCGCGACGAGAACATGTTCAGCAATATGAGCGACGCGGCGCTGTTAGACAGTGATAATACGTTTGACGACACCCTTTTTAGCCAGGATGTTCTCGAGCATAGAGAGGATGGTGTTCTGTTCGGGTTTGACTGAGAGAATTGATCTTCTTCAGCGTGCAAACTGTGCAAACGAGAGCTGTGCAAGAGAGGATGAGGAAGTGAATGAATGATTGATTCTATCTATCAAGAGAGCTGAGGGCTTATATCTTCATCAGAGAAGGGGACGAATGACAAAGGATGAAGAGGAATCAGATGAATTATGAGAAACATGATGAGAAACAAGCATGAGGATGAAGAGGAATCAGAAAATGTGTTTGTGATGGGCTTGTATCAACACTCAACCGACCACGGGACCAATGAGATTGAACCAAAGGACTGGGTGTGCCAAATGGTTTTGAACCAATGGACTTTGGGACAACCAAACAGGGACAACCAACAGGGACAACCAAATACGGGACACCAAATACCAAGTCTAGCCGGGGTTTTACTGCCACACAACGCATGCATGCATACATGCAATTGTGCAGTGGTTGGTTGATTAAGCCAACCCTCAGACAGAGCCGATACCACCGACTAAGCCTGCTGGACCACCCTGTTGCCTCAAAGAGGCTCCCTCAATTATGACTCTCTACCATTGAGCCACGTCAAACTAGACGCTGTAAGGATGTTCACACCTGAATATATACACTGGCATGGATTCTGTACCTCACTAGGCCCTAATGGGTGACACCTAAAAACTGGAAAATTCATGATTGGCTGAAAATCAAGCTCACGTGTTCCTCGGATATATACTTAGAGCTCCGCTCCGCCGAGATTCCATTTTACAGTAGAGGCTTTCCTGACAAGATTCAAGATTAAAATGTGACGGAACCTAGTTGGTGTGAAAGAGTCGATTGATAAATCTTATATGAAGAAGAAACTAATCTGTCGACAAGAACCACTACTAAATACGTCTGATAACTAGCCGTTCTTACCGAACTGTTTCCATCTTCTTCACTGAAACAACGCGCTGGAGAGCATCGTGACGTCGGTGTTTATCAATGCTCAAGTACCCACCTAAGCTCGGTTAATCGGGCAGCCCGTGACAGTTTGTTTGTTTTTTTTTTTGTAGTATACTGTGCCATAATACCCCTAGTGGGTCAGACGCGGGTGAGGCCGGGTGAGATCAGGTTGACTGCTCTACTTCGTCTCACAATAATGACCGGAACCATGCTAGAAAAAAATGAGTTGAACAAGTTGACCTTAGCAGCCCAAAGAAACAAATAAAACAACTTAAAGAAAATCTGTCACGCGCCTTTACGCCTTTACATCCCCTGTAATCCTCGCATTTCTTCGATCTCGGCCACCACGCGCCCGAGCTATTCCATTCCTGTTCCGCCTTGATTTGCCAGTATCATCCCCCTTAGCAAATTCTAGCCGTACTCAGTTGCGCTTACTCCGGCCATAACAAGAACTGCCCCTTCATAGATACCGCTGCCTTGGACGTATTCCGCGAATATCTGCCACCCGTGTGCTCCAAGGAGAGTTTGGAGTGGGGGAGCTCTTCGTTGTCCGCTAATCTGGCGCCATCTGTTCAGCGCTCTTCGGCACTGTACTAGATGACCGACAGACTTTTCCCTGCCACACTCACATAGTAGTGGTGCGGTGGCGTGATTCCATCGGCGGTGATATGGCGCAAAGTCTCTGTGACCGGTTCGGGCTGCCAGAAGGCGCGCGTAAACCGCCCTTGACAGTGCCAGTTCAGGTGGTTTCTTGCGACGCATTTGTAAGTTGTGATCCTCGTACCTTTTCGGGCACGCGGAGTCCCACCAGTCCCGGGAGAGGTTCTGCGCCAGTGCCCGAGCTTTGCGGCCAGCTGAAGCTATGCTGAGAGGCTCTGAAACCTCGGTGGCAGTGATTTGTGCTAGCGCTTCTCGTGCTAGTTGATCTGCTGCCTCATTGCCTGGTATACCTTCGTGACCTGGTATCTACTTCACACAGACCGGAGCTGTAGAAGCTTCTGCCGCTCTTCGGAATCTGCGGATCCGCCAGTAGGAGGATGTAGTTTTTCTCGTTTGTAGAGCTTGAGCAGCTTCGGCGTTGTCAAGCATGACATATATTGCTGATATGTTCCAATTGCTGAGATTCGCGGTGATTGCTTCGAGAGCTGCCATGGCCCCGTGTACCTCTGCGTCGTAGACCTCAGCCCCTGCTAAGGAACCGGAATCGCTGAGCTCGAGGTTGGTAGTGGTCCCGCCGAAGTAAATCGTGAAGCCCCATGCCGATCGCGATTCTGCCGCGCCGGACCCGTCGCTGTAGGCGCATACACTGTCTGGGGGGAGTCGGCTGAGCCACTCCATGGTGGTTCTGGCAGCTGTTACTTTGTCTGTTCCGCATAGCCGCGGGGTGGAGTGGGCCTCCATGGGGGTGGGGGGCTTTCTGTCTCGGGCAATAGCCTCGATGTTCCTTGTATTCTAGAGTCGTGGACTCTATCGCTAGGTTGCCGGCCTCTGTTGGATGCTCGTAGACCGAGCCGACGTCTTGCGGCCTCGGTACTCTCTAAAGCTCGGAGTCGTAGCGGGTGAAATTCATCTAGGCGGCGGATTCGTGCGGCAGATTTGTGCGGCAGATTCGTGCGGCAGATTCGTGCGGCAGATTCGTGCGGCAGATTCGTGCGGCAGATTCGTGCGGCAGATTCGTGCGGCAGATTCGTGCGGCAGATTCGTGCGGCAGATTCGTGCGGCAGACAAAAGGCGCCGTTCTTCGAGCAGATCCTTCGCGGGTGGGATTCCAGTTTCTCTTCGTAAGGCGGAAGTTGGTATGGTCCGCCATGTCGGTAAAGCGGTGCGAATTCCTGCTAAAATCACTCTATCTATTGCGTCGATTTGCATCCTGCAAGAGTTGTGTACCTTGCCTCTAAATTTGTCTCGAGTAAGTCCTGGCCACTAAACCTCGGAGGCATGTAGTGCGATCGGCATCACGACTGTTCGAATGACGGTGGTCAATGGTCCTGGAGGGGGTCCCTGGGTGCATCTGGTGAGTCGACGAAGATGTTGCACCAGTCGAGTGCTCTTTCTTGTCCACTCGGAAACGTGGTGGCGGAAGGTGATGCCTCTATCCAAGAAAACTCCTAGCCATCTTACTGTTTCGGAATCTTGAATCGCTACATCTCCGATGATAATCGGTGGGAGATCTGTAATTCTTGCTCGGGGGCCGAGAAAGTATAAGACTTCTGCCTTAGCTGGGTCAAATGCGACGGCGTTGCTTTCTGTCCTGGCCGTGATAGTGTTAACTTCGCGCTGGGTGGCCTCTGCTGCCAAGGTTGCCGTGGCTCCTATACCGAGTACGGCTAAATCATCAGCGTAGCCAAATCTCCAGTTACTTCCCCCTGCTACCTCTGACATGTACATGAGGAACAAGACCGGCAATAGAGGTGACCCTTGTGGGAGGCCGCACTCAAGTTCTACTGCATCCGTAACGCCTCCTTCGTATCTAACACGAGCAGATCGCCCCTGCAGGAAGGAGGCTGTCCAGCTAATTGTTTCAGGTGTCCTACCCATCTCTTTCATTTGTCGCAATAGTCGTCCGTGAATAGTCGCATCGAAAGCCCCTTGGACGTCAAGTGTCACCAGCACTGCTTTATGTCGGAGCCTCAGTGCATGCTCGGCGTCATGGACCAAGCACGCGACCAGATCGTTGGCTGAGCGGCCGGGTAGTGCCCCAATCAGTTGTTGAGGTAGCTTCTGGTTGTAGAGCGCTGTATGTGCTATCCGCTTGGCGACAAGGCGTTTGATCCCTTTTCCGAGGCACGAAAGGAGTGCGATAGGTCGCCATCCTTTAGCTGTACTGAGGTCGCGCCCTGGTTTGGGTATTAGGATCACCTCGGCTAGTTTAAACACTGATGGGAAGTGCTTGAGGCAGAGTGACCCTTCGTATAGAGCACGTACTGCGTGTCCAACCGCTGGCCATGCTGTACGCAGTAGTCAAACAGTGATGTTGTCAGCTCCTGGGGCCTTGTCTTGGCACGATGTAGCTACCCACTTAGCTTCTTCCTCAGTGACCTCCGTCGACTATGGTAAATGATTGGCGTCAGGCTCAAAGTCTGTTAGATCATTAGTGACTTCGATGTCATTTTCCCTCGTAAACCTAGCGAGAAGCAAGTCACGGAGGAGGGTTGCTCGGCGGCGTGGATCCGATTCAAAACCATTCACGGTTCTGAGAGGAGCTGTGGCGACTTGCTGACGTGGTTTTACCCATCGAGCCAGCCGATACATGTCAGTGTCTGTTTTTGTTTCGGAGAACTTTCGGCGCCAGTACTGTCGTTTTGCCTTCTTGACTGTACGTCGGAAAGCCTTCCTACTGGCATCGTCGCCGAGAGCTCTATATAGGCCTTTTGCCTCTCGACACTCCTCTGTCCACCACGGTGCTGATTGGCCTGGCTGAGAAGAGCTTCGTCTCCCAGTGGCTTTGATTGCGTCGCTAAGGATTTCTACAAGGTCATTGCCGAGATTTTCTACATCATTAGTTGTCTGCAATTCTTGCCTTCCGATGTCTTTGCTCCACTCGGCCACCACCTTGGTAAAATCCTCAAGTGCGTCATCGCTCACCCGGATAGGGCTTTTTAGTCTGATAGTGGTCGCTCCCCTGGCGTTCGGCCGCGGAACGTCACCTGCTAATGTCATATGGTCAGAGGTAGATCCAAGTTCTGGCGCTACATCGGCAATTGCCCCAGCATTGGACCATACCAGATCAAGGGTATTGCCTCTAGTGTGAGTTGGCACGCCTGGACTTGAGGACAAGGTCATACCGTTGTCGAGCATCCACTGGACCAAAGTGTGGCCGTCTCCGTGTCAGCGTTCCGCTAGAGGTTGCCATTCTGGATGTACGGAGTTGAAGTCTCCGCCAATTACGGTGGGCCCATCAGGATTCCATGCTAGCAGCGGTGGAAGAGGTACCCCTGGGGCCTGGTATATGGAAACAAATGTCACGCCATCTATTGTCACTGCTACAAAGTCCGAGGATGTGCCGCATAGGAACTTCTGCTAGATATCTCTTCCCCTTCTAGTTTATATGATCGATCTTGGACGAGGCGTATCTGCTCCTCCAGTGTTTGGCGAATGCTTCTCAAAATCTGGGTGTGACTTGTTGAGCCAATTGTTGTCGCATCGTGAGGCCCAGGGTTCTTGAATGAGCAAAACGTCGGTACCAGCCTCCCATGCGGATTGTAGAATTATGTTGTTTGAGGACCCTCCTTTGGCTACATTAGCGCAAAGAAATGTGATTGTTGGTCTGTGAGTTGTCCCAGTGCGGTCGTGATCCCTTACGGGCATTGAGGGGCGGACTGAGTGTTGTTGTCTGCAGTTGCTTCGGCAGCCTTCTGCTTGGCTCCTGCTTCTCGAACTTTTGCTGTTCTGTCTTTCTGACCTCTTTGGCGGATGACAGTCAGCTGGTCCTGAGTCCGCTGCACTGTCTTTCCCTTTAGGCGTGCTGGGCGCGCCATGCAGCCGGGATCATCAGCTCTATGCGGGCCGTGGCATTTAATGCAGCGGGGGATCTCTTACTTGCACGCCCCACATTGGTGCTCTATGGAGCCGTATCTGATACATCTCGGTGCTCTAGAGCAGATTTTCGTTGGGTGATGTCCCCAGCAGCGATTGCATTGGGCAATTTTTGGCCGGCGGTGAAATTCTGTAAGGCGTCCGCTTTCCTCGAAAAGTCGCTCTCCGAGCTTGGGGATGCCAGCTTGGAAATAGATTATCCAGTCGCTTGCGGGTCGGTTTGTGCTAGACGCGAGGGCTCGCGCTGAGATTGGTGCCATGCCTGTTTTGAGCCTAACTTCCTCAATAACCATTTCCCTGGTCACTGGTATGGTTATCTGCTGGAGTCTGGTAGTTGCGCCAGGCTCTGTCGTTGTGGAGAATTCAAAAGAGTGCAAGTAATCAGGGACATTCGGGGCAAGGACTGAAATCCATTTGGATGCCGCTTCCAGCTTAAGGTCCGTCATTAGGGGGTCAGCGTTGCTTCCCTCAATCTCTGGGCGATGGGCTTCGCTGAGGAGAAGGTTTCTGGCTGCCTCGTTGTTAGCAGTAATAGCAAATCCCGAGTTGATAATAGTCACGTGCTGAATCGCAGAGTTGGCGACTTGGAGTTTTGCTGCTAAGCTCAATTTGACAAAGTGGGGTGACGTTTTCCGCAATGGGTGGTCTTCCCTGAGTCGCAGAAAAGGCCTTTCGTCGGGTTTAGCCGCAGGTGACGGGTGTGCCCTTGCCGGCCTCCGAGATGGGTTGGGTAGGGGTGTGAGAGGTGTGGTAGTTATGGCAGGTTTTGAGGCCTGTTTCGGCCGACCAACGTTTCTACGGGTGACCACTGACCATGAGCCTTCTGTTGGCTTGGTGATTGGTGCAGTTGGTGCCGTTGCTGTCATAGCAACGCGAGGAGTAGCTGCAGCTGGGGTGGGTTTTTGGTGGTTTTCAGCATTTACTGTAGGTCTTCTGCACTGCGTGGAAGGCTAGAACGCTGGCCCAGGGCCTTGCTTGGCTCTGGTCCTTTTTTTGAAGGGGCTGATTGTTTGGCTGAACGTTGCCTGAATTGCCCAAAAGGATGTTGCGGATCTTTTCTCTAAGACCAACTGTTGCATCTTCCATTGAGCTTCGTAGTTCTTCATCATCTAACGCGTCCACTAGGCTGCAGAACGTGCTGAGGATAAGTCTTGCTTGCTCGACGCGTTTCTGGAATCTCTCGACTTCCGCGTCGATGAAGTCTGCCATGCTCTTTTCGATAGAGCTTTTCTGTGAATTTTGGGGTGGGCTGGTATTGTTTCTGTCAGGTCGTGTGTCGACCATTTCAACATCTGGGGATGTCGAGCAGAGTGAGGAAGGGGGGCGCCAACTCTCGCTCTCTTGCAAGAGTTGGGGGGTGATAGTAATGTGTGAATCGTCGGTCGGCAACCAGAAATATTTGTCTGGGATGGTGGGGTTTGTTTCGGGAAGGGGGGTATCCATTTACGGCATTTAAGGTAGGGTTGTGTAGATTTGTATTGATGTCGCTGCTGTTTGTTTGTTTGTTTGTTTTTTTTTTTTTTTTTTTTTTTTAAGTCCAGGGCTAAGCCCCTTTTCTCCTTGGAGTCATGGACTGGTGTACACGGCTAAGATCATGTCTAAGACACGCCTAACTCGGTCCCACCGCGTGAACCGCTACATAAATAGTAGCTAGTTATATACAATTAACACAAACCCAACCCAACCCAACTCCACAATCAAACACCCACTTCCCCAAACATATGAAACACATAATATCAATTCGAAGTCCAGAAAACGCAACTTCTCATCCCGTTTCCCTTTATGCCATGCCTTTGCAATGGCTAATTCATCCGGTCCCCGCTGAGAGCAGTGGATGGGTCAGTAGTTCGGCCCTCGAAACAGCCAGTTTCCTGCGCAAATATGGTGAAGCTCTTAAGGCATTTGGGCCCAAGAAGCTTATTGACGAAGTCGTTGTGAGACATTGACATCCTAAGCTTACGCGTAATATTCGCGTGAAGTCTACAGTGAATAAAATGGGTCGGAGTAGTCTCCTCCCCGCAGGCACATTCTAATTGTGCGCCAGAGTAATCGAATCGTCGGTGGTATGCCGCGAAGTTACCGTGTCCCGTACGTGCTGCGATCAGTTCACGAAGCAAGCATCTTGGGAGAGCTAGCTCTGGTGGCTTTCGTCGTCGCATAAGTAGGTCCAGATCCTGATATCGAGGTGGACATGACTCTTCCCACCAGTCATCTAGAAGTATGTGTCGTCGCTGATTCATCAAACGACGAAGGTAGGCTAAGCTAATGAATTCCGGTTGCGAATTCTTGTTGGGTAGGTCACGTAGAGCAGCTCGAGCAACAGCATCTGCCTCTTCGTTCCCCTGGATCCCTGAGTGTCCAGGTGCCCAGATTAGCTGTACCTGAGCTTGCTGTGTTAGTATCCGGAATTGCTGAACATCTTCCAGGCTTGACATAGAGACTCCTGTCTCCAATGCTTTTATTGCTTGATGGCTATCCAACAATACGTTGATTTGCTCCATCATACCCCCTGTCGTCCCTTGTTCCTCCTTAGCGGACCTAAGCGCAGCCTTCAGAGCTTCCCTTGCCCCTATAATTTCGGCATCTAGCACTTCACCCTCCGTGCTTAATGCCGCTTCCCTTGAGGAAAGTCCTTCCTCCTCTCTTCAGTACGAACCCCCAGGCGGAGCGTCCGTGTCCTTCTGAAGATCCATCCGAGTAGGCACAGATGTCTGAGCTCGGGATGTTGTCAATTCGTCGTTTGTAGGTATCCTTTCCTACCTCTTTCGAGATTTGGCTCTTATAGTAATTTGGTGGTGGTAAGTTTATGGCGGCCTCGGCTTCCGGGAGCTCTCGGTAGGCACGCTGGAGACGTGACATCTGTATTTCTGGACGCCGTGATGGAATCCGTCTCTTTTTATATTTTTGTGTCCCTACGTTTGGGCACACAGCGGCCCGAATCCTCAGAGGATGCCGATCGTCAAGCGATTGAAGTCTACCTGCCAATCGTAGACGGTTCCCTTCGAGTAAGATCTTTGCAGGAGGAATTCCTCCTTCTCGATGGATGACCACATTTGAGACCGTCCTTACTGTCGGGAGAGCAGCTCTAAGTCCCGTGAGGATGGCTTTGTCAATCATATAGCAGAGATTAGTGGTGGACGAAGTGACAATACCTCTCTGAGTCGGACGTTTGATACCCGGCCACCAGACATCTGCTCCGTAAGTTGCGACCGGTGTAATGCACGCATCTACGGCTCTAACTAGTGCCGCTGGGGCTGCTCCTCGGAAATTCGAGTTGAGGCGTCGCATGTGATGAGCGACGTTTAATGCTTTCGCACACCATGTAGTAACATGGTGTTTGAAGTTGAGGCGTGGATCCAAGTAAACCCCAAGCCAGCGGATTTGTTCGGACGGTTGGATCAGTGTATGATTGATCATAATACCAACACCAGATTCTCGGCGGCGTCCAGGAAATTGTATGACCTCAGACTTGTTTGTGTCAAAGGCAACAGCATGTTGACGGGACTATTCAAGAAGATGATCTACCTCACACTGGGCAGCGGTGGCTGATTCCGCAATGGTGGGGCCGAATCCGAGGATACCAACGTCGTCGGCATAGCTAAATCTCAAGCATGGGTTGCCGCTTCGCATTGGCTCGGCCATGTAGAGAAGAAAAAGAAGTGGTGATATTGGTGAACCTTGTGGTACACCGCAAACCAATTCTCTTTGTGGCGTTATCCCTCCAGTATAGCGGACTTGAACCTTTCGATGTGAGAGAAATGATGTTGTCCACCGATGTATATAGTCCGGCCATCCCTGGGCCTGCATTCTCCTCACTAGGCGGTTGTGAAGAACGGCATCGAAGGCGCCTTGTACGTCCAGAGTCACAAATGTGGCAGCCCACCCCTGAGAGCGAGCTTCTTCGATATCATGCACTACACAGGAGACCAGATCGGTTGCTGATCGCTTCGGTATTGCACCAAATTGTTGGTTGCCAATCACGTCATAGACCACCGCAAGATGTGCCATCCTTTTCGCAAGTAGTCTTTCTAGTCCTTTACCAAGGCATGAGAGAAGTGCGATCGGTCGCCAACCCTTTACCGTCGTCGGGTCTCGATTCGGCTTCTGTATAAGGACGACCTCGGCTAACTTAAAACAGGTCGGATGTATGCCGAGTCTGATGCAAGCCCGGAAAAGTTCAGTAACGTACGGTCCAATGGTATTCCAGCATGTTATTAGGAGCTCCACCGAGACTCCATCAGCACCAGGTGCCGTGTTTCCAGAGCCAATTGTACATGCGCGAACTTCTTCTGGGGTTACCTCGACGTTCCAAGGGATACGGTTATTGCTCTGGGTGGTGCATGGAGGGAGATCGTCTGAAGCTTCGTGTCGTGCAAGTAGTGCGTCTCGCAGGATTGTTGCCCGCTCAGCCGGGTCAGTAACTAGCCTTCCATCATGAAAAAGTGGAGGGGGACAGCTTGCTCGACTCGAGGAGGGGGTTTGCATGAATTTGTAAACGTCAGCAGGAGTGGTCATAGCCTCAATCTTGCGAGTCATGTACTCCTTTTTGGCTTCCTTAATGGTAGATCGAAGCTCCTTTGCCTTAGAGGCTCGCGCTGGGTAAGCAGTGGTTGCACGATACTCAGAATGGACGGACTTGCACTTGGGTGTCCACCATGTTGCCGCTTTGCCTTTGCCTTTCTTTGGTCGAGTCCCCGTCGCTTTGATGGCATTCGACAGGTGGAAACAGAGATCTTGGGCGTAGTTTTCTACCTTTTCGATTGAATCTAACTCAGGAGGTGGGCGAGTCCATTGAGAGATTGCATGGGCATACCTCGGTAGATTTTTCCTCGGTACCTTGATTTTTTCCGGCTCTGGGTCCAAGTCTTTTGTCGTAACTGGCACAAAGCCTCGTAGAGGAAGGTGGTCGCTAGTCATGCACTCGCTGCGGTCAACCCAGGCACGAGTGCCGCTGATGTTAGTCCACACAAGATCTAACGTATTACCTGCTCGATGAGTTGGCTCACCAATGATGAGGCATGATAGGTCGTGTCTCTCTGCCCATCTCTCTATTTGTTCGCCTTGTCCATGAGGGCTAGTGGCGTTCGGTTGCCAGGCCTCGTGTACTGAGTTGAAATCACCTGCTGCAACGGTCCCTCGAGGTGGTTCCCAGCTGATGATTGGTCGTATTGCTGTTGAGTCGTTCGGTGCTTTGTACACATTGAAAAATGTAATTCCGTTAACTAATACCCAGCAGTAGTCTGCTGTCGGTGTTGTGGAAGGGAATATCTGCGTAGCTGATACTACCCTACCGCTGTTTCGTGTGTAAGTCACAGCCCTCGGTCTTACGTCGACTCCGCCATGTGGTATATGACAGATGTATCCAGGGTGTGACTTGGTAGTCTTTGTGCGTTTGTTCCACAAAGGCTCCTGTATTAGCAAAACATCAACGCCTAGCTCATAAGCTCGGGAAAGCGTGATATCCTGCGTTGCTCCTCCTCTTCCTACATTGATTGACATAAAATTTAGGGTAGGTGGGGGGCGGGAAGGGACTCGTGGGGTGCCCTTCATAATTGAGTTCGGGGGTTATTCTCCCCAGAGTCTTCTGCGTCAGGCAGAGTTAAGTCTTCCGCGAGAACTTCGAACTGATTGGAAGATGAGATCGCTGGTAGGCTGGTTGTCGTCTGTTTTTCAGCTGTAGCGGCAGCCTCGGCCCGTCTAACGGCGGCTTTTGCTCGAGCTACGGCAGCAAATTCGCGTTGACTGGCTTGTCGAATTGTTACCATTTGTTCTTTGGTAACTGGACCAGACCGAGTTGGGCGAGCCAGACAGCTACGACTGTCAGAGCGGTGAGGTCCTCCGCAGTTTCGGCATTTGGTGTGAGCCTTGCAATCGGAAGTGGAGTGCATTTTGGACGAGCAGTTCCAGCAGGCTGGTGCGCGAGAGCATCCTCGGGTGCCGTGGAACTCCAAGCAGCGTTTGCATTGCTGCACAGTACGTTGCGATTGATGTCGTACTGCGACACCGGATTCGTCAAACAGACGAAAGCCGGGTCGGGGCGCAGAGGCTTTTTCAAAATGGGCCAACCACGATTGAAAGGTAGCGCCAAGTCGACTTTTTCCATGTGGTCGTACCTTGAGGGGTATGGTATCGGTGACCCTTAAAATCTCATCTCGAATCAGCTCTTCAGAGACTATGAGTCTGCCCATGACAGTATTCAAGGCTAAGGGGACCGTGGAAATTCGTAAGACCACCAAGTCGGATGCTTCTTCCAGCTTCGCTCCCAGAGTGGTGAAAGCTTCAGCCGAGTCCAACAGAGACTGGCGAGTTTCTTTGTCTTTTGCTGTTAGTCCGAAACCTGAGGGAACTCGGTGGACATGTTCGATTATGACAGGTAAGAGGCCGAGGTGTTTGGCTACAGCTTCTCGAACGCCAGCTGGGGAGAGTTGACGCCATTCGTGATCTTTGTCGAGTCTTAGGAAGAGTCTCTCGTCTTGTCGGGGAGAGGCTGTTGTTTTCGCTGGTGCTCGGTGAGGAGAGGGCCGCGTAGATGGCGCGCGACCAGAGTTAGCAGAACCCGAGGAGATTTGTTGTCCTCTTTTCGTAACTGTGGCCCATGATGATTTGGGACCTGGCTCTGCCGTCGTCGGTTCGATAATCTGTACAGGTTGTCTGCTGGTGGAACCGGCTGGAGGGTTTTCCCAAAAAGTGACGTTATTGGCAGGGCGAGGAGGGCGAGGAGGTAAGTTGGGTGAGACCCCCGGTCCCATTGTCAAGAACTGCGCAACTGCTGCTCGAAAGTGAGCTTTCATGGCGTCGACGTATTGTCTGTTGCCTTCATTGGCCAGAGCAGAGAGGGCGTTTTCTACACCATTGATGGCAGCAGTGCACAAAGTAAGGTTTGAAGCAGTCTGTGCTGCTCGGCGCTCTTCGGCCTCAATCATTGAGCGGAGTTCGAGAGGTACTTGATCGGCCCTAGTTGGATTGCCAGTGCTGCTTGTCAGTCGATTGGTGATCTTAACACTATCTTTTGTCCCTGTTGCATTTTTCGGGACGACGGGAGAAACTTTCAGTATCTTACGCACTGCGGGACCTGTCGGCTCGGCCTGTGTCGATGGTACTTTCTTGGAGACGTTCGTAGTCTCAGAGGGTGGGTTGGCGGGGGTTTCTGATGCAGGTCCTTGACCGACTAGCCTGAGATTTTCAGCATCAGTCATTTCAGTATCATTGGGGAAGGAGGACTTCCCCGGAGTAAAGGCCTCTGACGCAGGGGGAGCTTGGGAATGTTGCGCGAGGCCTTGAATTTTGGGTGCCCTACGGGCTCGTTCTCTGGCAGTCTCAGCTGCAGGTTGGTTCTTTTTCACCGCCAGCATGTCGACCAAGCCTTGCGGCAGCGCACAAACGAGGAGAAGGGTTTCACGATAGTTGAAGAAGAGGAGAGGAAGGGAAATTGGGCATATAGTGACTCTAAGGAATTTTTCTCGAATTGTTTGTTTGTTTGTTTGTTTGTTTGTTTGTTTGTTTGTTTGTTTGTTTGTTTGTTTGTTTGTTTGTTTGTTTGTTTGTTTGTTTGTTTGTTTGTTTGTTTGTTTGTTTGTTTGTTTGTTTGTTTGTTTGTTTGTTTGTTTGTTTGTTTGTTTGTTTGTTTGTTTGTTTGTTTGTTTGTTTGTTTGTTTGTTTGTTTGTTTGTTTGTTTGTTTGTTTGTTTGTTTGTTTGTTTGTTTGTTTGTTTGTTTGTTTGTTTGTTTGTTTGTTTGTTTGTTTGTTTGTTTGTTTGTTTGTTTGTTTGTTTGTTTGTTTGTTTGTTTGTTTGTTTGTTTGTTTATTATTTTAAGTCTAAGCTAGAATTGGCCACAGCCTGCTCTCGCTTTCTTCACCCGAGTGGGTAAAGGACGCCAGAACTTACTGTTCTGGTATACTGAGGCGTCTATCTACCCAAATATAAGAGATAGAGCCGATTTACAATAGATAGTAACTCGAGGCTTAGGAAGCCAGTTACCGAAAGTTTGTAGGGAAATTACAAGAATAAGAAGCGTTGCAAGCGACATTTGACAAAATGCCATTCCACCGCCAGTGGCGTGTGCATAAAACAAATAGAACGCCAAAGGAAAAATAAAATGACCAATAAAATGGTCTAGAGTTGTAAAAGAACAATCAAGTTAGCAAACGAATTATTTGTTTGTTGCCAGAAACCTGGGACATATGTCTTTGAAGAACCCTGTGTCATCCAGCCATTTTACCAATTGAACAGCACCAGTATAGGTGCCGAAGATAAATAAAGCAGTGTCTGGGTTAGTTCTAGACGCCTTTGGGAGTCCGTCAGGGCGCAGTCGGTAGTTGAGGATGTGCCTCATAGTCTTGAGGGCGCCACAGCTACAGTGTGTGTGTGTGCTTTTTCGTGGTTAAATCGCTCATGATAGGGAGCAAAGTCGCCTTGTCCTAAGCGTGCGGCGTAGATATGCGCTAGCAGGGGTCTGGGGAGCGAAAGCTCACTAGGACATTGTTCTGCGAATCCTATAAGTAGGCCTCGATAATTCTGGGGGATGTGCTGATCCCAGTAGTCTTTTATTGCTGTCCGTCTAGCCGCTTTGACCCAAGATTTTGTACAGATTAAGGAAAGTAGATGATTTAGTGGCGGTGCACTATTCAAAACTTCTTTAGCAGCTTTATCTGCCAGAACATTTCCTTTGATACCGGCATGACTAGGAATCCAGCAAATATGAACTTCTCCGGGGATTGTGTGCGGAAGCCGCAAGCGGTGTGGCCATTCAGATGCTCTAGTGGCAAATTTCGAGAATTATTCCTGGGAATAGCAGGCAGGGATGGAGCCAAGCCTACGTGCGACGTCGAGGTTGTCGAGAAATAACCAGATGTTATTCGTGAAGAGAGCAGAAGGTAGAAGAAGCGCTGTGTCAATCGCTTTTAGGGCTGAGAAGGCCTCTGCATCAAAAGTACCTTTTGGAATCACCGGGTTCCCAAGTACAGTACTGTCGATAATCGTATTACAAATTGAGTTATCTATTTCTACTTACGTGTGAGGGTCAGGACCCTTGCTAAAGACTCGGGCTCTTGCCCTTGTATAATTACCTTACTCTCTGTGCGGCGTTGGATGACGTGGATCAGGATGTTGTGGCGCAAGGAGTTCTCGCTTACATTAGGTAACAATCTCTAAGCGCTAGCTATCATTACGATGATCCTCGTCTAAATAATGATCATCGCTTACTTACCCAATTTGGATGATAGCTATGTCTGCGTATATTGGGGAATATTAAGAAAGCTTCCAGAAAGTTCTAAAACGGCTTGTTGGCATCCTAAGGCATGGAGATTATTCTAGCATCTTCTATGGGTTATTGCAAGTTCTAATTCTATGGCGTTCGGAAGGCTTCGGGGGTGATAGATCGGGATAACTATTTAAACCTGCGTTCTTCTCTTGTAGATAATCTCCATGCACTTCTTAGTTATTTAATTTACAATTTTAGAACCTCACTTTTGAGTTATTCGAGTTGAGCCTCTTACAGTAGAAGTGCATCACTCTCATCTATCTCATAGACCAGAGATTTCAGATTTTTTTTTTATCAGATCATCAATCATCAGTAGGTTTATCAGTCAGATCTTCAATCATCAGTCAGATCTTCAATCATCAGTCAGATCTTCAATCATCAGTCAGATCTTCAATCATCAGTCAGTTCATCAGTCAGTCTATCAGTCAGCCAAATCACTCTCTTAGTTATTTGTTTCATTGTAATGTCGGGATTCAAGGACGTAGAAATGGATGACGGAATTAGAGTCAGTGGGACGCAAGACTCAGGGAACCAATTTTATATGGCACCAGAATCAAGTCAGTCTGGCAGCGAACAGGTGCCCTCATGGGTATCAACCTTGATAAGCACCTTGACCAATTTTTGAAGAAATCAACAATCAGTGCAGCAGATTGGAACTCCAGAAAGCAGACCAAGACACTCTCAACCACACCCGGAAAAGTTCTCAGGACTCGACTCTTCTCAGTACCCCCAATTCCGAAGCCTGTTGGAAGCTAAGCTAAAGATTGATGCCAATGCGATCGGTAGTGAAGAGGAGAGAGTTTGGTACGGATTTGGGCGCCTTACAGACGTTGCTTTACAAAGAATTCATTCCTGGATCGAATTCGCTAAAGGAAAGAACGATTTCACCGTTGCGGGATTTTTTGAACGACTAGATAAGGCCTTTGGCGACCCGGAGAAGACAACAAAAGCCATCAATAAGTTGAATACAATACGCCAAGGTAACCGCAATTTCCGAGAATTTCTCCAAGACTTCGAACAGACCCTATTAGAGGCGCAGGCATGGGATTGGAGCGACGAGGCAAAGAAAGGCTATCTCCGGGCTGGGATCAATCGTGATCTTACGGATCGGATGGTTTCGCAGACTGAATCTCCAGGGTATGATGATTTTGTTTCCCAACTACGCATGACGTCGGATAAGATGGAGAGAATGAAAGCTTGGGATAGCAGAAAGGGGCATAATCAGATACTCAATGCTCAGTCTACTTCAACATTTGATACCCAAGAAGGTGGGGACCAAATGGACTGGGAACCGACCGTAAAAATTAGCGTTGCTGCAGCTCAGCGAACTCCCTCAGGTCAGGTGAGTAAACATTCACGCATTCGAGCAACTTGGGTGTCGCAGGAAGAGATTGGGCGAAGAATTTCTGAAGGCCTGTGCATTAGATGTGGGGGGCGGGGCCATATAATAAAAGGCTGCTCGCTGCTTCCCGCGTTGAATCCGAATCGTTGTAATAAGAGTCAGCTGCAGCAGTCAAGGGTCTCGGCATCTGCAGTTTCATTGGATCTTGGTGGTGAAGATGGTTCGGGAAAAGAATAGCCTCTGATAAAAGTCGCAATCAGGGGCTTGAGAGGGAGTGTAATCTGAGAGAAGACTGGAATCGGTTTGAGGAAGTCATGGATGGTGAACCTTTTGTTGTATCTGCTTTAATTAATGATACTATATTTGCTAATACACTCATTGATACCGGTTGCCTATTATATGGTCTTTGTGATTCCTACTTCGCTCAGAGAAACAACCTTAAGCGCTTAAAAATAAGACCACGTGAAGTCGTTGGCTTTGACGGAAAAGTAGCTTCATTTGTGAGTGAAGTTGCTGTTATAAATATGGATTTGGAAGGACACTAATATGAAATGATAGATAATGCTGCAGTGGAGCATAAAGATAATATATTAAGGTTACTAAAGATGGTCGACAACGATGACCTTCTTCAAATGCTTGGCTAGGGAATTTATATACATGAGGCTTAGCGCCACTATAACACTATGACCATGCGCGCACATACGCCGACATACATGTACATGTGGTGTATATTTAGAACACTCCCCCTTACTGTGCGCAGTATACAGACAAAAATAAAATAAGAACGCCTAGGTATCATATAATCTGTACTGTTGAGCCTGGTTTTGTTAGAGCGTCAGCTCGTTGGCTATTTGTTGGAATATATTTGACATCAATAAATCCTCGTTGGTACTGTTGCCGGCAGTAGTGGTTACGGACATTGACATGTTGTGATCGCTTATGATTTTCATGGTTCTTAGTTAGGGAGATAGCTGCTTGGTTATCTACGAGGATGAGAGTACATCCTGATCCCCTTACACGATCTGTAAGTCCAATTTCATTAAGAATGTTGCGTGTCCAGGAAACCTGGCGACATGTCTCAGTGAGTGCTAAGTACTCAGCTTCAGTGCTTGATAGTACAACATCTCGCTGCAGGTGAGATCTCCAGGAGATCGGACCCCCAAGTCGAAGGAGGGATCCTGTGGTCGAGCGTGCTGTAGACGGATCTCCTGCGAAGTCCGAGTCAGAGAATGCCTCAAGGATAGGGTTTTCGTCTTTGATGAACATTAAGCCAGCATCAGGATCTTTTGAAATATACCGTAAAACTCGCTTAGCAGCAGTGAGGTGCTCTTCCGATGGATTTGTTAAGAACCGGGAAAGATGATTTGTTGCAAATGAAACATCAGGGCGTGTCTGATTGGCTAAATACTGAAGACCCCCGACAATTTGATTATACTTACTTTTTCTGATAGTTGATATTGGCTCTGACGATACCTCCATGCGACGTTCCATTGGTGTTATTGCAGGCTTACAATCAGAGAGACCATGTCTAGAAATTAGATCACGCGCGTAGCGTGGTTGGGATAACTTCAATTTGTTGCCTTCATGACTGACATGGATTCCCAGGAACTGATTATTGGTGATTATCTTGAAATTAAACTTTTCTTTAAGGGCTTTTGCAAGTTTCATAATTTTGTCGTTGTCTGGACCGAGAATTTGAAAGTCATTGACGTGAAGAATCACGAATAAATCTTTAGTTTTACTTGAAAACAAGCAGACGTCCGATTCGGTGGGATCGAGGCCAAGATCATGAAGTTTAGACTTGACATTATCGTGCCAAAGGGCAGCAGCTTGCTTAAGGCCATAGAGCCCCTTCTCAAGCTTTACTACCTTTCCTTTTTCTTCAAACCCTTGAGGCATCTGTATAAAAAGGACAACATCCAGACTTGGGTTAAGAAAGGCAGTTGGCACATCACCCTGAATTCTGTGCCACCCAAGATGATGACCGAGTGCTAGAAGAAGTCTTGTCGTATCAGCTCGCGGTGTAGGGGCAAACGTATTGAAGTAGTCGTAGTCCTTTTTTTGTGTGAAGCCCCTTGCAGTCCAGCGCGCCTTGAACTTCTCGATTGAACCGTCAGGATAAACTTTCCGTTTGAAGACCCATTTTCCAGTCAGGATAGTCCTATTTGTTGGTACCTCTTTCCGATCCACTATAATAGCTGTACCAGTGGATATTAAAGACGCAAACTCTGCTTCAGCTGCTTTTTTCCAATGATCTGCGTCTGGACCTGTCATTGCCTCCATCCAAGATTTTGGGTCAGCGTAAGCTGGGCATGGAGCAGCAGCCTTACCAGTGTGAAGGCGTTTATAGTCATGACGTTTGACTGTACGCCCACGGCGAGTTATCATTGTTGAGGAGCTAGGAGATGTAGGAGGACTTGGTGAGTGTTCCCTTTTCTGGCCCGCATAGGTTGGGGGATAAAAGGGCTGCATTAGCGTATTGTACAAGATCTCTGGTTCTTCCTGTGTTGGCTCGTGACTGTCAATAGATTCAGCTAGTACTAGCTCATTTGGTGGAGCAATTGCGTTTGATTGAGAGCCTGGAGAGTGGGGCCTTTTCTGACCTACATAGATTGGAGGTTCAAATGGCGTCATTAATGTATCGACATGATTTCCAGTCTCTTCATGACTAAATGGATCATCGTTTTCAGACCCCCCCTGAGCGTCTGGGTCGTCAATTATATTGTACGAATTTCCTTCTTTGGATGGAAGTCTATCTGTAAAATTATGTGGAGAAGATGTTGTAATGGATGGTGCTAGATTGGAAGGTGATAAGATGGGCGGAGAATGGGTGGAAGATGGAGGTATGAAGTCGTTTTTTGTTGCAGCCGGGAGATCAAACCCGAGACCACCACCGGAGTGATACTCTTTCGGAGTCAAATGACTCAGTTCCGCCATAGGTGGGCCATACATACTACCCTCATGGAACGAAGCATGTGGCGTACAAAATACTTTCCACGTCCACTCGTGATGTGGCGTTTTGTGTAGAGAAATTATGAGAGCATTTTTAGTAGTATTGACCTGAAAACCGATAAACCTCCCTATTTGGGCCCGAGGATCAAATTTCCCCCCCTTTTCCGGTTTTCTCAAGGTTCGATAGGCTTTGCATCCGAAGCGAGGAAGACATGTGAAGTCAACTAGTTCGTGATGGGCTATTTTGAGTGCCTTGTGGAAATGAAGTGTTGGGACATTTTTTGTAGAAAGATTAAAAAGTTGATTTGTAAGAAAGATTGCATAGCTAATTGCCCAGGCCCAGAAAATAACTGGCATACCCGCGTCGATCAGAAGGCAGCGTGCTCTTGTGATAATAACTTTATTTGCTGCTTCAGCAGGGCCATTCTGTTCAGGTGTATATGGGGCGGAGATGTCTTCCCGGATGCCTTTCTCGCGAGCCATCTGACGCCATAGCGAGTTCTGTTGGATTTCAGATCCTCCGTCAGAGAAGCATACGCGGAGGGTTTTACCAGATTGGTTTTTCATTGAGGTGACCCATTCAACGAGCCGAGTTGGAATTTCACTCTTTTTAACAGCACCAAACCACCATCTCATCCGGGTTGTGGCATCTGTAATAATAACGGCATATACTTGTCCGAAAATATTTGGCTCCATGGGGCCGACCACATCAACAAATGCTTCATCTAGAGGTTCGTAAAGAATAGGACGGCGTAGGCGCGTTATAGTGCGCTGAGCTTTGCTAAGATGACAAGCTTCACAGTGCGAGAGCTGACTTGTGTCTAGTTCACCAAGACCTTTTGCAAAATTTTTTGTCTTGGAGAGAATTAGCGGACCAACATGGCCGAGACGCTGGTGCCATCTATTAGCAGACGAGCATTTTCTAAGCTTAGCGATTGCTGGCTTGACGAATGAGGACGCTGCGACATGTAGTGCAGATTCATTTACCTGTGTGGCAGTAGATAAAGGTAGAATAATAGAAATGTCGCTAATGTTTGCTAGACGTGCGACTGGGGTACAAGTATCATTAACTTTACGTATTAGTAGGCTAGATTCGCGATCCTTGAAGATATTGGCGAGTCGGAAAGCTCGCCCGGCTGAGATCAAGTTTATTGAAGACTTTGGGGAGAAGAGCGCTTCAGTGAGCTCAAGATTTAGGTTTCCAATCTTGACATGAGCAGTACCCCCGTAGTTGAGGGAAGTTTTATGGATAGCTTGGTCAAAAATGAAGGGATTTTCAAGCTTTGCTAGGTTAACAAATGCTGAGCGACTGTTGATGAAGTGATTCGATGCGCCTGAATCCCAAATAAACGTATGCCTCGTAATTTGAAGCCCTGAGACACTAGCTGCCAGTTTTAAAGCCGATGGGAGCGCGGCCATAGCTAGAGAGAAATTATCTTGGGATTCCACTAGCGGAACTACAACATTCGAGCGTCCTTGATGTTCCCTACCCCTATTGGGCCGAATTGTGCGTAGTTCAGGATGTTGAGCTCTACATTGCTTATTGGAATGATTTAGTTTAGGGTGAATGTAGCATTGGTCATCATCATTAATTTTAAGAGGAGTAGCTACCAGAGCAGATTGAGATATAGCGTGACGATCGCCTGAGTTATCTCGCAGCGATGCCATCATCTGCTCAAGAGACGCATATGCATGCCGTTCCCTATCTACTGCCCCCGTAGCTCTCCATGTTTCAAGCCAATCAATGTGAGCTGTTCCCTCGAAGAACATTATCGAGGCGAGCCCATCTGAAATTCCATATTCTTGGGAGTTTTTAACAGTTGATTCCAGATTGGCAGCGGCATTCCGAAAATTTGAGAGATTTCGTAGAAACTCGTTGCAATAGTTAGTAGCTGTGGTTGTAAACTTGGTAGTTATGAGCTTTTTAAAACACGATTGGTACGGAATAGCAGCTGATGGTTTGTGCGTGTTTGAAATCATGGTGAATAGTTCTAGCGCTGTGAGCGTATTGCTTGACTCTGGTCTAAGACTAGGATTGATCCTCCGCAATATGATGCCGTATGCATGTAAGTCCTTCATTTTCCAGGCTTCAAGGTCGTCGAGATACTTTTTGATGATCTCGGGGTCTGCCTTAGCCTCAGCATCAGTTGGTGAAATTGGAGCAGTCTTAGGTCGAATTTCGGGGACATTGTGGAAGACATAACCTACTAGCCCTTCTTGGGCAAGGGCGCTACGAAGGTCGGAAGACCATGTAATAAAGGGGACACCAGATTTCAGAACTATAGCTCGATTTTCTTCTTTAGAGCTTGACATGATGGAAGTAGAAGGTATAAATAATTGTAAAGCGTAAGTTGGATGTTGATAATCCGATTCTTTAGGCGCGCTAATACCGGGCTCTAACCTAATATGAAATGATAGATAATGCTGCAGTGGAGCATAAAGATAATATATTAAGGTTACTAAAGATGGTCGACGACGATGACCTTCTTCAAATGCTTGGCTAGGGAATTTATATACATGAGGCTTAGCGCCACTATAACACTATGACCATGCGCGCACATACGCCGACATACATGTACATGTGGTGTATATTTAGAGCACACAGACAGTCGAAAGTATTTCTTCATGTTGCTCCCATTGGATATTATGATGTAATCTTGGGAATGCCGTGGATCATATCTGAAGACGCCAGAATTAACGGTCCCCAATCTGAGATGCTGATAAAATCTACTGGTATAATAACTCATAGTAAGGAATCATTTTTGGCTGCCTATGATCGGACCAAAGGTCCAGTGCAGATATCAGCAGTGGCTTTTGAACATTTATCTAGGAGTCTGCACAAGAATAAAAAAGTTCAGGTATTTGCAGCAAGCATGAAAGATATTAATAAAGCACTAGCAGGAAAGCAGCGATCAGATCCAGTGATAAGTTTACCAAAGCACTACCACGAATTTCTAGACGTCTTTGATCATACTAAGGCGGAATTACTACCACCGCTCAGAGGTAAAGGCATTGATCACAAAATTGACGTCGAAGCCTCAGACGGCCAGGAAGCTAAGATACCCTGGGGCCCATTGTACAGTATGTCCCGTGATGAGTTACTGGTCCTCCGGAAAACATTAACTGAGCTGCTTGACAAAGGCTTTATACGCGTGAGCAATTCACCAGCAGCTGCACCAGTCTTGTTTGTTAAGAAGCCCAGAGGGGGACTACAATTTTGTGTCGACTACAGAGGGTTGAATAGAATTACTAGAAAAGATCGGTATCCCTTGCCATTGATTTATGAAACCTTACGAAATATTAGCAAGGCGAAGTGGTTCACTAAACTCGACGTGATTGCCGCTTTTCATAAGATTCGGATTGCTGAAGGAGACGAATGGAAAACCGCTTTCCGGACTCGATACGGCCTATACGAATGGCTTGTTACTCCGTTTGGGCTGGCCAACGCTCCAAGCACATTCCAAAAGTACATTAATTGGACTTTGCTCGAGTATTTGGATAATTTCTGTTCAGCGTATGTCGATGACATTCTGATCTATTCATCCGGGAGCAGATTGGAGCATCAAGAACATGTACGGAAAGTGTTACGGCGACTCAGAGAAGCTGGACTGCAAATCGACATCGATAAATGTGAGTTCGAAACGAAAAGAACGAAGTACTTAGGGCTCATTATAGAAGCTAGCAAGGGATTGCAGATGGATCCAGACAAAATTGAAGCAATTAAGAACTGGGAAGCTCCAACATCAGTAAAGGGTGTTCGAGGCTTTCTCGGGTTTGCTAATTTTTATTGGAGGTTCATCCATAAGTTTGCAGAACTAGCAAAGCCCCTCACAGACCTCACTCGTAAAGATTGCGAATTCCGGTGGAATTCAGAGGCAGATTTCGCATTTCGGAAACTCAAAGAGATATTTATAAGTGCCCCTACTCTCGGCCAGTTCGACTATGACAAGCCCACGCGAATCGAAACAGACTCTTCAGGATGGTGCGTCGGCGGGACACTTCAGCAACTGAATGATAAAGGGTTGTGGATTCCATGCGCATTCTTTTCAAAGAAAAATAATCCTGCGGAGTGCAATTATGAAATATACGACAAGGAGATGCTTGCAATCATTCGCTGCTTAGAAGAATGGGATGCCGAAGTCAGGGGGGTGGAACAATTTGACATTTGTACCAATCACAAGAATTTGGAGTACTTTATGACGGTCCGCAGACTTACAGAAAGGCAAATGAGGTGGTCCTTGATCCTTTCTCGATACAACTTCCGGATAGTACACGTAGCTGGTAAACAAAATGAACAAGCTGACGCCCTTTCTAGAAGAGACCAAGACATGCCTAATAACGAAGCGGACCAGCGCCTTACAAATCGTAGTATCCAACTCCTGAAGCCAGAGGTCTTAGTGGCGAATCAGATTGTAAGGCCCGTATATTCAAACAACAGCCAGAAAAGGCTCCATGCGGAAGGACAAGGGCTCGAGGATCAACATGTCGGAGAGTATCCGAGAGAGTTTGAAGAGTGGGAATCAGCTGCCCTCGCAGATAAACAGTACATCGAAGCCCTTGAATCAGTTAAAATATAGTTGAGGAAGTTCCCTACTCACCTTGACCTCAAAGTATCAATTTCAGAATGTTCTCTCTCGAGTCAAGGCCACCTACTATTCCGAGACCGAGAATGGGTTCCGAAAGGGCTAGATTTGAGAACGAAAATAATTCAAAATACACATGACACACTCTTGAATGGACATCCAGGTAGTGAGGTCACGTATGCTCTAATTGCTCGGCGGTTTTTCTGGCCTGGCATGGCTAAGGAAATTAGGACATTTGTGGAAATTTGTGATAGCTGCGGGAGGAATAAAGCGTGGAGAAGTCGACGGCAAGGATTCCTAAAGCCTTTACCGATTCCGGAACGGATATGGTCTGAGATTTCGATGGACTTCATTACTGACCTCCCAATGTCTGAAGGCTGTACAAATATGATTGTAATCACAGACCGGCTAAGTAAAGGAATACTTGCAGATGGCTTAAAGAATATTGATTCGGAAACGGTTGCTAGATGGTTTGTTAAGAATTATTTGCCTCATCACTTCCTTCCAAGTGCAATAGTTTCAGACCGTGGCTCACAATTTACAAGCGCTTTCTGGAAAAGACTATGTGAAATGTTGAGAATTCAGCGTAGGCTTTCTACTGCTTTCTCACCCGAAACTGATGGGTCAACCGAACGAATGAACGAGGTTATCGAGACAGTATTAAGACAATACGTGAAGTGGGACCAAAGCGATTGGTTACAATGGCTTCCATTAGTTGTTTCGAGTATTTGTGGAGAGACTCAGCATCTACAGGCATAAGCTCCTTTTTCTTATCTCATGGATGGAACCAGAGCCTGTATGAAGATCTAGAAACAGATCTCTCAGATAATGATAGAAGAAACTCTCCGATCGCTAGAGCTGATAAAATTGTCAGAAAGTTAAGGCAAGTTAGAGAATGGGCACAAGCATCAATGGCTGCAGCCCAAGAAGCTCAAGAACATTGGTCAAACAAGATTAGAGATCAAGCCCCAAGTTACAAAATTGGAGATAAAGTTTGGTTAAACTTGCAAAATATAAAGACAGATAGACCAAGCCGAAAACTCGATGCTAGGAACGCTAAATTTAAAGTTACGGAAGTGATTGGCTCACATAGTTTCCGATTAGATACTCCACCAGGAATTCTTAACGTCTTTCATTCAAAGCTGTTGAGGCCTGCAAACTCGTCACCACTGCCTGGTCAGAGAGTAGACGACAGCCAGCCTCTACCATGCATTGTAAACAAAGGGGAAGAATACGAAATTGACTATATTATTAATCAAAAAAAGGCTCCAGGAAAGGGAAATCATCTAAAATATTTAGTCAAATGGGTCGGGTGTGCAAAACCAACATGGGAACCTGAATCTTCTCTCAAAGACACAGCTGCACTTGACAAATGGACAAACCTACCCAGATCAGAAAAGATGAAAATATCTAAGACCAACAAGAGGCGAAAACCAGGCCGCAAATGAGGTCTTGAGGAGGGGGGTGATGTGAGGGTCAGGACCCTTACTAATGACTCGGGCTCTTGCCCTTGTATAATTACCTTACTCTCTGTGCGGCGTTGGATGACGTGGATCAGGATGTTGTGGCGCAAGGAGTTCTCGCTTACATTAGGTAACAATCTCTAAGCGCTAGCTATCATTACGATGATCCTTGTCTAAATAATGATCATCACTTACTTACCCAATTTGGATGATAGCTATGTCCGCGTATATAGGGGAATATTAAGAAAGCTTCCAGAAAGTTCTAAAACGGCTTGTTGGCATCCTAAGGCATGGAGATTATTCTAGCATATTCTATGGGTTATTGCGAGTTCTAATTCTATGGCGTTCGGAAGGCTTCGGGGGTGATAGATCGGGATAACTATTTAAACCTGCGTTCTTCTCTTGTAGATAATCTCCATGCACTTCTTAGTTATTTAATTTACAATTTTAGAACCTCACTTTTGAGTTATTTGAGTTGAGCCTCTTACACTCCTTACGCTATGAAAGTATATATACAGGGTATCGCTATTACGTAAAATTACCATACATGATCAGAGACTCCAAACTCCAAATTATACCAACAGGACCCCGGCATGAGCTGAGAGGTATACAACTCTTAGAAATAACTCGGCCAGCTTGGTATATCACCACGCCACCGCCCACTTTAGTGCAAAGATCTGACTCAAGACGGGAGGCATCTGAGTATGAGATTATGTCATTGAATGGAATAGAGTTGAGTTGACCCAGTGGTTTGGTAACTCGGTTTTTACTGGCATGCCAGCCCAACCTATGACAGTTGTTTGTCCCGGTAATTTTTTTTGGAATAAAGACCACCCTTGCTGCCTATGGCCCTTAACTATGCTGAATAACTTTTCCCAGATTTTTCTGAACAAAAATCGAAATCGCTTATTCTTGGATCGGACTATAGCGTCTTGGAGCATGTTTTATTGTATTGGCATCTCCGGTCTCAATTCGATGCTTTGTATTCATGATTATCTTTGTCTGTCTAAGCTCCGGGTCAAATGGACTTGGGAAATTTTTAGCATAACTTTCTAAAAGATTGTTGACATGGGCGTTATTTTGTAGCGTACGGTTGCCCCAGATATATTTTTTATGAGGGCTTTGAGGCTGATCTGCAACAAGAAAATTGATGGGATGGGATAGTCTGTGTTTATTTTTGTTAGAGTCGGCAGGCCCTAAACAGGTTGCCCGGGAAAATTAGTTAGAAGAATTGTCTCCTTGCTTCCGTTACCATCACCTTGATAGTGCACGCCGAATTTTAGAAATATGATTTTCCCTAAGACTAGTTGACCTGGGAAGGTATTATCTGCTATTACTCCACAAGAAATTTCAAACTAGGTACTGTACCCTGACGTTGTTACAAACGTGACCCGAACTACCACTTCATGTGTGATCTTTGGACCTATGCCCCCGATTCCTCTCATTGTTGTTTGTGACATTAATCTGTAAGTTTTCTGTTTTCTTACTGCTGATTCTGATATGTAAGATGGAATACAGCCGTAGTCAAAGAAAACTGTTAAATTCGTTCTGTCATGCAATTGTGCTAGAAACAGTTAATGTAGATATCCGTGTCCCTCTCGAATGAGTTTATCCCAAAGAGGTAAAGGTTCATTCCCGACGTTCACCTCAACATAGTGAACGTCCGGGCCCCTTTATTCAAGATCAGTGTCAGACATCAATTCTGCTAGCATCTCACGCAATTCTTCATCACTGTCCGTGCGTTCTAATCTATCAGCCGAACTTTTTTAGTTTGGATTACTTCCCTCCTTGCCGACTTGGTGAGCCTGATTGCGTTCATTGTAACGCCCTTGATTGGAATAAATATAGGGTTTGGAGCTATTCGCTCGCGTATTAGCGTACTGGTCAAATACTTTTCTACACTTTTTTTTAAACTTAGAGTCGGTGTCTCAGTAAGCTTGACCCTTTTCATTGGATTAGCCCTTCAAACATACAGGCGAAGTCCTTGAGTTTGATAAGTTGGGTGTGTAGCTGATTGATTTTTGAGGGCAATTGGCAGCCCTGTGGCCGCTTTAGTGTCAGTTGTGACATATCTCATCACTTTCCTTGGCAATATTGACAGTTCTGTCGTCCAACGTAGGGTCAGCAACAATAGGATAGGGATAGTACCATCAGAATTTTAATTCTCGATTTCCGTTTTGTTATGACAATCAAGGAGATGGATAACGAGAACAGTTTCTTCAACACGTGAAGCTGTTGGTAGGTTATCAACTTTATCACCTAAATCATGAGTACCAGCGGTAAATATTGTTGTAAAATATCTTTAAAAGCTCCCATAACTCCGAGAGATGCGCGGCGTTGTACTGATAGGCGATAAAATGCATCTCTAATGCGCTCGGAAAATTACAACTTTGTCTCTCCCGAGTATGGTGCTAGCATGTAGAACATTGTTATGGGACTATAAAGTGAACGATGTTGTTTTAGAGTTTGAATTATGCCTTCCACCAAATCTAGCCAAGTATCATTGCTCTCTTTGGCCCATACTGAGACTTGCTTAAATTCTTTATCCATTGTAGCTGTAACTTTCATTGGTCAAAGGTAGTAAGGTATCAAGGCTAACTTTAGCTGGTCTTGAATGTCCCCTAGTGTCTGTAAGACTTTATGGTTCGCAATTGATAGCTTTTTATCATGTTTGAAATTTATTTTATTTTTATGGCTAGTTTCGCCATAAAGGTGTTCCTGCGACGGTAGGACAGCTTCTGGCCAATCTTCAATGACTTTTCTTTCTTGAACAGTGAGTCCATTTGGTTTGCGGAACGGTACTTGAAGATTTATATCACCGTTCGGAAGTCGCTCTGGTCCAGCGTGTCTTTTTTCGGTTAAGCTAGTTTGGAGTCTCTGCGTCTGCTTTGTATCAAGCGTGTTAAAATCCAATTCATCTTCTTCTTTTGCACTAGAGGTGTGCTGATCGTCTTGAGATGTTGGTGATTGGACATTAACTGGCGCCTGAAATAGTTTTTTAATAGACGTTATCATTTTCGATGTATTAACGTCCAAGTTGCTTACTTTACTAGCCAGGCCATTCAAGTTGTCATTCAAGCCAGAAATTTCCACTTTTATACCCGAAGTATTGGCTTCAGTTTACTGATATCTCTTTAAACATCAGCCAATACTTGGTCAGAGGTTTCACACATTTTGTTTATCTTTTTATTAAGACCTAAGCATGATGGATTTATCAGACTCATTCACGCTAACCCAAAATATTCAGTGATAGAGCAAGCCATATTATCTCTCTGAAACTGTGGGCAAAAATTCGATAGACTAGAAGGTTGTGCGTACGATGTGTTTTTTTTTTTTTTAAAAATCCTACTGTAATCAGCCATCTAGCTATGACAGGAGATTTAAATACATTTAAAAAAAATGAACTTCCTAACACCCTTAACTCCCCTTGACACCATTCTATAAGCTCATAACTTAGGGTTAGACCATCCAACAGTACTACTAGCTCCAAATAAACCCTTAAATACACGCTGAATCCCTGAAGTTGTGATTTTTATTTCTATTTTGTTTTTCCTTAAATACGGCTCGTCATTTGTTGTCCTTTGGTTTCAAAGTTTATCTGTTATATAATTGTAGCTTCTTGACCTACAATTTTAATTAGTTGTATGCATTTAGAATTCTCTAAGTATCTTAACAGTTTTTCTCTGCCAACTTTGGTTTTGAAAATAATTTGCAGGTTTCTGGGCTCCAGACCTTCAAATCCCTTATTCCTCTCTGATGAGAATTGTGGACAGTGCAGGAGCAGATGCTTCATTGTCTGCTTCTCCCTCTTACAGAAGTTGCAAATGTTACTATCTACTTTTCCTATCAGATAGAGGTGAGCCAGGGTGTTACTATTGAAATGGAAGATTTAAAGTTCAGTTGTTAGACTGGATAGGATCACTTATCAATCGTAGGGTAAACTTGGAACAAGTAAGAGTCTGTTAACGTAGTGTCTGGAGATGTTTATTTCTCCCACTTCGAACAGAGTGCTATCTACTAATAAAACTAACAGTGATTGAGTGATCTTACTAATAAGGATTAGCGTATTGATGCTCATAATACACTTTAGGCTTAAGGTCAATGCGTGTGCGAATAGGGGATTCAACCTTGCACAATCTTCCTCAGCCATCTCAATTAGAAGCACTAATTTCATCATCCCGCCTCACTTTGGACCAAATATACTGGTGCATAAGTGACTTAACCTTGGCTTTGGTAATGCTTTCGTACATATGTCTGCAAGATTCTCTTCAGATGGACAATGTAGTAAAGTTAAAGATCCGTCTATTACTTTTTCTCTTGTAAAGTGATAGGCTAGATCGATGTGTTTTGTTGCATTGTTAAGCCTTGGATTGTGAGCAACATCAATAGCAGCTTGGTTGTCGGTCATCAATGCTTTTGGGATATCTTTGTCAACTAATTGATACAAGCCACGTAAAATCCAGACGAACTGTCTAGTAGCCGTTGACAACGCCATATATTCCGCTTCACAGGTAGAATAGGCTACAGTTCGCTGTTTGCGTGCTCTCCAACTGAACGTGGAGTTGCCAAGTTGAAATATATATCCAGCAAAGCTTCGACGAGTGTCAAGACAATTTCCGTAAGATGCATCACAGTATCCAGTTAAAATTAGAGGTGAATTTATCTTGTAGGTTAGCTTGAGTTCGCTTGTACCCTTAAGGTAGCGTAGTACTCGTTTTGCCATACTAAGATGAGTAACAGAGGGTTCAGTATTATACTGTGAGATGAGCGTGATGGTGTATGCTAGGTCAGGGCGAGTGCCAGATACCACATATATCAATGATCCGACAATCTGCTGATACAGTTGTGCATTAGCCCTAGTGTTGTGCTGACTTGGTAGAAACGTGCCAGAACAGGGAGAAGGATGAATGGCTGTCAAATAAGGAAAGGGTGTAAGACAGGCTGGCGCACGGACGTTGTCAATGTACGACAGAATCTCTTTACCTTCTATGTTAAGTTTGTATCTATCTCATATACATGAATATCATTCTTCCCACCATCCATTAGAAGATATCATCCATCGTTGGAGTGCGCAACAAGTATCTCCTTTATAGATCATCATTTATCCATCGTGCCATCAATCCAGCGTGAGAGCATTATTCTGCAACTCACAACCGCACCCGAGCCCGTGTAATTCCGCCGAAGGACAGCAGAGTAATATAATTGCCATACCCCTCTTAGCTCTTAATTACAATACCTAGGTTCTCTATTGGCCGCCGCAATGATCTTTTGGTGAGAGTCAATGGGCGTAGAGACCGGGTTGCAGTTTTGCATAGAGAATCGATTCAAGATTTTGTTAATGTATGCATTCTATGACAAGATGATACCTGCATCTGAGTACTCAATTTGTATACCAAGGAGCCAGTTGAGCGTACCTAAATCATTAACCTTAAATTCTTTCTTAAGAGGGTTGATTGTGTCGTCCATGACTTTTCCTTGTTCACCAAAAAGTACTATATCATCCACGTAGATAGCAATTATTAATTTGCCAGAGTTGTGGAGTAAAACACAAGAGTCAAAATGGGAAGAAGCAAAGCCGTGCGGATGGATATATTCTACCAATCTGAAATACCATTCTCGGGGCGATTGCTTTAGTCCGTAGATACACCTATTGAGGCGTGCCATATGGTTATCTATCCTGTACCCATCAGGAAGTTCCATGTAAGTTTCTTCATTCAGGATACCATATAAAAAGGCGGTTTTGATGTCAAGTTGACGAGGTTTCCACCCCTTACTTGCAGATATAGCGAGTAGCAATCTTAGAGATTCGAGCCAAACGACAGGTGCAAAGGTTTCATTATAGTCAATTCCTTGGATTTGTGAGTATCCTTTTGCAACATATCTGGCCTTAAATCTTTCGAGCTCGCCTTGCGCATTGCCTTTGACTTTACAAACCCATTTACCACTGACGATTTTGCGTCCTTCGGGTTGCGGCACAACTTGCCACACATTGTTTTCGTGAAAAGATGACATTTCATCTTCGAAAGCTTTTTTCCATTCAGACCAATATGCTGAGTGTTCCGCTTCCTTATAGGTTCTTGGTTCTGGAACTTCCAAGATACTTATCAATGCCCTTTCGCATTCGTCATTGTTGACCATATTATTTGGTGCGAGCGGACTATTTGAAGGATGCACACGAGAACTTTTCCACCACTCCCCCGTAATCGTGTCATCGAACACGCGAGGGCGGACAAGGCGATTAGATCTGGTTCGTGACTGGGCATTGGAAGGATTGTTGGATATTTGGACTTGTGGAGCAGTTTCAGGGGCTGTAATGTGTTCGTCTGGTGGGCATGTTTTATCAGTTGGCTGAGAAACTATGTTTATTTCAACTTGATGGTTATCTGAAATTTTCTTTGAAGTGTTATCATTTGGTGTTAGCACATTGATGATATTTTTGATACGTTTTGCAACGTATGGAGCAAATATAACATCAGTTGAGACAACAACATGATTTGCTGCAGGAATAAAAATTCGATAGTGGTGGGGCACTTTGGTGTAACCTACGAACAAACCTTTAACCGCTTGTGGAAGAAGCTTACTGCCCGAAGGACGCTTAGCCTTGGGTATGTGTACATAGCATTCTCGCCCAAAGGGTTGTAGGTGTTCTATTGTGGGTTTTTCGCCAAGGCTTCATAAGGTGTCTGCCCACAAACAGATGTATGATATAAACGGTTTTTGGTGTACGTGAAAGCTTGTACTGCTTCGACCCACAAACGTTTTTCAGTGATGGGTAAAAGCATTGCGCGAATTCCTCCACCGATGGAGCGATTTAACCTTTCGGCGACGCCATTAGACTCAGGATTATAAGGGGGTGTTAAATCATGACATATTCCCTTTTGAGTTAAGTAACTACTCAAGCTTTTATTGATGTATTCACCACCGTTGTCAGTTCGTAATGCTTTAACCTTATAGTTAAATTGTGTTTCAATCTCTGCAATTATATTCACAATAACTTGTGCAGCGTCAGATTTTGACTTTAAGAATTGAACAATTGTATACCTGGTAGCATCATCAACGAAACTGATGTAGTAGAGGGAATTTCCTAAAGATGATACTGGAAATGGACCACTGAGGTCAGAATGTAAGTATTCACCTTTTTCATAGGTTTTCCGGATTGCGGATCTAGGCTTGTTGTGAATTGATTTTGACAAGGTACAAGCTTCGCAATGAAAACTTTCGTGACGTTCAGGTATCACATTAGGGTTCTGAATAATTTTTAGGGAGTTGGATATAGAAGATGGAGCTGCATGACACAGTGCATCATGCCAAAAGTCATATGTTAAGCATGCTTAATCTTGAACTTTTGGAGCAGATTCTGAAATCAGCGGAAGTTGTCGATTAAATGTAGCTTCAAGGTACGTTTTATTATGTTTTGTGAGCTTCATCACTTTTCCATCATCAACTAACGTATAGCCTTTATGTCTTTCTTGTCTCCAAGAAAACAGAGGATGCTGTAACCCAGGTACGTACAAAACATTGCTCAACTTTAATTGCGAAACAGTTTTATCAGATAACATGCAATATAAAACCACTGTCCCCCTTCCCAAGACTTTCATGTTTTGACCCGAACTGGACATTACAAGTCCGGATCAGTCAGAAATACATTCGAATCTCTCTGGATATGGGCACATGTGAGCTGTTGCACAGGTGTCAAGATAAAAGTGCTTTTGACTGACCTTTTTGTTGATAGGCCTGACTAACGTCATGTGGGCTTCATCGGTAGAGGCAATTAGTTGTTTAGCTTTTTGTATATTTCTCTCCTTTATTTTGTGGCATTTAAACCACGTATGGCCAGATGCTTGGGTTGGATGGTGCTTCTTACAGAAACTGCATGACTTTTTCTGAGAGATGGCTGGTTTCATGGTTCTAGGCTTTTTGAATCCTTTGACAGCTGTAAAAAAAGCTGTTTCAGTAGACTCTTCATAGTCGAGGTCTATGAGTCGTTGCTTGACTTCAGCGAATGTAAGATCGCTCTTTGTAGTCAAGTTATCAACCACATTTCTCTTGTGGCGACTCAAAAATCCAAGTAGAAAATCGCGCTTGGCACGATCTTCTTCAAGGAAACTTGCAAACTTGTGCCGATAAGAATCCGTAGAATCTCTGGCCAGTTTGTGAAGTTTAGACCATTCAGTCTCGAAAGACTGAACAAAGGTAGTTAGAGAGGTCGACGTGTTGAAAGAGGTTTTTAGCTCACACAGGTTGCTAACTTGATAGACTAGCGCGTACGCTGTGTCTCTTTTGTATTGAGCAACCAAGTGCGTCCACATCAAGTGTGGGTCTTCCTTATCGAGAACACTTTGGATGATCTCAGGGTTGACCACATGAATGTAAGCAGCTACTGCCTGATTATACAACACTTTGTACGACTTCTGCTCCTCAAGACCAGCACTAGCCGTGGGTTTTACCCCTTCGACTACCAGCTCATACAGTCCCATACTGCGCCATATTGCAGTCATGGTTGTAGCCCATGAATCGTAATTCGCCTATCCATTTAGGGGAGTAATGGTCGTTAAATTCATACTACGAATAGTGTACTCTTTGCAGAGGTTCGTGAAGAATGATTCGACTTGAGTAGTGGGTTCAGACATCGTGAGGTTTCTATTGGAAATGGAAGATTAGCTTCGCTGTCTCCAAAATTTTAATTAAGTGAATTTGTGCTTAAAGCACCGGGCTCAGAACCTATTGAAATGGAAGATTTAAAGTTCAGTTGTTAGACTGGATAGGATCACTTATCAATCGTAGGGTAAACTTGGAACAAGTAAGAGTCTGTTAATGTAGTGTCTGGAGATGTTTATTTCTCCCACTTCGAACAGAGTGCTATCTACTAATAAAACTAACTAACAGTGATTGAGTGATCTTACTAATAAGGATTAGCGCATTGATGCTCATTATACACTTTAGGCTTAAGGTCAATGCGTGTGCGAATAGGGGATTCAACCTTGCACGATCTTCCTCAGCCATCTCAATTAGAAGCACTAATTTCATCAGTTACCAATCCCTGTTCTTGCCTGAAAAAAGGAGGTTTGGGTCTGTCTGCTAAATTTTGTAAGATTAATTGCCTTAGTATTGAAGCTTGGTATAGAAATCCTTGCAGAAGTTCTATAAAACTATCCAAGACCAATGGCTTTTCTGCCCTCTTCTTCCCTAAGTACTTGCTTAGTCCAGTCAGAGTCCCAGGCTTGTAAAATTTTTTTCTTATACCTTCCACTAGGAATGAATAAGGGGTATATTAATGCTTTTTTATAGCAGGTTGATCCAGGCTTTTTCTTGCCAGATTATCAGCAAGTTCATTGCCCTCAATCCCTTGATGACCCGGACACCAATGGAACTTGACATCCATTTTACTACTTAGGGATCCAACCTTAAAGGAAGAAAAATTGCTAAATCTAGAGATTCTTAAGATAGCAGCTTGACTATCAGAAAATATATAACAACATGAATTTTTTTGGGTTTGATTAATAAATAATAAAGCTTTGAATATAGCATAGCTCTCTGCATCAGCTATGCCAAGCCTATCTCCAAGATTGTAAGATAGTGAATTGAGCTCTCTTATGTAAGGAAAATATATTGTTATACCAATGCCACAACCCTTATCCTTGACTAGGGAGCCAACTGTGTAAACAATGAAATTTGAGGGAGGAATTGACTCCAGAAACTCCAGATGTTCTTCCTTTGCCTTTGACTTGTTTGATTTATAAATTGAGATTGATAAATTGTCTTCCCTACATGGTGGAGACCACTTGGCATTGACTATCTCTAGTTTTACATGTTTAGTTAATGGCTTTAGTAATAATGCAATTCTCAGTAGCTGCCCACTAGGCTTTTCATCTAAGAATGCAAACATGCCAAGATCAACAGTTTCAGAAGCA